>CANJKZ010000366.1:1320000-1888570 GCA_947471745.1 Closterium sp. Naga37s-1
GGGCCTGGTGCCGAGGTTTGGGGATTGTCGAGGCGGAGGTCCAGAGCGCGAGTTACCAACCGAACCGTGAGGTTGGGTCGCATCGTGAACAGTGGCGGGAATGGGGTCGAGGCGAATGTCGCGAATGGTAACGGGATACTGTGGGGTGCTGTTGGCGGGAACAGTGGTGTACGCGCTAAGAGGGACGCGAAGTAAGGAAAAGGGATTTTCCTTACACTACCCCCCCCCCCAAGGAATGCCTCCCTTACGAGAGCGCGTGTACATCTCGGAAATTTCGTCTGCGCAGGTACTCGTTGAGGACTGGGTGGTTTTCGATGTTGCCCAGGGGGACCCAATTGTCCTCGGTGGGCGTGCGATCTTTCCAGCGGATCATGAATTCGACCCTTCGTGCTCCTCGTGGGTCGCGAAATCGGTGACTCATAATCTTTTCGGGTGTGATGACTGGCTCGGTCGGTGGTCGTGTCATGCTGGCGGGGCGAGTTCGGGCCAGTTGGCTGGTGGATGGGATGTAGGGGCGAAGTAGGCTGACGTGGAAAGACGGGCTGACGTACCAGTCAGCGGGGAGGAGGAGGTGGGCGGTGACCGGTGTGATCATGTGGCTTATGCGGAATGGCCCACAATATCGGGGGCGGAGTTTCGGAGTTATGGGCAGGCGGAGGTTCTGGGTGTCGAGTAGAACTAAGTCGTCGGGTTGGTAAGTGACGGGTCTGCGGTGGCGGTCGGCGTTGCCCTTAGCGATAACGTTCGCTTTTTTAATTGCGTCTGCTGCCCTGGTCCGTGCTTCTCGTAGGATTTTGTGAGGAATGTACGAGGAATGATGTCGACTAGAAAGGAGATGGGTACTATGAAAACCTAGAAAAGCTGTACCCCATAGTGTTTACCCCACTACAGCCTACACACGCTATATCATATATGTTTGACACACCCCCATAGGCAAAGTGGGGGAGAACAAGAGGTCACAAGACCAGTCAAGCAAAGCAAGGCAAGCTCAGGGTGGATCACGACGTCACCACGCATTCTGAGCACAAGCACAAGGCCATAAGGCCAGTTCACATGCAGAGTTATATGTCAAGGTGAACAAGCAAGACAATGATTTCAACCTAGCAAGGGTAAGCATGCAGGTGCAGGTATATATAGATCACAGTACAAGCAAAGTCAAGAAGTGAGCAAGTGAGGCCAAGTAGGCACAAGACCTAGCATAGTACAAAAGCGCTGATGATCACAAGGCTGAAGTGCATTGGTAAAGATATCAGCGGTGTTGGCCCGAGTGGCCACGTAAGCAAGACGAAGCTGACCACGCTGCTGCAACTCTCGAGCAAGGAAGTAGCGCAGAGCAATGTGCTTCGTTCTGTGCTCTAGTCTGTGCTCCTGACACAAGGCCAGCATGGCCTTGTTGTCGACGTACAGAACTGGAGGAGAACGAGGCGCCTCTCCCAAGTCGGTCAGCAGGTAGGTGAGCCAGCGTAACTCCTGTGCAGCCATGGCCCCAGCGTAGATCTCAGCCTCATATCTGGAGCTGAGAACAGAAGACGAGCGGGTAGACCGCCACGAAACAGAGCCGGAACCAAGGCTGAAGGTGTAACCCTGTGACGACCGCTGCGTAGACAAGTCGTCAACCCAAGAAGCGTCTGCGTGACCAGTGAGGACAACTCGAGCCCGTCCTCCAAGCACGAGCCCCATGCCCGACGTACTGCACAGGTAGCGTAGCACCCTCTTAGCTGCATCCATGTGCTCTGGTCGGTGTCTCCTAGGAGCAACATAGCGTGCCAAGATGCTAAGAGGGTATGCCAGGTCAGGTCGAGTGCAGGTCATCAGGTACATGAGGCAGCCGACAAGCTCTGTGTACAGGCCACTCGGCTCTACGAACTCATCCGAAGGCAGAGCTGAGAGCGAGTGGCGAGTAGACAGAGGAGTGGCCTGAGGCGAGGAGTACGTGAAGTTGAAGCACTGAAGGACCTGCTGCACCATGTGTGACTGAGTCAAGGTCATGGTGCGGCGTGCTCTGTCCTGGGTGATCTGCAAGCCAAGATAGCTGTGCAGCTCACCCAGGTCTGTGCACGTGTGTCTCTTCTGCAGCTCCGACTTCACGTGGGCCAGTCCCGCAGTGTCAGCTGTAGTCAAGACCAAGTCGTCGACGTACACGAGGATGTAGAACGGCGACAGAGTAGTGTCGGTGCGGAGAAACAACGACGGGTCAGCAGTGGAAGGTGCAAACCCAAGAGCCGCAAGCGTAGTCCTCAGTGTGTCGTGCCACTCACGGGGCGCCTGGCGGAGACCGTAGACTGGCCGCCGGAGGCTCCACTGGGTACCAGGAGGAAACGACCCAGTGAAGCCAGGTGGGCGGCGCAGCCAGATCTCCTCGTGCAGGCTGCCCTGTAGGAAGGCTATACTGAAGTCAAGAGAGTGCAGCTCGTAGCCACGCTGAGCAGCTACATGCAGTAGTACCCGAAGAGTGATCTTCGGGGTGGGAGAGAAGGTATAAAAGTAGTCAACTTCCTGCCGCTGACTGAAGACTCGAGCCACGTAACGCGCCTTGAAGACAGGCGGAGAACCCGGCGACCGCTTCACCCTGAAAATCCACATGCCATCGACAATGTTCGCCCCAGGTGGGGGAACCTCGTGGACGTAGGTGCCTGTGGACTTCCAGGAAGCCATCTCTGCATCCATGGCTGTCTGCCACAGAGAGGAGTAGGGACCCTCTATCGCCTCTGCGTAAGAGCGCGGGGTCGGGATGTCTGGTGCATCCGGGTCTCCCTCAGGGGCAAGCAGCATGGACACGAGATGAGGTAAAGCAGCAGCAAAACACTCGAACTCCTCCTGCCTGTTCTCAAGGACGTCCGTGCCAAGAGCACACTCACCCCCGACGGACGGAGGACAGACAGACGCAGACTCAGCAACAAGACTAGCGGCGTAGTCTAGACGATAGTGAGCGCGACAAGCTCAGCAACTAAGGCAGACGCAGCAGTGGACTCAAAGGAAGGGTCAGTGACAACAGTGGCCAAGAGACGTGTGACAGTAGGACTAGCAGCACGAAGGGAGTCAGACTCCGGGTCAGCAAGTGCAGGAAGAGAGGACTCAGGAGGAGACGGCAGAGGGACACGCTGCGGAGCAGTGGAAGGACGCAGAGCCATCTGGTGTGTGCCAGGGACAGGAGGAGGATGCTGACGCGAACTACGACGACGAGTGCGAGCAGCACGAACAGGCAACGCAGGACGAGACTCAGGCTCACGACGCTCCGTACGACCTCCTGTCGGACCAGTGTAAGGAGAAGGAGCAGGCAGTGGGGAGGCCGGTTGTAACTGTGACTCAGACTGGACAGGTTGTGGACACTCTAAGGAAGGAGCAGGACCAGTAGAAGGCGAGAGACCAAGAACCTGCTCAAGGAGCGGAACGAAGTACGGCCGCAGCCGCGCAACGCCTCCAGAACCAGCAGGAACAGCACCAGCACCCCCAGCGTTAGCTCCAACTCCAGTAGCACCACCAGCTCCACCAGCACCTCCAGCAGCTCCAGCAGCGCCAACTCCAGCACCCCCAGGAGCACCGGCTCCAGCAGCACCTCCAGCTCCAGCACCTCCAGGAGCTCCAGCTCCAGCAGGACCACCAGAAGTCCCAGCAGCACCAGCAGCGCCAGGGCCACCACCTCAAGTAGCACCGGGTCCAGTAGTACCGCCAGCTCCAGCACCTCCAGCAGCTCCAGCCCCAGCAGCACCACCAGGCCCAGCAGCTCCAGTACCTCCAGTACGAGCACCTCCGGGACCAGTGGCTCCAGAACCCCCAGCAGCTCCAGCAGCAGCAGGACCTCCAGTGCTTGTAGCACCACCAGCTCCAGTAGCACGGCTCCAGCGGTGAGCAAACCACTCGCGCAACTGCTGTGGAGAGAGTGGCTCCCGCCGGGATGAAGCACCCGAAGGACCTCCAGGCGCAACACCTCCAAACTCCACACGCGCAGGCTCAGCACCCTCAGGCTCCGCACCCCCAGACTCAGCAACCCCAGGCTCAGCACCCCCAGACTCAGCACCCCCAGGCTCCGCACGCTCAGGCTCAGCACCCCCAGACCCGACACCTGCAGGCTCAGCACCCCTAGCAGCACTAGAGTCAATAGTTACCTCGACAGGCTCGACTGCGTCTACCTGGGACACACCTGAGGGGGCAGGACCCTGTGGGGGGAGGGGGTCTACCGGGGGAGGACCTGGCGCGAGGAAGAGCGGCAAGGGAGGGAGGGGGGCAGTGCGGTAGGGGAAGAGACGGTAGTAAGGAACCGACTCGTCAAACGTGACGTCCTGAGAGGACAGAACACGGCGCGAGGTGGGGTGGTAAAACTGCCAACCAGGCGCGTCAGGGGGGAAGCCAAGGAAGACGCAGGGAACATCATGGGAGGACAGCTTGTCCGCAGACAAGTCGTGGACGAAAGCTCGAGATCCCCAGACACGGAACGCAGCCGCATCGCCAACCTTCCCCGTCCACCGCAGAGTAGGTGTGGTCTCCGGCACGGAGACCCGGGGCTGGAGGTTGATCTGATGCGCCGCGTACTGAACCGCGAACGGCCACAGAAAATGGGGAGCAGCCGCATGGATCATGGACGTACGAGCGTCGTCCATGACCATACCAATGCGGCGCTCAGCAATCCCATTTTGCTGTGGAGATGCCGGAAGCGTGAACGTCTAGCGGATGCCCTCCGCACGACAGAAGGCCCGCAGAAGGTCGGAGGAAAACTCTCCACCTCTATCGGAGTGCAGACGCAGAACAGGAAGGTCCGAGCCGAAACTCTTGCTGAGCCGACGACGAGCAGCGCGGATCCAGTCGATCAGAACCTCAGTGACCTCACCCTTGCGGCGCAAGGGGAAGACTGTGGTGTAACGCGAGTAGTCGTCAACGACCAGCAGAAAGTAGCGCTCGTGACCCTGTCCACGGACGCGGGCGGGGCCCCACACGTCCATGTGAAGAGTCTACAGGGGAGCCTCCGTCGGAGGGAACTCTGAGGAGTGAGGAGCGGCGCGCTGCCGCCCCTCGACGCAAGGAACGTAGGTAGGGGCAGGCCCCGGGGGGAGGGGAGGGAGAGACCGGGGAAGACCAGTGACAAGGACACGGGAGGCCATGCCTCGGAGACGAGGCAGGGAGGGGTGACCAAGGCGGTGGTGCCAGAGGAGAGTCTGGTGAGACAGAAGGCGACACGAGCAGGGGGCAGACTCAGGACCAGACCGGGACGCTGCAGCAAACACCTGACCCGACGCGGCTACCTGACCAGACTCAGCAACCGGAGGAGGCACGGTAGTCAGGGTGTACAAGCTCGACCCAGGCTGACGAGTGAACGTGGCCAGGCCAACTTCTGACATGGTCTGGGCGAGTAGTATGGCGTGAACTTGGGCTGTGGGCCGGGTTAATGCATCGGCAATGTTCGATGCCCTGTGTAGTGAAAATTTGACTCTAGGTAATCGAGCCAGCGGATTTGTCGTGGGTTGAGGTGGGGTTGCGCGCGGAGGTACTGTAGCGACTTGTGATCTGTCCGTACTGTCACGTCAGCGCCGGTCAAGTAACAGCGCCACACTTTGAACGCATGCACGATCACAAGCATTTCGCGATCGTGTATCGGGTAGTTCTTCTCGGGCGGATGCAACTTTCGTGATTCGTATGCGATGGGCTGTAACTCGTTGCCGAAGTCCTGTAGCAGTATGGCTCCAATGGCGATGTCGCTTGCGTCGGTAACCACTTCGAATGGGCGGTGTGGGTCGGCGATGCGCAGTACGGGCGGTGAACAGAGAACATTTTTCAGGGTGGAGAAGGCAGTATGCTCTTTCTCCCCCCACGTAAAAGTGACCCCCTTCCGCAGTAAATCTGTTAGCGGGGCAGTTAAGCGTGCCATGTCGGGGACGAACCGACGCACATAATTAACAAACCCTAAAAAACTCTGCAGTTCCGTGATGTTCGTCAGGGGGGGCCACGCTTTTACCGTGTCCAGTTTTTTTGGGTCGATTTCTACTCCAGCCTCCGAAATAACGTGCCCCAAAAACTCTAGCCTATCCTGAAGAAACTCGCACTTGGAACCCTTGGTCAGTAGTCTGTGTTTGTCTAAAACTGTAAATACTTCTTCTAAATCGGCTAAGTGCTGCTGCTTATCCCGACTGTATATTAGGATGTCGTCGAGGTAGATGATCACACATTTATCTAAGAGCGGCCTAAATGCCTCGTTCATTGTCATCTGGAAAGTCGCCGGCGCGTTGGTCAGCCCGAAAGGCATCACCGTGTATTCAAACGACCCGTACCGAGTCCTAAATGCTGTCTTGGCACAGTCCGACGGTTCGACCCTAATCTGGTGGTAACCTCCCCGTAAGTCAATTTTCGAAAAGACCCGCGCTGTTCGCAGTTGATCTATCAGCTCGTCGGCGCGGGGGATGGGGTATCGCGATTTAACCGTAACCCTGTTCAGTGCTCGGTAGTCAATACACATGCGAAACCCGCCGTCCTTCTTCGGTGTGAACAGGATCGGTGCGGCGAATGGCGATGAGCTCGGTCGGATGAAAATTTTCTCTAACATGTAATCTAACTGCTTCCTTAGCTCGTCGAGCTCGGGCTGTGTCAGTCTGAACTATCGCTGTACGGTTGGCTGTGCCCCGGGCTCTAATTCTATTCGGTGATCGTGCGCCCGCTGAGGTGGCAGTCCCTCTGATAAGTCATCGGGGAAGATCCCCGGGAATCGTTTCAACAGTTCCTATAGTTCCGATGGTACTGCCGCCAGTAGTTTCTGAAAATCACTCGGTTTGTCTGCTTCTTCCACTATCGCGATATCCACCGCGTACACGTCAGCTCCTGCGGCGACAGCCCGTTTCATCGTGATGGCGTTGACGTGGACCGTTGAAGACTCACGCGACTGCCAGCGAGGTAGTTCCACCTAGTTACCGCTACTTCGCACAGTGCAGCTGCCCGTCGTCCAGTCGATTCGCGGGTTGTATCGTCACAGCCAATCACGTCCTAGTAAAATGTCGTGCCCATCCAATGTCGTCGCGAGCATTTCCTGTGTAAACCCGAAATTCCCCCCACAGCGGACTTTTACTCTTTCCACTTTTTCCCGTATGGCCAGCGGCGTTCCGTCAACTAAGCGTGCATCGATCTCCAGTAAGCACTGACTAAGTGTCAGTTGCAGCTTCCTTGCAATCGCGGTATTAACTAAGCTGTGACTTGCACCTCCGTCTATTAAAATCTTCACTGCTGCTCCCTGTATTTTCCCGTGAATCAGTACTGGGCAATCCGTCACTGTACCCTCCTTATTCGTCCGAGCCCGATCGATAGCGTAAATCGGTACAGTGACTCGGTGAGGGTCGGTGAAGTTTGTGAGAGAATTGAGGAATGAATGATTGAACTAGAAATGAGGTGGGTACAAATAGAGAACACAAAAGTGTTGTACCCTCTACGAACTACCCCACTACAGCCTAAACAGACTCTAGCATATATAAGTTTGACACACCCCCATAGGCAAAGTGGGGGAGAACAAGGGGTCACAAGACCAGTCAAGAAAAGCAAAGCAAGCTCAGGGTGGATCACAAAGTCACCACGCAGTTTGAGCACAAGCAAAGGGCCACAAGGCCAGTTCACATGCAGAGTTATATAAAGGAAAGCAAACAATACAGTGAACACAACCTAGCAAGTATAAGCATGCAGGTATATGTATAAAGAGTACAGTACAGGCAGGGTCAAGAAGAAAGCAAGTGAGGCACAGTAGGTACAAGGCCTAACACAGTACAGAAACGCTGATGATCACAAGGCTGAAGTGCCTTGGTGAAAACATCAGCAGTGTTGGCCTGTGAGGCCACGTAAGCAAGACGAAGCTGGCCACGCTGCTGCAACTCTCGAGCAAGGAAGTAGCGCAGAGCAATGTGCTTCGTTCTGTGCTCCAGTCTGTGCTCCTGACACAAGGCCAACATGACCTTGTTGTCGACGTACAGAACTGGAGGAGAACGAGGCGCCTCTCCCAAGTCGGTCAGCAGGTAGGTGAGCCAGCGTAACTCCTGTGCAGCCATGGCCCCAGCGTAGATCTCAGCCTCACATCTGGAGCTGAGAACAGAAGACGAGCAGGTAGACCGCCACGAAACAGAGCCGGAACCAAGGCTGAAGGTGTAACCCTGTGACGACCGCTGCGTAGCCAAGTCGTCAACCCAGGAGGCGTCAGCGTGACCAGTGAGGACAGCTCGAGCCCGTCCTCCAAGCACGAGCCCCATGCCCGATGTACTGCACAAGTAGCGCAACACCCTCTTCGCAGCATCCCAGTGCACCTTTCGGTGCCTACCGGGAGCCACGTAGCAAGCCAAAAGGCTGAGAGGGTATGCGAGGTCAGATCGTGTGCAATTCATCAAGTACATGAGGCAGCCCACAAGCTCTGGATACGGGCCACTCGGCTCTACGGACTCGTCCAAAGGTGGAGCTGAGAGCGAGTGACCGGTAGGCAGAGGAGTGGACTGTGGCGAGGAGTAGGTGAAGCCGAAGCGCTGAAGGACCTGCTGCACCATGTGTGACTGAGTCAAGGTAATGGTGCGCTGTGCTCTGTCCCGGGTGATCCGCAAGCCAAGATAGCTTGTGAGCTCACCCAGGTCTGTGCACGTGTGTCTCTTCTGCAGCTCGGACTTCACGTGGGCGAGTGCCTCAGTGTCAGCAGTAGCAAAGACGAGGTCGTCTACGTACACGACAACGTAGAACGGCGGCAGAGTAGTGTCAGTGCGTAAGAACAGAGAAGGGTCAGCAGTGGAAGGAGCAAAACCAAGAGGAGCAAGAGTCGTCTTGAGTGTGTCGTGCCACTCACGGGGTGCCTGGCGGAGACCGTAGACTGGCCGCCGGAGGCTCCACTGGGTACCAGGAGGAAACGACCCAGTGAAGCCAGGTGGGCGGCGCAGCCAGATCTCCTCGTGGAGGCTGCCCTGTAGGAAGGCTGTGCTGAAGTCAAGCGAGTGGAGCTCGTAGTCACGCTGAGCAGCAACGTGCAGCAGTACCCGAAGAGTGGTCATCTTCGGGGTAGGGGAGAAGGTCTGAAAGAAGTCAACTCCCTGTCGCTGACTGAAGCCACGTGCAACGTAACGAGCCTTGAAGGCAGGCGGAGAACCCGGCGGCCGCTTCACCCTGAAGATCCACATGCCACTGACGATGTTCGCCCCAGGTGGGGGAACCTCGTCTACGTAGGTGCCTGTGGACTTCCATGAAGCCATCTCTGCGTCCATGGCTGCCTGCCACTGAGAGGAGTAGGGACCCTCTATCGCCTCTGCGTAAGAGCGCGGGGTCGGGATGTCTAGTGCATCCGGGTCTCCCTCAGGGGCAAGCAGCATGGACACGAGATGAGGTGCAGCAGCGGCAAAGCACTCAAGGTCCTCCTGTCTGTCCTCAAGGACGTCCGTGCCAAGAGCACACTCACCCCCGACGGACGGAGGACAGACAGACGCAGACTCAGCAACAAGACTAGCGGCGTAGTCTAGGCGACAGGCTGCAGCAAAGTCAACGAGCTTAGTAACAAGAGCAGACGCAGCAGTGGACTCAAACAGAGGGTCAGTGATAGCAGTGGCCAGAAAGCGCATGACAGTAGGACTAGCAGCACGAAGGGAGTCAGACTCCGGGTCCGGACCGTCAGGAAGAGAGGACGCAGGAGGAGACGGCAGAGGGACACGCTGTGGAGCAGTAGAAGGATGCAGAGTCATAGAGTGAGTGCCTGGGACAGGAGGAGGACGCGGACGCGAAACACGACCAGCGCGAACAGTACGGACAGGCGACGCAGAGCGAGACACAGGTGACACAGGACGCGACGCAGGCTCACGACGCTCCGTAAGACCTCTAGTCGGTCCAGAGTAAGGAGAAGGACCAGGCAGCGGAGAGGCCGGCTGCAACTGCGACTGGGACTGGACAGGCGGTGGACTCAGGAAAGGAGGAGGAGGACCAGGAGAAGGCGGGGAGCCAAGAACCTGCTGAAGGAGCGGAACGTAGTACGGCCGCGGCCGCGCAACACCTCCAGAAACAGCAGAGACAGAACCGGTACCCTCAGTCCCAGGGTCTCCAGTCCCAGCAGCACCTCCAGCAGCTCCAGCACCAGCAGCACCTCCAGCACCAGCACCAGCACCACCTCCAGCAGCGCCAACACCTCCAGTAGCCCCAGTAGCACCTCCAGTAGCCCCAGTAGCACCTCCAGCACCTCCAGCAGCTCCAGCACCAGCAGCACCTCCAGCAGCTCCAGCACCAGCAGCACCTCCAGCACCTCCAGCAGCTCCAGCACCAGCAGCACCTCCAGCAGCTCAAGCACCAGTACCACCTCCAGCAGCGCCAGCACCTCCAGCAGCTCCAGTAGCACCTCCAGCACCTCCAGCAGCTCCAGCACCAGCAGCACCTCCACCAGCACCACCTCTAGCAGCTCCAGCAGCACCAGCAGCAACTCGACAGCGCCGAGAGTACCACTCACGAAGCCGCTGCGGTGAGAGGGGCTCCCGCCGCGACGGGACACCTAGAGCACCTCCAGACTCAGCACGCGCAGGCTCAGCACCTCCAGACACAGTACCCTCAGGCGCCACACCCCCAGGCTCAGCACGCCCAGTCTCAGCACCCCCAGACTCAGCACACGCAGGCTCAGCACCCCAAGACGCAGCACCCCCAGAGTCAGCACCCCCAGGCTCAGCACCCCCAGTCCCCGCACCCACAGGCTCAGCACCCCTAGCAGTACCTGAGTCGACAGCTACCTCGACCGGCTCGGCAGGGTCTACCTGGGACACACCTGAGGGGGCAGGACCCTGGGGGGGGAGGGGGTCTACCAGGGGAGTACCTGGTGCCAGGAAGAGTGGCGGGGGGGGGGGGGAGAGGCAGTGCGGTAGGGAAAGAGACGGTAGTACGACACCGCCTCGTCGAACGTGACGTCATGAGAGGACAGAACACGACGCGTGGTGGGGTGGTAGAACTGCCACCCGGGTGCGTCAGGAGGGAAGCCAAGGAAGACACAGGGAACGGCACGGGAGGACAGCTTGTCCGCTGTAGTATCGCGGACAAAAGCTCGAGATCCCCAGACACGGAACGCGGACGCATCGCCAACCTTCCCCGTCCACCGCAGAGTAGGTGTGGTCTCCGGCAAGGAGACACGAGGCTGAAGGTTGATCTGATGCGCAGCGTACTGAACCGCGAACGGCCACAGAAAATGGGGAGCAGCCGCATGGATCATGGACGTACGAGCGACGTCCATGACCATGCCAATGTGGCGCTCAGCAATCCCATTTTGCTGCGGGGAGGCTGGAAGCGTGAACGTCTGGCGGATGCCCTCCGAACGACAGAAGGCTCTCAGGAGGTCGGAGGAAAACTCCCCGCCTCTGTCTGAGTGCAGACGCAGAACAGGAAGGTCTGAGCCGAAACTCTCACTAAGCTGGCGACGAGCACCGCGGATCCAGTCGATCAACACCTCAGGGACCTCATCCTTGCTGCGCAAGGGGAAGACTGTGGTGTAACGCGAGTAGTCGTCAACGACCAGGAGGAAGTAGCGCTCGTGACCCTGTCCACGGACGCGGGCTGGGCCCCACACGTCCATGTGAAGAGTCTGCAGAGGGGCCTCAGTCGGAGGAAACGAGGAGGAGTGAGGAGCGGCGCGCTGCCGGCCCTCGACACAAGGAACACAGGTGGGGGCACGCCCTGGAGGAAGGGGAGGGAGGGACCTGGGGAGTCCAGAGACAAGAGCACGGGAGGCCATACCTCGAAGACGAGGCAGGGAGGGGTGACCAAGGCGGTGGTGCCAAAGGAGAGTCTCGTGCGCCAGAGGACGACACGAGCAGGGGGCAGACGCAGGACTAGACCTGGACGCGGCAGCAAACACCTGTCTGGACGCAGCTACCTGACCAGATGCAGGGACCGGAGGAGGCGCAGTAGTCAGTGTGTATAGACTCGACCCTGGCCGACGGGTGAACGTGGCCAGGTGGCGGCCCGTCCGAGAGCAAGTGCAGTGGGTCACACGCTGACCTCCACGGGTGAACTGGTCAACCCACGCGTCCTGGAGGTCAGCTCCACTCACCAAGTTCGTAGAGAACGAGGGGAGGTGGAGTCCCGACAGCAAGCCCGACGGGGCCGCAGGACACGGTAGAACCGTGGAGGAGTGTGCAAGGACTGGGCCCCCGGAGGGATCAGCAAGGGAGACCGCAACAGGCTGACTGAGCGGCGTGAGCGTGGTGCTGTCTCTAAAGAAAGAGCGCGAAGCACCAGAGTCAAGTGTGAAAGTGTGAAAGGACTCAGTAGGTGCAGTACCAGAGAGAGGAGACGTACCAGTACCTGGAGCAGCAGACGCACTAGCACCTAGAGCAGCAGCCGCACTAGCACCTAGAGCAGCAGCCACAGGGCCCGGGTCAGGCGGGACACGCAGGTAACAGTCACCCTCAGTAATATCAGCAAGAGCATACATGGCAGCAAGGATAGCATCAAAGTCTAGATCAAAGATAGGCACATTCTGCATAAGCAGATCATGCCAACGAGGAAGCTCAACGGCGTCAGGAAACTGGGCACGCCAAGCGTCAGTCAAGCGGCCGAAGCAGCGCTGCGTGGTGTGTGGGAGACCACACACCTCCCCACTCCGAGTGCCGGTGCGAAGAACGTAAGAGCAGGGACCCGCACCCCCAGACCTCCCACGCCCAGCGTACCACTCACGAAGCTGCTGAACCGACGGGGTCTCACGGGTGCGCAGCTGCTGCTGGCGCTGGCTGCCACCAAGGCCTCCACGCTACGTGGCTGCACCGCGACCAGCACCACCTCCTCCGCTACCTCCACCACCGCTGCCGCCGCCTCCACCTCCCGCCACCGCCGCCACGGCCTCCACTGCCGCCACCGACGCCCCCACTCCCGGTACCACCCCCACCACCACTGCCACCTCCTCCACCGCCTCCACCGCTTCCCCCACCGCCCCCTCCACCACCCCTGCTTCCCTTGCCCTTGCCGGTGCGGCGTCGCCCACTAGAGGCAGACGCAGCGCCGACCTCCTCAGTGCCAACGAGGTCGACAGCAGCAGCAGAGGCAACAGAGGGGAGAAGGGGGACAGGGGAACACCCCTCAAAGAAAGGGGTGCGACGGTCGCCGCGAGAAGCACCGACTGCTAAGATACTCTTATCAGCTGCAGCAAGGCGCTCCTCTAGCAAGTCGACAGTCAGCTCGGTGGGGCAAAGGGAGAGAAAGTGGTCCCTGACTGAAGAGAGAGAGTCAGGGAGGCGGGTGACTAGGTAGTAAAGGGTGATGTACATTGGGGGGGAGTTCGTGGGATGGAACGCAGTGGGAAGGGCAGCGCGGTAGCGGACGTCACTGGTGCGAAGGTGAGCAACCAGGTCAGCAACTGTGGCAAAGGCGGCAAGGTCAGGAAAAAGGTACGGCAGCATGAGGCGGCTGAGGGCAGCAGTGGCAGGGGAGGAGTAGCGTGCAACTACTGCGTCGTACAGAGTCTTAGCACTCTTGTACTGACTAAAGTGCGCGCGCTCAGTAGACGGTAGGTGACTACGCACAGCAAGGCGGGCAGCAGCATCGCGCGTGGTCCACTGCGAGCGAACAGTACTGTCAGCATCTGCAGCAGGGGCAGTAGAGGCGCCAGACGTGAGATCGAACAGTGAGAGACCATCCTTGCTATCGCACTGTAGGAAAAGCTGCAGATCATCTAGCCAGACCTCAAAGTCAACTGCTCGACCCTCAGCATCAAAAGTAAGAACACTGAGACTAGTCATGACAGGAGCAGCAGCAAGCTAGCAGCAGCAGCGCAACTCAGCTAAGCAGGCTAGGTAGGGCAGTGCGGCTCAGCTCGACGGTGCGCTTACCAGGGGCGAGGCCGGGGCAGGGCCGGGGGAGGGTCGGGGCAGGACTGCGACAGGTCCGGGGTAGGGCCGGGCCGCAAAAGATCCGGGGCCAGGCCAAGGCAGGGCCGCGACAGTGCAGGAGCAGGGCAGGGGCAGAGCCGGGGCAGGGCCGGGGCAGAGCCGAGGCTGAGCCGGGGCGAGGCCGCGACAGGTCCGGGACAAAGCCGCGACAGGGTCGGGGTAGGTCCGGGACGGGGCCACGACGGGGCCGGGGCAGGGCCGGGGTCGTGGGAGGTCCAGGACGGGGCCGAGACAGGGTCAGGGCAGGGCCGGGGTCGGGGCAGGTCCGGGACGGAGCCGCGACAGGGTCGGGGCAGGGCCGGGGTCGGGGCAGGTCCGGGACGGGGCCGCTACGGGGCCGGGGAAGGGTCGGGGCCGGGCCGCGACGGGGCCGGGGCAGAGCTGGGGCAGGGCCGGGACGGAGCCGGGGAAGGGCCGGGGCCGGGCCGCGACAAGCGACGGGGGGGGAGGGGGCGTTACGGGCCGGAAAGGGGGGCCACTATGGGCCGCGAAGGGGCCGCGACGGGCCGTGAAGGGGCCTAACGGGCCGCGAAGGGGCCGCTACAGGCCGCAAAGGGGGGCCGCTACGGGCCGCGAAGGGGCCGCGACGGGCCGTGAAGGGGGGCCTAACGGGCCGCGAAGGGGGCCGCTACGGGCCGCAAAGGGGGGGCCGCTACGGGCCGCAAGGGGGGCCGCTACGGGCCGTGAAGGGGCCGCTACGGGCCGCAAGGGGGCCTCTACGGGCCGTGAAGGGGCCGCTACAGGCCGCAAAGGGGGCCGCTACTGGCCGCGAAGGGGCCGCGACGGGCCGTGAAGGGGGGCCTAACGGGCCGCGAAGGGGGCCGCTACGGGCCGCAAAGGGGGGGGGGGGGGCGCTACGGGCCGTAAGGGGGCCGCTACGGGCCGTGAAGGGGCCGCTACGGGCCACAAGGGGGCCTCTACGGGCCGTGAAGGGGCCGCTACGGGCCGCGAAGGGGCCTCGAAGGGCAGGCGCGACGCGCGCGTCGGGCAGGTAAGGAAAAAAAAAATTCAGTGGTGGGCCCTTAGGAAAAATTGAACTAGCTCTATACCATGTGAGAGAATTGAGGAATGAATGATTGAACTAGAAATGAGGTGGGCACAAATAGAGAACACAAAAGTGTTGTACCCTCTAGGAACTACCCCACTACAGCCTAAACAGACTCTAGCATATATAAGTTTGACAAAGTTGGGCGAGCAGGCAGTCTCGTCAGTAGTTGGCTCAAATTTTACTGACTGCTGGCGCTTCTCGGCCTCTGAGACTCTCGCCCCTGCTCTGTTCCGCGGCGCCTCAGCTCCTCTGGGAATTCACTCTTGCGATGGCCCGGCCTATTGCAAGCAAAGCAGCGCCCTTTAAACGGTGCGGCAGCTACATTCGTCGCAACAGCGCGTACGGTGGCGTGCTCGATCGGTCCCCGAGGACGTTGTCCGTAGTAGGACCCCGGTCTCGGTCGTCGTAGGATGTTGATTTTCTCGGTGAGCGCGAGGATCTCGTTGAAATTCGAGAGCCCGCGTAGCATAATTTCGTGCGAGATGTCCGGCTTTAGCCCTCCGACGTAACGGTCCACCCGCTCCGCTTCGTGCATATAGCCAACTTGTTCGGATAGTGCGAGAAAGCCGCTAGTGTAATCTTGAACCGTCCCGAGCTGCCGCCAAGTGCGCAGCTTCTGACGCGCCGAAATCGAAGCCGCGATCGGCTCGAAACACGCCCGAAGCCCTGCGCACCACGCATCCCACGTGCTGTACTGGGCCGTCTTGCAGAATGAACTCCAGGTGACGGCTGGGCCCGTGGGCCCGTCTTCTTGCGACGGTGGCACGTAGGCGCGTGGCGACGTCACAATGACTCGCCACCAGTCCATGGCAGGGCCCCTCAGCAGCGAAACAGCGTAGCGAATCTTTGCTGCGTCCGACTCGACGTAATTGGCGTCGAAAAACACGTCCATCGTGAAGACCCATGACTGAACCGTCGGACCCCCACGCTGGCTCGGGTCGAAACAGGGCGGATGCTATGGCTTGAGTGGCATTGGTGCCGTGACGGCATACTCGCTACTTGTCGCTGCAAATTCCACGTGCCGACGGGACTCGCGGGGCTCCCGTGGGCTTGGTGCGGTCCTGTTTCTCTCCATGCCAAGCATCGAGTGAGCGGCGCCCTCACTGGCTGCGCCTGAGCGCTGTCCCACGCTGTCATTCTGTGTCGGTGTGCCGGAGGAGATGACAATCGGTTCCTCCGAATGTGCAGGTGCGTCTGTTGGTGCTGGTGCGTTCACTGTCGATTGTTGGCGAGCGGAGTCGCGTTCCGCCGTGAGTGTGGCGATTTCAAGCGCCGATTCTTCGAGTTGGCGCATGAGCCGATCTAGTTGCTCCTGTGCCAGTGTTGCGACATTGAGTTCTGCCATGGCGGGGGTGTAGGGCAAGCTCAGCGAGAGCCTCTTTCGTGGCCGTGCGTGCTTACAAGAGAGCACTACGAGCGGCGGTGCTTGATCGCTGAGAGACGTATACCCCCCCCAAAAAAATTGATAGTGGGGAAGCGAAGGTGTGGGTGCGGTCCGAGCGAAGATCGTCGGCTCTGATACCGGTAACCAAGTGTTACGAGTGCAATTGAGTGAGCGAGCGAGGATTGCACTATCGAGACAAGAATCCAATGAGCGAAGGATTGAGCGAAGAATATATAGCGAAGCTACAGTGGTAACGGTAACGTGTGGGAAATGGAGTGCGCAACGGGCCTGGTGCCGAGGTTGGGGGACTGTCGAGGCGGAGGTCCGGAGCGCAGGTTACCAACCGAACCGTGAGGTTGGGTCGCATCGTGAACAGTGGCGGGAATGGGGTCGAGGCGAATGTCGCGAGTGGTAACGGGATACTGTGGGGTGCTGTTGGCGGGAACAGTGGTGTACGCGCTAAGAGGGATGCGAAGTAAGGAAAATGAATTTTCCTTACACGGATCTATTTGTTACGCTTTGTGTTATATTGGGAGCATTAAAAACGGGCTTCTAACGCAAAACATTCGTATTGTGTGGTCATTATACTTAATATTTCGACACCAGTCCCAACGAAGTACAGGCCTGGTAGACCCATTGTAGGTTTGAAACCCAGCCTACAATGTAGGCTAGAACATCCCGGATTTGCTCCGAAAGCAGAGCCCAGACACAGTAGCCAGTAGCAAAGCAATACATTCTACCGAGTTTGCATCTGGTAGGTTCGGCAAGCATGGTGACTTCCAGGTACCCCGAATAGCATGTAGGTTCATCGTAGGGACCGTACATACACTTTGGACGGGGGTACAAATTCCCTACTGCGTGGTTGGGTACACCAACCCCCTCGAATGCAACTTTGGGATGCCGCCGCCTCCGCCGCCCCCACCGCCGCCACCCCCGCGTCGTCCTTACCGTCCGCCCGCCTCTCCACCCCCGCATTGTCGTCATCGTCCCACGGCTCGTCCATCTTCCTTAGTAGCGCCTCGACGCTGCTACACCCATTTCTCGAGATTGACAACTTGGACGATCTCAGCGGCGACTCGGGCGATTCGTCGCACCCAGAACAGTTGCACGCGACGCGCTCCCCGCATCGCCTGCTCTTCGCACAGCAGCAACCCAGCATCGCTGCCACAGGCGTCGCGAAGAGTGCTCCCCTCGACGACTCTTCTCCCCCTCCGCAGCCGCCGCCAGCGCCGCCGCCTCCACGTGAGGTGGAGCTGGACTCGTGCGCGCTGCAGTCGCTGCTTCCGCAGCTCCTCCCGCCCGCCCTCCTCGACCCCGCCTGCTTCAACCACCTCTCGCTGCACTTCGCGCACGAAACTCCTGCAGACAACGGCGGCGGCGGCGGTGGGGACGAGTCGAGTGCGTCGTCGCCGCCTGAGACGGCGACGCGGCGCGATCTGCTTGACGTGGCGCGAAACAAGGCGCGTGCCAGCACCGTGTGGGCGCCGCTGGAGGGGACGGCGGGCAGCGCGGAGGGCGCGGGAGGCGCGGGGGAAACGGGGGGCGCAGGGGGACCGAGGGGGCCAGGAAGAGCCAAGCCGGCGGCGGCGTCGACTCTCACTCCAGCGAATGAAGTGATCACCGTGTGCCGCTCTGCTGGTAGGGCTTGCATGGTGACTGTCGGTGACTGCCTGTGATGGGGGGTGTTGGGAGGGCGTTGAACTCATATTGGTTCAGATGGGTTTAGAAGAATATGGCAGTGCAGTGCACACTCGTACTGCATCAACGGGCTAATATGCGATCCCCTCACCATGGCATGAGTGACAGCAGGTGTGGTGACAACATGTGTGGTGACAGTAGGTGTGGTGACAGCAGGTGTGGTGACAGCAGGTGTGGTGACTGCAAGTGGTAACAGCAGGTGTGGTAACAGCAGGTGTGGTGACAGCAGGTGTGGTGATAGCAGGTGTGGTGACAGCAGGTGTGGTGACAGCAGGTGTGGTGACTGCAGGTGGTAACAGCAGGTGTGGTAACAGCAAGTGTGGTAACAGCAGGTGTGGTGATAGCAGGTGTGGTGACAGCAGGTATGGTGACAGCAGGTGTGGTGACAGCAGGTGTGGCACGAGACAATGTACAATGGCATGTGGAATGCCCACCAATCCACCTCAGCTGCCCTCTTCTGTCACTTCCAATTTCCCCTCTTCCTTTCCTCTCCCGGCTAGAATGATCAGCAATCCGTTTCGCACACACCTCTGCCCTTACCTCCCCCCTCTCCTCCGCCGCTTCCCCTCCCTTCCCCCTCCCCTTGCTTCCGTGCCCGTACGTGCCCAGCAGCAACATTATCATCCCTGAAATCACTGCAATAGACTTCCCCTCCTCTCTCACCCCCCTCCCCTTCCCCTCTCCACCCCCTCTCTGTCTGCCAGGCCCAGCCAGCATCACCATCAGTCCGGATCTCAGTGGACAGACCTGGAGAGGCTGGGGCACGTCTTTGGCGTGGTGAGTGGCAGAGAGAGTGGTGAGTGCGAGAGAGCACGTCCTTACTACCATGGTGCCATGTTGGTTCTTAAAATTTCTCAAAAGCCATCTGACCTGATGCTAGGGTGCATCTTTGGCTTGGCGAGTGCGAGAGAGCACGTCATTACGAACATTGGTGCTATGGCTGAGAGTGTTGCTGATGGCTGCATGATAGCATGGTGAGGGCATGGGGTTGTTAGTGCATGGGAATTTGAGTGCATGGGAGAGTCAGTGTGCGATTGAGAGTGCAAGGAAGTGCATGACAGAGATAGAAAACGGGCCCACCTCTTTGTTGAGAGGTGCGTGAGATGGTTTCAACCCTCTTCGTTGCCCTCCTCTCCTGCTATTCGTTTTCACCCCCTTCCCATCTTCCTCTCCCTTGTACCTTCAACCCTAAACCCTCGTTCACCAATCACCTAGGCCAGCTACCTCCCGTCCACAAACTCGCCCCTTGCTCTTGCGGCCGTACCCCCTTCCTACCCCCTTCCCCTCTTCCGCTTCCCCTCCCCACTCCCTTCCCCCCTCCTCGACCTTCTCTTTTGCGCCCTCCCAGGGCCTCATATTAGGCCCCTTTGCGTTGCCTGATTGTGTGCCTGCCCACTCACCCTCTGCACCCTCTCCCACCCACACTATCCTCTCCTCGCCCATCCTTACCCCTTCCCCCTTCCACCTTCCCCCGGCCTCTATCTTCCCCACCTCCCAACCTCACCTTGCCCCCACTCTTCATGCCAGGTTCGCCAACTACATTGGCAAACTGCCTGCCGACCAGCTCACCACGCTGCTGGACCTGCTCTTCTCACCGTCCACGGGAATCGGGTTCAACCTTGCGCGCTACCTCCTAGGCGCCAGCTTCAACGCCACCAACAGCCCGCAGCTCACCAAAGACACCATGCACCAGACGAACCTCCCCGGCTACAAGCCGAGCAAGGCCGCCCCATACGACTGGGCGGCAGACTGGCGATGAGGTGGAGGCAATCGCTTATTCAGCGCCGTGGTGGATGACCATCAGTGGGGATACGTCGGGGAATGTGGGCGGCAAATCGAATCTCCGACCGGATATGTACGGCGAGTTTGCGGAGTATCTAGCCACTTTAGTGGCCCATTTTTGCCACAAGTGGAACGTGACGTTCAGCACGATGAATCCGGCGAATGAGCCGCTGGAGGGGTGGTGGTCGCAGGGGGGGCGGCACGAGGGGTGCAGTTACACTGCTGCTGAGCTAGATAGGCTTTGCACAGCCTTGGCGGGTGCGCTGCAGCGGAAGAAGCTTCCGACGCGCGTCGCGGGGTTCGACAGCTTCGTCGCGTTCACGATGCGAAACGCGAATCTATTTTCCGGGCAGTTACTATCCGGTCTGAAGAGGATTTTGGTGCATGGGTATGTCCCGCCACCACCCACCACCACGGATACCAGGGAGTTTATAGAGAAGCTGTATGTGGGGTTAGCACGGATGGGGATCAGTGTGGGGAAGGAGGTGTGGGTGTCGGAGATTGGGCCGATGTGGGTGGGAGGGGAGGACACCGATGTGGGGTTGTTCATGATGCGATCGGCGATTCAGGCGATCAACATCATGGGAGCCTCAGCATAGATTTACTGGCAGGCGATCAACCCATACCTCCCGAATAACCCCAACTCTGCCAAGTGGGGGCTGTTTGACGCACAACAATGTGTCTGACCCTACAGTCATGCCTCTGGAGATTACGTTCTCGAAAAAGTTTCACATGATGAAGCAGATGGCTCGGGCGTGCAAGAGGGAGCATGCCGCTGAGAATCGAGACGACCAATGGCTGTCACCACTGCGTTGCGTCGTTCTTCAACCCCGATAAGAACTTCATCTCTATCTATTTAGTGAACCAGGATGGCGATGACTACAGTATCACATTTAAATTTGAGTTTTTTGGGCTGATGGACGGGTCGAGCCCGTGTGTTGTGGAGGTGCAACGGACGTCTACGAGTGAGGATGCAGAGGTGGTTGCCACCAAAAGTTACGATGACATGCCCCAATCTCTGGCCGTGACTGCAAAAGGCAGAAGCATCACGACCGTAATACCCCGGATAGTAGCGCATATGCGCTTATAATAAATTCATTTTTTTAGGGGGGCGCTTGCAATTGAGTAACGGCCATAAGCGCCGGCGCTTTTATAAAGGCAAAATTGAATTTCACTGTAAAGGATATCATTCTGAATTCCTCAATAAGGCGAATACAACACTGTACCATGCGCGCGGGGTCGTGCATGGAATGACGGCAAAACTAGCTGCACAAAATCCGTCCCGGTGCAACGCACCTGCCAGCACTGATGCAAAACCTGCCGTGCGGGCCAATCAGGTTGGCATGCGCTGCCAGGCAGGAGCATCTCGGCATAACCATCCAGAACGTGATGGAATCTGATGTGCCAGCGTAGCATGGATGGTGCCCCCAACCCTCTGCGGGTTGAGGCAGGGGTGTACTCGTCTCTCATCGACGAGGACCCCAAGCCGCAAACCAGAAGGGTCCCCTTCAATCTCTCATTTCAACACCCATTCTTGCAATTTTTCATTCATTCTTCTTTTTCTCGCCCGCCTGGCTGCGGAAGCCATGGCGGAATTCACAGGCACTCAATTTCTCTTCAAGAAAAAACCTTCCAGTAGGCCCGCATACCGTGTTACAGCTGACGGGTGGTATAGCCACATACCACCAGACCCTCCAGAGCCACCACAGCCTCCTGCGCCTCCTACGCCGCCTGCTCCTCCGGCTCCTCCAGTGCCTCCGACTCCCCATGCTCCTCCTATTCCTCCGTCTCCTCCGTGTCCGGTGGCCCCTCACGTCACCGACAACCACCCCGTGCTCACGCTCCTGCTCCCATCGGCGTTCGACGAGTATCTGTCACTAACTGTAACTGTGCTCAACCGCAGATGTCGCGGAGCAATGCAAGAAGTTCTGGCAATTCGTCCATGACAAACGTCGGGAGCGCAGCATCGAGACGACGTGGATAATCAACGCCAACCAGATGCCACTGTGGCTGGAGATGCCCGCCACCACTACCGTCGATCAAACCGGTGTTCGGTCGGTGCCCATCAGGAGCGCGGGGTACCAGAAGGAGCGTGTGACCGTGATGTTGGCGTGCACGGCGGACGGGATGAAGCTGAAGCCGTGGGTTTTTTTCAAGCGGAAGACCGTGCCGAAAGGGGTGTTCCCGCCGAGTAAGTCATGATTCTTGTTTGTATGCTTTTCACTGGTCCTCTTTTTTAAGAGAAACTTACAGAAGCTTGTTTGTTATGCAGATGTGGTCGTGGCGTGTCACGAGAACGGCTGGATGGACGCGGAAGGCATCATACGATGGCTTGAGGAGTGCATCAAGCCCTTTTTAAAGCCTGGGTTCGGGAGGCATGCGCGGAGCTCGATGGTCGTACTGGACTCGTACCGCGGTCACCTCACTGAGGGGGTGAAGGAGAAGTTTCGCAAGCTCAACTGCGTGTCGGCGATCATCCCGTCTGGCTGCACGGCGGAGGTACAGCCCCTCGATGTCTCCATCAACAAGAGCTTTAAGGCGAGTGTCCGCCAGCAACATCAGAAGTGGTTTCAGGAAGAAGGCCAAGAACAGCTAACCAGAGCAGGTACGGGCTTTCCTTTATATAACTCTGCATGTGAACTGGCCTTATGGCCCTTTGCTTGTGCTCAGACTGTGTGGTGACTTTGTGATCCACCCTGAGCTTGCTTTGCTTTTCTTGACTGGTCTTGTGACCTCTTGTTCTCCCCCACTTTGCCTATGGGGGTGTGTCAAACTTATATCTGCTAAAGTCTATTTAGGCTGTAGTGGGGTAATTCTTAGAGGGTACAACACTTATGTGTTTCCTACTTGTACCCATCTCATTCCTAGTTCATTCATTCTTTCGTCAATTATTCTCTCATGCTGTGCTTTGCTTGACTGGTCTTGTGACCACTTGTTCTCCCCCACTTTGCCTATGGGGGTGTGTCAGAACATTTATTGCTTATACATTTGTGTAGGCTGTAGTGGGGTAGCCCATAAGGGGTACAACCCAATTAGGCTTAGTACTTGTTCCCAACTGCTTGCTAGTTCATTCATTCTCGTTCGTTACTTTCACAAGGGACTCGCGTGGCTTGTCCTCACTGGTCACGCTGACGCCTCCTGGGTTGACGACTTGGCTACGCAGCGGTCGTCACAGGGTTACACCTTCAGCCTTGGCTCCGGTTCAGTCTCCTGGCGGTCTACCCGCTCTTCTTCTGTTCTCAGCTCCAGTTGTGAGGCTGAGATCTACGCTGGGGCCATGGCTGCACAGGAGCTTCGCTGGCTCACCTACCTGCTGACCGACTTGCGAGAGGCGCCTCGTTCTCCTCCAGTTCTGTACGTCGACAACAAGGCCATGCTGGCCTTGTGTCAGGAGCACAGACTGGAGCACAGAACGAAGCACATTGCTCTGCGCTACTTCCTTGCTCGAGAGTTGCAGCAGCGTGGCCAGCTTCGTCTTGCTTACGTGGCCTCTCAGGCCAACACTGCTGATGTTTTCACCAAGGCACTTCAGCCTTGTGATCATCAGCGTTTCTGTACTGTGTTAGGCCTTGTACCTACTGTGCCTCACTTGTTGAATTCTTGACTCTGCTTGTACTGTACTCTATATACTTATACCTGCATGCTTACACTTGCTAGGTTGTGTTCACTGTACTGTTTGCAAGTCATCAGGTACATGAGGCAGCCCACAAGCTCTGGATACGGGCCACTCGGCTCTACGGACTCGTCCGAAGGTGGAGCTGAGAGCGAGTGACCGGTAGGCAGAGGAGTGGACTGTGGCGAGGAGTAGGTGAAGCCGAAGCGCTGAAGGACCTGCTGCACCATGTGTGACTGAGTCAAGGTAATGGTGCGCTGTGCTTTGTCCCGGGTGATCCGCAAGCCAAGATAGCTTGTGAGCTCACCCAGGTCTGTGCACGTGTGTCTCTTCTGCAGCTCGGACTTCACGTGGGCGAGTGCCTCCGTGTCAGCAGTAGCAAAGACAAGGTCGTCTACGTACACAAGAACGTAGAACGGCGGCAGAGTACCGTCAGTGCGTAGAAACAGAGAAGGGTCAGTAGTGGAAGGAGCAAAACCAAGAGCAGCAAGAGTTGTCCTAAGCGTGTCGTGCTACTCACGGGGCGCCTGGCGGAGACCGTAGACCGGCCGGCGGAGGCTCCACTGGGTACCAGCAGGAAACGACCCAGTGAAGCCAGGTGGGCGGCGCAGCCAGATCTCCTCGTGCAGGCTGCCCTGTAGGAAGGCTGTGCTGAAGTCAAGCGAGTGGAGCTCGTAGTCACGCTGAGCAGCAACGTGCAGCAGTACCCGAAGAGTGGTCATCTTCGGGGTAGGGGAGAAGGTCTGAAAGAAGTCAACTCCCTGTCGCTGACTGAAGCCACGTGCAACGTAACGCGCCTTGAAGGCAGGCGGAGAACCCGGCGGCCGCTTCACCCTGAAGATCCACATGCCACTGACGATGTTTGCCCCAGGTGGGGGAACCTCGTCTACGTAGGTGCCTGTGGACTTCCAGGAAGCCATCTCTGCGTCCATGGCTGCCTGCCACTGAGAGGAGTAGGGACCCTCTATCGCCTCTGCGTAAGAGCGCGGGGTCGGGATGTCTAGTGCATCCGGGTCTCCCTCAGGGGCAAGCAGCATGGACACGAGATGAGGTGAAGCAGCGGCAAAGCACTCAAGGTCCTCCTGCCTGTCCTCAAGGACGTCTGTGCCAAGAGCACACTCACCCCCGACGGACGGAGGACAGACAGACGCAGACGCAGCAACAAGACTAGTGGCGTAATCTAGGAGACAGGCTGCAGCAAAGTCAACAAGCTCAGCAACAAGAGCAGACGCAGCAGAGGACTCAAACAGAGGGTCAGTGACAGAAGTGGCCAGAAAGCGCGTGACAGTAGGACTAGCAGCACGAAGGGAGTCAGACTCCGGGTCTGGACCGTCAGGAAGAGAGGACGCAGGAGGAGAGGGCAGAGGGACACGCTGTGAAGCAGTAGAAGGACGCAGTGTCTTAGAGTGAGTGCCTGGGACAGGAGGAAGACGTGGACGCGAAACACGACCAGCGCGAACAGTGCGGACAGGCGACGCAGAACGAGACGCATGCGACACAGGACGCGACTCAGGCTCACGACGCTCCGTAAGACCTCTAGTCGGACCAGAGTAAGGAGAAGGACCAGGCAGGGGAGGGGCTGGCTTCAACTGCGACTGAGACTGGACAGGCGGTGGACTCAGGAAAGGAGGGGGAGGACCAGGAGAAGGCGGGGAGCCAAGAACCTGCTGAAGGAGCGGAACGTAGTACGGCCGCGGCCGCGCAGCGCCTCGAGAAACAGCAGAGACAGAACCGGTACCCTCAGCCCCAGGGTCTCCAGTCCCAGCAGCACCTCCAGCAGCTCCAGTTCCAGCACCACCTCCAGCAGCGCCAGCACCCCCAGGAGCTCCAGCACCAGCAGCACCTCCAGCAGCTCTAGCACCAGCACCACCTCCAGCAGCACCAGCACCTCCAGTAGCTCCAGTAGCACCTCCAGCACCTACAGCACCAGCAGCACCTCCAGCAACTCCAGCACCAGCAGCACCTCCAGTAGCTCCAGCACCAGCACCACCTCCAGTAGCGCCAGCACCTCCAGTAGCTCCAGTCGCACCTCCAGCACCTCCAGCAGCTCCAGCACCAGCAGCACCTCGACAGCGCCGAGAGTACCACTCACGAAGCCGCTGTGGAGAGAGGGGCTCCCGCCGCGACGGGACACCCAGAGCACCTCCAGACTCAGCACCCCCAGTCTCAGCACCCCCAGTCTCAGCACCCCCAGTCTCAGCACCCCCAGGCCCCGCACCCGCAGGGTAAGCACCCCTAGCAGCACCTGAGTCGACAGCTACCTCGACCGGCTCGGCAGGGTCTACCTGGGACACACCTGAGGGGGCAGGACCCTGGGGGGGGAGGGGGTCTACCAGGGGAGTACCTGGTGCGAGGAAGAGCGGCGGGGGGGGGGGGGAGAGGCAGTGCGGTAGGGAAAGAGACGGTAGTACGACACCGACTCGTCGAACGTAGCGTCCTGAGAGGACAGAACACGACGCGAGGTGGGGTGGTAGAACTGCCACCCGGGTGCGTCAGGAGGGAAGCCAAGGAAGACACAGGGAACGGCACGGGAGGACAGCTTGTCCGCAGTAGTATCGCGGACAAAAGCTCGAGATCCCCAGACACGAAACGCGGACGCATCGCCAACCTTCCCCGTCCACCGCAGAGTAGGTGTGGTCTCCAGCAAGGAGACACGAGGCTGAAGGTTGATCTGATGCGCCGCGTACTGAACCGCGAACGGCCACAGAAAATGGGGAGCAGCCGCATGGATCATGGACGTACGAGCGACGTCCATGACCATGCCAATGCGGCGCTCAGCAATCCCATTTTGCTGCGGGGAGGCCGGAAGCGTGAACGTCTGGCGGATGCCCTCCGAACGACAGAAGGCCCTCAGGAGGTCGGAGGAAAACTCCCCACCTCTGTCCGAGTGCAGACGCAGAACAGGAACGTCTGAGCCGAAACTCTCACTGAGCTGGCGACGAGCACCGCGGATCCAGTCGATCAACACCTCAGGGACCTCACCCTTGCTGCGCAAGGGGAAGACTGTGGTGTAACGCGAGTAGTCGTCAACGACCAGGAGGAAGTAGCGCTCGTGACCCTGTCCACGGACGCGGGCTGGGCCCCACACGTCCATGTGAAGAGTCTGCAGAGGGGCCTCAGTCGGAGGAAACGAGGAGGAGTGAGGGGCGGCGCGCTGCCGGCCCTCGACACAAGGAACACAGGTGGGGGCAGGCCCCGGAGGAAGGGGAGGGAGGGACCTGGGTAGACCCGAGACAAGGGCACGGGAGGCCATACCTCGAAGACGAGGCAGGGAGGGGTGACCAAGGCGGTGGTGCCAAAGGAGAGTCTCGTGTGCCAAAGGACGACACGAGCAGGGGGCAGACGCAGGACTAGACCTGGACGCGGCAGCGAACACCTGACTGGACGCAGCTACCTGACCAGACGCAGAGACCGGAGGAGGCGCAGTAGTCAGTGTGTACAGACTCGACCCTGGCCGACGGGTAAACGTGGCCAGGTGACGGCCCGTCCGAGAGCAAGTGCAGTGGGTGACACGCTGACCTCCAGGGGTGAACTGGTCAACCCACGCGTCCTGGAGGTCAGCTCCACTCACCAGGTTCGTAGAGAACGAGGGGAGGTGGAGACCCGACAGCAAGCCCGACGGGGCCGCAGGACACGGTAGGACAGGGGAGGAGTGTGCAAGTACTGGGCCCCCTGAGGGGTCAGCAAGGGAGACCGCAACAGGCCGACTGAGCGGCGTGAGCGTGGTGCTGTCTCTAAAGAAAGAGCGCGAAGCACCAGAGTCAAGTGTGAAAGTGTGAAAGGACTCAGTAGGTGCAGTACCTGAGAGAGGAGATGGACCAGCACCTGGAGCAGCAGACGCACTAGCACCTAGAGCAGCAGCCGCACTAGCACCTAGAGCAGCAGCCACAGTGCCCGGGTCGGGCGGGACACGCAGGTAACAGTCACCCTCAGTAATATCAGCAAGAGCATACATGGCAGCAAGGATAGCATCAAAGTCTAGATCAGAGATAGACACATTTTGCAGAAGCAGATCATGCCAACGAGGAAGCTCAACAGCGTCAGGAAACTGGGTACCCCAAGCGTCAGTCAAGCGGCCGAAGCAGCGCTGCGTGGTGTGTGGGAGACCACACACCTCCCCGCTACGAGTGCCTGTGCGAAGAACGTACGTGCAGGGACCTGCACCCCTAGACCTCCCACGCCCAGCGTACCACTCACGAAGCTGCTGAACAGACGGGGTCTCACGGGTGCGCAGCTGCTGCTAACGCTGGCTGCCACCAAGGCCTCCACGCTGCGTGGCTGCACCGCGACCAGCACCACCTCCTACGCTACCTCCACCACCGCTGCCGCCGCCTCCACCGCCTCCGCCACCGCCTCCACAGCCTCCACTGCCGCCACCGACGCCCCCACTCCCGGGACCACCCCCACCACCACCTCCACCTCCTCCACCTCCTCCACCGCTTCCTCCACCGCCCCCTCCACCACCCTTGCTTCCCTTGCCCTTGCCAGTGCGGCGTCGCCCACTAGGGGCAGACGCAGCGCCGACCTCCTCAGTGCCAACGAGGTCGACAGCAGCAGCAGAGGCAACAGAGGGGAGAAGGGGGACAGGGGAACACCCCTCAAAGAAGGGGGTGCGACGGTCGCCGCGAGAAGCACCGACAGCTAAGATACTCTTCTCAGCTGCAGCAAGGCGCTCCTCTAGCAAGTCGACAGTCAGCTCGGTGGGGCAAAGAGAGAGAAAGTGATCCCTGACTGAGGAGAGAGAGTCAGGGAGGCGGGTGACTAGGTAGTAAAGGGTGATGTACATGGGGGGGGAGTTCGTGGGAAGAAACTCAGTGGGAAGGGCAGCGCGGTAGCGAGCGTCACTAGTGCGGAGGTGAGCAACTAGGTCAGCAACTGTGGCAAAGGCGGCAAGGTCGGGAAAAAGGTACGGCAGCATGAGGCGGCTGAGGGCAGCAGTGGTAGGGGAGGAGTAGCGTGCAACTACAGCGTCGTACAGAGCCCTAGCACTCTTGTACTGACTAAAGTGCGCGCGCTCAGTAGACGGCAGGTGATTACGCACAGCAAGACGAGCAGCAGCATCGCGCGTGAGCCACTGCGAGCGAACAGTACTGTCAGCATCAGCAGTAGGGGCAGTAGAGGCGCCAGACGTGAGATCGAACAGTGAGAGACCATCCTTGCTATCGCACTGTAGGAAAAGCTGCAGATCATCTAGCCAGACCTCAAAGTCAACAGCTCGACCCTCAGCATCAAAGGTAAGAACATTGAGACTAGCCATGACAGGAGAAGCAGCAGGCTAGCAGCAGCAGCAGTGCAACTCGGCTAAGCAGGCTAGGCAGGGCGGCGCGGCTCGGCAGGGCGGTGTGGCTCGGCAGCGCGGCGCTCTTACCAGGGGAGAGGCTGGGGCAGGGCCGGGGTAGGGTCGGGGCCGGGCCGCAAAGGATCCGGGGCCGGGTTGGGGCAGGGCCGCGACAGTTCAGGAGCAGGGCCGGGGCACGGCCGGGGCAGGGCCGGGGCAGAGCCGGGGCAGGGCCGGGGCAGGGCCGGGGCAGGGCCGGGGCAGAGCCGGGGCAGGGTCGGAGCAGGGCCGGGGCAGGGGGGGGCAGGGCCGGGGCAGTGCCGGGGCAGGGCCGGGGCAGGGCCGGAGCAGGGCCGGGGCAGGGGGCAGGGCCGGGGCAGGGTCGGAGCAGGGCCGGGGCAGTGGGCAGGGCCGGGGCAGGGCCGGGGCAGGGCCGGGGCAGGGCCTGGGCAGGGCCGGGGCAGGGTCGGAGCAGGGCCGGGACAGGGCCGGGGCGAGGCCGCGACAGGTCCGGGGCAGGGCCGGGGCAGAGCTGCGACAGGGCCGCAGCAGGGCCGGCGCAGGGCCGTGACAGGTTGGGGTAGGGCCGGGGCAGGGCCGGACGGGGCCTTACTGGGCCTGACGGGGCCTGACGGGGCCTTACGGGGCCTAACGGGGCCTTAAACGGGGCCTGACGGGGCCTTACGGGGCCTTAAACGGGGCCTGACGGGGCCTTACGGGGCCGTAAACGGGGCCTTACGGGGCCTGACGGGGCCTTACGGGGCCTTACGGGGCCTTAAACGGGGCCGTAAACGGGGCCTTACGGGGCCTTACGGGGCCTTACGGGGCCTTACGGGGCATTAAACGGGGCCGTAAACGGGGCCTTACGGGGCCTTACGGGGCCTTACGGGGCCTTAAACGGGGCCGTAAACGGGGCCTTAAGGGGCCTTACGGGGCCTTAAGGGGCCTTACGGGGCCTTACGGGGCCGAAAAAGGGGGCCTTACGGGGCCTTACGGGGCCGGCGCTGGCTCTAAGGGCAGGCGCAGGGGCCGCGACGGGCCTCAAAGGGAAGGCGCGACGCGCGCGTCGAGCAGGCAGTGAAAAATCTCAGTGGTGGGCCCTTTTAAAAAAAAACTCGAAACTAGCTCTATACCATGTGAGAATAATTGACGAAAGAATGAATGAACTAGGAATGAGATGGGTACAAGTAGGAAACACATAAGTGTTGTACCCTCTAAGAACTACCCCACTACAGCCTAAATAGACTATAGCAGATATAAGTTTGACACAGCAAGCTCAGGGTGGATCACAAAGTCACCACACAGTCCGAGCACAAGTAAAGGGCCACAAGGCCAGTTCACATGCAAAGTTATATAAAGAGAACAAACAATACAGTGATCATACCCTAACAAGTGCAAGCATGCAGGTATATATATAGATCACAGTACAAGCAGAGTCAAGCGGTAAGCAAGTGAGGCAAAGTAGGCACAAGGCCTAACACAGTTACAAAGCGCTGATGATCACCAGGCGCAAGTGCCTTGGTGAAGACATCAGCAGTGTTGGCCCGAGTGGCCACGTACGCAAGACGAAGCTGGCCACGCTGCTGCAACTCTCGAGCAAGGAAGTATCGCAGAGCGATATGCTTCGTTCTGTGCTCCAATCTGTGCTCCCGACACAAGGCAATCATGGCCTTGTTGTCTACGTACAGAACTGGAGGCGAACGAGGCTGCTCTCCCAAGTCGGTCAGCAGGTAGGTGAGCCAGCGTAGCTCCTGAGCAGCCATGGCCCCGGCGTAGATCTTAGCCTCACAACTGGAGCTGAGAACCAAAGACGAGCGAGTAGACCGCCAAGAAACAGAGCGGGAACCAAGGCTGAAGGTGTAACCCTGTGACGACCGCTGCGTAGCTGAGTCGTCAACCCAGGAGGCGTCTGCGTGACCGTTGAGGACAACTGGACCCCGTCCTCCAAGCACGAACCCCATGCCTGACGTACTGCACAAGTAACGCAGTACCCTCTTCGCAGCATCCCAGTGCACCTTTCGGTGCCTTTCGGGAGCCACGTAGCGTGCCAGGAGGCTGAGAGGGTACGCGAGGTCGGGTCGAGTGCACGTCATCAGGTACATGAGGCAACACTCAAGCTCTGGGTATGGACCACTCTCTACGGACTCGTCCGAAGGTGGAGCTGAGAGCGAGTGGCTGGTAGACAGAGGAGTGGGCTGTGGCGAGGAGAACTGGAAGCCGAAGCGCTGAAGGACCTGGTGCACCATGTGTGACTGAGTCAGGGTGATGGTGCACCGTGCTCTGTCCCGGGTGATCTGCAAGCCAAGATAGCTGCGCAGTTCACCCAGGTCAGTGCAGGTGTGTCTCTTCTGCAGCTCCGACTTCACAAGGGTCAGTGCCTCAGTGTCAGCAATGGCAAAGACGAGGTCGTCGACGTACACGAGGACGTAGAACGGTGGCTGCGACGTGTCGGTGCGTAGAAACAGCGACGGGTCCGCCGTAGAAGGAGCAAACCCAAGAGCCGCAAGTGTAGTCCTGAGTGTGTCGTGCCACTCGCGAGGCGCCTAGCAGAGACCGTAGACTGGCCGTCGAAGACTCCACTGAGTACCTGTAGGGAAAGACTCAGTGAAACCAGGTGGGCGACGCAACCAGATCTCCTCGTGCAGGCTGCCCTGCAGGAACGCTGTGCTGAAGTCCAGAGAGTGCAACTCGTAGTCACGCTGAGCAGCGACGTGCAACAACACCCGAAGAGTAGTCATCTTCGGGGTGGGGGAGAAGGTCTGGAAGTAGTCAACTCCCTGTCGCTGACTGAAGCCTCTAGCAACGTAACGCGCCTTGAAGGCAGGCGGAGAACCCGGCGGCCGCTTCACCCTGAAGATCCACATGCCATCGACTATGTTCGCCCCAGGTGGGGGAACCTCATCGACGTAGGTGCCTGTGGACTTCCAGGATGCCATCTCGGCATCCATGGCTGCCTGCCATTGAGAGGAGTAAGGACCCGTAATCGCCTCTGCGTAAGAGCGCGGGGTCGGGATGTCTTGAGCATCTGGGTCTCCCTCAGGGGCAAGCAGCATGGAAGCAAAACGAGGTATAGCAGCTGCAAGACACTCAAATTCCTCCTGCCTGTCCTCAAGGACGTCCGTGCTAAGAGCACACTCACCCCCGACGGACGGAGGACTGGCCGACGCAGACTCAGCAACAAGAGCAGAGACGTAGTCGAGACGGCAGGCAGCAGCAAAGTCAAGCAACTCAGCAACGAGAGCAGACGCAGCAGCAGACTCAAAAGAAGGGTCTGTGACAGCAGTGGCGCGGAGACTAGCGACAGTGGGACTGGCAGCACGAGCGCGGTCAGACTCAGGGTCAGGGACCTTAGGAAGAGAGGACGCAGGAGGAGAAGGTAGAGGAACACGCAGTGGAACAGAGGAAGGACGAAGTGCCATAGCGTGCGTGCCAAGGACAGGAGGAGGACGCGAACGAGGAACGCGACGAGCAGTGCGAACAAGCGAGACAGGACAAGACGCGGGCTCACGATGCTCAGTAAGACCGCCAGACTGCTCAGTGTAGGGAGAGGGAGCAGGCAGTGGAGCTGCCGGCTGCAACGGCAGCTGCGACTGGTCAGGCGGCGGACACAGGAGGGGAGGAGTAAGGCCAGTAGAAGACGGGACACCAAGAACCTGCTGAAGTAGGGGAACGAAGTACGGTCGCGGCCGCACAGTGTCTCCAGGACCTCCAGCTCCAGGGTCAACAGCTCCAACCCCTGCAGCTCCAGCGCCTCCAGCTCCAGCGCCACCAGCGCCACTGCCTCCAGCTCCGGCAGCTCCAGGCTCCGTAGGGGCACCAGCTCCAGCGCCCTCAACACCACCAGTCCCGGCAGCTCCAGTACCCCGGGTACGAGCACCTCATGGACTAGTGGTCGCAGTACCTCCAGTAACACCAGCTCCAGCAGCAACTCTAGGACCTCCAGCTTCAGCAGCGCCAGCACCTCCAGTTCCAGAAGCTCCACTCCGAAGGCACGTACGCCGTGTCAAACTTATATCTGCTATGGTCTATTTAGGCTGTAGTGGGGTAGCTCTTAGAGGGTACAACACTTATGTGTTTCCTACTTGTACCCATCTCATTTTCTAGATCATTCATTCTTTTGTCAATCCTTCTCACATGGTATAGAGCTAGTTTCGAGAATCTTTAAAAAGGGCCCACCACTGAAATTCGTCACTGCCTGCTCGACGCGCGCGTCGTGCCTTCCCTTCGAGGCCCGTCGCGGCCCCTGCGCCTGCCCTTAGAGCCAGCGCCCGCCCCGTAAGGCCCCGTAAGGCCCCCTTTTCCGGCCCCGTAAGGCCCTGTAAGGCCCCGTAAGGCCCCTTAAGGCCCCGTTTACGGCCCCGTAAGGCCCCGTTAGGCCTCGTAAGGCCCCGTAAGGCCCCGTTTACGGCCCCTGTTAATGCCCCGTAAGGCCCCGTAAGGCCCCGTAAGGCCCCATTTACGGCCCCGTTTAAGGCCCCGTAAGGCCCCGTAAGGCCCCGTAAGGCCCCGTAAGGCCCCGTAAGGCCCCATTTACGGCCCCGTTTAAGGCCCCGTAAGGCCCCGTAAGGCCCCGTAAGGCCCCGTAAGGCCCCGTAAGGCCTCGTAAACGGCCCCGTTTAATGCCCCGTAAGGCCCTGTAAGGCCCCGTCAGGCCCCGTTTAAGGCCCCGTAAGGCCCCGTAAGGCCCCATCAGGCCCCGTTTAAAACCCCGTTAGGCCCCGTACGGCCCCGTAAGGCCCCGTAAGGCCCCATTAGAGGCCCCATAAGGCCCCGTTAGAGGCCCCGTACGGCCCCGTCAGGCCCCGTCAGGCCCTGCGCCGGCCCTGCTGCAGCCCTGTAGCAGCTCTGCCCCGGCCCTGCTCCTGCAATGCCGCGGCCCGGCCCCGGCCCTGCCCCGGACCTGTCGCGGCCTCGCCCCTGCCCTGTCCCGGCCCTGCTCCGACCCTGCCCAGGCCCTGCCCAGGCCCTGCCCCGGCCCTGCCCCGGCCCTGCTCCTGAACTGCCCCGGCCCTGCCCCGGCCCTGCCCCTGAACTGCCCCGGCCCTGGCCCGGCTCTGCCCCGGCCCTGCCCCGGCCCTGCTCCTGAACTGCCCCGGCCCTGCCCCGGCCCTGCCCCGGCCCTGCCCCGGCCCTGCACCCTGCCCCGGCTCTGCCCCGGCCCTGCCCCGGCCCTGCCCCGGCCCTGCTTCTGAACTGCCCCGGCCCTGCCCCGGCCCTGCTCCTGAACTGCCCCGGCCCTGCCCCGGCCCTGCTCCTGAACTCCCCCGGCCCTGCCCCTGAACTGCCCCGGCCCTGGCCCGGCTCTGCCCCGGCCCTGCCCCGGCCCTGCCCCTGAACTGCCCCGGCCCTGGCCCGGCTCTGCCCCGGCCCTGCCCTGGCCCTGCTCCTGAACTGCCCCGGCCCTGCCCCGGCCCTGCCCCTGAACTGCCCCGGCTCTGCCCCGGCCCTGCCCCGGCCCTGCTCCTGAACTGCCCCGGCCCTGCCCCGGCCCTGCTCCTGAACTGCCCCGGCCCTACCCCGGCCCTGCCCCAGCCTCTCCCCTGGTAAGAGCGCCGCGCTGCCGAGCCACACCGCCCTGCCGAGCTGCGCCGCCCTGCCTAGCCTGCTTAGCCGAGTTGCACTGCTGCTGCTGCTAGCCTGCTGCTTCTCCTGTCATGGCTAGTCTCAATGTTCTTACCTTTGATGCTGAGGGTCGAGCTGTTGACTTTGAGGTCTGGCTAGATGATCTGCAGCTTTTCCTACAGTGCGATAGCAATGATGGTCTCTCACTGTTCGATCTCACGTCTGGCGCCTCTACTGCCCCTACTGCTGATGCTGACAGTACTGTTCGCTCGCAGTGGCTCACGCGCGATGCTGCTGCTCGTCTTGCTGTGCGCAATCACCTGCCGTCTACTGAGCGCGCGCACTTTAGTCAGTACAAGAGTGCTAGGGCTCTGTACGACGCTGTAGTTGCACGCTACTCCTCCCCTACCACTGCTGCCCTCAGCCGCCTCATGCTGCCGTACCTTTTTCCTGACCTTGCCGCCTTTGCCAAAGTTGCTGACCTAGTTGCTCACCTCCGCACTAGTGACGCTCGCTACCGCGCTGCCCTTCCCACTGAGTTTCTTCCCACGAACTCCCCCCCCATGTACATCACCCTTTACTACCTAGTCACCCGCCTCCCTGACTCTCTCTCCTCAGTCAAGGATCACTTTCTCTCCCTTTGCCCTACCGAGCTGACTGTCGACTTGCTAGAGGAGCGCCTTGCTGCAGCTAAGAAGAGTATCTTAGCTGTTGGGGCTTCTCGCGGCGACCATCGCACCCCCTTCTTTGAGGGGTGTTCCCCTGTCCCCCTTCTCCCCTCTGTTGCCTCTGCTGCTGCTGTCGACCTCGTTGGCACTGAGGAGGTCGGCGCTGCGTCTGCCCCTAGTGGGCGACGCTGCACTGGCAAGGGCAAGGGAAGCAAGGGTGGTGGAGGGGGTGGTGGAGGAAGCGGTGGAGGAGATGGAGGTGGTGGTGGGGGTGGTCCCGGGGGTGGGGGCGTCGGTGGCGGCAGTGGAGGCCGTGGAGGCGGTGGCGGAGGTGGTGGAGGCGGCGGCAGCGGTGGTGGAGGTAGCGGAGGAGGTGGTGCTGGTCGCGGTGCAGCCACGCAGCGTGGAGGCCTTGGTGGCGGCCAGCGTCAGCAGCAGCTGCGCACCCGTGAGACCCCGTCTGTTCAGCAGCTTCGTGAGTGGTACGCTGGCCGTGGGAGGTCTGGGGGTGCAGGTCCCTGCACGTACGTTCTTCGCACAGGCACTCGTAGTGGGGAGGTGTGTGGTCTCCCACACACCACGCAGCGCTGCTTCGGCCGCCTGACTGACGCTTGGCGTACCCAGTTTCCTGACGCTGTTGAGCTTCCTCGTTGGCATGATCTGCTTCTGCAGAATGTGCCTATCTTTGATCTAGACTTTGATGCTATCCTTGCTGCCATGTATACCCTTGCTGATATTACTGAGGGTGACTGTTACCTGCGTGTCCCGTCCAACCCGGGCACTGTGGCTGCTGCTCTAGGTGCTAGTGCGGGTGCTGCTCTAGGTGCTAGTGCGCCTGTTGCTCCAGGTGCTGGTACGTCTCCTCTCTCAGGTACCGCGCCTACTGAGTCCTTGCACACCTTCACACTTGACTCTGGTGCTTCGCGCTCCTTCTTTAGAGACAGCACCACGCTCACGCCGCTCCGTCGGCCTGTTGCGGTCTCCCTTGCTGACCCCTTAGGGGGCCCAGTACTTGCACACTCCTCCACTGTCCTACCGTGTCCTGCGGCCCCGTCGGGCTTGCTGTCGGGTCTCCACCTCCCCTCGTTCTCTACGAACCTGGTGAGTGGAGCTGACCTCCAGGACGCGTGGGTTGACCAGTTCACCCCTGGAGGTCAGCGTGTCACCCACTGCACTTGCTCTCGGACGGGCCGTCACCTGGCCACGTTCACCCGTCGGCCAGGGTCGAGTCTGTACACACTGACTACTGCGCCTCCTCCGGTCTCTGCGTCTGGTCAGGTAGCTGCGTCCAGTCAGGTGTTTGCTGCTGCGTCCAGGTCTAGTCCTGCGTCTGCCCCCTACTCATGTCGTCCTCTGGCACACGAGACTCTCCTTTGGCACCACCGCCTTGGTCACCCCTCCCTGCCTCGTCTTCGAGGTATGGCCTCCCGTGCCCTTGTCTCGGGTCTACCCAGGTCCCTCCCTCCCCTTCCTCCGGGGCCTGCCCCCACCTGTGTTCCTTGTGTCGAGGGCCGGCAGCGCGCCGCCCCTCACTCCTCCTCGTTTCCTCCGACTGAGGCCCCTCTGCAGACTCTTCACATGGACGTGTGGGGCCCAGCCCGCGTCCGTGGACAGGGTCACGAGCGCTACTTCCTCCTGGTCGTTGACGACTACTCGCGTTACACCACAGTCTTCCCCTTGCGCAGCAAGAGTGAGGTCAATGAGGTGTTGATCGACTGGATCCGCGGTGCTCGTCGCCAGCTCAGTGAGAGTTTCGGCTCAGACCTTCCTGTTCTGCGCCTGCACTCGGACAGAGGCGGGGAGTTTTCCTCCGACCTCCTGAGGGCCTTCTGTCATTTGGAGGGCATCCGCCAGACGTTCACGCTTCCGGCCTCCCCGCAGCAAAATGGGATTGCTGAGCGCCGCATTGGCATGGTCATGGACGTCGCTCGTACGTCCATGATCCATGCGGCTGCTCCCCATTTTCTGTGGCCGTTCGCGGTTCAGTACGCGGCGCATCAGATCAACCTTCAGCCTCGTGTCTCCTTGCCGGAGACCACACCTACTCTGCGGGGGACGGGGAAGGTTGGCGATGCGTCCGCGTTCCGTGTCTGGGGATCTCGAGCTTTTGTCTGCGATACTACTGCGGACAAGCTGTCCTCCCGTGCCGTTCCCTGTGTCTTCCTTGGCTTCCCTCCTGACGCACCCGGGTGGCAGTTCTACCACCCCACCTCGCGTCGTGTTCTGTCCTCTCAGGACGTCACGTTCGACGAGTCGGTGTCGTACTACCGTCTCTTTCCGTACCGCACTGCCTCTCCCCCCCCCCCCGCCGCTCTTCCTCGCACTAGGTACTCCCCTGGTAGACCCCCTCCCCCCCCAGGGTCCTGCCCCCTCAGGTGTGTCCCAGGTAGACCCTGCCGAGCCGGTCGAGGTAGCTGTCGACTCAGGTGCTGCTAGGGGTGCTGAGACTGGGGGTGCTGAGACTGGGGGTGCTGAGACTGGGGGTACTGAAATAGTCTCAGCGAAGCACCAGCAGAACCTCCAGACGAAGCAGCACCCCGAGGCTCCTCACCTCCAGACTCCGCACTCTCCAAAGCAGCACCCCAAGGCTCAACACCCTCAGGCTCAGCACCCCCAGGCTCACCACCCCCAGTCGCAACACCCCCAGGCTCAGCACCCCCAGGCTCAACACCCCCAGGCTCAGCACCCCCAGTCTCAGCACCCTCAGACTCCGCACCCCCAGGCTCCACACCCACAGACGCAGCACCTCGAGCAGCACCTGAGTCGACAGCTACCTGAACAGGCGCAGTACCAGGGAGAGGGTCTGCCTGAGACACACCTGAGGGAGCAGGACCCTGGGGTGGGAGGGGGTCTACCGGAGGGGGACCGGGAGCAAGGAAGAGCGGCGGGGGCAGGGGAGGGGCAGAGCGGTAGGGGAAGAGGCGGTAAAAGGGAACCGACTCGTCAAACGTGACGTCCTGAGAAGGGAAGATACGGCGCGAGGTGGGGTGGTAAAACTGCCAACCAGGCGCGTCGGGGACAAAGCCAAGGAAGATGCAGGGGATAGCACGGGGGGAGAGCTTGTCCGCTGACGTATCGCGAACAAAGGCACGAGAGCCCCAGACCCGGAACACCGACGCATCGCCAACGTCCCCCGTCAGACGCAGTGTGGGCGAGGTCTCCGGCAAGGAGACACGGGGCCAGAGGTTGAGCTGATGCGCAGCGTACCGGACCGCAAACGGCCACAGAAAATGGGGAGCGGTCGCATGGATCATGGAGGTGCGAGCGACCTCCATGACTAAGCCAATGCGGCGCTCAGCAATCCCATTTTGCTGAGGGGAGTCCGGAAGCGTGAACGACTGGAGAATGCCCTCCCCACGACAAAAGTCCCGCAAGAGGGTGGAGGAGAACTCACCACCTCTGTCAGAGTGCAGACGCAGGACAGGAAGGACCTGGCCGAACCGCTCGCGGAGCTGGAGACGGACTGTGCGGATCCAAGGGATCAAGACATCAACGACCTGACCCTTGCTGCGCAAGGGGAAGACCGTGGTGTACCACGTGTAGTCGTCAACTACCAGCAGAAAGAAGCGCTCGCAGCTCTGTCCACTGACGCGGGCTGGGCCCCACACGTCCATGTGGAGAGTCTGCAGGGGAACATTCGTCGGGGGAAACGAGGAGGAGTGAGGAGCGGCGCACTGCCGCCCCTCGACGCAAGGGAGGCAAGGCGGGGCAGGCGAGGGTGGCAGGGGAGGCAGAGACCTGGGGAGGCCAGAGACAAGAAGACAAGAGTGCATGCCACGAAGGCGAGGCAGGGAGGGGTGACCCAGACGGTGGTGCCACAGAAGAGTCTGGTGCGACAGGAGGCGACACGAGTAAGAGGCGGCTACCTGGCCTGACGTTGACACCTGAGCAGACGCAGCTACCTGAGAAGGCTCGGTAGTGAGTGTGTACAAACTCGACCCTGGCCGACGAGTGAACATGGCCACGTGATGCCCCGTCCGTGTGCACGTGCAGATCGACATACGCTGACCCCCAGGAGTGGTGGTAGTGACCATCGCATCCTGGAGGGCAGCGGTACTCACCAAGTTCGTAGAGAATGAGGGGAGGTGAAGACCTGACAGTGAGCCGGACGGAACCGCCGGACATGGGAGGACAGTGGAGGAACTGGCAACGACCGGGCCCCCAGAGGGGTGAGCCAGTCTGACCGGAACAGGTGCAGGAAGAGGAGTGAGAGTGGTGCTGTCACGAAAGAAACAGCGCGAGGCGCCGGAGTCCAACGTGAAAGTGTGCAAGGCCTCAGCAGGCGCAGGACCAGGGAGAGTACCAGACTCACTAGCACCTAGAGCAGCAGCGGCTTTACCTGGGTCAGGCGGCACACACCGGTAACAGTCACCCTCAGCACTAACAGACAAAGCATACATAGCAAAGAGAATAGCATCAAAGTCTAGGTCAAAGATAGCAATCCTAGACTTAAGCAGATCTGCCCAGCGAGGGATCTTGGCTTCGTCACCAAACTCAGCACGCCAAGTGTCGTAGAGGCGGGAGAAGCAGCGGTGCTGAGTGTGGAGCCGCCCGCAAGACTGACCAGCACGGTCACCCGTGCGAATGACATACGGGCAACTACCCCCCGACGCTGCTGCTGCTGACGCTGGCCACCCCCAGAACCGACACACCGAGCGCCAGTCCCACCGCTACCAGTCCCACCGCCTCCACTGCCGCCACTCCCACCGCTGCCCCCACCACTGCCACCAGAGCCCCCACTCCCACGAACAGTCCCACCGCCGCCACCACCTCCACTGCCTCCACCACCTCCACCGCTGCCCCCACCACCACTCCCGCTGCCACCTCCACCACCACCGCTGCCACCTCCACCACCCTTGCCACCCTTGCCCTTGCTGCTGCGGCGCTTCGCACTAGCAGAAGCAGCCCCGACGTCCTCAGCAACAGAGACGTCCGCGGCAGCAGCAGAGGCGTAGGAGGGGGCAAGGGGGGAGGGGGAGCACCCCTCAAAGAAGGGCGGGCGCGGAGTGCCACGAGCAGCACCTACAGCAACTTCACTAGTCTCAGCTGCAAGGAGATGCTGCTCGAGGAGGTCAACAGTGAGGGAGGTGGGGTCAAGGGAGAGAAAGTGGTCCCTGATAGAGCGAAGAGAGTCAGGGAGGCGAGTGACTATGAAGTAGAGGGTGATGAACATCGGGGGCTGGTTCTTCTCAAGGAACTCAGCGGGGACGGTAGCGCGATAGCGAGCGTCGCTAGTGCGAAGGTGGGAAACGAGGTCCCCGACTGTGGCAAAGGCGGACAGCTCGGGGAACAGGTAGGGCAGAAGCAGGCGGCCTAGAGTAGTAGTGGCAGGGGAGGAGTAGCGAGCGACTACACCGTCGTACAGTGCCTGCGCTGTCCTGTGCTGTCCGAAGTGAGCGCATTCAGTTAATGGCAGGTGGTTGCGAATGGCTAAGCGGGCAGCAGCGTCACGAGTAAGCCACTGTGAGCGAGTCGAGCTGTCAGCTATGGCGGGAGGGGCAGGAGCAGCGCCTGATACTAGGTCAAACAGCGAGACACTGTCCTTAGAATCACTCAGTAGGTACAGCTGCAGGTCGTCGAGCCACGTGTCAATCTGAACCGGTCTGCCCTCATGATCAAACGCGAGAACCCGAAGCGAAGCCATAGCTGTGCAGCATGCAGGATAGCAAGAGCAGCAGTAGCAGCAGCAGCAGCAGCTGTAGCAGGAGCAGCTGTAGCAGCAGTAGCAGCTGTAACAGTAGCAATAGTGATAGTGGGGGAAGGGGCCGACTGGGTCGGGCGCGGGTTTGGTACGGGGCCGGGCGCTGGGCTAGGTACGGGGCCGGGCGCGAGCTGGGTACGGGGCCGGGCGTGGGCTAGGTACGGGGCCGGGCGCTGGGCGAGGGACGAGGCCGGGCACTAGAAGGGACGGGGCCGGGTGCTGGGCTAGGTACGTGGCCGGGCACGGGCATCGACGGGCCGCGGGCTAGGAACGGGGCCGGGCGCTGGGCTAGGAACAGGGCCGGGCGCGGGCTAGGTACAGGGGCCGGGCATGGGCGTCGACGGGCGCGGGCTAGGAATGGGGCTGGGCGCGGGCTAGTACCGGGGCCGGGCGCGGGCTAGGTACGGGGCCGGGCGCGGGCTAGGTACGGGGCCGGGCGCTGGGCTAGGAACGGGGCCGGGTGCGGGCTAGGTACGGGGCCGGGCGCGGGCATCGACGGGGCGCGGGCTAGGTACGGGCCGGGCACGGGCGTGAGGCAGGGCCGGGCTCGGGCTAGGGACGGGCCGGGCGCGGGCTAGGTACGGGCTGGTCGCGGGCTAGGTACGGGCCGGGCGCGGGCTAGGTACGGGGCCGAGCGCGGGCTAGGTACGGGCCGATCGCGGGCTAGGTACGGGCCGGGCGCGGGCATCGACGGGGCGCGGGCTGGGTACGGGGCCGAGCGCGGGCTAGGTACGGGCCGGTCGCGGGCTAGGTACGGGCCGGGCGCGGGCAACAGACGGGGCCGAGCGCGGGGATAGGAACGGGCCGATCGCGGGCTAGGTACGGGCAGAGCGCGGGCGCGAGACGGGGCCGGGCGCGGGCTAGGTACGAGCCGGTCGCGGGGCTAGGTACGGGCCGGGCGCGGGCGAGAGACGGGCCGGGCGCGGGGCTAGAAACATGCAAACTGTAACGCGGTGTGTGCAAGCTAGCTAGTGCTAGACTATGTGTGATAGAGTCAAGGTAATGGTGCGCTGTGCTCTGTCCCGGGTGATCCGCAAGCCAAGATAGATTGTCAGCTCACCCAGGTCTGTGCACGTGTGTCTCTTCTGTAGCTCCGACTTCACGTGGGCGAGTGCCTCAGTGTCAGGAGTAGCAAAGACCAAGTCGTCTACGTACACGAGAACGTAGAACGGCGGCAGAGTGGTGTCGGTGCGTAGAAACAGCGACGGGTCAGCAGTGGAAGGAGCAAACCCAAGAGCAGCAAGAGTCGTCCTCAGTGTGTCGTGCCACTCACGGGGTGCCTGGCGGAGACCGTAGACTAGCCGCCGGAGGCTCCACTGGGTACCAGCAGGAAACGACCTAGTGAAGCCAGGTGGGCGGCGCAGCCAGATCTCCTCGTGCAGTCTACCCTGTAGGAAGGCTGTGCAGAAGTCAAGAGAGTGTAGCTCGAAGTCACGCTGAGCGGCGACGTGCAGCAGCACCCAAAGAGTGGTCATCTTCGGAGTAGGGGAGAAGGCCTGGAAGAAGTCAACTCCCTGTCGCTGACTGAAGCCTCGTGCAACGTAACGCGCCTTGAAGACAGGCGGAGAACCCGGCGGCCGCTTCACCTTGAAGATCCACATGCCACTGACGATGTTCGCCCCAGGTGGGGGAACCTCGTCGACGTAGGTGCCTGTGGACTTCGAGGAAGCCATCTCTGTGTCCATGGCTGTCTGCCACTGAGAGGAGTAGGGACCCTCTATCGCCTCTGCGTAAGAGCGCGGGGTCGGGATGTCTGGTGCATCCGGGTCTCCCTCAGGGGCAAGCAGCATGGACACGAGATGAGGTAAAGCAGCAGCAAAGCACTCAAGCTCCTCCTATTTGTCCTCAAGGACGTCCGTGCCAAGAGCACACTCACCCCCGATGGACGGAGGACAGACAGACGCAGACTCAGACTCAGCAACAAGACTAGTGGCGTAGTCTAGATGACAGGCGGCAGCAAAGTCAACAAGCTCAGCAACAAGAGCAGACGCAGCAGTGGACTCAAAAGAAGGGCCAGTGACAACAGTGGCCAGGAAACGCGTGACAGTAGGACAAGCAGCACGAAGGGAGTCAGACTCCGGGTCCGGACCGTCAGGAAGAGAGGACGCAGGAGGAGACGGCAGAGGGACACGCTGTGGAGCAGTGGAAGGACACAGAGTCATATAGTGAGTGTCGGGGATAGGAGGAGGACGCTGACGCGGAACACGACGACCAGTGCGAACAGCGCAAACAGGCGACTCAGGACTAGACTCAGGTGACGCAGGACGAGACTCAGGCGACGCAGGACGAGACTCAGGCTCACGACGCTCCGTAAGACCTCTAGTCAGTCAAGAGTAAGGAGAAGGACCAGGCAGTGGAGAGGCTGGCTGGAACTGCGACTGTGACTGGACAGGCGGTGGACTCAGTAAGGGAGGAGTAGGACCAGTAGAAGGCGGGAGACCAAGAACCTGGTGAAGGAGCAGAACGTAGTACGGCCGCGGCCGCGCAGCCCCTCTAGAAACAGCAGAGACAGCACTAGTACCCTCAGCTCCAGGGTCTCCAGCTTCAACTCCTGCAGCACCACCAGCTCCAGTACCTCCAGCAGCTCCAGCTCCATCAGTACCTCCAGTAGCAACAGCTCTAGCACCTACAGCTCCAACTCCTGCAGCACCACCAGCCCCAGCAGCTCCAGTACCTCCAGCACCAGCACCTCCAGGACCAGCGGCTCCAGCAGCTCCAGCACCAGCAGCACCTCCAGCAGCTTCAGCTCCAGAAGCATCTCCAGCAGCAGGCCCCGTAGCTCCAGCAGCACGGCTACAGCGCCGAGCGTACCACTCACGTAGCCGCTGCGGAGAGAGGGGCTCCCGCCGTGACGGGACACCCGGAGGACCTCTAAACTCAGCACGCTCAGGCTCAGCAGCCCCAGGCTCAGCACCCCCAGACTCAGCACCCCCAGGCTCCACACGCTCTGGCTCAGCACCCCCAGGCTCCGCACCCTCAGACTCAGCAACCCCAGGCTCAGCACCCCCAGGCCCCACACCCGCAGGCTCAGCACCTCTAGCAGCACCAGAGTTGACAGCTACCACCAAAGCCTCCACTCTGCGCGGCTCCACCTCGACCAGCACCACCGCCACCGCCACCTCCACCACCGCTGCCGCTGCCTCCACCGCCGCTGCCGCTGCCTCCACCACCCCCACCGCCGCCACCGAAGCCCCCACTCCCGCACGCTCAGCACCCCTAGCAGCTCCAGAGTCGACAGCTACCTCGATAGGCTTGACAGGGTCTACCTGGGACACACCTGAGGGGGCAGGACCCTGAGGGGGAAGGGGGTCTACCTTAGGAGCACCTGGTGCTAGGAAGAGTGGCGGGGGGGGGAGAGGGGCAGTGCGGTAGGGAAAGAGACGGTAGTAAGATACCGACTCGTCAAACGTGACGTTATGAGAGGACAGAACACGACGCGAGGTGGGGTGGTAAAACTGCCACCCAGGTGTGTCAGGGGGGGAGCCAAGGAAGACGCAGGGAACGGCACGGGAGGACAGCTTGTCCGCGGAAGTATCGCGGACAAAAGCTCAAGATCCCCAGACACGGAACACAGACGCATCGCCAACCTTCCCCGTCCACCGCAGAGTAGGTGTGGTCTCCGGCAAGGAGACACGAGGCTGAAGGTTGATCTGATGCGCAGCGTACTGAACCGCGAACGGCCACAGAAAATGGGGAGCAGCCGCATGGATCATGGACGTACGAGCGACGTCCATGACCATGCCAATGCGGCGCTCAGCAATCCCATTTTGCTGCGGGGAGGCCGGAAGCGTGAACGTCTGGCGGATGCCCTTCGCACGACAGAAAGCCCTCAGAAGGTCGGAGGAAAACTCACCACCTCTGTCTGAGTGCAGACGCAGAACAGGAAGGTCCGAGCCGAAACTCTCGCTGAGCTGGCGACGGGCACCGCGGATCCAGTCGATCAACACCTCAGTGACCTCACCCTTGCAGCGCAAGGGGAAGACTGTGGTGTAACGCGAGTAGTCGTCAACGACCAGCAGGAAGTAACGCTCGTGACCCTATCCACGGACGCGGGTTGGGCCCCACACGTCCATGTGGTGAGTCTGCAGGGGAGCCTCTGTCGGAGGGAACTCGGAGGAGTGAGGAGCGGCGCGCTGCCGGCCCTTGACACAAGGAACACAGGTAGGTGCAAGCCCCAGAGGAAGGGGAGGGAGGGACTGAGCGAGACCCGAGACAAGGGTACGGGAGGCCATACCTCGAAGACGATGCAGGGAGGGGTGACCAAGGCGGTGGTGCCAAAGGAGAGTCTCGTGTGATAGAGGACGACACGAGCAGGGGGCAGACGCTGGACTAGACCTGGACGCGGCAGCAAACACCTGACCAGACGCGGCTACCTGACCAGACGCAGTAACCGGAGGAGACGCAATAGTCAGTGTGTACAGACTCGACCCAGGCCAACGGGTGAACGTGGCTAGGTGGCGGCCCGTCCGAGAGCAAGTGCAGTGGGTCACACGCTGACCTCCAGGGGTGAACTGGTCAACCCACGCGTCCTGAAGGTAAGCTCCACTCACCAAGTTCGTAGAGAACGAGGGGAGATGGAGTCCCGACAGCAAGCCCGACGGGGCCGCAGGACACGGTAGAACCGTGGAAGAGTGCGCAAGGACTGGGCTCCCACAGGGGTCAGCCAGGGAGACTGCGACAAGTCGACTGAGCGGCGTGAGTATGGTGCTGTCGCGAAAGAAAGAGCGCGAAGCACCAGAGTCAAGTGTGAAAGTGTGCAAGGCCTCAGCAGGTGCAGTACCAGAGAGAGCAGACTCACCAGCACCTGGAGCAGCAAACTCACTAGTACCTGGAGCAGCAGACTCACTAGTACCTGGAGCAGCAGACTTTGTAGCACCTAGAGCAACAGCCTCAATGCCCGGGTCGGGCGGAACACACAGGTAACAGTCACCCTCAGCACTATCAGTCACAGCATACATGGCAGCAAGGATAGCATCGAAATCAAGATCAAAGATAGCAACATTCTGCTTAAGCAGATCACCCCAGCGAGGGAGCTCAACAGCGTCAGGAATTTGGGCGCGCAAGGCGTCAATCAGGCGACCGAAGCAGCGCTGCGTAGTGTGTGGCAGCCCGCACGTCTCCCCACGGCGCCCGCCGGTGCAAAGAACGTAAGTGCAGGGACCAACACCCCCAGACCTCCCACGCCCAGCGTACCACTCACGAAGGTGCTGGGCCGACGGGGTCTCAAGGGAACGTGGCTGCTGCTGGCGCTGGCTACCACCAAAGCCTCCACTCTGCGCGGCTCCACCTCGACCAGCACCACCGCCGCCGCCACCTCCACCAGCGCTGCCGCTGCCTCCACCGCCGCAGCCGCTGTCTCCACCACCCCCACCGCCGCCACCGAAGCCCCCACTGCCGCCACCACCCCCACCTCCACCGCCACCCCCTCTGCGTCCTCCACCGCCTCCACCGCCTCCACCGCCGCCCCCACCGTCCCCTCCACCACCCTTGCCCCCCTTGCCCTTGCTGTTGCGGCGCCTCCCACTAGGAGCAGACGCAGCCCCGACCTCCTCAGTGCCAACGAGGTTGACAGCAGCAGCAGAAGCAACAGAGGGGAGAAGGGGGACAGGGGAACACCCTGCAAAGAATGGGGCGCGACGGTGGCCTCGAGAAGCACCTACAGCAACGATACTCTTTCCAGCTGCAGTGAGGCGCTCCTCTAGGAGGTCGACGGTGAGCTCGGTGGGGCAAAGGGAGAGAAATTGGTCCCTGACTGAAGCAAAGGAGTCAAGGAGGCGGGTGACTAGGTAGTAAAGGGAGATGTACACGGAGGTGAGTAATGAGGTCAGCGACTGTGGCAAAGGCGGCAAGGTCAGGGAACAGGTACGGCAGCAGAGGCGGCTGAGCGCGCTACGACAGCGTCATACAAAGACTTAGCAGTCTTGTACTGGCCAAAGTGCACGCGCTCAGCAGACGGCAGGTGACTACGAACAGCAAGGCGAGCAACAGCGTCACGAGTGGTCCACTGCGAGCGAACCGTACTGTCAGCAGTGGCAGTAGGTGCAGGAGAGACACCGGACGTGTGATCGAAAAGGGATAGTCCGTCCTTAGAGTCACACTGAAGAAAGAGCTGCAGGTCGTCAACCCACACGTCAAAGTCAACCGCACGCCCCTCAGCATCAAAGGTAAGAACATTAGGGCTAGCCATAGCGGCAGTAGCAGCAGTAGCAGCAGTGGCAGCAGAAGCAGCAGTAGCAGCAGGAGCAGCGCGGGCAGGGCAGTGCGGCTCAGTAGGGCGGCGCGGCTCGGCAGGGCGGCGCGGCTCGGTAGGGCGGCGCGGCTCGGCTGGGCGGCGCGGCTCGGCTCCTGGCGGCGCGGCGCGGCTCGGAGGAGCGGCGCGGCTCGTCTAGGTGGCGCGGGTGCTTACCAGGGGCGGGTGCAGGGCAGGGCCGCAGCTGGCGGTTAGGTCAGGGACGCGACTGGGGCGGCAGCAGGGCAGGGCCGCTACTTGGCGGCGGTAGAGCAGGGCCGCGACTGGGGCGGCTGAATTGCGGGGCCGCGACGCGTCGGCGGCAGTGCAGGGCCGCGACAGGGCGGCGGCAGGGCAGGGCCGCGGCTGGAAGGCAGGGTAGGGTAGGGCCGCGACGAGCAGCGGCAGGGCAGAGGCCGTGGCGGGCGGCAAGGTCGGGGCCGCGACGAGGCGGCGAGAGGGCAAGGCCGCGACGGGCCGAGAAAGCAGGGGGCCGCGACGGGCCGTTAGGGCAGGGCCGCGACGGGCCGAGAAGGCAGGGCTGCGACGGGCGGCACTAGGGCAGGGCGCGCAACGGCGCAGGTAAGGCAGGCGCGAGGCGCGCTTCGGGCAGGGCAGGAAAAAAAATATGTTATCGTGGTGGGCCTTAAAAAAAACGTTCCCATGAGGGAACCTGCTCAGAATACCATGTCAGAATAGTGAAGGAAGGAATGATTGAACTAGCAAGCAGGTGGGTACAAGTAGGAAACCTAAAAGTGTTGTACCCTATATGAACTACCCCACTACAGCCTAGACAGACTATAGCATATAAGTTTGACAAGCCCCGTTAGCAGTAACGGGAGAACAACGGTTGCGGCTGTACTCGATGTTGACGGTCGCAGTAATGTATAGCGAGAAAATTCCTTACACTACCCCCCCCCCCCTCCCCCTTAAGTTATGTGTGTCAAGCAGTACGTAGTCTCCTGACTGGTATGTGACTAGGCGGCGGTGGCGGTCAGCATTCCTCTTAGCGATGACATTTGCCTTTTTAATTGCTTCAGCGGCTCTGGTGCGGGCAGCTTGCAGAATCTTGGCGCACTGCTGTGCGCGTGGCGTTGGGTTGTCCGGACTCGGCTTCATGGGCACTGTTGGATTTTGCCCGTAGTTCAGGTAAAACGGGGACTGCTGCGTTGTTGCTGACGTGGCGTTGTTGTAGGCGAACTCGATCAGCATCGGCTGCTGCTCCCAGTTTTTCGGGTCGTCGCACGTGGCACGAATCAACTGCTCCATCGTCTGATTCGTCCGCTCCGTTTGACCGTCAGTCTCGGGGTGGTACGACGAGCTGAACTATAGCTTGGTCCCGAACTGCTCCCAGAGGTTCTTCCTGAAGTTGCTGGTAAACTTCGTGTCGTGGTCGCTGATGATTGCGGCTGGTATCCCGTGCAGTCGAACGACAGTTGCGATGAACAGGCGAGCGGTTTCTTCGGCTAAGATCGATTTCCTGCACGCAGCGAAGTGAGCCATTTTCGTAAGACTGTCAACGATGACCATTACCGCGTCGTTACCCCCAGGGTTCGAAGGTAACCCTTTGACGAAATCCATGGTAACCTTCTGCCAGGCGCGCTCGTGCGGTGGAATCGGCTGCAATTGACCCTCCTTTCTTTTCCGCGAGCTCTTCATCACCTGACACGTAGGACACGAGCCCACGTGCTGCTGTACGTCGGTCAACATCTCCGACCAGTAGTAATACTGCTGCAGTTGCTGTCGCATTTTTTCTACCCCAAAGTGACCCGAGGTAACCCCGCCGTGTGCCTCCTGCAGTAACAGTTCCCTCAGTAGTGAGTACGCGGGTACCCAAATGCGGTTGGTGCCTGTTTTTACGTAATAGACTCCCTTAGCTTCTTCCAGTTGCTGTGAATTTCCGGTCGTGAAAAATGGGTCGGTACTGTATCCGTGGGTGAATAGGCCTGTTAACATTGGGTTGGTTTGGGTGAGTAGGATGGCGTGGAGTTGGGCGGTAGGACGTGTGAATGCGTCGGCGATGTTTGATGCGCCTTTTTTGTACGTGATTGTGTAGCGGAAGTTATCAGAATGTTTTAGTGCTTACGTTTGTGTAGGCTATAGTGGGGTAGCCCATAAGGGGTACAACCCAATTAGGGTTAGTACTTGTACCCAACTTCTGTTCAATGCATCCATTCTCGTTCATTCTTCTGACATGGTTTCAGAGCAGGTCCTTCGTTAGGACCGTTTTTTTAGGGCCCACCACGGAGCTGCCCCACGAACTGCCTCTAGAGCTAGTCGCGCTGCCCCTAGCAGCCCACGACCCGCCCGCCCCCCCCTCATCACGGCCCTCGAGCGCCCCTGCAACCAGCGCGTAGCCCGCTAGCGGCCCGCCAGCAGCCCCTGCAGCCCGCGCGCCGCCTGCTATAGGCCCGCCAGCCGCCCCTGCAGCTAGCGTGCCGCCCGCTAGCGGCCCGCCAGCCGCCCCTGCACCCGCGCGCCGCCCGCTATAGGCCCGCCAGCCACCCCTGCCGCCCGCACGCCGCCCGCTAGCGGCCCGCCAGCCGCCCCTGCCGCCCGCGCGCCACCCACCAGCGGCCCGCCAGCCACCTCTGCAGCCCGCGAGCCGCCCGCTAGAGGCTCGCCCGCCGCCCCTACTGCCCGCGCGCAACCAGCGATCGGCCCGCCAGCTGCCCCTGCCGCCCGCACGCCGCCCGCTAGCGGCCCGCCAGCCGCCCCTGCCGCTCGTGCGCCGCCCGCGCGCCGCCCGCGCGCCGCCTGCTATCAGCCCGCCAGCCGCCCCTGCCGACCGCGCGCCGCCTGCTAGTGGCCCGCCAGCCGCCTCTGCCGCCAGCGAGCCGCCCGCTCTTGGCCCGCCAGCTGCCTCTGTCGCCCGCGCGCCACCCGCTTGAGGCCCGCTTGCCGCCCCTTGCAGCCTGCGCTTCGCCTCTTGCGACCTGTGCGCCGCCCCTTGCAGCCTGCGCACTGTCTTCTCGCAGCCCGCTCGCTCCCCCCCTCTGTGCTACCCGGCTCCTGCCCGCCCTGCGTACTGTGCAGCTATGGCTTCTCTTCGCGTGCTTGTGTTCGATCATGAGAGCCGTCCGATCCAGTTCGACACTTGGCTCGACGACTTGCAGCTTTACCTGCTGAGCGACTCTAGAGACAGCGTTTCGCTGTTTGACCACACGTCTGGCGCCGCTCCTGCCCCTCCCGCCACAGCTCACAGTGCGACTCGCTCACAGTGGCTTACTCGTGACGCTGCTGCTTGCTTAGCCATTTGCAACCACTTACCGTTGGCCAAATGCGCTCACTTCGGATAGCACAGGACTGCACAGGCATTGTACAACGCTGTAGTCGCCCGTTACTCCTCACCTGGCACTGCTGCTCTAGGCCGTCTCCTCCTTCCATACCTGTTTCCCGAGCTGTCCGCCTTTGCCACAGTAGAGGACCTGGTTTCCCACCCTCGCACTAGTGACGCTCGCTACCGCGCTGCCCTCCCAGTAGAGTTCCTTGACAGGAACCCGCCCCCGATGTACATCACTTTCCACTTTATAGTCACCCGCCTCCCTGACTCTCTTCGCTCTGTCAGGGACCACTTTCTCTCCCTCGACCCCACAGTCCTCACTATTGACCTCCTCGAGCAGCACCTCCTTGCAGCTGAGACTAGTGTAGTCGCTATAGGTGCTGCTCGTGGCACTCCGCGCACACCCTTCTTTGAGGGGTGCTCCCCCTCCCCCCTTGCCCCCTCCTACGCCTCTGCTGCTACAGTCGACGTCTTTGGTGCTGAGGGTGGCAGGAGTGGTGGCGGTGGCAGCGGGGGTGGTGGTGGGGGCGATAGTGGAGGTGGTGGAGGCAGTGGAGGTGGTGGCAGTGGTGGGAGTGGTGACGGGAGTCGGGGCTTTGGTGGCGGCGGTGGAGGCAGTGGTGGGAGTGGCGGTAGTGGCAGCGGTGGGAGTGGTAGCGGTCGGACTGGAGCTCAGTGTGGAGGTTTTGGAGGAGGCCAGAGGCAGCAGCAGCAGCGTCAGAGCGAGACCCCGTCGCCCCAGCAGCTTCGTGAGTAGTTTGCTCAGCGTGGGGCGTCTGGGGGTAGTGGTAGCTGCCCGTATGTCATTCGCACGGGTTACCGTGCTGGTCAGACATGCGGGAAGCCTCACATTCAGCACCGCTGCTTCTCCCGCCTCGACAACGCTTAGCGCGCAGAGTTTGGTGACGAGGCCGAGCGCCCCCGCTGGGCAGAGCTGCTTAGGTCTGGAGTTGCTATCTTTGACCTAGACTATGATGCTATCCTTGCTGCTCTGCATGCTTTGTCTGTTAGTGTTGAGGGTGATTGTTACCCGTGTGTGCCGCCTGACCCAGGTATAGAGGCTGCTGCTCTAGGTGTTGGTGAGTCTGTTCTCCTTGGTACTGCGCGTGCTGAGGCCTTGCACACATTCACACTTGACTCAGGTGCCTCACGCTGTTTCTTTCGCGACAGCACCACCCTCACTCCTCTCTCTGCACCTATACCGGTCAGGCCGGCTGACCCCTCTGGGGGCCCGGTCCTCGCCCGTTCCTCCACTGTGCTCCCGTGTCCGGCGGTTCCGTCGGGCTCACTGTCAGGCCTTCACCTCCCCTCGTTCTCTACGAACTTGGTGAGTACCGCTGCCCTCCAAGACGCGATGGTCACTACCACCACTCCTGGGGGTCAGCGTGTGTCGATCTGCACGTGTACACGGACGGGCCGTCACCTGGCCACGTTCACTTATCGGCCAGGGTCGAGTCTGTACACACTGGCTACTGAGCCTCCTCGGGTAGCTGCGTCTGCCCCGGTGTCCGCGTCAGGTCAGGTAGCACCCCCTTGCTCGTGTCGCCTCCTGTCGCACCAGACCCTTCTGTGGCACCACCGCCTTGGTCACCCCTCCCTGCCACGCCTTCGTGGCATGCACTCCCGCCTCCTTGTCTCTGGTCTTCCCAGGTCTCTGCCTCCCCTCCCACCCTCGCCTGCCCCGCCCTGTCTTCCTTGCGTCGAGGGGCGGCAGCGCGCCACTCCTCACTCCTCCTCGTTTCCCCCGACGATTGCTCCCCTGCACACTCTCCACATAGACGTGTGGGGCCTAGCCCGCGTCAGTGGACAGAGCCGCGAGCGCTACTTTTTGCTGGTTGTTGACGACTACACGCGGTACACCAAAGTCTTCCCCTTGCGCAGCAAGGGTCAGGTCGTTGATGTCTTGATCCCTTGGATCCGCGCAGTCCGTCTCCAGCTTCGCGAGCGGTTCCGTGCGGACCTTTCTGTCCTGCGTCTGCACTCTGACAGAGGTGGTGAGTTCTCCTCCGACCTCTTGTGGGACTTTTGTCGTGGGGAGGGCATTCTCTAGTTGTTCACGCTTCTAGACTCCCCTCAGCAAAATGGGATTGCTGAGCGCCGCATTGGCTTAGTCATGGAGGTCGCTCGTACCTCCATGATCCATGCGGCTGCTCCCCATTTTCTGTGGCCGTTTGCGGTACGGTACGCTGCGCATCAGCTCAACCTCTGGCCCCGTGTCTCCTTGCCGGAGACCTCGCCTACACTGCGTTGGACGGGGAAGGTTGGCGATGCGTCGGTGTTCCGGGTCTGGGGTTCTCGTGCCTTTGTTTGCGATACGTCCGCGGACAAGCTCTCCGCCGGCGCTATTCCCTGATTCTTCCTTGGTTTCTCCCCTGACGCGCCTGGCTGGCAGTTTTACCACCCCACCTCGCGCCATGTCTTCCCCTCTCAGGACGTCATGTTTGACGAGTCGGTTCCCTTTTACCGTCTCTTCCCCTTCCGCTCTGCCCCTCCCCCACCCCCGCCGCTCTTCCTCGCTCCAGGTCCCCCTCCGGTAGACCCCCTCCCCCCCCAGGGTCCTGCTCCCTCAGGTGTGTCTCAGGTAGACCCTCTCCCAGGTACTGCGCCTGTTGAGGTAGTTGTTGGCTCAGGTGCTGCTCCAGGTGCTGTCTCTGGGGGTGCTGCATCTGGGGGTGCGGAGTCTGTGGGTGCTGAGCCTGGGGGTGCGGAGCCTGGGGGTGCTGAGTCTGAGGGTGCCGGGTCTGGGGGTGCTGAGCCTGGGGGTGCGGAGCCTGGGGGTGCTGAGCCTGCGGGTGTGGAGCCTAGGGGTGCTGAGCCTGAGGGTGTGGAGCCTGGGGGTGCTGAGTCTGAGGGTGCGGAGTCTGGGGGTGCTGAGCCGAGGGTTACTGCTTCTTCTAGAGGTCTTGCGGGTGCTTCGCCACGACTGTCTCCCTGGTCGGAGCCTCTCTCCCTGTAGCGGCTGCGCGAGTGGTTTTCTTAGCGCACCTGCCTTCGGAGTGGAGCTGCCAGAGCTTGAGACTCTGACGCTGGAGACACTGGAGCTGGAGGTGCTGGAGTTACTGCTGGAGCTGGTGGTACTGGAGGTGCTACAGCTGCTGGTCCTGGAGGTGCTCGTACCAGGGGTACTGGAGCTGCCGGGACTGGTGGTGTTGGGGGAGCTGGAGCTCGAGACCCTACTGAGCCTGGAGCTGCTAGGGCTGGAGGAGCTAGAGTTGTTGGCGCTGGAGCTGGAGGCACTGGCGAGGGAGGCGCTGGAGCTGGAGGAGTTGGAGCTATTGACCCTGGAGCTGGAGGTGCTGGAGGCACTGTGCGGCCGCGACCGTACTTCGTTGCCCTGCTTCAGTAGGTTCTTGGTGTCCCGTCTTCTACTGGCCTTACTCCTCCCTTACTGTGTCCACCGCCTGACCAGTCGCAGCCGCCGTTACAGCCAGCCTCCCCACAACCAGCTCCTTCTCCTTACAATGAGCAGACCGGCGGTCTTACAGAGCCTCGTGAGCCTGCGTCTCGTCCTGCCTCCCCTGTTCGCACTGGTCGTCATGTTCCTCGTCCATGTCCCCCTCCTGTCCCCGGCACACACGCTATGGCACTTCGTCCTTCCTCTGTTCCACTGCGTGTTCCTCTGCCGCCTCCTCTTGAGTCCTCTCTTCCTGCCGTCCATGACCCTGAGTCTGACCGTGCTCGTGCTGCCAGTCCCACTGTCTCTCGTCTTCTCGCCACTTTTGTCACTGACCCTTCCTTTTAGTCCACTGCTGCATCTGCCCTCGTTGCTGAGCTGGTTGACTTTTTCTGCTGCCTGTCGTCTAGACTACGCCACTACTCTTGTTGCTGAGTCTGAGTCGGCCAGTCCTCCGTCCGTCGGGGGTGAGTGTGCTCTTGGCACGGACGTCCTTGAGGACAGGCAGGAGGACTTTGAGTGTCTTGCAGATGCTGTACCTCGTTTCGCTTCCATGCTGCTTGCCCCTGAGGGAGACCCGGATGCACCAGACATCCCGACCCCGCGCTCTTACGCAGAGGCGATTACGGGTCCCTATTCCTCTCAGTGGCAGACAGCCATGGACGCAGAGATGGCATCCTGGAAGTCCACAGGCACTTACGTCGACGCAGTTCCCCCTCTTGGGGCGAACATAGTTGATGGCATGTGGATTTTCAGGGTGAAGCGGCCGCCGAGTTCTCCGCCTGCCTTCAAGGCTCGTTACGTTGCACGAGGCTTCAGTCAGCGTCACGGAGTTGACTTCTTCCAGACCTTCTCCCCTACCCCGAAGATGACTACTCTTCGGGTACTGTTGCACGTCGCCGCTCAGCGTGACTACGAGTTACACTCTCTGGACTTCAGTACAGCTTTCTTGCAGGGCAGCCTGCACGAGGAGATCTGGCTGCGCCGCCCACCTGGCTTCACTGGGTCGTTTCCTGCAGGTACCCAGTGGAGCCTCCGGCGGCCAGTCTACGGTCTCTGCCATGCGCCTCGCGAGTGGCACGACACACTGAGGACTACACTTGCGGCTCTTGGGTTTGCTCCTGCTACTGCTGACCCGTTGCTGTTTCTACGCTCCTACACCTCGCTGCCGCCGTTCTACGTCCTCGTGTACGTCGACGACCTCGTCTTTGCCACTGCTGACACTGAGGCACTGACCCTTGTGAAGGTTGGGTGAAATGTGCAGCTATCTTGGCTTGCAGATCACCCGGGACATAGCACGGCGCACCATGACACTGACTCAGTCACACATGGTGCACCAGGTCCTTCAGCGCTTCGGCTTCTAGTTCTCCTCGCCACAGCCCACTCCTCTGTCTACTGGCCACTCGCTCTCAGCTCCACCTTCGGACGAGTCCGTAGAGCCGAGTGGTGTCAAAACTCATATATATAGATTACATTGTGTAGGCTGTAGTGGGGTAGCCTATAAGGGGTACAACCCTATTAGGGTTAGTACTTGTACCCAACTCTTTGCTAGTTCATTCATTCTCGTTCATTACTTTCAACATGGTTTCAGAGCAGGTCCCTCGCTAGGACCGCCTTTCTTTCCTTGGGCCCACCACCTGCTGCCCTGCGAGTAGCCCCTTGGCCCCGGCCCGTAGCCTCTGCCCCTTCTCCCCTAGGCCCCGGCCCCTTGGCCCGTCGTGCCCCTAGGCCCATTGCGCCCCAAGGCCCCGTTTTCTGACTTGTCGCGCTCCTAGGCCCGTCGCGCCCGTTGGCCCCTTCGCCCCTAGGCCCCGGCCCCTTGGCCCGTCGCGCCCCTAGGCCAGTCGCGCCCCTAGGCCCGTCGCGCCCCTAGGCCCGTCGCGCTCCACGGCCCCGTTTCCTAGGCCCGTCGCGCCCCTCGGCCCCTTCGCCCCTAGGCCCCGGCCCCTTGGCCCGTCGCGCCCCTAGGCCAGTCGCGCCCCTAGGACCGTCGCGCCCCTTAGGCCCGTCGCGCCCCTCGGCCCCTTTGCCCCTATGCCCTGCCCCCCTTTGCTCGTCGCGCCCCTAGGCCAGTCGCGCCCCTAGGCCCGTCGCGCCCCTAGGCCCGTCGTGCCCCACGGCCCCGTTCCTACCCGTCGCGCTTCTAGGCCCATCGCGCCCCCCCCCCCCCCCCCCCCCCCCCCCAGTCCCCGGTTCCTGCCCGTCGCACCCCTAGGCCCGTTGCGCCCCTAGGCCCGTCGCGCCCCACGGCCCCTTTCCTACCCGTCGCACATCTAGGCCCGTCTCGCCCCCCCCCCCAAGGCCCCGATTCCTGCCCGTCGCGCCCCTAAGCCCGTTGCGCCCCAGGGCCTCGTTCCCTGCCCGTCGCGCCCCTAGGCCTCGGTCCCGACCCTTCGCTCTCCTAGGCCCGTCACGCTCCCCCCCCCCCCCAGGCCCCGGTTCCTGCCCGTCGCACCGCTAGGCCCGACACGTCCCAAGGCCCCGGTTCCGGCCCGTCACGCCCCAGGCCACGCGACCCGCGCCCCGTGACCCGCGACCCAGGCCTCTCGGCCCCTAGGCACCTCGGCCCCCAAGCCCCTCGGCCCCTAGACTCGGCCCCTCGGCCCTCACTCTTCGTGCTTGGCCCCTAGGCCCCTAGGCCCCTCGGCCCCTACTGCTACTACTGATACTGCTCCTGCTGCTACTGCGGCTACTACTGCTGCTGCTACTGCTGCTCCTGCATACTGTGCCACTATGGCCTCGCTTCGAGTTCTCGCATTCGATCATGAGGGTAGACTGGTTCAGTTTGACACGTGGCTCGACGACCTGCAGCTGTACCTACTGAGCGATATTAAGGATGGTGTTTCCCTGTTTGACCACGTGTCCGGTGCCGCTACTGCCCCTCCCACCACAGCTGACAGTGCGACTCGCTCACAGTGGCTTTCTCGCGACGCTGCTGCCCGCTTAGCCATTCGCAACCACCTGCCATTAGCCGAATGCGCTCACTTCGGACAGCACAGGACCGCACCGGCACTGTACAACGCTGTAGTCGCTCGCTACTCCTCCCCTGCCACTACTGCTCTAGGCCGCCTGCTTCTGCCCTACCTGTTCCCCGGGTTGTCCACCTTTGCCACACTCGAGGACCTGGTTTCCCACCTTCACGCTAGCGACGCTCGCTACCGCGCTGCCGTCCCTGCTGAGTTCCTTGACAAGAACCAGCCCCCGGTGTTCATCACCCTCTACTTCATAGTCAGTCGCCTCCCTAACTCTCTTCACTCTGTCAGGGACCACTTCCTCTCTCTTGACCCCACCTCCCTCACTGTTGACCTCCTCGAGCAGCATCTCCTCGCACCTGAGACTAGTGCAGTTGCTGTAGGTGCTACTCGTGGCACTCCGCGCCCGCCTTTCTTTGAAAGGTGCTCCCCTCCCCCCTTGCCCCCTCCTACACCTCTGCTGCTGCTGCAGACGTCTCTGTTGTTGAGGACGTCGGGGCTGCTTCTGCTAGTGCGAAGCGCCGCAGCAGCAAGGGCAAGGATGGCAAGGGTGGTGGAGGTGGTAGCGGCGGTGCTGGAGGTGGCAGCGGCGGTGGTGGAGGTGGCAGCAGGAGTAGTGGCCGGGGCAGCAGTGGAGGCAGTGGCAGCGGTGGGACTGGTGGAGGGAGTGGGGGCTCTGGTGGCGGTGGTGGAGGCAGCGGTGGGAGTGGCGGCAGTGGCGGCAGTGGGACTGGTGGCGGTGGGACTGGAGCTCGGCGTGTTGGTTCTGGAGGTGACCAGCATCAGCAGCAGCAGTGACGGAGCGAGACTCAGTCGCCCCAGCAGCTTCGTGAGTGGTTTTTGCGTGGGGCGTCTGGGGGTAGTTGCCCGTATGTCATTCGCACGGGTGACCGTGGTGGTCAGACTTGCGGGCGGCTTCACACTTAGCACCGCTGCTTCTCCCGCCTTGACGCTTGGCGTGCTGAGTTTGGTGACGACGCCGAGCTCCCTTGCTGGGCAGATTTGCTTCGGTCTAGGATTGCTATCTTTGACCTAGACTTTGATGCTATTCTTTCTACTATGTATGCTTTGTCTGTTAGTGCTGAGGGTGACTGTTACCAGTGTGTGCCGCCTGACCCAAGAATAGCTGCTGCTGCTCTAGGTGCTAGTGAGTCTGGTACTCTCCCTAGTACTACGCCTGCTCAGGCCTTGCACACCTTCACGCTGGACTCAGGCGCCTCTGCTTGTTTCTTTCGTGAGAGCACCAATCTCACTCCTCTCTCTACACCTGTCCCGGTCCGACTGGCTGACCCCTTTGGGGGCCCGGTCGTGGCCCGTTCCTCCACTGTCCTCTCGTGTCTGGCGGTTCCGTCTGGCTCACTGTCCGGTCTTCACCTCCCCTCGTTCTCTGCGAACATGGTGAGTACCGCTGCCCTCCAGGATGCGATGGTCACTACCTGTTATAGTCACAATAGGCTTGAATGTGCCTAAAACGAAAGATAGAGAGCACAGACGGATTTCTGCACAGCGGCTTCAAACGTTGATAGCGTTCTGCTCACAGCTGCAAATGACTTGATTCAAATTGGATCTGGAGCGTCTTCACGTCGTCTACAATTAGCAATTTAGATTGCACGATTTGATAAAGAATTGACGACACAGCGTCGGTTTGAACGAACGGTACTATGGCAGCCACAATAGTCTTAGAACACAAGATAGGAAGAGTTACGAGTTGGGAATGACTCCCAGCTCCTACAAACCCCAAGAGCCGAGGTACAGTGATGTGGAACAGTGCCACACTGTCCCCAACCACGAAGGGTCTCGAAACTACCCTTCACTAGGGCCTACACCAAGTGAAATGTTACACTACACAAAGTAATGTAACTATCTACAATATCTTGAGGTGTACCCTTTTGGCAAGCTTCGAAATCACTTGAGGCTTGACACCAAGGCTCGGGCTCTTCATCACAAACTCATCCTTGAGTTCTTGATGGGTCTGCTGCACACACCTGCGGCACGCCGAACGTTCGACACAGGACAAAATAGAAACCGCGCACGACAAAATAGAAACCGCGCGCGAGACACAAACGACCGCGTAACACGCGTCTAGCGATAACTCGCTATTGACTCGACACACACACTCGACATCATGACTCAACATTCACACACAATTATAAGCATGAAATATATATTATCCCATGCCCTCATACCATTCCATACACACACACATTCACGCACACGGACAACAAGCCGAGTGCAAACCGTAGGGTTGCACCAACACTACCACCACTCCTGGGGGTCAGCGTGTGACGATCTGCACGGACGGGGCGTCACCTGGCCACGTTCACTCGTCGGCAAAGGGTCGAGTCTGTACACACTCGCTACCGAGCCTCCTCAGGTAGCTACGTCTGCTCAGGTGTCCGCGTCAGATCAGGTAGCCGCCTCTTACTCGTGTCGCCTCCTGTCACACCAGACTCTTCTGTGGCACCACCGCCTTGGTCACCCCTCCCTGCCATGCCTTCGTGGCATGCACTCTCGTCTTCTCGTCTCTGGTCTTCCCAGGTCCCTGCCTCCCCTGCCGCCCTCGCCTGCCCCGCCCTGCCTTCCTTGCGTCGAGGGGCGGCAGCGCGCCGCTCCTCACTCCTCCTCGTTTTCCCCGACGACTCCACCCTTGTTGACTCTCCACATGGACGTGTAGGGCCCAGCCCGCGTCAGTGGACAGAGCCGCGAGCGCTACTTTGTGCTTGTGGTTGACGACTACACGCGGTACACCACGGTCTTCCCCTTGCGCAGCAAGGGTCAGGTCATTGATGTCTTGATCTCTTGGATCCGCACAGTCCGTCTCCAGCTTTGCGAGCGTTTCGGCCAGGACCTTCCTGTCCTGCGTCTGCACTCTGACAGAGGTGGTGAGCTCTCCTCCACCCTCTTGCGGGACTTTTGTCGTGGGGAGGGCATTCTCCATTCGTTCACGCTTCTGGACTCCCCTCAGCAAAATGGGATTGCTGAGCGCCGCATTGGCTTAGTCATGGAGGTCGCTCGTACCTCCATGATCCATGCGGCTGCTCCCCATTTTCTGTGGCCGTTTGCGGTCCGGTACGCTGCACATCAGCTCAACCTCTGGCCCCGTGTCTCCTTGCCGGAGACCTCGCCCACACTGCGTTGGACGGGGGAGGTTGGCGATGCGTTGGTGTTCCAAGTCTGGGGTTCTCGTGCCTTTGTTTGCGATACATGCTTGACTCTGCTTGTACTGTGATCTATATATATACCTGCATGCTTGCACTTGCTAGGGTATGATCACTACGCAGTCTGAGCACAAGCAAAGGGCCACAAGGCCAGTTCACATGCAGAGTTATATAAAGGAAAGCAAACAATACAGTGAACACAACCTAGCAAGTGTAAGCATGCAGGTATATGTATATAGAGTACAGTACAAGCAGAGTCAAGAAGTCAGCAAGTGAGGCACAGTAGGTACAAGGCCTAGAACAGTACAGAAACGCTGATGATCACAAGGCTGAAGTGCCTTGGTGAAAACATCAGCAGTGTTGGCCTGTGAGGCCACGTAAGCAAGACGAAGCTGGCCACGCTGCTGCAACTCTCGAGCAAGGAAGTAGCGCAGAGCAATGTGCTTCGTTCTGTGCTCCAGTCTGTGCTCCTGACACAAGGCCAACATGACCTTGTTGTCGACGTACAGAACTGGAGGAGAACGAGGCGCCTCTCCCAAGTCGGTCAGCAGGTAGGTGAGCCAGCGTAACTCCTGTGCAGCCATGGCCCCAGCGTAGATCTCAGCCTCACATCTGGAGCTGAGAACAGAAGACGAGCAGGTAGACCGCCACGAAACAGAGCCGGAACCAAGGCTGAAGGTGTAACCCTGTGACGACCGCTGCGTAGCCAAGTCGTCAACCCAGGAGGCGTCAGCGTGACCAGTGAGGACAGCTCGAGCCCGTCCTCCAAGCACGAGCCCCATGCCCGATGTACTGCACAAGTAGCGCAACACCCTCTTCGCAGCATCCCAGTGCACCTTTCGGTGCCTACCGGGAGCCACGTAGCAAGCCAAAAGGCTGAGAGGGTATGCGAGGTCAGATCGTGTGCAATTCATCAAGTACATGAGGCAGCCCACAAGCTCTGGATACGGGCCACTCGGCTCTACGGACTCGTCCAAAGGTGGAGCTGAGAGCGAGTGACCGGTAGGCAGAGGAGTGGACTGTGGCGAGGAGTAGGTGAAGCCGAAGCGCTGAAGGACCTGCTGCACCATGTGTGACTGAGTCAAGGTAATGGTGCGCTGTGCTCTGTCCCGGGTGATCCGCAAGCCAAGATAGCTTGTCAGCTCCCCCACGTCGGTGCACGTGTGTCTCTTCTGCAGCTCGGACTTCACGTGGGCGAGTGCCTCAGTGTCAGCACTAGCAAAGAAAAGGTCGTCTACGTACATGAGAACGTAGAACGGCGGCAGAGTGGTGTCAGTGCGTAGAAACAGAGAAGGGTCAGCAGTGGAAGGAGCAAAACCAAGAGTAGCAAGAGTGGTCCTCAGAGTGTCGTGCCACTCACGGGGTGCCTGGCGGAGACCGTAGACTGGCCGGCGGAGGCTCCACTGGGTACCAGCAGGAAACGACCCAATGAAGCCAGGTGGGCGGCGCAGCCAGATCTCCTCGTGCAGGCTGCCCTGTAGGAAGGCTGTGCTGAAGTCAAGCGAGTGGAGCTCGTAGTCACGCTGAGCAGCTACGTGCAGCATTACCCGAAGAGTGGTCATCTTCGGGGTAGGGGAGAAGGTCTGGAAGAAGTCAACTCCCTGTCGCTGACTGAAGCCACGTGCAACGTAACGCGCCTTGAAGACAGGCGGAGAACCCGACGGCCGCTTCACCCTGAAGATCCACATGCCACTGACGATGTTCGCCCCAGGTGAGGGAACCTCGTCGACGTAGGTGCCTGTGGACTTCCAGGAAGCCATCTCGGCGTCCATGGCTGCCTGCCACTGAGAGGAGTAGGGACCCTCTATCGCCACTGCGTAAGAGCGCGGGGTCGGGATGTCTGGTGCATCCGGGTCTCCCTCAGGGGCAAGCAGCATGGACACGAGATGAGGTACAGCAGCGGCAAAGCACTCAAACTCCTCCTGTCTGTCCTCAAGAACGTCCGTGCCAAGAGCACACTCACCCCCGACGGACGGAGGACAGACAGACGCAGACGCAGACTCAGCAACAAGACTAGTGGCGTAGTCTAGGCGACAGGCTGCAGCAAAGTCAACAAGCTCAGCAACGAGAGCAGACGCAACAGTGGACTCAAACAAAGGGTCAGTGACAGCAGTGGCCAGGAAGCGCGTGACAGTAGGACTAGCAGCACGAAGGGAGTCAGACTCCGGGTCCAGACCGTCAGGAAGAGAGGACGCAGGAGGAGAGGGCAGAGGGACACGCTGTGGAGCAGTGGAAGGATGCAGAGTCATAGAGTGAGTGCCAGGGACAGGAGGAGGACGCGGACGCAAAACACGACCAGCGCGAGCAGTGCGGACAGGCGATGCAGCACGAGACACAAGCGACACTGGACGCGACTCAGGCTCACGACGCTCCGTAAGACCTCTAGTCGGTCCAGAGTAAGGAGAAGGACCAGGCAGTGGAGAGGACGGCGGTAACGGCGACTGTGACTGGACAGGCGGTGGACTCTGTAACGGAGGAGTAGGACCAGGAGAAGGCGGTAGACCAAGAACCTGCTGAAGGAGCGGAACGTAGTACGGCCGCGGCCGCGCAGCGCCTCCAGAAACAGCAGAGACAGCACCAGTACCTCCTCCAGCAGCTCCAGCAACACCAGCACCAGCAGCACCTCCAGGAGCTCCAGCACCAGCAGCACCTCCAGCAGCTCCAGCACCAGCAGCACCTCCAGCAGCACCAGCACCAGCAGCACCGCCAGTAGCTCCAGCACCAGCAGCACCTCCAGTAGCCCCAGCACCAGCAGCACCTCCAGTAGCTCCAGTACCAGCAGCACCTCCAGCAGCTCCTGCACTAGCAGCACCTCCAGCAGCTCTAGCACCAGCAGCACCTCCAGCAGCTCCTGCACCAGCAGCACCTCCAGCTGCTCCAGCACCAGCAGCACCTCCAGTAGCTCTAGCACCAGCAGCACCTCCAGCAGCTCCAGCACTAGCAGCACCTCCAGCAGCACCAGCACCAGCAGCTCCAGTACCGCCAGTACGAACGCCTCCAGGACCAGCGGCTCCAGCACCAATAGCACTAGTAGCACGGCGACAGCGTTGAGCGTACCACTCACGAAGCCGCTGCGGAGAGAGGGGCTCCCGCCGCAACGGGACACCCGGAGAACCTCCAGACTCAGCACATGCAGGCTCAGCACCCCAAGACGCAGCACCCCCAGAGTCAGCACCCCCAGGCTCAGCACCCCCATTCCCCGCACCCGCAGGCTCAGCACCCCTAGCAGCACCTGAGTCGACAGCTACCTCGACCGGCTCGGCAGGGTCTACCTGAGACTCACCTGAGGAGGCAGGACCCTGAGGGGGGAGGGGGTCTACCGAAGGAGTACCTGGTACTAGGAAGAGTGGCGGGGGGGGGAGAGAGGCAGAGCGGTAGGGAAAGAGACGGTAGTAAGACATCGACTCGTCAAACGTGACGTCCTGAGAGGACAGAACACGACGCGAGGTGGGGTGGTAGAACTGCCACCCGGGTGCGTCAGGGGGGAAGCCAAGGAAGACGCAGGGAACGGCACGGGAGGACAGCTTGTCCGCTGAAGTGTCGCGGACAAAAGCTCGAGATCCCCAGACACGGAACACAGACGCATCGCCAACCTTCCCCATCCACCGCAGAGTAGGTGTGGTCTCCGGCAAGGAGACACGAGGCTGAAGGTTGATCTGATGCGCAGCGTACTGAACCGCAAACGGCCACAGAAAATGGGGAGCAGCCGCATGGATCATGGTCGTACGAGCGACGTCCATGACCATGCCAATGTGGCGCTCAGCAATCCCGTTTTGCTGTGGGGAGGCCGGAAGCGTGAACGTCTGGCGGATGCCCTCCGCCCGACAGAAGGCCCTCAGAAGGTCGAAGGAAAACTCACCACCTTTGTCTGAGTGCAGACGCAGAACAGGAAGGTCCGAGCCGAAACGCTCGCTGAGCTGACGACGCGCACCACGGATCCAGTCGATCAACACCTCAGTAACCTCACCCTTGCTGCGCAAGGGGAAGACTGTGGTGTAACGCGAGTAGTCGTCAACGACCAGCAGGAAGTAACGCTCGTGACCCTGGACTAGACCCTGGGCCCCACACATCCATGTGAAGAGTCTGCGGAGGAGCCTCAGTCGGAGGGAACGTGGAGGAGTGAGGAGCAGCGCGCTGCCGGCCCTCGACACAAGGAACACAGGTAGGGGCAGGCCCCGGAGGAAGGGGAGGGAGAGACCGGGGTAGACCCGAGACAAGGGCACGGGAGGCCATACCTCGAAGACGAGGCAGGGAGGGGTGACCAAGGCGGTGGTGCCAAAGGAGAGTCTCGTGTGACCGAGGACGACACGAGCAGGGGGCAGACTCAGGACTAGACCTGGACGCGGCAGCAAACACATGACTAGACGCAGCTACCTGACCAGACGCAGAGACCGGAGGAGGCGCAGTAGTCAGTGTGTACAGACTCGACCCTGGTCGACGGGTGAACGTGGCTAGGTGGCGGCCCGTCCGAGAGCAAGTGCAGTGGGTCACACGCTGACCTCCAGGGGCGAACTGGTCAACCCACGCGTCCTGGAGGTCAGCTCCACTCACCAAGTTCGTAGAGAACGAGGGGAGGTGGAGTCCCGACAGCAAGCCCGACGGGGCCGCAGGACACGGTAGAACCGTGGAAGAGTGTGCAAGGACTGGGCCCCCAGAGGGGTCAGCAAGGGAGACTGCGACAGGCCGACTGAGCGGCGTGAGTGTGGTGCTGTCTCTAAAGAAAGAGCGCGAAGCACCAGAGTCAAGTGTGAAAGTGTGCAAGGCCTCAGTAGGTGCAGTACGAGAGAGAGCAGACGCACCAGCACCTGGAGCAGCAGACGCACTAGCACCTAGAGCAGCAGCCGCAATGCCCGGGTCGGGCGGGACACTCAGGTAACAGTCACCCTCAGTACTATCAGCAAAAGCAAACATGGCAGCAAGGATAGCATCGAAATCAAGATCAAAGATAGGCACATTCTGCAGAAGCAGATCATGCCAGCGAGGTAGCTCAACAGCGTCAGGAAACTGGGCACGCCAGGCGTCAGTCAGGCGACCGAAGCAGCGCTGCGTAGTGTGTGGCAGCCCACACATCTCCCCACGACGACTGCCGGTGCGAAGAACGTAAGCGCAGGGACCAGCACCTCCAGACCTCCCACGCCCAGCGTACCACTCACGAAGTTGCGGGGCCGACGGGGTCTCACGGGAGCGTGGCTGCTGCTGGCGCTGGCTACCACCAAAGCCTCCGCGCTGCGCGGCTGCACCTCGACCAGCACCACCGCCGCCGCCGCTTCCACCACCGCTGCCGCTGCCTCCACCACCTCCGCCGCTGCCTCCACCACCTCCACCGCCGCCACTGAAGCCCCCACTCCCGGTACCACCCCCACCACCACCGCCACCCCCTTCGCCTCCTCCAGCTCCTCCACCGCCTCCCCTGCCGCCCCCTCCACCACCCTTGCTCCCCTTGCCCTTGCTGTTGCGGCGTCTCCCACTAGGGGCAGACGCAGCTCCGACCTCCTCAGTGCCAACGAGGTCAACAGCAGCAGCAGAAGCAACAGAGGGGAGAAGGGGAACAGGGGAACACCCCTCAAAGAAAGGGGTGCGACGGTCGCTGCGAGAAGCACCTACAGCTAAGATACTCTTCTCAGCTGCAGTAAGGCGCTCCTCTAGCAAGTCGACAGTCAGCTCAGTGGGGCAAAGGGAGAAAAAGTGGTCCCTTACTGAAGAAAGGGAGTCAGGGAGGCGGGTGACTAGGTAGTAAAGGGTGATGTACATGGGGGGGGGGGTTCTTGGCACAGAACTCAGTGGGAAGGGCAGCGCGGTAGCGGGCGTCACTAGTGCGAAGGTGAGCAACTAGGTCAGCGACTGTGGCAAAGGCGGCAAGGTCAGGGAAAAGGTACGGCAGCATGAGGCGGCTGAGGGCAGCAGTGGCAGGGGAGGAGTAGCGTGCAACTACAGCGTCGTAAAAAGACTGAGCAGTCTTGTACTGGCCAAAATGCGCACGCTCAGCAGGCGGCAGGTGACTACGAACAGCAAGGCGAGCAACAGCGTCACGAGTGGTCCACTGCGAGGGAACCGTACTGTCAGTAGTGACAGCAGGAGTAGTAGAAACACCGGACGTGTGATCGAAAAGGGATACCCCATCCCTAGAATTACACTGAAGAAAGAGCTGTAGGTCGTCAACCCACACGTCAAAGTCAACTGCACGTCCCTCAGCATCAAAGGTGAGAATAGTAGGACTAGCCATAGCAGCAGTAGGAGCAGTAGCAAGAGTAGCAGCAATAGCAGCAGAGGCAGGAGGGCAGTGCAGGGCAGTGCGGCTTGGTAGGGCAGTGCGGCTTGGTAGAGCGGCGCGGCTCAGTGGGCAGCGCGGCTCGGCTGGGCGGCGCGGCTCGGCTGGGCGGCGTGGCTCGGCTGGGCGGCGCGGCTCAGCTCGGCGGCGCGGCTCGGCTTACCAGAGACGGGTGCAGGGGCGGGCCGTGACAGCAGGGGCCGCGCCAGAAGAGGCCGCGCCAGCAGGGGCCGGCAGGGGCGCGTCAGCAGTGGCGCGTCAGCAGGGGCCGGGCCAGTAGGGGTCACGCCAGCAAGGGCCGGCAGGGGCGCGCCAGCAGGGGCGCGTCAGCAGGGGCCGGCAGGGGCGCGTCAGCAGGGGCCGGCAGGGGCGCGCCAGCAGGGGCGCGTCAGCAGGGGCCGGTAGGGGCGCGTCAGCAGGGGCCGGCAGGGTCGCGCCAGCAGGGGCGGGCAGGGCGGCTAAGGGGCCGTGACGGGCTGCGAAGGGGCCGACGGGCGGCTAAGGGGCCGACGGGTGGCGAAGGGGCCGTGACAGGCGGCTGAGGGGCCGGCGACGGGCGGCTAAGGGGCCGTGACGGGCGGCGAAAGGGGGGCCGACGGGCGGCTAAGGGGCCGCGACGGGCGGCTAAGGGGCCGACGGGCGGCTAAGGGGGCGACGGGTGGCGAAGGGGCCGTGACGGGCGGCTAAGGGGCCGACTACGGGCGGCTAAGGGGCCGCGACGGGCGGCTAAGGGGCCGACGGGCGGCTAAGGGGCCGACGGGTGGCGAAGGGGCCGTGACCGGCGGCTGAGGGGCCGGCGACGGGCGGCTAAGGGGCCGTGACGGGCGGCGAAAGGGGGGCCGACGGGCGGCTAAGGGGCCGCGACAGGCGGCTAAGGGGCCGACGGGCAGCTAAGGGGCCGCGATGGGCGGCTAAGGGGCCGACGGGCGGCTAAGGGGCCCGGACTGGCGGCTAAGGGGCCGACGACGGGCGGCTAAGGGGTCGCGACGGGCGGCTAAGGGGCCGACTACGGGCGGCTAAGGGGCCGCGACGGGCGGCTAAGGGGCCGACGGGCGGCTAAGGGGCCGACGGGCGGCGAAGGGGGCGTGACGGGCGGCTAAGGGGCCGACGACGGGCGGCTAAGGGGCCGTGACGGACGGCGTAATGGGCCGACGGGCGGCTAAGGGGCCGCAACGCGCGCTTCGGGCAGGGCAGGAGAAAATTTCGAGGTGGGCCCTAAAAAAAAACGTTCCCAATAGGGAACCTGCTCAGAATACCATGTTAGAATAAGGAACGGAATGAATGAACTAGGAAGCAGGTGGGTACAAGTAGGAAACCTAAAAGTGTTGTACCCTATAAGAACTACCCCACTACAGCCTAAACAGACTATAGCATATATAAGCTTGACAGTCTCGGCTTCCCGAATGTCAACCGCATACACGTCAGCTCCTGCCGCTATGGCGCGTTTCATTGTGATGGCGTTGACATGTACCGACGAAGACTCAGGCGAGCCCCATCGAGGTAAGGCGATGTTGTTACCGTTCACTCGCACAGTGCAGCCACCCGTCGTCCGCACGATTCGCGGGTTGTGTCGTCGCAGCCAATCACGGCCGAGTAAAATGTCGGTTCCGTCGAGGGTTGTCGCGAGCATTTCTTGGCTAAATGTGAAGTTACCCCCGCATCGAATCCGAACGCGATCCACGCATTCCCGTATCGCCAGTGGCGTGCCGTCAACCAGTCTTACGTCGATCTCAGGTAAACATCTGTCCAGTGGCAGTCTCAGTTTCCGTGATGTGGCCGTGTTGATGAGGATGTGGCTGGCCCCCCCGTCTACGAAGATTTTGACCAAGTCTGTCCCGATTTTCCCACTCAGCAGTATGAGGCTATCTACCGCGGTACCCTCCTTATTCGGCCAAATGTGGTCGATTGCGTGAACCGGCACAATCAATCGTTGAGGGTCGGTTGGGTCGGGCGAGGGCGTGACCTGTCAGTAGAGGGCCCGTCTGCTAATGACTCCCAGCGTTTCCCTGCTGCTTGGTCTGTTTCTGCTGCTCAGCTTACCCCTTTCCCTTAGCATTTTCCGGGCATTCGCCTTTGCGGTGTCCCGGCCAATTGCACGCGAAGCGGTGCCCTTTGATCGGTGCGGCAGCGGCATTCGCGGTGACGACACGTATCGTAGCGCTCTCATTCGTCCCACGAGATCGATGTCCCTAGTTGTTGCTGCTTCCGTAGGACCCTTGGTCTCGGTCGGCGAAAGAAGTCGAGCTTCTCCGCCATAGCGAGAATCTCCTGAAAGTCGGTGACGCCGCGGAGCTGGATTTCCTGAGCAATGTTGTGCTTCAGGCCGCCGATGTAGCTGTCGATGCGCTCACTTTTGTGCATGTAGCCCACCTGCTCACACAGCGCCAGAAACCCGCTGGTGTAATCTTGGACGGAACCGAGTTGGCGCCAAGTGCGGAGCTTCTGACGCGCCGCGATCGAAGCCGCAATTGGCTCAAATCGAGCGCGCAGACCTATGCACCACGTGTCCCACGTGCGATATTGGGGCACCTCCACGAAATACGACGGTGCACAGGGTCCGGTTTGTCCTTCCCGTGTCGGTAGAGTCGCGTAGTCCGTCGGCTTCGTGACGATGACGGGCCACCAATCCATGGCGGGTCCTCGCAGCAGCAACACGGCGTAGCAAATTTTCGTCGTATCCTCCGAGACGTCGTTGGCATCGAAGAAAACGTTCATCGTGAACAACCACGCCTGAACGGTATGACCACCCCGTTGACTCGGGTCAAAGCATGGGCGACGCTGCGGCTTCAGCAACATCGGCGACTGCACTTGATTCGCTGGCTGGCATAGAAATCGTGACGCGGGGTTGACTTCTGGCTGCATTCGTCGCTTTGGGGTGTGTCGTGCCGTGGTCGTCGTCTTCGTCGTTGCGGACGACGCCATCACTGGCCGCGCTCGCGGATTGCCCCACACTTCCGTGCTGCGATGCCTGTTGTGCGGGTTGTCCCGGTGTGCCTTGTGCTTGCGATTGTGCTTGCTGTGCTCGTGCAACGTCATTTTGCGGGGACATGCGTTATGCCGTCAGCGCCGCGATTTCTTCGGAGTTTTCGCGAAGTTGCTGCAGCAACTCCTTTAAACGGTCCTGCGTGAGCGTAGTGACGTCAATGCGTTCAGCCATGGCGAAGGGCGTCGGCTCAGCTTAGTCTAGGCGCAGTCATGGCTGCACGTGTTTACGAGAGAGCGCGAGGACAGCGGCTCCTAGGTGCTAAGGGGCGTGAGTCCCTACGAGTGAAAAGTAAAAAGCTGATATCCTGGGGTGCGGAGATGCGCGGTCCGAAAAAGGAAAGTGGCTCTGATAACCAAGTGTTACGGGTGCAATGGAACGAGGTAGCGAGAATTGCACTAGAGTGTCAAACGAGTACAAAGTCTGAGCGAAGGCATGAGCGAATACTTATACGCGAAACATGCAAACGGTAACGCGGTGTGTGCGAGCTAGCTAGTGCTAGGCTGACATCGAGGTTCGGGCTAGTCCTGAAGCGTAGGCCGACTCGGCCGGGCCAGCGGTGCAAGATATGGTGAAACAGTGCGTGCGAAGGTGGCGAAGCCCCGTTAGCAGTAACGGGCGAACAACGCTTGTGGCTGTACGCGATGTTGACGGTCGCAGTAAGGAATAGAGAGAAAATTCCTTACAAGCTGGAAGAAGTACTGTAGCACTATTGGGAAGCTGCTCATTCTACACGCCGCTGACCAAGCTGCAGTGGTTTCATCAAATGCTCGAAGGCAAGATTTCACGGCGCGAGCGGATAATTGTACATTATTGGGTCGCGCGAATCGACGAAAAAATTACACATCGCAGGTTACGCGATCGGCAGAGTGAGGAGCACACAGTTTACCCCTTCCCGCTACCATTATGCGAATCCAACTCGCCAAGTCGGTATATTTCGCCCCGCAGACTCCCACACAAGCAAGCAAACCACCTGCACTGAACCTCTTATCTCCCCGCAACTCACGGCGGCCTTTCAGACAGCGGCTCCACAGGGATTTCGGGATCCTACGCACGCTCTCATTTCTGCACAAGTGAAGTATAGAAATAACGACAGGTCTCACTATTCTCATCAGCACTTCAAATCGTCCTCTTACTGTCCTTTACTCACAAATAGTAACAGATAGCGCAATTACCTGTAAGCCCGTTTCAGCTTCTCGTGAAACTCCCATGAAAATAAAAATGGCTCGTTTCATCCCGGCGGCCGTGAAGGCCTCGTTTCTCTTCGTCTGCCTCGCCTCCGCGGTGCTCCTCTCCGCCGCCGCTGCCACTCCCGCAGCAAATGCGACTGCCGCCGCAAACAAGACTGCGGCCGCAAACAAGACTGCGGGCGCAAACGCGACTCACCCAAACCGTGTCGGGTCTGCCGGCGTGAGCCTCACGTTGACGAGCGCGAGGCGGAGCAACGGCATGAGCCAGGGGAAGGATACCACGTGCTCGTACTACGGCAACTACACCGCCAACCCCTTCTTCGGCAAGGGCCTTACCGTAAAGCTTCCTCCCGCCACTTTCCAAAAGGCTGCGGTGCCTGTTACAAGGTGAGCTGCGTGAACGACACGAAGCGGTGCCGCGACAAGCCGGTGACGGTGCGCGTGGTGGGCGAGGTGAAGACGGAGAAGCAGCTGTCGCTGTCCCGCGTGGCATGGGGGAAGATCGTGCAGGCCGACATCGCCGGGGCGCCCGTCAACGTCACGTACGTGCGCACCAACTGCGTGTCGACCGTCGGATCTGCGGTGCGCGTGCGGAAGAACGCGACGGCGGAGAGTTTCGCGATTCAGATGGTGGGACTCGCGGGGCCCGGCACGCTGCAGCTTGTCGAGGCGAGCGCGGACGGCGGCAAGAAGTGGACGAAGCTCGCTCGCGACGGCAGCAAGGCCGTGTGGGTGCTCGCGGGCGCAGAGGCGAAGGCGGTTACCGGTGCGAAGAAGGCGATGAGCGTTCGCCTCACCGCGGGGCACACGCTGGAAGTGATCGTTCTCGCTGACATCATTCCCGCCGATTGGAAGCCTGCTACGCTATATCCTGCGAAGACTAACTTCAAGAAGCTGATGCCCGAAGCCAAGTAATATTACACCAATCCGAAGACATCTGGAATGCACCACAACGGATGTCTGAACATTATACTAGGAAGAAGGAAGTAGTGTACGAAATGGCGAATGTTGGATGATTCTTGGGGTCGGGTTAGCGGGGTGGGGAGTGGGGTGATATTCCTGGGGTTCCAGTGAAATGTGTGTGTGAATCGATGTGTTGGTTGTCTTGATCATCTTGAATAATATATGGCCTTTTATTGAAGCACGGCACTGACGAGCCGGACAGGAAGCCTGGGAAGGGGAAAGTTTTATTTCGGAGCTATGTTCTGACGAGTCGCGGCAGTTTTCTATCAGACAAAGTGGTTCTGGTGGTCACTTTGACAGGAATGCTGACATATGCTGGTTGGGCGAATGAATCAGGCAGCGCGCAATCCTGCTGGCGGAATCAGGTAATTCCAGCCTCGTGTCAAGTTTGAGTTGGTGTCAAGTTAAAACCTTGGAGCGCACACGATTGGCCCAAAAACCACAACGGGCCAATCACGCGCATTCCAAGGTTCTAGGTTGACACCAAATCAAACTTGACGCGAGGCTGGAATGGACCTCAGAGGCTCCTGCCAACAGCGTTGCAGTCCAGACTGGTTATCACAACACGTGTTGATCTTTCAAGAAAACCTTCAGACTTAAAGCTCGCGTCTCAGATTTCCAACCTTTTAACACTTGGTTGGGTTTTCCCGTCTGTGATTGGGTAACGAATGACGAATTATTTGACGAGTGGGTGAAAAAAACACAGCGAACTCCCAAACAGTCGAGGCCAAAACAAACCAGGGTGGGTTGGTTTGGGTGGAAAACGAGCCAAGGGGGACAGGTTTGGTCCCGGGTTCTGTCAACGTTGAGTTCAGAGTCTCATATTTTCGAGAGTTGTTAACACTTGGTGTGCACGGGGAAGTGTGCGACAGCCAACTTTCCCAAACCACCCCTTGCTTTGGTGTGCTTTGCGACAAACTCTGCTGTTACCGGATTCCAACCGTTTAACACTTGGTTGGATGGCAGAAATATGAGACGTGAGCTTTAACAGAAGTAGGGAAAATTGGCTTACAAGTGGTTTTCAAGTGTACGTTAGCGGAACAGGCTGTGTATTCGGTAAGTTCGCCAAGGCGCGTCCGAGATCCAAGTCTCGGTCATTTATCCGTTTCCCGCCAAGGTTGTGTCAGAAATGGGACAGTTGTGTCAGTCTCCTTGGTCTGTGTGGTCTTGGGATCCCCACAGATGCTTTTTGGTCTGTTGGTTGCGCAATTTGAGGAAGTGTCATGTTTCGCGGCTCAGAACGTTTCCAAGCGGTGGAACTCGGTTTTTTTTTTTTGCCGTCCCAGACAAAACAAACTACACCGCAAATAACGTACAGGGAACATACGCCCTGGATATCCCCATCTATTGGAGTAGGGACTCACTGCAGTGGTTCTATCGTTTCGCATAATCGGTTCCTCTGTTCCTCTCAACCCTTTTCAACCTTGAAAGCATTCCGCGAGTCGCGGCCGTCCGCAGGCAAGGCAGCAGACGTGGCCCAGCCTGGACGTTACAGCGACCTTGCGGGGTTGCGAAGCTGGCATCTTGCGCACCGTGGAAGCGGGCGGGGCGCCGCTGGCACGCTCGCCGCTAGCGGGCTGTACGGAACACGCCGTCGCGCGCGGCGGGATAGGAATCTGGTAGCGTTTTCCCGCGTGGTTCGGAAAACTTCAACTGCTGCTTTCTCTTGACCGTGCTCGCGGCGTGCTCGCTCCATTCCCAGATATTCTGCAGATTCGAGAACCATATCGCAAATTCTACAGGTTCGAGTGCGTTCTCGGAATACCTTTGGCACTCACTAGCTACCTGCCCCGAGTCCGCGGTTCGGTCTAAGGATTTCCAACGGCTTGTTCGGTTTATCCACCAGTGGCGGTCCGGCTCCGCCTGCGAAATTCCTGATCATTTCGCCGCTAGGGTGCCGTGTTTTCGCCAGGGGCATGGCGAAGAAAGAGGAGCTCACCGGGCGATTCTCCAGCTGGGCGTCGCACGCCGTCGCACAGTCGCAGCTAGGCATCGCACTCCTGCTGCTGCCGCTGCTCGCGTGCGTCGTCCTGTGGAGCTCCTTCCGCGCGCGCGCGCCGATCGCGGGGGGCTGGGGGGAAGACTCTCAAGCGGGTTCCCAAGCGGACCAATGGAGCGTGAGCGTCTTTGCAAGGGGAGCGGGAAACGAGAGCGACACTCTGGAAGAAGCGAGGATTGCGGGCGTGAACAGGCGATGGGGGCCTGTTGGCGGCGAGATGGCCGCGGGAGAAGCGCGGAATGGGGCTGTCGAGGCGACTCGAGAGACGTCGCGAGAGGGGGAGGCGCGAGAGGCGACGGCAGGTTTAACGGCCGTTAACGGACAGGCGGAGGGCGTTGACGGACGGGAAGAGGCGGAGCGCGAGGGGATAGTTGGGAGTGTAGAGGGAGGAGGGGTGAAGGAGAGAGGGGATGGACAAGGAAAGGCGAGAGAGTCTGCTGGGGGGGGCGCGAGAGGAGGGGAAGGTGGTGGTGGGGGTGGTGGGGGAGAGGGTAAAGGGGCGAGGGGTGGAGAAGGGGGAGGGAAGGAGGAAAGGAGCAGCGTAGGTGCGGGGAAAGGTGGGGAATTGGAGGGAGGTTCGGCCGAAGGCTCAGAGGGAGGTTCGGAGGAAGGAGGGCAGGAAGGAGAGGAATTGTTGGTTGGGTGTGAAGAGATGATGAATGAAGGTTTGAGTGATAGTAGCGGGGGCGAGGAGGGGGGAGAGGAAGCGGGAGAGAAGGGGGGAGATAAGGAGAGAGATGAGAGGGGAGAGGAGGGGGGAGTGGGGGAACGAGAGGACGGGGAAGGGAAGGAGAGAGATGAGAGGGGAGAGGGGGAGGGAGAAAAAGGGGGAGAGGAGGAGGGAGGGCAAGAAGGGGAGGACTTGTTGGTTGGGTGTGAAGAGATGATGAATGAAGGCCTGAGTGATAGTAGCGGGGGCGAGGAGGGGGGAGAGGGAGGAGAGAAGGAGAGTGGGGAGGGTGGGGGGGAGGAGAGACCAGGTGACGGGAACATAGGAGAGGCGGGCGGTCGAGAGGGGAGTGCAGGACGAGCGGACGCGGGAGGAGTGCGGGTGGGTAGCAATGCAAGGGACAAGAGAAGCGGAGGCAGGGATGATAGCAACAGCGGCAGTGTTGGGGGCAGTAGTGCTGGCAGCAGTGGTGACAGTGCTGCTGGCGCCAAGGGTGTCGTTAACGGGAGTGAGAGTGGTGGGGCGCGCAATGGGGGTGGTGGTGCGGCCGGCGCTGTTGGAGGGGCGGCCACCGCAGGTGGTGCGAGGAAGAAGGGAGGAGGGCGCAAGGAGAAAATTAAACTGGATGGTACGACGCCATGTGCTCCAAGGGCCCCATGTGCTCACTCGCCCATATCATCGTGATTTCTTTGAGGCGTCTCAGAATTTCTCACTCAACCATATCAGCTTCATGTGTCACCCGTGAGAGAGAGAGAGAGACAGCTGATTCCACATGTGCGAGCATGTCCCAGTGTTGTGTCAAAGCGCCCTACCATGCATCGCCTCCTCTTGTAGTCCTCTCTTTTCCTTCCCCCCCCATGCAGCCCCTCTCTCAATGCGACCTGTACGTCAGGTCCTGTACGTCAGGTCCTGTACGTCAGGTCCTGTACGTCAGGTCCTGTACGTCAGGTCCTGTACGTCAGGTCCTGTACGTCAGGTCCTGTACGTCAGGTCCTGTACGTCAGGTCCTGTACGTCAGGTCCTGTACGTCAGGTCCTGTACGTCAGGTCCTGTACGTCAGGTCCTGTACGTCAGGTCCTGTACGTCAGGTCCTGTACGTCAGGTCCTGTACGTCAGGTCCTGTACGTCAGGTCCTGTACGTCAGGTCCTGTACGTCAGGACCTGTACGTCAGGTCCTGTACGTCAGGACCTGTACGTCAGGTCCTGTACGTCAGGTCCTGTACGTCAGGTCCTGTACGTCAGGTCCTGTACGTCAGGTCCTGTACGTTCAGGTCCTGTACGTCAGGTCCTGTACGTCAGGGTCCTGTACGTCAGGGTCCTGTACGTCAGGTCCTGTACGTCAGGTCCTGTACGTTCAGGTCCTGTACGTCAGGTCCTGTACGTCAGGTCCTGTACGTCAGGTCCTGTACGTCAGGTCCTGTACGTCAGGTCCTGTACGTCAGGTCCTAGTTACGTCAGGTCCTGTACTTCAGGTCCTGTACGTCAGGTCCTGTACGTCAGGTCCTGTACGTCAGTTCCTGTACGTCAGGTCCTGTACGTCAGGTCCTGTACGTCAGGTCCTGTACGTCAGGTCCTGTACGTCGTCCTGTACGTCAGGTCCTGTACGTCAGGTCCTGTACGTCAGGTCCTGTAACGTCAGGTCCTGTACGTCAGGTCCTGTACGTCAGGTCCTGTACGTCAGGTCCTGTAACGTCAGGTCCTGTACGTCAGGTCCTGTACGTCAGGTCCTGTACGTCAGGTCCTGTACGTCAGGTCCTGTACGTCAGGTCTGTACGTCAGGTCCTGTACGTCAGGTCCTGTACGTCAGGTACTCAGGTCCTGTACGTCAGGTCCTGTACGTCAGGTCCTGTACGTCAGGACCTGTACGTCAGGTCCTGTACGTCAGGACCTGTACGTCAGGTCCTGTACGTCAGGTCCTGTACGTCAGGTCCTGTACGTCAGGTCCTGTACGTCAGGTCCTGTACGTCAGGTCCTGTACGTCAGGTCCTGTACGTCAGGTCCTGTACGTCAGGTCCTGTACGTCAGGTCCTGTACGTCAGGTCCTGTACGTCAGGTCCTGTACGTCAGGTCCTGTACGTCAGGTCCTGTACGTCAGGTCCTGTACGTCAGGTCCTGTACGTCAGGTCCTGTACGGTCAGGTCCTGTACGTCAGGTCCTGTACGTCAGGTCCTGTACGTCAGGTCCTGTACGTCAGGTCCTGTACGTCAGGTCCTGTACGTCAGGTCCTGTACGTCAGGTCCTGTACGTCAGGCCTGTACGTCAGGTCCTGTACGTCAGGTCCTGTACGTCAGGCCTGTACGTCAGGTCCTGTACGTCAGGTCCTGTACGTCCAGGTCCTGTACGTCAGTTGTCCTGTACGTCAGGTCCTGTACGTCAGGTCCTGTACGTCAGGTCCTGTACGTCAGGTCCTGTACGTCAGGTCCTGTACGTCAGGTCCTGTACGTCAGGTCCTGTACGTCAGGTCCTGTACGTCAGGTCCTGTACGTCAGGTCCTGTACGTCAGGTCTGTACGTCAGGTCCTGTACGTCAGGTCCTGTACGTCAGGTCCTGTACGTCAGGTCCCTGTACGTCAGGTCCTGTACGTCAGGTCCTGTACGTCAGTTCCCTGTACGTCAGGTCCTGTACGTCAGGTCCTGTACGTCAGGTCCTGTACGTCAGGTCCTGTACGTCAGGTCCTGTACGTCAGGTCCTGTACGTCAGGTCCTGTACGTCAGGACCTGTACGTCAGGTCCTGTACGTCAGGTCCTGTACGTCAGGTCCTGTACGTCAGGTCCTGTACGTCAGGTCCTGTACGTCAGGTCCTGTACATCAGGTCCTGGGTCTCTGACCCACGCCCTCCTCCCCGCACCAACACCGCCTGTCCCAACTTCGCTTCGAGCTGCCTTACCATTCCATACCTTCCATGTTCGCCCCTTTTTCATTAGCCCTCAACCCTCTTCCCCCTTCTCCCTTCCCCCTTCCGGCTTCCCCATTCCCTTCCCCAGTCCCTCTTGCCTGCGACCTCTACCGTGGGTCATGGGTCCCGGACACCAGCCCTCCGCTCTACACCAACGCCACGTGTCCCAACATTACTCGCCATCAGAACTGCCAGGGCAACGGGCGCCCGGACAGCCAATACGAGCGCTGGCAGTGGCGGCCGGAGGGGGCGGCGTGTGCGCTGCCGCGCTTCGATGCAGAGGAGTTCATGAGGGTTATGCGCGGTAGAGGGGTGCTCTTTGTGGGGGACAGCGTTGCACGGAACCATTTTGAGTCGCTCGTGTGCCTTCTAAGTCAGGTGAGCAGAGGGGCGGGTGGGGTGTGGGGGAGTTCAAGTCGGTTCTGAGGGTTATGACGGTTATCCATTGTAGAGGGGACAGCATTGCGAGGAACCATTTTGAGTCGCTTGTATGCCTTCTAAGTCAGGTGAGAGGAGGGGCTGTGTCCCTGTCGGGGGTTTACATGGTCATGAAAGTTGGGAGGTTCAGGAGGGTTCTGTGTGGTATGGGGTAATGCGGGTGATGTGGACGAGGAGGGTTATGCAGGGTATGGGGCGACATGAGGCGGTAATGGATACCGTCCACTCCTTGGGGCTCCACGGTTGTTCTTAGGAACTCCTTGGGTTTCTCTCATCGTCATCCCCCCCATCGTCTTCTCTTTCACTTGCGCTGCCTGCCTGCCAGGTGGAGAAGCCAGAGTTTCACGGCGGCAAGTCCATGCTTCGCCTTGTATTCCGCTCCTCTAAAGTCACACTCGCTAGAGTCAACTCAGCGTGGCTTGTAGAGGAAGGGAACGACATCGTGCCTGACTGCCCCGACTCCATTCCGCGCCTGCACCTCGACCGAACCAGCCCCAAGTGGTTCGGCGAGATCGGCAGGTTCGATGTTGTCATGTTCAGTTCGGCACATTGGTTTGTGAAGCCTTCGATTTACATGGAGAAAGGGGAGGTGATTGGGTCGCAAGGGGGGTGGTGGAAGCGGGATGAGCCGGCAAGAGTTGACAACAAGGGCGCGTTCGCGATTGCGATTCGGACCGTGTTTCGGGACGTGGTGAAAGAGCTTGGGAAGAATCCGAACCGAGTGTTTATCTACCGAACCTTCTCCCCGGACCACTACGAGAAAGGCGAGTGGAACACGGGAGGTTCGTGTGCGGGCCTTACCGAACCTAAAGGCGGCAACTACACCTACAGCAACACGTTCGGGCTCAACTTATACACGAAGCAGCTGGAAGCCTATAACGAGGTTATAGAGGCCGCTATTGAAGCAGGCGCGAGTGTAGACCTGTTACGATTCACCCTCATGGATGTGATGCCAAGTGCAGGGATGAGGGTGGATGGGCACCCAGGGCCATACAGAGGGTTGAATGCAGCGGAAGAATTGGCTAAGTACAAGGATTCCAAGTTCCCTCCCCCTCAGGACTGCCTGCACTGGTGCTTGCCCGGGCCGATTGACTTGTGGAATGTGTTTCTGCTGCAGATTGTGAAGCGAGGGTTTGCCTCTATGCAGGGGCAGGGTGGGTAGTGGAGGGAGGGAAAGCGTGGAGTGATGGAAGTGCGCCAACAGAAGCGGGTGGTGCTTGCCAGGGCCGATCGACTCATGGAATGTGTTTCTGCTGCAGATAGTGAATAGAGGGTTTGTGTCTATGCAGGGGCAAGGGGTAGTGGAGGGAGGGAAGGGGGTGGAGTGGTGGAGAGGAGGTGCTTCAACAGAAGCTGGTGTTAGAATCTTAGGCGAGAATGATTGACTAGGAAAATGGAAGGGGTACAAGTAGAATGTCGAGAGAAACTTTGTACCCCCTAAGGCTAAACCCACTATAGCCTAGACAACTATAAACACATAAACTAAGCCTAGATATAACTAGGCATATATGTTTGACACACCCCCATAGGCGAAGTGGGGGATAGCCAGAACAAGCAATGGTCACAAGACCAGTCAAGAGAAGAAGCAAAGCAAAGCAAGCTCAGGGTGGATCACAAAGTCACCACATAGTCCGAGCACAAGCAAAGGGCCACAAGGCCAGTTCACATGCAGAGTTATATAAAGAGAACAAAGAATACAGTGATAATACCCTAACAAGTGCAAGCATGCAGGTATATAGATAGATCACAGTACAGGCAGAGCTAGGGGCATTCACAAAGGGCAAGTGAAGAGGAGGCTGGACTGTGAGAGGAGAGGAGATAGGAGGCGACTGCTGATGCTGCAGACACACGGGCAACAGGAGCGGCGCGCACTGTGGCTACCGGGGCCGTATCCCCGGACTACAGGAGTAACTGGCTCTGCGACTAACTCTGAGCAGCAGGAGCAACGGACCCACAGGCGACTGGCGCAGCAGGCTCGCTGGGCTACCGGAGATTGTAGCCTCCGGACTACTGGCGCTGCTGGCGACACAACGGCTACCTCCGCTCAACCTCCCCCAGAACTGTCCCACCCCCCTTTCACACACCCCTTGCTGCACCCCTAGCTCCACTCCCATGTCACCCCCTTAGCATCACTCCCTCGGCTCCCACACACCCACCCCCCTCAGCGGCAGCTGCAGCAGTGGGAGACGAAGGTGGAGGAGGAGGAGGGGATGGTTCACACACCCGCCACCCCCATACCTGCCACCCCGCAGTTGCACCCACACCCGCCACCCCCATACCCCCACCCCACTGCTGCACCTGCAGCAGGGGAAGGAAGAAGAAGGGTGGGGGGGGGGGGGGGGGGGGGGGGGGGGGGCTGTGCATGGCGCGTGCAGAGGGCAGCAGGGCGCGCACAGGGCAGCAGGGCAGCAGGGCGCGCAGGGCGCAGCAGGGCTGCAGGGCGCGCGGGGCACGCAGGGCAGCAGCAAGGGCTGTAGCGGCAGCACAGGGCTGCAGATCCCCTCCCCCCACCGCTGCACCCGCAGCAGGGGTGGAGGAGAAAAGGGGGGGGGGGGGGGGCTGATGCTGCAACTCCCCTCCCCCCACTGCTGCTGCAGATCCCCTCCCCCCACCGCTGCACCCGCAGCAGGGGTGGAGGAGAAAAGGGGGGGGGGGGGGGCTGATGCTGCAACTCCCCTCCCCCCACTGCTGCTGCAAATCCCCTCCTGCCTCCCCCTGAACCTCCAAGCTTCCCCCCCCTCTCCCCGCCATCCCCATGGAGGGGAGGGGGGGGGGGGGGGCTGGTGCCGCAGATCCCCTCCCCCCCACTGCTGCACCCGCAGCAGGGGGGAGGTAGGAGAAGGGGCAGTGCAGGAGCCGCTCGGGCGACAGCAGGTTGGCCACACCCGCCACCCCCATACCCTCCCCCCACTGCTGCACCCGCAGCAGAGAGATGGAGGAGAAGGGGGGGGGGCGGGGGGGGGGGGGGGGGGGGGGGGGGCAGGTGCTGCAGGTCCCCTCCCCCCCTCTGCTGCTCCCGCAGCAGGGGGAGGTAGGAGAAAGGTGGGGGACCTGGTGCTGCAGATCCCCTCCTGCCTCCCCCTGAACCTCCAAGTTTCCTCCCCCTCTCCCCGTCATCCCCATGGAGGGGGGGGAGGGGGGGGAGGGGGGCGGGGGCGGAGATGCGCTTGCGACTGAAGGGCACGCGGGCAGGAGGAACCCCCTCTTGCCACCCCCTCACCCACCATGGCGCAACAGGGCACCGGGGCCGCGGTTAGGGGCGGCAGGTCGCGAGGGGCCATGGCTAGGGGCGACGGGGCCATGGCTAGGGGCGACGGGGCCGGGCGCTGGGCAGGTACGGGGCCGGGCGCTGGGCAGGAACGGGGCCGGGCGCTGGGCAGGTACGGGGCCGGCCGCTGGGCAGGTACGGGGCCAGGCGCTGAGCAGGGACTGGGCCGGGCGCTGGGCAGGTACGTGGCCGGGCGCTGGGCAGGAATGGGGCCAGGCGCTGGGCAGGGACTGGGCCGGGCGCTGGGCAGGTACGGGGCCAGGCGCTGGGCAAGTACTGGGCCGGTCGCTGGGCAGGTATGGGGCTGGGCGCTGGGCAGGTACGGGGCCTGGCGCTGGGCAGGTACGGGGCCGGGCGCTGGGCAGGTACGGGGCCGGGCGCTGGGCAGGTACGGGGCCGGGCGCTGGGCGCGGAATGGGGCCGGGCGCGGGGCTAGGTACGGGGCCGGGCGCGGCCAAGAGACGGGGCCGGGCGCTGGGCGAAGGACGGGGCCAGGCGCGGGCTTGGTACGGGCCGGGCGCGGGCTAGGTACGGGGCCAGGCGCGGGCGAGGTACGGGCCGGGCGCGGGGCTAGGAACGGGGCCGAGCGCGGGCTAGGTACGGGCCGGGCGCGAGGCTAGGTACGGGCCGGGCGACGGGCTAGGTACGGGCCGGGCGTCGGGCTAGGTACGGGCCGGGCGCGGGCAGGAGACGGGGCCGGGCGACGGGCTAGGTACGGGCCGGGCGACGGGCTAGGTACGGGCCGGGCGCGGGCAGGAGACGGTGCCGGGCGCGGGCTAGGTACGGGCCGGGCGACGGGCTAGGTACGGGCCGGGCGTCGGGCTAGGTACGGGCCGTGCGACGGGCTAGGTACGGGCCGGGCGACGGGCTAGGTACGGGCCGGGCGCTGGCGACGAAGTCGACGGGGCCAGCGGGGCCGAGGCGACGGGGCCAAGGGGCCGAGCCTAGGGGCGACGGGCCGGGGCCTAGGCTAGCAGGGCAGTAGGTGGTGGGCCCATTAGCATTAGGTCCTAGGACTAATTGCTCTTAATACCATGTTAGAATCTTAGGCGAGAATGATTGACTAGGAAAAGGGAAGGGGTACAAGTAGAATGTCGAGAGAAACTTTGTACCCCCTAAGGCTAAACCCACTATAGCCTAGACAACTATAAACTCATAAACTAAGCCTAGATATAACTAGGCATATATGTTTGACAGCTGGTTGTGCTGGTGTGGGCACATGGACCAGAGGAACGGGTTCCTGCTACAGATCGTGACGAGGGAGATCCTTTCCTGGTCAGGGGCAGGAGGAGCTATACGAAAATACAGAATCTGCTGGAGGAGGGGAAGGGGGCCTCTTTGTTTAAGTGCTTCAGCTGATTCTGGGAGAAATGTTTGTAGTGAAGCCACGCCACCAGGCGTTGTATCAACTATAGTTTGGCCCTAAGTTCGACAAGGTAACTATAGGGCAACAGCATTGTAATTGGGGAAAGACTAAGGCGTGTATTTTAATGTATTTATAATACCTAGAGTTTCTTGTTGATGTGCAATCATGGGGGTGTAGCTCACGTGGTAGAGCGATCGCTTCGCATGCGATAGGTAAGGGGATCGATACCCCTCACCTCCATATCCGGCCTTCGATAGAGTGATTTGATTTAGGGACATGCAACCAAGAGCATGAATGTTTCTTGACTTTTGCAAGTCCTGTATGCAACCACCCATGCCAGCACAATTCCACTTTCCAGTACTGTACAACCAAATGGAAGAGGTGCCCAGCTTCATGACATTGGAGGAGGACATGGAGGTTACACTGCAACCATCACATCCTGCACCCGCAGCTGGCAGTGCTTGTTGAGTGGCCTGGCTAGTAGCACCATGCACCATCAAAGGTTTCCATGCCTCGAACAAGAAAATACCTTACACCACATTTTCCGCCGCATCAACCAGAAAGCATCCCCACGCCAAGGATGCGTAGCACGGGCCTCAGGCGTTGGTAGCTACAGCAAGCAGCGTGTTAATTGTCCTGACCAGCAGCCTCATGCTCAACACTAGCTTGGGATCAGGGTTAACTTCAACCAGGTCCTCCTCCTCCTGCTCCACCACCGGCTGGATGTGTCTCTTTATGTCGCTTAGCAGCTGAGGTACTTCCTCTGCTCGCAATATGCTAAGAGCTCCCACGCACTCACGTAATGCCTGTGGGGTACATGCATGCAATAAGGTATGGAGATGGTATTCTAAAACAGACAGAGCTTGTTCAAGATAGACACACATTGTTCAAAGCAGACAAACTTCGTTTAAAACAGGAAAACAGGCATGTGTCAACTTAGCGAGATCATGAACGCGAGAAAGGGTCACTATCTGCTCACCTTCATGGCATTATCTCCGGCTTCCATCAGCTCCTGCTGCAGCCTCGCCTTGTGCTCCTGAGCGTTCCTCAGCTGCTGCCGCAGCCCGTTGCACTGCTCCGTCATCTGCCAAGAACGTCCCAGCATGAAAGGGAGTACATAAACCAGTCTTTGCTTGTTTGAGGAGATTAAGGGCGGCAATCAAGGAATTGGCCTCTACGAAACGGAAAGGGAGGGTGGGGAGTGCTCGGCTAGCGTTTGTGTGTCCAAACAGTAGGCAGAAGATGTGTATCCATGCTCATGAGCGAGGGCACGTGAGCACACCCAGACAGACACAAACATGCATGCTCTGATACATACCACGCGCCTTCCACCATCCCGTTACCCCCACCCTCCAGTCTTACCTCTTCCAATTCTGTCAAGTCTATCACATTACTCTCCGCCTCCCAGTCTTCCTCCTGCTCCTCCCACTCTCCCTCCTCCTGCCCCCCCCGATCCACCTCCTCCTCCAGCTCCTTTATCGTCGCTTGCAGATTCTCAATCTCCTTCTGACACAATCTCAACTTTGCATCCTTGCCGTCCATTTCTGCCTTGTGCCTCTCAGAAGTCACTGCATGCTCCTGCACTTTCGCTTTCAACGTTGCTGTTTCGTTCGCCCTATCCGCCAGTAAACGCTCACATTCTATAACCCTCTCCTTTGACTTCTCAGCCTCATCCGCTCTTGCTTGTAGCAACTCAACCTCTTTCTCTCGCTCCTCGAGTGTGACTTCCATCATTACAAACCCTTCAACCCGTGCCTCCAACTTCCCTTTCTCTTCTCACAAAGCACGTTTCATGCAGCAGTTTGATTTCAGACGACTGGTTGCTTAGTTGCAGCCGGACTTCACCAAGCAGGTGATTGAAATCTGAACCGAACGTGGTGAGGACGCACAAGCGGAAGTGGAAGAATCCGCGACAAGAAACAATGTATTGGTTTTTTGGCATCACTGTTGTTGGCGCGAAGAACGAACTGAGGAGAAACGGCGAGAAAATATTGTTTTTGTTGTACTCTAGACACTTCCATCCATCCAACATTCATGTACTTTGCGTTACACTCCCACTCTCAAGCCATCGAACGTGCTCCCATCCTATCCCCCCTAACTTCCATCGGCACACAATCATCTGCCTGATCCCTGCTCTACTGACACTTGAATCACTTAGTCTCTGATCACACATGTTCACAGGGTTAAGAAGCAGCTACTTTCACACCACTGCTCCACCCATCTTCCCTCTCGCCCGTCCACTCACCATCATCTGCCTGTTTCCTGCTCTGCTGACACTTCATCACTATCCCATTGATAGGGCACGAGCCTTTGTTGCTTGCTGCCATGGCTGCTTCAAGCTGCAGTGACAAGGAGGAAAGTGCTTGAGTGAGAGAGTGAGGGGGAGTGAATGAGTGAGAGAGAGACGTTGATGAGCATTATCAGAGTGGCATCGACCATAACTAAAGTACAACCATGAGTACACTGGTCTGTGATATGGGAGTACAAACAAATATGCAGGAATTATTGTTCGGAACGACGTACCTCCGGAGAAAAGGATCGGGTAGACGGGACGAAGGCACAGCCTTGCTAAACTAAAGCGATGTGGGTGACGCACGCGTAATGGTCCCAGAATGCGACAGGTCTGGTTACAAATGTCCCTTTCGCATGTAACGGAAGCTCGACATCATCTAGGGCTACTAAAAGCGGCGGAACAATAAAAGAACGGATCTCTTCAGGGGCGAAGCGGAGGAAGCGGGAGAGCTAACTCGAAAACGAGCTAATTCATGCTTCGCCCAGAGAAATGTCGTCACTCGGCGTTCGCTACCAATATCTTCGCCTGGTAACCACTACAGGGATTTTCAACTCTCAAATGGTCGCCTAACCCAGAATCTAGGGCCCAGAAGCCGCCAGCCCTTGCGCCCATTGCGTGGCGCAAGGCTGTGCGGGGGATGGCAGAAGGTGCGCCCTGAGGCAACTGTCCCCAATGCGCAACGCATGACAGGCAGGTGACGCGCTGATCTACACCCAAAGCTGGTCCCTGACTGATAAGCAGCAGCGTTCTTTCTAAGACTTCTAGGGAGTTGTTCCTGGCAACGCAGAGAGTTGGAACGTGGATATCCAAGGTGTGTGAATCTGGTTGGCGAATCCAAGTCTGTAAATTCACGCTGATCTGGTTTGTGCCTGTCGTGTCAAGTAAGCCGTTGATGTTCTCTCGAGGTTGGGCGAGCTTGGAAAGGGTCTGCGCTGCAGTATAGCATACTCGCATTCTCTTCGTATGTACATTCCTGATTTTCTTCGTTTAGGTTGTCAATAGACAATGTTGTTCACCACACAAACATCCCTGCATGCATCCAGACAATCTTCTCACATAATGCACATGAATGTAACGCACCATGAGTTATCCCTAATTATCCATGAAAATATCTGTAGAGTGACTACTGTACTTATCTTGACTACCGTATCACAAGAAAAGTTCTGCAGTCGGAGATACCGGTAATCAGTCTGGCAGATGCAGACTCGCCACCAACCGAGGAGCTGCAGCCAGCAGTGTCCCGATGGTCTCAGCTAGCAGCTTCACAATCTCCGCTACCTTGGGCTCAGAATCTACTTCCACCAAGTCCTCCCCTTCCTGCTCCACCACCGGCTGGATGTGTGTGTTGATTGCACTCACAAGCTGTGGTACTTCCGCTGCTGGCACTTTGCTGAGCTGCCTCACACAGCTGCGCAGCACCTGTGGGGTATGCAGGAAAACAAACAGACATGGATATAATTTTCCAACCAGAGGCACAATGCTGCCCCTGACCAGCCCCCCTCCTACCCTCCCCTTTCCTTCCCCCCTCCTCCCCACTGTTCAGCAGCCATGCAACACCCTAGGGAAACAGAAAAGTAAAGTGAATACAGTCAACACATTGACTTGCAATTTCTACAGACAGAAGCAACTCAGCATAGAATCACAAACCAAGGTGGAAGCAGGGAGAGTGTGAAGTGAATTTGGGAGAGTTGGAGAGCGGTTTTTTTCACTTGCCTGAAGAGACGTATCTCGGGCTTCCATCATTTGTTGCTGCAGCCTCCCTCTGTGCTCCTGGGTGTTCCTCAGCTGCTGGCGATACCTGCTCCGCTGCTGCGTCATCTGCCAAAAAAACATAAAAACGGTTTCCTCATGGATGGCTGCTTGTTCAAGGACGAAAAAACGAGATCACCAGATGGATCATTTTGAAGGGAGAGAAATAGGCATGCAACAGGGGCGTGCTGCAAGCTTGGCCCCTCTATGTGCATGTTCCGTATGTGAATCTTGCACATGCAAGTGCGCACACGTCTGCGTTCTCTCACATGCGTGTATGAGCTTGTGCACATGCTCGCACTGATCTCCCCACCTTACCTCCTCCAGGTCTTTCTTCAGATTCTCTACCTCCCGTTTGAGTCTCGTCACCATAACCTGTGATTCTCGTGCTTCTTTCTCGAACCCCTCGAGACGCCTCACCCTTGCTTTCAGCTGATCTGCTTCCTTTTCTCGCGCAACTACTTTATCCTTCAACTCTCTCACTCTCCCTTTCAAGCTGGCTGATTCGTTCGCCCCTGCCTCGAGTTTCTCAGCTTTGTCCTTCCACATCCTCATTTTCGCTTCCCAGTAGTCCGAATCTTTCCTCGATGCCTCCAGTTTCTCATGCTGTCGCCGACACCTACTCTCAAGTTTCTCATACTCCTGAACCCTCTCCATTTTCTCATATTCCTTAACCCTAATCTCCAGTTTCTCTTAGTCCTTGAACCTAATCTCCTCCAGCTTCTCATACTGCCTAACCCTTCTTTCAAGTTGCTCATGCTCACTCAGCCTAGCTTCCACGAGCTCAAACCCCTTCATCCGTGTGACCAATTCGACATTCACTGCACGCAGGGCAGCCAATGTGTCACGCAGCAGCCCAATTCCAGTTGACTGGCTGCGCAGCTCGAGCAGGGCTTGTTCCACAACCTGAGTTAACTCTGTTGGGGTAAAGAGACGTGGATAGTTTGGCACAATAAGAGCGTTGAAGCAAATACTTAATGTTGATACACCCTTAAAAGTGCCATGAGGTGGAAAAGATTACTACACACCTGGTCCCCAAAAATAATAAAGAGAAAAACTTCAACCTTTGTTCACCACCTTTCATGATAACGAGCAATTGCACCCCATTCTTTGCCCGTCCACTCACCATCGTCTGCCTGCTTCCTGCTCTGCTGGCAGTTCTTCAGTTTCACCTCAAGAATCGCCAAGTCGGCGTTACTTGCTGCCATGGTTGCTTCAAGCTGCAGTCACAACGAGGAATGAGAGAGAACAGAGGAGGAAGAGGAGAAGGAGGAGGAGGAGGAGGAGGAGGAGGAGGAGGAGGAGGAGGAGGAGGAGGAGGAGGAGGAGGAGGTTTAGGAGGAGGTGAATTCAAACGCAGGATATTTTTGTATAATTTGCGTTCTAGCTATGCAGCTTAGTGTCAGCAGAGAGTTTCGATGAGCACTGTAGGAACTGTATTGACCATATCTGGAGGTACAACCATGAAACGATTGCTTTGTCTTATGCGAGTAATTTGAATGCATGGCTTATTTCCAAAACCACGTACCTATGGTGAGGAGGATCGGTTGGACGGGAATAAGACGAAGGCGCGACCTGCTAGACGAAAGAGCTTAGGTGACGCACGCGTAGAACTGACAGAATCTGTGACAGATTTGATTCGGAAGGTCTTGGAGTCCTTAACAGAGCACGACGAACTCAAGACGTCATCTAGGGTTGACTGAAAGCGGAGGGAAAATGGGAACAATCAAGGAACGGCAATCTCGAGACGCTAGGCGGGGTAAGCGGGACTGCCAATCTGAAAAAGAGCGAATCGGTAAGCGAATGTCGGCACCCGCCGTTCGCTACAGAGCTCTTCGCCTTGTACCCGCTACAGGGAGTTTCGGCTCGCGCACATGATCACACTCTAACCCAGAATCTAGGGCCCAAAAGCCGCCAGCCCTTGCGCCCATTGCGTGGCGCAAAGGCTTCGCAGGAACGGCGGAAGGTGCGCCGTGAGGCAACTGTCCCCAAGGCGCAACGCATGACAGGCAGGTGACGCGCTGATCTACACCCGAAGCTGGTCGCTGACTGATAAGCAGCGGCGTTCTTTCTAAACTTCCTAGGGAGTTGTTCGTGTCGACGCAGAGTAAAGGAACGCAGACATTCAAGGTGTGTGAATTTGGTTGGCAGAGGAATTTGCCAGCGTGAACTCATGCTGCTGATCTGATTCCAGCTTGTTCATGTTGTGCTAGCTCGTGGTGATGTTTTTGGGGCTGGGCGAGCTTGGAAAGCTGTGGTGCAGTATTAGCTGTTATGAGTTGTAAAGGAGAGTGCGCAGATTAACGAATAACGAGAATGTGATTGAACAGACTTATGATACAATGAAGGCACACGCTAATGTAGTGGCTAGCCTAGCTAGGAGGGAACTTCGGGTGAGTGAGGTTGGGTGCAGGTTTGGCGAAGGGAAACGCCGAAGGCGACGCGAGGAGGCTCGGCATCATTGATGTCGGCCAAACGTGCAGAGTCCGAAAACCGGGGCTGTACGCGAAGCAGTCAACCCCGATAAGGAATTCGGGAAAATTCATTACACTACCCCCCCCTTAAGAAAGGTGGTCAATATCCGCAGCTCGCTTGCGGGCGAGATAATCACCAATAAGCGGAGAGTCTTCAAGCGAAGCGGATGACACCCACGTGTCATCTTCACTGGTGCAGTCAGTCCAACGGATGAGAAAATCCACGTGGCGACCAGCGGCATCTAGTCGTACACGATGCGCCAATATCTTGGACGGGTCGAGTGTCGATTCTGGTACCGGACGTAATACTTAGGATGGTAGCTTCTTGTCGTAGCGGAAGTCTTGTATGAGTTAAAGCCAGTTATGAAGGCTTTGTCTGGACTTAATAAAAGCCCATGTAGTGATATGTTTCAGGATCTTTGTCTCTGAAATCAAATATATTAAAAAATGACAAACATAAAAAAATATATAGCTAGAGTAAAGTACCTGTTCGCCTATTGTACTGTGCTATTCCTGTTCTGAAACGATACGTGACTTTTCGGGAGGCCTATAGCTACGTGCTGACGTCATCCTAGGGCGCGTAGCGCTTTGCTGTCGTCAGCCTATCGGTACTTTACTGTTACGTGCGAAGTCTCGCACTGTACTACACGAATTCTTGAAGTGCTTAAGTCTTCATTCTTAGAAGCTAGGCATGAGTGATGTCGACTATCGAGAAGGTTGGTACAAGGAAAAAATGAACCTAAGGGGTTGTACCCCACAGTGTGTACCCCACTAAGCCTACCCAAAATATAACATAGATATACATATGTTTGACACACCCCATAGGCAGAGTGGGGGAGAACAGAGGGTCACAAGACCAGTCAGGAAGTGCAAAGCAAGCTCAGGGTGGATCACAACGTCACCACGCAGTCTGAGCACAAGCAAGAAGGCCACAAGGCCAGTTCACATGCAGAGATATATATGTAACAAAAACAGTACAGTGAAATCTACTTACAAGAACAAGCATGCAGAAATACATATAAATCATGGTACAAACAAAGCCTACAGCAAGTGAGGAAGAGTGGGCACAAGGCCTAACAAAGTGCAGAAACGGTGATGATCACCAGGCGGAAGTGCCTTGGTGAATATATCAGCAGTGTTGGCCCGAGTGGCCACGTAGGTAAGACGAAGCTGGCCACGCTGCTGCAGCTCTCGAGCAAGAAAGTAACGGAGAGCGATGTGCTTTGTTCTGTGCTCCAGTCTGTGCTCCTGACACAAGGCAATGGCGGCCTTGTTGTCGACGTACAGCACTGGAGGAGAACGAGGCCGCTCTCCCAAGTCAGTCAGCAGGTAGGTGAGCCAGCGAAGCTCCTGTGCAGCCATGGCTGTGGCGTGGATCTCAGCCTCACAATTGGAGCCGAGAACTGAAGACGAGCGTGTAGAACGCCAAGAAACTGAACCAGAGCCAAGGCTGAAGGTGTAACCCTGTGACGGCCGCTGCGTAGCCTGGTCGTCAACCCAAGAAGCGTCCGAGTGACCAGTGAGGACAACGTCACCCCGTCCTCCAAGCACGAGCCCCATGCCCGATGTACTGCACAAGTAGCGTAGTACCCTCTTGGCAGCATCCATGTGCACCTTTCGGTGCCGACCAGGAGCCACGTAGCGAGCCAAAAGGCCAAGAGGGTACGCAAGGTCAGGACGAGTGCAAGTCATCAGGTACATGAGGCAGCCCACTAACTCTGGGTAAGGACCACTCGACTCTACGGACTCGTCCGAAGGTGGAGCTGAGAGCGAGTGACTTGTAGCCAGAGGAGTGGCCTGTGCTGAGGACCAGGTGAAACCGAAGCGCTGAAGGACCTGCTGCACCATGTGTGACTGAGTCAGTGTGATGGTGCGGCGTGCTCTGTCCCGGGTGATCTGCAAGCCAAGGTAGCTGCGCAGTTCACCCAGGTCTGTGCACGTGTGTCTCTTCTGCAGCTCCGACTTCACCAGGGCGAGAGCCTCAGTGTCAGCAGTGGCAAAGACCAAGTCGTCGACGTACACGAGAACGTAGAACGGCGGCAGCGAAGTGTCGGTGCGCAAAAACAGCGACGGGTCAGCAGTCGACGGAGTAAACCCAAGAGCCGCAAGTGTCGTCCTCAGTGTGTCGTCCCACTCACGTGGCGCCTGGCGGAGACCGTAGACCGGCCGCTGGAGGCTCCACTGGGTACCAGGAGGGAACGACCCAGTGAAGCCAGGAGGGCGGCGCAGCCAAATCTCCTCGTGCAGGCTGCCCTGTAAGAAGGCTGTGCTGAAGTCAAGAGAGTGAAGCTCGTAGTCACGCTGAGCGGCAACGTGCAGCAGCACCCGAAGAGTGGTCATCTTCGGGGTGGGGGAGAAGGTCTGGAAGAAGTCAACTCCCTCTCGCTGACTGAAGCCTCGAGCCACGTAACGAGCCTTGAAGACAGGCGGAGAACGTGGCGGCCGCTTCACCCTGAAAATCCACATGCCACTGACAATGTTCGCCCCAGGAGGGGGAACCTCGTCGACGTAGGTGCCTGTGGACTTCCAGGATGCCATCTCTGTGTCCATGGCTGTTTGCCACTGAGAGGAGTACTCACCCGCGATCGCCTCAGCGTAAGAGCGCGGGGTAGGGATGTCTGGTGCATCCGGGTCTCCCTCAGGGGCAAGCAGCATGGATACGAGATGAGGCGCAGCAGCTCCAAGACACTCAAGGTCCTCCTGCCTGTCCTCAAGGACGTCCGTGCCAAGAGCACACTCACCCCCGACGGACGGACGACAGACAGACGTAGACTCAGCAACAAGACTGGCGGCGTAGTCTAGACGACAGTGAGCAGCAAAGGCAACAAGCTCAGTGACTAAGGCAGACGCAGCAGCAGACTCAAACGACGGGTCAGTGACAACAGTGGCAAGCAGACGCGTGACAGTAGAGTGCTCAGCATGAAACCGGTCAGACGCAGGGTCAGCAACGACAGGTAGAGAGGACGCAGGGGGAGGCGGCAGAGGAACACGCGGGGAAGGAGAGGAAGGACGACGAACTACAATGGGAGGGGCGGAGACAGCCGGCTGGCACTGACGAGGAACACGACGACCGGAACTGACAGGGGAGACAGGCCGCGACACAGGCTCACGACGCTCTGCAAGGCCACCAGGCTGCTCTGTGTACGGAGAAGGAGCAGGCAGCGGTGAGCCAGGCTGTAACGGAAGACCAGTAGACGAGGGAAGACCGAGAACCTGGCGAAGTGCAGAGTCAGGTGGTGGCTGAGACGACGGAGACGGCGGAGAAAAGAACAGGCGCGGCTGAGCAGTGCCACCAGCAGCTCCAGCACCTCCAGCAGCTCCAGCACCCCCAGCAGCTCCAGCACCTCCAGCGGCTCCAGCACCTCCAGCAGCTCCAGCACCTCCAGCAGCTCCAGCACCTCCAGCACCTCCAGGACCTGCAGCAGCACCACCACCAGCCCCAGCAGCTCCAGTAATCCCAGTACGAGCACCTCCGGGACCAGCGACACCAGGAGAAGAACAACCAGTAGGAGAGCCCTGAGGTGCAGAAGTGGGAAGCCGACGGCGACCGTACCAGTCGTGCAGCTGCTGGGAGGTGAGGGGCACACGCGGACGAAGACGGCTACTCCAAGGAGACCGCGTAACAGCAGTCTCAGAACCCTCAGGCAACTCACCCCCAGACGCAGCACTCCCAGGCTCAGCACACACAGGCTCAGCACCCCCAGACGCAGCACCCCGAGACGAGGCACCTCCAGGCTCCACACGCTCAGCGCCCCCAGACTCAGCACCCCCAAGCTCCGCACCCCCAGGGACAGCACCACTCCCAGCAGGACCGGAGTCACCAGTGACCTCAACAGGCGCAGGCACGGGGGGGTCTACCTGAGAGACACCTGAAGGAGCAGGACCTGGCGCGGGGAGGGGGTCTACCTGGGGAGGACCTGGTGCGAGAAAGAGCGGCGGGGGGGGGGCGAGGAGCAGTGCGGTAGGGGAAGACGCGGTAAAAGGGGATCGACTCGTCAAAGGTGACGTCCTGAGACGCAAAGACACGGCGCGAGGCGGGGTCGTAAAACTGCCAGCCAGGCGCGTCAGGGACAAAGCCAAGGAAGACGCAAGGAATGGCGCGAGGGGAGAGCTCGTCCGCGGTGGTATCGCGGACAAAGGCACGAGCACCCTAGACCCGGAAACGCGACGCGTCGCCAACCTTCCCCGTCCACAGCAGTGTGGGCGAGGTCTCCGGCAAGGAGACACGGGGCCAAAGGTTGAGCTGATGCGCGGCGTACCGGACCGCAAACGGCCACAGAAAATGGGGGGCAGCCGCATGGATCATGGAGGTACGAGCGACCTCCATGACTAAGCCAATGCGGCGCTCAGCAACCCCATTTTGCTGCGGAGAGGCCGGAAGCGTGAAAGTCTGGCGGATGCCGTGCTCCGCACAGAAGGCTGCCAAGAGGTCTGAGGAGAACTCACCACCTCTGTCAGAGTGCAGACGCAGGACAGGAAAGTCCGACTGGAACCGCTCGCGGAGCTGGAGACGAGTAGCGCGGATCCAGGGGATCAAAACATCAGGGACATCCCCCTTGCTCTGCAAGGGGAAGACCGTGGTGTAGCGCGTGTAGTCGTCGACAACCAGCAGGAAGTACCGCTCGTGGCCCTGTCCACGGACGCGGGCTGGGCCCCACACGTCCAGGTGGAGAGTCTGCAGTGGAGCCTCTGTGGGAGGGAACGAGGAGGAGTGAGGAGCGGCGCGCTGCCGCCCCTCGACGCAGGGAATGCAGGGCGGCGCAGGCGAGGGAGGGAGGGGAGGCAGAGACCTGGGGAGACCAGAAACCAGGACGCGGGAGTGCATGCTGCGTAGGCGAGGCAGGGAGGGGTGACCAAGGCGGTGGTGCCACAGGAGAGTGTCGTGCGACAGCCGGCGACACTCACACTGTGTAGCTACCTGAGCAGACGCGTGCAACTGGGGAGACAAAGGGGTGGAGCGTGACGCAGTGGTGAGGGTGTGGAGACTGGACCCTGGCGCACGAGCGAACGTGGCCAGGTGGCGACCAGTCTGGGAGCACGTGCAAATCGCCACACGCTGCCGGCCAGGGGTGAAGGTGTCAACCCCCGCATCCTGGAGGACAGCGTTACTCACCAAGTTCGTAGAGAACGAGGGGAGGTGGAGACCAGACAGCTCACCAGACGGGACCGCCGGACACGGAAGCACAGTGGAAGACCGTGCAAGCACCGGGCCCCCAGAGGGGTCAGCCAGTCAGACAGGAACAGGTGCAGGGAGGGGAGTGACTGTGGTACTGTCGCGAAAGAAACAGCGGGAAGCACCAGAGTCAAGTGTAAAGGTGTGCAAAGCCTGTGCAGGCGCAGTACCAAGGGGAGCAGACTCACAAGCACCTAGTGCTGCAGGGGCTATACCAGGATCCGGCGGCACACACAAGTAGCAGTCACCCTCAGCACTAACAGACAAGGCATACATAGCAGCAAGAATTGCCTCATAGTCAAGATCAAAGATAGGTACATCACGCCTAAGCAATTCTGCCCAGTTGGGGAACTCAGGAGCATCAGGAAACTTGGCGCGCCAGGCGTCGCTAAGTCGAGCGAAGCAGCGCTGCTCAGTGTGAAAACCTGTGCACTGGCGACCAGCGCGGGGACCTGTGCGGATGATATAGGGGCAGTGACCAGGACCCCCAGAAGCCCCACGCCCGGCATACCAGTCAAGAAGCTGCTGGGAAGTGGGGGTCTGGCGCTGACGCTGATGCTGCTGCTGCTGCTGCGGCTGCTGCTGGCCCTGACCACCAATGCCACTACCGCTCCCTCCTCCCCCACCGCCGCTGCTGCCCCCTCCACCGCTCCCAGTGCCTACGCCGCCCCCACCACCACCTCCACCGCCTCCACCCCCACGACCACCCCCACCACCTCCACCTCCCCCGCCGCCTGCACCACCGCCACCTCCACCGCCACCCCCACCGCCCATGCCACCCCTGCCGCCCCTGCCGCTGCGACGCTTCCCACTAGGAGCGGAAGCAGCTCCGACCCCCTCAGCACCAAGGTAGTCGTGAGCAGCAGCTGCGGAGGCGTAGGAGGGGGTGAGAGGGGAGGGGGAGCACCCCTCAAAGAGGGGAGAGCGAGGAGTGCCACGAGCAGCACCTACAGCGAGGATGTTCTTCTCTGCTGCGAGGAGGTGCTTCTCGAAGTCGTCAACAGTGAGAGTGGTGGGGTCTAGCGCTAGGAAGTGGTCCCTGACTGAGCTAAGAGTGTCAGGGAGGCGGGTGACGAGGAAATAGAGAGTGAAGTACATCGGGGGGGGGGGGGGGGGGGGGGGGGGGGGGTTGCGGCGCAGAACTCGGCTGAAAGGGCGGCACGAAAGCGAGAGTCAGTAGCGCGTAGGTGAGAAACTAGGTCCTCAGCAGTGGTGAACGAGGAAAGATCGGGAAACAGGTACGGTAGCATGAGTCGACCTATGGCTGCAGTGGCCGGGGAGGAGTAGCGCGCAACTACAGCGTCGTACAGTGTCTTAGCAGTTCTGTGCTGGCTGAAATGCGCTCGCTCAGTAATCGGCAGGTGGTTCCTAATAGCTAGGCGTGCTGCAGCATCACGAGTCTGCCACTGGGAGCGTTCTAGAGCAGGAGCATCAGCAGCAGGAGTAACGGCAGTGCCAGAGACGTAATCGAACAGTGAGACACCCTCTTTGGCATCAGTCAGAAGGAACAGCTGGAGATCGTCTAACCACACAGTGAACTCGATGGGACGACCGTCAGGCTCGAACGCTAGAACGTTAGGCGTCGCCATATTGGCTTAAGGCAGGCGGCAACAGGCAGCAGGCAGCAGGCAGAGGTAGCAGGCACCAGGTAGGAGGCAGGAGGCAGCAAGCAGCAGGCAGGCAGCAGGCAAGCTGCAGGCAGGCGACAGCAGGCAGCAAGCAGGCAGGCGGCAGCAGGCAGCATGGAGCAGGCAGGCAGCAGGCAGGCTGCAGGCAGGCAGCAGCAGGCAGCAAGCAGGCAGGCAGGCAGGCTGCAGGCAGCAAGCAGGCAGGCAGGCGGCAGCAGGCAGGCAGCAGGCAGGCTGCAGGCAGGCGGCAGGCAGGCGGCAGCAGGCAGGCTGCAGGCAGGCTGCAGCAGGCAGCAAGCAGGCAGGCAGGCAGGCTGCAGGCAGCAAGCAGGCAGGCGGCAGGCAGGCGGCAGCAGGCAGCAAGGAGGCTGGCAGGCAGGCAGCAGGCAGGCGGCAGGCAGGCTGCGGGCAGGCGGCAGGCAGGCGGCAGCAGGCAGCAAGTAGCAGGCAGGCAGCAGGCAGCAAGTTGGCAGGCGATAGGCAGGTGGCAGCAGACAGCTAGCAGGCAGCAAGCAGGCAGGCAGGCAGGCGACAGGCAGGTGGCAGCAGGCACGAGGCTGCAGGTTGCACGTGGCTACGGGCAGCGCGCGCAGCTGCGGGCTGCTCGTGGCGACGCGCGGGCTGGCGGCAGGTTGCGTGGGTGGCTGGCGCGGCGCGTGGGGCCTAAAACGGGCTACACGGCGCGTGGGGCCTAAAACGGGCTACACGGCGCGTGGGGCCTAAAATGGGCTACACGGACGCGGCGCGCAGGGCCTAAGCGGGTTGCGCACGGGCGGCTTACACGGCGCGCGGGCCGGCGGCAGGCTGCGCGGGTGACTGACGTGGCACGCGGGGCCGAAAACGGGCTGCGCGCGGGCTGCTTTAAGTGGCGCGCACGGGAAAAAAAAAAAAGGGCCACGCGCGTGCAGTCGAGGCGCGCGCGGGCAGCAGGTAATGCAGTAATCGGTGGGCCCTAATCTTAGGTCCTAAAGACCTATGCTCTAGATACCATCTTAGAAGCTAGGCATGAGTGATGTCGACTATCGAGAAGGTTGGTACAAGGAAAAAATGAACCTAAGGGGTTGTACCCCACAGTGTGTACCCCACTAAGCCTACCCAAAATATAACATAGATATACATATGTTTGACATTCATATTATCTCAACACTCCCCTTCACTTCTAGGAGCTCGGTGTAGTTACCCGGTTGTCTCAGTAATGCCGCTGAGCTGGTTGCAGTGGTGAAATTTCTGTCATGTCAGTTTCTTGGTAAGTGAGTCAGCTGCCATGTCACCAGTGGGACAGTAGACAAGGCGCATCCTCCCCTTGTCGATCGCATCTTTGACGAAGAAGCAACGCAGTGAAATGTGTTTCGTGCGATTGACGAAGCCGGGTTTGTTGGCGATGGTAATCGCACTCTGGTTGTCGCACTGCAACGTGAACTGATTCGGCGTGACGAACTTTGCTTCGTCGAGCAGTTCCTGTAAGTATAGTCCTTCTCGAGTTGCAGCAGATGCGGCAATGAATTCTGCTTCAGCCGAGGAAAGTGACACGAGTTCCTGTTTTGATGAGTTCCACGAGATCGGGCCAATTGGCTCGAGACGAAAAATGTAGCCCGTTCGTGACCGACGATCTGACGTGTCACCAGCGTGGTTTGCGTCAACATATCCGCTGCGGTACATTTTGTCGGTCGGTTTTCCTGTGTTGAAAATCAGCCCTACTGTTGGTGTTGTGACAAAGTAGAATAGAGCGCGCTGAAGATCGAGATGGTGTTCTTCTTTTGGGCAGCGTAAAAATTGTGCGAGATAGCTGCGACGTACGCAAGGTCGGGACGACACGTGACTGCTGCGAAGAGAAGGCACCCAAGTTGCTGCTGGTACAGTTGTAGACCAGCTGCCGAAAGTTTGGTGTTATTTAGGATGTGCCCGGTGGGTGTAGACCGATACGGTGTTGCGACGTAATCTGTAGAAATCTTGAAACGCTTAGCGATTGACTCAGCATACTTCGATGCTGTGAGGTGGATGGCGGAGGAGGTTCGCGAAATGTTTAACCCAAGAAATTGGGTTACTTCGTTGGAGACGGTTAAGTCGAGGGATTTCTTCAGATCTGCTTCGATGCGATCACCCAAGGAAGCCGAAGAACTTGCGTAGAGAATATCATCCACGTATGCCACAAGTAGCGCGTAGCTCCCCTTGTCGTCTAGTCGATACATTCCGGGATCATGCGGCAGTTGTCGGAACCCAACTTCTGTAAGTTTCCTGTTCAAATGCTGCTGCCACAGTCGCGGTGCTTGTTTGATGCCTTACAGTGACTTCTTGAGCTTGCAGACACTTGGCGGATTTGTCGGATAGGTATGTGGATATTCGACGTAGATTTCAGCATCGACGTCAGCGTATAAAAATGCGTTGGAAACGTCAATTTGTCGAAGCGGAAAATTCTTCGCAGCTGCTTCGCAGATGACGAGACGAACACTTGTGTGTCGGCTGACCGGGGCGAAATTTAGCGTGTAGTCTACCCCATGAGTTTGGTCAAAACCGCGAACAACCCACATTGCCTTATGTTTTTCATAAGAGCCATCAGCTTTCGTCTTCACCCTGAAAACCAATTTTCCGGTAAGAATATTTTTACTTGTAGCTTTTTCGATGGGTATGAGATCCCAAGTCTCCCGTTTTTCCAGGGCAGCCAGTTCACGATCCATGGCTTCACGCCATTTTTCGCGATGTGGTCCTGAAAGGGCCTATCGAGCAGTTTTCGGTTCTGCGACTTCTGTAGAATTATGCTGTACTGCTGCTGCGAGTCCCAGTATCTGAAGCCCAGTTTGATAATTAGGACTGTCTTCGGTCCGTCCTGCGAAATTGACAGGTTCACTCTGTTCACCACTTGCCCCCCCAATTTCGTCAGGATCGACGCGGATGCTGCTGTCAGTTACAGCTGGCATGGGACGTCGTTGATCGTCCACCAGGTAAGTATGATGAACTTCACGAACATCGTCCGGATGAGCGTCGACGAGAGGAATGAATTCCAGAAATTCGGAAGAAGTGGTTGGAATAGGTGGATCAGGAGCAGCTTCACGTGCACCGTCAATGTCAGGTTCTTCGCTGGCAGCAAGTTCGGCGTCAGCGCTGGCGAATGAACGAACACCGTGGAAAAGTGTAGCAGGGTCACGCTGCGTGGCGAGATACTGTTCGAAGACAGGAAGGGTCAGATTTTCGTAGAAAATACAGTCGCGGGCAGGAATTAAAAGGCGACTGCGATAATCTATGATACGCCAGGCAGAAAACTGCTTCTCAAGGCCGAGATGAAGGCCCCACTTAGCGCGTTGATCGAACTTTCCGAGCGGAGCGGTGGGAGGACGATATTGCACGTGTGAGAAAATAGGAATGAATGATTGACTAGAAAATGAGTTGGGTACAAATATGAAACCCTAAGAAACTGTACCCCATAGTGTCTACCCCACTACAGCCTAAAGAGGCTATGTGATTAATGTTTGACACACCCCCATAGGCAAAGTGGGGGAGAACAAGGGGTCACAAGACCAGTCAAGCAAAGCAAAGCAAAGCAAGCTCAGGGTGGATCACAACGTCACCACACATTCCGAGCACAGGTTCAAAGACCACAAGGCCAGTTCACATGCAGGATTATATATAAAAGGTAAACAAGCAGGTGCAGGTATATATAGATCACAGTACAAGTAAAGTCAAGAGGTAAGCAAGTGAGGCCAAGTAGGCACAAGACCTAGCATAGTACAGAAACGCTGATGATCACAAGGCTGAAGTGCCTTGGTGAAGATATCAGCAGTGTTGGCCTGAGAGGCCACGTAAGCAAGGCGCAGCTGACCACGCTGCTACAGCTCACGAGCAAGGAAGTAGCGAAGAGCAATGTGCTTCGTTCTGTGCTCCAGTCTGTGCTCCCGACACAAGGCCAACATGGCCTTGTTGTCTACGTACAGAACTGGAGGAGAACGAGGCGGCTCTCCCAGGTCAGTCAGCAGGTAGGTGAGCCAGCGTAACTCCTGTGCAGCCATGGCTCCTGCGTAGATCTCAGCCTCACAGCTGGAGCTGAGAACAGAAGACGAGCGGGTAGACCGCCACGAAACAGAACTGGAACCAAGGCTGAAGGTGTAACCCTGTGACGACCGCTGAGTAGCCAGGTCGTCAACCCAAGACGCGTCTTCGTGACCAGTGAGGACCACTGGACTCCGCCCTCCAAGCACGAGCCCCATGCCCGACGTACTGCACAGGTAGCGCAACACCCTCTTCGCGGCAGCCATGTGCTCTGGTCGATGTCTCCCAGGAGCAACATAGCGTGCCAAGATGCTAAGAGGGTATGTCAGGTCAGGTCGAGTGCAGGTCATCAGGTACATGAGGCAGCCAACAAGCTCTGGGTACGGGCCACTCGGCTCTACGGACTCATCCGAAGGCAGAGCTGAGAGCGAGTGGCGAGTAGACAGAGGAGTGGCCTGAGGCGAGGAGTACGTGAAGTCGAAGCGCTGAAGGACCTGCTGCACCATGTGTGACTGAGTCAGGGTAATGGTGCGCCGTGCTCTGTCCCAGGTGATCTGCAAGCCAAGATAGCTGCGCAGTTCACCCAGGTCTGTGCACGTGTGTCTCTTCTGCAGCTCGGACTTCACGTGGGCGAGTCCAGCAGTGTCAGCTGTAGCAAACACCAAGTCGTCGACGTATACGAGGATGTAGAACTGCGGCAGCAAGGTGTCGGTGCGAAGAAACATCGACGGGTCAGCAGTAGAAGGAGCAAACCCAAGAGCCGCAAGCGTAGTCCTCAGTGTGTCGTGCCACTCACGGGGCGCCTGGCGGAGACCGTAGACTGGCCGCCGGAGACTCCACTGGGTACCAGGAGGAAACGACCTAGTGAAGCCAGGTGGGCGGCGCAGCCAGATCTCCTCGTGCAGGCTGCCCTGTAGGAAAGCAATACTGAATTCAAGGGAGTGAAGCTCGTAGTCACGCTGAGCAGCGACGTGCAGCAGAACCCGAAGAGTGGTCATCTTCGGGGTCGGGGAGAAGGTCTGAAAGTCAACTCCCTGCTGCTGACTGAAGCCTCGAGCCACGTAACGCGCCTTGAAGACAGGCGGAGAACCCGGCGGCCGCTTCACCCTGAAAATCCACATGCCACTGACGATGTTCGCCCCAGGTGGGGGAACCTCGTCGACGTAGGTGCCTGTGGACTTCCAGGAAGCCATCTCTGCGTCCATGGCTGCCTGCCACTGAGAGGAGTAGGGACCCTCTATCGCCTCTGCGTAAGAGCGCGGGGTCGGGATGTCTGGTGCATCCGGGTCTCCCTCAGGGGCAAGCAGCATGGACACGAGATGAGGTTTTAGCAGCTGCAAAACACTGGAACTCCTCCTGCCTGTCCTCAAGGACGTCCGTGCTAAGAGCACACTCACCCCTGACGGACGGAGGACAGACAGACGCAGACTCAGCAACAAGACTAGTGGCGTAGTCCAGACGACAGTGAGCAGCGAATTCGACAAGCTCGGCAACTAAGGCAGACGCAGCAGCGGACTCAAAGGAAGGGTCAGTGACAGCAGTGGCTAGGAAATGCGTGACAGTAGGACTGGCAGCACGAAGGGAGTCAGACTCCGGGTCAGCAAGAGCAGGAAGAGAGGACTCTGGAGGAGACGGCAAAGGGACACGCTGTGGTGCAGTGGAAGGACGCAGTGCCATCTGATGCGTGCCCGGGACCGCAGGAGGACGCTGACGTGGAACACGACGACTAGTGTGAGCAGTACGAAGAGGTGACGCAGGACGCGACTCAGGCTCACGACGCTCAGCAAGACCTCCAGTAGGACCAGCGTAGGGAGAAGGAGCAGGTAGAGGGGAGGCCAGCTGTAACTGTGACTCGGACTGGACAGGCGGTGGACACTCTAAGGGAGGAGCAGGACCAGAAGAAGGCGGAAGACCAAGAACCTTCTCAAGGAGCAGAACGAAGTACGGCCGCGGCCGCGCAGCACCTCCAGAACCAGCAGGGACAACACCAGCACCCCCAGCGTCAGCTCCAACTCCAGCAGCACCACCAGCACCAGTAGTACCTCCAGCAGCTCCAGGAGCGCCAACTCCAGCACCCACAGGAGCACCGGCTCCAGCAGCACCTCCAGCTCCAGTACCTCCAGCAGCCCCAGCTCCAGCAGAACCACCGGCAGACGCGGCAGCTCCGGCTCCAGTAGCACCACCAGGCCCAGCAGCTCCAGTACCTCCAGCAGAAGCAGAACCTCCAGCACCAGCAGCACCTCCAGCTCCAGCAGCACGGCTCCAGCGCCGAGTAAACCACTCGCGCAGCTCCTGTGGAGAGGGTAGCTCCCGCCGGGACAAAGCACCCGAAGGACCTCCAGGTCCAGCACCGGCAGGTGCCGCACCCCCACTCTCAGCAACCCCAGGCTCAGCACCCCCAGGCCCAGCACCCCCAGGCTCCGCACGCTCAGGCTCAGCACCCCCAGACCCAGCACCCCCAGACCCAACACCCCCAGGCTCCGCACTCTCAGGCTCAGCACCCCCAGGCACAGCACCTCCAGGCTCCGCACTCTCAGGCTCAGCACCCCCAGAAGCACCAGAGTCAACAGCTACCTCGACAGGCTCGACTGCATCTATTTGGGACACACCTGAGGGGGCAGGACCCTGAGGGGGGAGGGGGTCTACCGGGGGGGGAACGGGCGTGAGGAAGAGCGGCGGGGGGGGGAGGGGGGCAGTGCGGCAGGGGAAGAGACGGTAGTACGGAACCGACTCGTCAAACGTGACGTCCTGGGAGGACAGAACATGACGCGAGGTGGGGTGGTAAAACTGCCAACTAGGCGCGTCAGGGGGAAAGCCGAGGAAGACGCAAGGAACAGCACGGGAGGACAGCTTGTCCGCAGACAAGTCTCGAACGAAAGCTCGAGATCCCCAGACACGGAACGCAGACTCATCACCAACCTTCCCCGTCCACCGTAGAGTAGGGGAGGTCTCCGGCAGGGAGACCCGGGGCTGAAGGTTGATCTGATGCGCCGCGTACTGAACCGCGAACGGCCACAGAAAATGGGGAGCAGCCGCATGGATCATGGACGTACGAGCGACATCCATGACCATGCCAATGCGGCGCTCAGCAATCCCATTTTGCTGTGGAGAGGCCGGAAGCGTGAACGTCTGGCGGATGCCCTCCGCACGTCAGAAGGCTCACAGAAGGTCGGAGGAAAACTCTCCACCTCTGTCGGAGTGCAGACGCAGAACAAGAAAGTCCGAGCCGAAACGCTCTCTGAGCTGGAGACGAGCAACGCGGATCCAGTCGATCAACACCTCAGTGACCTCATCCTTGCGGCGCAAGGGGAAGACTGTGGTGTAACGCGAGTAGTCGTCAACGACCAGGACGAAGTAACGCTCGTGACCCTGTCCACGGACGCGGGCTGGGCCCCACACGTCCATGTGAAGAGTCTGCAGCGGAGCCTCTGTCGGAGGAAACTCGGAGGAGTGAGGAGCGGCGCGCTGCCGCCCCTCGACGCAGGGAACGCAGGTAGGGGCAGGTCCCGGGGGAAGGGGTTGGAGGGACCGGGGGAGAGTAGAGACAAGGACACGGGAGGCCATGCCTCGGAGACGAGGCAAGGAGGGGTGACCAAGGCGGTGGTGCCAGAGGAGGGTCTGGTGGGACAGGAGGCGACAGGAGCAGGGGGCAGACTCAGGACCTGACCGAGACGCTGCAGCAAACACCTGACTCGACGCAGCTACCTGACCAGACGCAGCAACCGGTGGAGACTCTGTGGTCAGTGTGTATAGGCTCGACCCCGGTCGACGGGTAAACGTGGCCAAGTGGCGGCCCGTCTGAGCACACGTACAGTGGGTCACTCGCTGACTCGCAGGAGTGAACTGGTCAACCCTGGCATCCTGAAGGTCAGCACCACTCACCAAGTTCGTAGAGAACGAGGGGAGGTAAAGACCGGACAGGGAGCCTGACGGGGCCGCCGGACACGGAAGGACAGTGGAGTAGTGGGCAAGGACAGGACCCCCAGAGGGGTCTGCCAGGGAGACCGCAACCGGCCGACTGAGCGGCGTAAGGGTGGTGCGGTCTCGAAACAAGGAGCGGGAAGCACCCGAGTCGAGGGTGAAGGTGTGCAGAACCTGAGCCGACGCGGTACCTGAGAGAGCAGACTCACGAGCACCTGGAGCAGCAGACTCACTAGCATCCGGAGCAACAGACTCACTAGCACCTAGAGCAGTAGCCCCAATGCCTGGGTCAGGCGGAACACACCCGTAACAGTCACCCTCATCACTAATAGACACAGCATACATGGCAGCAAGAATAGCATCAAAGTCAAGATCAAAGATAGCTACACCCGACTTGAGCAGATCACCCCAGCGAGGGATCTCAGTGGCGTCAGGGAACTGGGTACGCCAAGCGTCGGTCAAGCGGCCGAAGCAGCGTTGGGTGGCGTGCAGGCCGCCACACTGCTCTCCAGTGCGGTCGCCGGTGCGCAGGACGTAGGCACAGGGACCAGCACCCCCAGACCCCTGGCGCCCTGCGTACCACTCACAAAGCTGCTGGGGTGACGGGGTCTCACGAGAGCGTGGTGGGTGCTGGGGTCCCCGCTGCACAGCACCGCCTCTACCAGCTCCACCTCCGCCGCTACCGCCTCCGCCGCCTCCACCTCCACCGCTGCCACCGAAGCCCCCACCTCTGCCACCACCCCCACCCCCACCCCCTCCTCCGCCTCCACCGCCACTACCGCCTCCCCCGCCACCTCCTCCAGCGCCCTTGCCCCGCTTGCCCTTACCGTTGCGGCGCCTCTCGCTAGGAGCAGACGCAGCGCTGACCGACTCGGTGCCAACAAGGTCGACAGCAGCAGCAGAGGCAACGGAGGGCAAAAGAGGAACGGGGGAGCACCCCTCAAAGAAAGGGGTACGAGGGTCACCACGAGAGGCTCCTACAGCGGTAATACTAGTCTCTGCTGCAAGGAGGCGCTCCTCGAGGAGGTCAACGGTGAGTGTGGTAGGGAAAAGAGAGAGGAAGTGGTCCCTGACCGAGCGAAGGGTGTCAGGGAGCCGGGTGACTAGGTAGTAGAGAGTGATGTACATGGGGGGGGGGTTCTTGGTGCAGAACTCAGCAGGAAGCGCAGCGCGGTAGCGGGTGTCACTAGTGCGGAGGTGCGTAATGAGGTCAGTGACTGTGGCAAAAGCGGCGAGGTCAGGGAACAAGTACGGTAGCATGAGGCGGCTAAGGGCAGCAGTGGCAGGGGAAGAGTAGCGTGCAACTACAGCGTCGTACAGAGTCTTAGCACTCTTGTACTGACTAAAGTGCGTGCGCTCAGTAGACGGTAGGTGACTACGCACAGCAAGGCGGGCAGCAGCATCGCGCGTGAGCCACTGCGAGCGAACAGTACTGTCAGCATCAGCAGCAGGGGCAGTAGAGGCGCCAGACGTGAGATCGAACAGTGAGAGACCATCCTTGCTATCGCACTGTAGGAAAAGCTGCAGATCATCTAGCCAGACCTCTAAGTCAACCGCTCGACCCTCAGCATCAAAGGTAAGAACACTGGGACTAGCCATGACAGGAGCAGCAGCAGGCTAGCAGCAGCAGTAGTGCAACTCGGCTAAGCGACGCGGCTAGGCAGGGCAGCGCGGCTCGGCAGGGCGGCTCGGCAGGGCAGCGCGGCTCGGCGGCGCGTCTCGGCAGGGCGGCTCGGCAGAGCGGTGCGGCTCGGCAGCGCGGCTCGGCCCGGCGATGCTCTTACCAGGGGCGAGGCCGGGGCAGGGCCAGGGGAGGGCCGGGGCAGGGCTGCGACAGGTCCGGGGCAGGGCCGGGGCCGGGCCGCAAACGATCTGGGGCCGGGCCGGGGCAGGGCTGCGACAGGTCCGGGGCAGGGCCGGGGCAGAGCCGGGGCAGGGCCAGGGCAGAGCCGGGGCAGGGCCGGGGCAGGGTCGGAGCAGGGCCGGGGCAGGGCCGGAGCAGGGCCAGGACAGGGCCGGGGCGAGGCCGCGACAGGTCCGGGACAGAGCCGCGACAGGGTCGGGGCAGGGTCGGGGCAGGGCCGGGGCAGGTCCGGGACAGGGCCGCTACGGGGCCGGGGCGGGGCCGGGGCAGGGCTGGGACAGGGCCGGGGCCGGGGCAGGTCCGGGACGGGGCCGCAACGGGGCCGGGGCAGGGCCGGGGCCGGGCCGCGACAAGCGACGGGGGGAGGGCCAGGGCGGGGCCGCGACAGGGTCGCAATGGGCGACGTGGCAGGGCCGGGGTCGCGCCGCGATGGGGCCGCGACTAGGCGACTTCGGGCGACAGGGAAGGGCCGGGGCGGGGTCGCAACGGGGCCTCTAAGGGGGCCGCCAACAGGCCGCAAGGGGGCCGCGTAAGGCAGAGAAGGCCACTAGGGGGGCGCAAAGGGGCCGCGTAGGGCAGAGCGCAAAGCGCGCTTCGGGCAGGTAGGTAAAAAAAAACTTTTAACGGTGGGCCCTTAGGAAGGAACGGTCCCAGTAGGGAACCCGCTCTATACCATGTGAGAAAATAGGAATGAATGATTGACTAAGGAATGAGTTGGGTACAAATATGAAACCCTAAGAAACTGTACCCCATAGTGTCTACCCCACTACAGCTTAAACAGGCTATGTGATTAATGTTTGACAGCACGATACACCCAAAAACTGGAAGAAGTTTCGTAGTGCCCAATTTTCCTGTCCACAACAAGTGAGGTGATGCGTTGTTGGGTAGAGCCGATGAAGACAGAAGGTTATGCAACAGTGTTGCGTGGTCCATTGCGAAAGGCCAGTAGAGTGGGCCGAGTTGAGATTGTGCGAGTAGTGCTCGCATCTTTTCTTGCAGAGTACGATTGAGGCGTTCAGCTACACCGCTCTGTTGGTGAGCGTGAGGAAGTGAGAACAGGCGCCGTATGCCTCTTTCTTGCAGGTACGCTGTAAACTCGAGACTGCGATATTCCCCAGCTCCGTCACACTGGAAGGTTTTGAGTTTGGTGTCGGACTCGCGTTCTGCGAGAGGCAGCCATGTCTGAAACGCTGTGAAGGCAAGAAAACGGTTAGTCATGTTACCACTCCAGACATATCGAGTAGAATCTTCAGTGAACGTGATGACGTATTTCTCGCCATTGAAACCCTCCGTAGGTAAGTTTAGAATATCGCTGTAAACTTTTTCCATCAATCGATAATCCTCAGCGCCAGGAAAATGAGTCGGGTACGGGTCGTGCGGTAGATTTGCTGCTGGGCAGATCAAGCAGGGTGACGGAAGATTGATCGGTTTCATTTCGAGGCCGCCAGGTAAGAGAAGAGAATTCTTGTCGAGAACAACTGCTTTGATTGTGTTGTTGAGCATAGACTGCGACGGATGACCAAGACGCTTATGCCATGTGTCTGCAGTTGCTTTGTGTCCCTGTGCGCGAAGATAATAATCAGCGTTAGCGAAGAGAGATAACAGCAGCCGATGACCGTCAGCGTGAACATGGTCTGTGACAGGTGGAATGAACCTGGTAAGGTTAGGTGATGGAATTTTGATTTCAACGTCGATGTATTCGCCAGGTGAAAGAACTAACTCCCCGCTTTCTTGATCTGATGCTGCAGGTTTAGGCTCAACGCCAACAAGTCGTCCGGAGTCGAGGACTTCCATGTCAGCGACACGCTGCTCTGCTTCAGTGAGAAGACGTCGATCACGATCAGCAGGTGTTTCTCCCCAAGTGGTCTCGTCAGGTTCTTGTGCCCCCCAAGTGCCTTCATCCGTGGACATATTCGTCGTATCTCCCCAACCACCAACGTGAGCAAGATAATCTCGGGAGTTCTGGACGTCGTTCAAGCCTTGATTGTCGAAGGTCAGCATGACTGCGGCAGCTGTGGTTGAAGACGTGGGTACAACTCCTTCACGAGGAACAGTATCATCAGTGTAATCGATGTCATCACGATGTTCCCATGGGCCGAGAGAGAGAATATTGTCGGAGTCGGCAGTGGTGCGTTCAGGTACGAAGTTGAGAACGAATACACCGTTCTGTTCGATTGCCGTGCCGAGTTTCCTGTCTCCATATTTTAAAGTAAACTTGACCGGTTCGCCAAGAAGAGTACTTCCATTCCTCATGAGCTGTGCAGATGACATCAGATTGAAGCCAAGTCGAGGAACGAGGAGTACATCGTTAAGATGAAGACTGAAGTCTTCTTCAACAGAATCAAGAATGATGTTACCCATCCAATGTGCTGTAAGACGTTGATTGTTGGCGACGGTTACAACGCATGGATTCTGAAGACGACGTTGATTGACGACGAAGCGGTTTTCTGATGAACACATATGCTGGCCGCAACAACTGTCGAGATACCAAGTGTTGGGACCTTCCAAGGTATGTGCAAGGTTGGCGTAGACCTCGGGTGGTATGGGTGTATTGAGTTCATCATTGAAGTTATTGTGAATACGTTCTTCAGCGTCAGGATCGTAGACGGTAGAAACTGACGTCATGCTATTAATAACCTCTTTCGCTAGTGTCTTGGGAGGTGTAGCAGGCGGCTTCGCAGAGTTCGGCTTCGCAGTATTCTGCTTCGCAGCTTCCGGCTTCTCAGCTTCACCTGAAGAATCTTTGGTATGTTTCGATGCAGACCGCTTCCAAGATGGTTTATCCTTCGACCAGCAGGTATCAATAGTGTGTCCTGCTTTGCGACAAAAGGAACAAACGGGCTTGTGACGTGGAGTAGAATAAAAACTGACTGTGTTGTTTACCACCTTTTTCCCTCCTCGAGCGTTGTGCAGGTCCATATCCTGCTGCTCGGCAATGAGAGCGGCACAGAGTGCCCCCTCGGACAACTGTGCTTGCATCCGAAGAATAGAGCGACACTGTCGCCATTCTGGTCCAAGACCCGCGAGTAGCACCGTGTGAAACATAGCGTCGGGGAAGTATCCACCACACTTCTGAAGTTGGTCGCGCAGATTTCGAGCGCGGTTGATATACTGCGTCACCTTCTCGCCATTTATCATCTGTATATTTGACAGCTGCGTTAAAATTTTACTCTGGTTGACAGTGTCCTTTGCCATGTGAACCCCTTGCAGGTATAACCAAGCTGCTTCAGCAGGAGCGGCACTGGTACGAAAAGGACGAATACCGAGCTGTTCAGTCGGTGTCAGATTACGAACGAGAACTGTGTATGCAGTCAGCGACGCTGATCGAAAAGTGGCCTGTTGAAGTGGTGACCCGTGTGATGGAAAGGGTGCTGTGCTGTCGAACAACTGCCAGAACCCCGCGGTCTGAACAAGAAGCTCGAATTCAAAACTCCAGGTATAGAAGTCTTGACCGTTAAAGGGCATTGTCGTTTTAATTTTTGTTGGGTTTGCAGAAGCGGGAAGATAGTTTCCGGTACCGTCAGCTGATTGTAACTGATAAAGTGATGGCATCTGTGACCCTTGTGGTGCTTGTTGTCCTTGTCCAGCAGGAACGAAAGAGAAGGAGTTATTCGACCCGTCGCTTCCCTATGGCATCTGTCCATGCTGATAACTGGAGCCATCAAGGCTCATAGGAGTTGGAAACATTTGGTTAAGTTGTCAAACATTTATCATATAGCTTGTCTAGGCTATAGTGGGGTAGACACTAAGGGGTACAGTTTTCTAGGGTTTCCTACTTGTACCCAACCTTGTCCTAGTTCATTCATTCCTGTTTCTTCACATGGTATAGAGCGGGTTCCCTAGTGGGACCGTTTCTTCCTAAGGGCCCACCATTAAGATTTTTTTTTCCTAACCTGCCCGAAGCGCGCTTCGCGCTCTGCCCTGCCCTACCCTCTCGCGGCCCCCTTAGCGGCCTGCCCTGCTTCTGAGGGCCGTTGCGGCCTCCCTTTGCGGCCCCTTCATGGCCCTTACGCGGCCCCCCTTAGCGGCCCCTTCGCGGCCCCTCAGCGGCCCCCCTTCGCGGCCCCTTAGCGGCCCCTCCGCGGCCCCTTAGCGGCCCCTCCGCGGCCCCTCCGCGGCCCCATCGCGGCCCCGCCCTGTTGCCCGTAGCGGCCCCGCCCCGTCTCCAGTCGCGGCCCCGCCCCGTCGCCCGTCGCAGCCCGTCCTCGGCCCTGGGCTGCGACCCGCCCTGCCTTCGGCGCGGCCCTCCTCGGCCCTGGGCGCCGACCCGCCGTCGCGGCCCCGTGCGTCCACCTCACCGGCAGGCACGGGCCTCCGCGGCTCTGCCACCCCTTCGTCGCGGCCCCGCCCTGCCCCTATCTCCGTCGCGGCCTCCCATCTGCAGCAGCCGCCGGGGCGTGACCTGCAGCAGCTGTCGTCACTGCTGCCGCCGCCGAGTCTGCAGCAGCCGGTGTGACAGCCGCCGCCGCTGTCGCCGCCGACCCGGCCCTGCCCTGCAGCCGAGCCGCGGCCCTGCCCTGCAGCCCTGTTGCGGCCCCGACCCTGCCGGCGCACCACGGCCCTACCCCACCACTCGCGGCCTCCGACCCACCCGCCCCTGGTAAGCGCACTGCCGAGCCGCACAGCTTAGCCGAGTCGCACCACTGCTGCTGCCGCTAGCCTACTGCTGCTACTGCTAGCCTACTGCTGCTGCTGTCATGGCTAGTCCCAATGTTCTTACCTTCGATGCTGAGGGTCGAGCGGTCGACTTTGAGGTCTGGGTCGATGATCTGCAGCTTTTCCTACAGTGCGATAGCAAGGATGGCATCTCCCTGTTCGATCTCACGTCTGGCGCCTCTGCTGCCCCTGCTGCCGATGCTGACAGTACTGTTCGCTCACAGTGGACCACACGCGATGCTGCTGCCCGCCTTGCTGTACGTAGTCACCTGCCGTCCTCTGAGCGCACGCACTTTAGCCAGTACAAGAGTGCTAAGACCCTGTACGACGCTGTCGTTGCACGCTACTCCTCCCCTGCCACTGCTGCCCTTAGCCGCCTCATGCTGTCGTACCTGTTCCCTGACCTCGCCGCCTTTGCCACAATCGCTGACCTCATTACGCACCTCCGCACTAGTGACACCTGCTACCGTGCTGCACTTCCTGCTGAGTTCTGCGCCAAGAACCCCCCCCCCCATGTACATCACCCTCTACTACCTAGTCACCCGGCTCCCTGACTCCCTTCGCTCCGTCAGGGACCACTTCCTCTCTCTTTGCCCCACCACACTCACCGTTGACCTCCTCGAGGAGTGCCTCCTTGCAGCAGAGAAGAGTATAGTCGCTGTAGGAGCCTCTCGTGGTGACCCTCGTGCCCCTTTCTTTGAGGGGTGCTCCCCCGTCCCCCTTTTGCCCTCTGTTGCCTCTGCTGCTGCTGTCGACCTCGTTGACACCGAGTCGGTCGGCGCTGCGTCTGCTCCTAGTGGGAGGCGCCGCAACGGCAAGGGCAAGGGGGGCAAGGGCGCTGGAGGAGTTGGCAGGGGCGGCGGTGGTGGCGGTGTAGGCGGAGGAGGGGGTGGGGGTGGGAGTTGTGGCAGGGGTGGGGGCTTCGGTGGCGGCGGTGGAGGTGGAGGCAGCGGCGGCGGTGGCGGTGGGGGTGGAGGCGGTGGCGGCGGAGGTGGAGGTGGAGCTGGTCGAGGTGGAGCTGTGCAGCGGGGACCCCAGCAGCAGCAGCGCTCTCGTGAGACCCCGTGGCCCCAGCAGCTTCGTGAGTGGTACGCAGGGCGCCAGCGGTCTGGGGGTGCTGGTCCCTGTGCCTACGTCCTGCGCACCGGCGACCGCACTGGGGAGCCGTGCGGCGGGCTGCACGCCACCCAGCGCTGCTTCGGCCGCCTGACAGACGCCTGGCGTACCCAGTTCCCTGACGCCACTGAGATCCCTCGCTGGGGTGATCTGCTCAAGTCGGGTGTAGCTATCTTTGACCTTGATTTTGATGCTATCCTTGCTGCCATGTATGTTGTGTCTATTAGTGCTACGGGTGACTGTTACCGGTGTGTTCCGCCTGACCCAGGCATTGAGGCTGCTGCTCTAGGTGCTAGTGAGTCTGCTGCTCCAGGTGCTGGTGAGTCTGCTCTCTCAGGTACCGCGTCGGCTCAGATTTTGCACACCTTCACCCTTGACTCGGGTGCTTCCCGCTCCTTCTTTTGAAACCACACCACACTCACGCCGCTCAGTCGGCCGGTTGCAGTCTCCTTGGCTGACCCCTCTAGGGGTCCTGTCCTTGCCCACTACTCCACTGTCCTACCGTGTCCGGCGGCCCCGTCAGGCTCCCTGTCAGGTCTCTACCTCCCCTCGTTCTCTACGAACTTGGTGAGTGGTGCTGACCTACAGGATGGAGGGGTTGACCAGTTCACTCCTGCGAGTCAGCGAGTGACCCACTGCACGTGTGCTCGGACGGGCCGACACTTGGCCACGTTTACCCGTCAGCCGGGGTCGAGCCTGTACACACTGACTACTGAGTCTCCTCCAGTTGCTGCGTCTGGTCAGGTAGCTGCGTCGGGTCAGGTGTTTGCTGCAGCGTCTCGGTCAGGTCCTGAGTCTGCCCCCTGCTCGTGTCGCCTCCTGTCCCACCAGACCCTCCTCTGGCACCACCGCCTTGGTCACCCCTCCCTGCCTCGTCTCCGAGGCATGGCCTCCCGTGTCCTTGTCTCTGGTATCCCCCGGTCCCTCCCTCCCCTTCCTCCGGGGCCTGCCCCTACCTGCGTTCCCTGCGTCGAGGGGCGGCAGCGCGCCGCTCCTCACTCCTCCGAGTTTCCTCCGACAGAGGCTCCGCTGCAGACTCTCCACATGGACGTGTGGGGCCCAGCCCGCGTCCGTGGACAGGGTCACGAGCGTTACTTCCTGCTGGTGGTTGACGACTACTCGCGTTACACCTCAGTCTTCCTCTTGCGCCGCAAGGGTGAGGTCACTGAGGTGTTGATCGACTAGATCCGCGCTGCCCATCTCCAGCTCAGAGAGAGTTTCGGCTCGGACTTTCCTGTTCTGCGTCTGCACTCCGACAGAGGTGGAGAGTTTTCCTCCGACCTTCTGCGGGCCTTCTGTCGTGCGGAGGGCATCCGCCAGACGTTCACGCTTCCAGCCTCTCCACAGCAAAATGGGATTGCTGAGCGCCGCATTGGCATGGTCATGGACGTCGCTCGTACGTCCATGATCCATGCGGCTGCTCCCCATTTTCTGTGGCAGTTCGCGGTTCAGTACGCGGCGCATCAGATCAACCTTCAGCCTCGGGTCTCCATACCGGAGACCTCCCCTACTCTGCGGTGGACGGGGAAGGTTGGCGATGCGTCTGCGTTCCGTGTCTGGGGATCTCGAGCTTTCGTCCGCGACTTGTCTGCGGACAAGCTGTCCTCCCGTGCTGTTCCCTGCGTCTTCCTTGGCTTCCCCCTTGACGCGCCTGGTTGGCAGTTTTACCACCCCACCTCGCGCCGTGTTCTGTCCTCTCAGGACGTCACGTTTGACGAGTCGGTACCTTCTTACCGTCTCTTCCCCTACCGCGCAGCCCCCCTCCCCCCCCCGCCGCTCTTCCTCACGCCAGGTCCTCCTCCGGTAGACCCCCTCCCCCCTCAGGGTCCTGCCCCCTCAGGTGTGTCCCAGGTAGACGCAGTCGAGCCTGTCGAGGTAGCTGTTGACTCTGGTGCTGCTAGGGGCGCTGAGCCTGAGCGTGCGGAGCCTGGGGGTGCTGGGTCTAGGGGTGCTGAGCCTGGGGTTGCTGAGTCTGGGGGTGCGGAGCCTGAGGGTGCTGGGCCTGCTCGTGTGGAGGCTGGCGGTGCTGGGCCTGGAGGTCCTTCGGGTGCTTCGTCCCGGCGGGAGCTCCTCTCTCCACAGGAGCTGCGCGAGTGGTTTGCTCGGCGCTGGAGCCGTGCTGCTGGAGCTGGTGGTGCTGCCGGCACTGGAGGTCCTGCTGCTACTGGAGCTGCTGGGGGTTCTGGAGCCACGGGTCCCGGAGGTGCTCGTGCTGGAGGTACTGGAGCTGCTGGGCCTGGTGGTGCTACTGGTACTGGAGCTGGCGGTGCTGCTGGAGTGGGTGCTGCTGGAGGTACTGGAGCTAGAGCTGCGGCATCTTCCGGTGGTCCTGCTGGAGCTGGAGCTTCTGGAGGTGCTGGAGCTGGAGGTGCTGCTGCAGCTGGTGATCCTATGGGTGCTGGAGTTAGCGCTTATGGAGCAGCTGGTGGTGCTGCTGGAGCTGGTGGAGCTGCAGGAGTTGGAGCTGACGCTGGGGGTACTGGTACTGTCCCTGCTGGTTCTGGAGGTGCTACGCGGCCGTGGCCGTACTTTGTTCCGCTCCTTGAGCAGGTTCTCGGTCTCCCGCCTTCTACTGGTCCTGCTCCTTCCTTAGAGTGTCCAACGCCTGTCCAGTCCGAGTCACAGTTACAGCCCGCCTCCCCACAGCCTGCTCCTTCTCCCTACACTGGTCCTACTGGAGGTCTTGTTGAGCGTCGTGAGCCTGCGTCTCGTCCTGCGTCGCCTGTTCGTGCTGCTCGCACTGGTCATCGTGTTCCGCGTCAGCGTCCTCCTCCTGTCCCAGGCACGCACCAGATGGCACTGCGTCCTTCCACTGCTCCGCAGCGTGTCCCTCTGCCGTCTCCTCCTGCGTCCTCTCTTCTTGCTCTTGCTGACCCGGAATCTGACTCCCTTCGTGCTGCCAGTCCTACTGTCACGCGTCTCCTGGCCACTGTTGTCACTGACCCTTCTTTTGAGTCCACTACTGCGTCTGCCTTAGTTGCTGAGCTTGTTGAATTCGCTGCTCACTGTCGTCTAGACTACGCTGCTAGCCTTGTTGCTGAGTCTGTCTGTCCTACGTCCGTCGGGGGTGAGTGTGCCCTTAGCACGGATGTCCTTGAGGACAGGCAGGAGGAGTTCCAGTGCTTTGCTGCTGCTTTACCCCATCTCGTGTCCATGCTAGTTGCCCCTGAGGGAGACCCGCATGCACCAGACATCCCGACCCGGCGCTCTTACGCAGAGGCGATAGAGGGTCCCTACTCCTCTCAGTGGCAGACAGCCATGGACGCAGAGATGGCTTCCTGGAAGTCCACAGGCACCTACGTCGACGAGGTTCCCCCACCTGGGGCGAACATCGTCAGTGGCATGTGGATTTTCAGGGTGAAGCGGCCGCCGGGTTCTCCGCCTGTCTTCAAGGCGCGTTACGTGGCTCGAGGCTTCAGTCAGCGGTAGGGAGTTGACTACTTTCAGAACTTCTCTCCCACCCCGAAGATAACCATTCTTTGGGTGCTGCTGCACATAGCCGCACAGCGCGACTACGAGCTTCACTCTCTTGACTTCAACACTGCTTTCCTACAAGGCAGCCTGCACGAGGAGATCTGGTTGCGCCGCCCACCTGGCTTCACTGGGTCGTTTCCTGCAGGTACCCAGTGGAGCCTCCGGCGGCCAGTCTACGGTCTCCGCCAGGTGCCCCGTGAGTGGCACGACACACTGAGGACTACGCTTGCGGCTCTTGGGTTTGCTCCTTCTACTGCTGACCCGTCGCTGTTTCTACGCACCGACACCTCTTTGCCGCCGTTCTACATCCTCGTGTATGTAGACGACCTGGTCTTTGCTACTGCTGACACTGCTGGACTCGCCCACGTAAAGTCTGAGCTGCAGAAGAGACACACGTGCACAGACCTGGGTGAACTGCGCAGCTATCTTGGCTTGCAGATCACCCGGGACAGAGCACGACGCACCATTACCTTGACTCAGTCACACATGGTGCAGCAGGTCCTTCAGCGCTTCGACTTCACGTACTCCTCGCCTCAGGCCACTCCTCTGTCTACTCGCCACTCGCTCTCAGCTCTGCCTTCGGATGAGTCCGTAGAGCCGAGTGGCCCGTACCCAGAGCTCGTTGGCTGCCTCATGTACCTGATGACCTGCACTTGACCTGACCTGGCATACCCTCTTAGCATCTTGGCACGCTATGTTGCTCCTGGGAGACACCGACCAGAGCACATGGCTGCAGCGAAGAGGGTGTTGCGCTACTTGTGCAGTACGTCGGGCATGGGGCTAGTGCTTGTAGGGCGGATTCCAGTGGTCCTCACTGGTCACGCAGACGCGTCTTGGGTTGACGACTTGGCTACGCTACGGTCGTCACAGGGTTACACCTTCAGCCTTGGTTCCGGCTATGTTTCGTGGCGGTCTACCCGCTTGTCTTCTGTTCTCAGCTCTAGCTGTGAGGCTGAGATCTACGCTGGGGCCATGGCTGCACAGGAGTTACGCTGGCTCACCTACCTGCTGAGTGACCTGGGAGAGCCGCCTCGTTCTCCTCCAGTTCTGTACGTAGACAACAAGGCCATGCTGGCCTTGTGTCGGGAGCACAGACTGGAGCACAGAACGAAGCACATTGCTCTTTGGTACTTCCTTGCTCGTGAGCTGCAGCAGCGTGGTCAGCTGCGCCTTGCTTACGTGGCCTCTAGGGCCAACACTGCTGATATCTTCACCAAGGCACTTCAGCCTTGTGATCATCAACGCTTCTGTACTATGTTAGGTCTTGTACCTACCTGGCCTCACTTGCTTACCTCTTGACTTTGCTTTGTACTGTGATCTATATATACCTGCACCTGCATGTTTACCTTTATATATCTAATCCTGCATGTGAACTGGCCTTGTGGCCTTTGAACTCGTGCTCGGAATGTGTGGTGACGTTGTGATCCACCCTGAGCTTGTTGTGATTTGCTTGACTGGTCTTGTGACCTCTTGTTCTCCCCCACTTTGCCTATAGGGGTGTGTCAAACATTTATCATATAGCTTGTCTAGGCTATAGTGGGGTAGACACTAAGGGGTACAGTTTTCTAGGGTTTCCTACTTGTACCCAACCTTGTCCTAGTTCATTCATTCCTGTTTCTTCACATAAGTGACAAGACGGCAGCATTGACACGTTGTTGAAGATTTGTTGGCTGGTAAGCACCTTGATATTGATAAGGTCCAGTCGGTACGAAACTGGACTGTTGTCCTGGTTGACTAGAAGAACCAGTGACTGCAGCTGCAGCTGTTGTGGCTGCTGATGCTGATGTTGCTGCGGCTGCTGTCGATGACGCCGCTGCTGCAGTTGTGTGTACGGGCTGATTTCTCAGTGGCATGCCGTACATCGGTTGTTGCTGATATTGTTGTTGTTGATGTTGTTGCTGCAGATAAGAATTGTCAGCAGCTGGAGACGCTGTTGGGCGTGATGGGCTCGTAACAGAAGAGCCGTTGATGGATCGTGGAGAGCCAGACATAGTTGCAGAGTATGTAGTTGGAAGCTTGTAGTATCCTAAGACGCTCGCAATACCATGTTAGAATTTGAAATGATTGAGTAGGATCGTAATACTTAGGATGGTAGCTTCCTGTCGTAGCGGAAGTCATGTATGAGTTAAAGCCAGTTATGAAGGCTTTGTCTGGACTTAATAAAAGCCCATGTAGTGATATGTTTCAGGATCTTTGACTCTGAAATCAAATATATTTAAAAATGACAAACATACAAAATATATAGCTAGAGTAAAGTACCTGTTCGCCTACTGTACTGTGCTATTCCTGTTCTGAAACGATACGTGACTTTTTGGGAGGCCTATAGCTATGTGCTGACGTCATCCTAGGGCGCGTAGCGCTTTGCTGTCGTCAGCCTATCGGTACTTTACTGTTACGTGCGAAGTCTCGCACTGTACTACACGAATCCTTGAAGTGCTGAAGTCTTCATATTATCTCAACAGATTCTGGTACCGGACGTGCCGTTGGTGCAGCCTGTTGTCGTGCGATATCTGTTGTGGCTGGCACGAACTTGCGGAGTAAGCTGACGTGGAAGGCGTCATGTATACGCCAGTCATCGGGTAGCAGCAGCTTCGCGGTGACAGGTGTCACCATCTTGATGATCTTGAAAGGCCCACAAAATCGTGGCTGTAATTTCGATGGGCCGGGCGAGGCGCAGGTTCTTCGTGTCGAGTAGCACTAGTTGCCCAGCTGCCAAGATGAGTTCCCGTCGTAAAAGGTTGGTGTACTTGCGGGAAGTGGTATTCGCCTTGCGAATTGCGTTCGCAGCTTTCTCGCGAACTTCCTGTAGTTCCATCACAAATGTTAGTGACCGCGGGACCGGATTATTGAGTGTAGTCGTTGTAGGCACCATCGGGTTGTCAGAATGTTATAGTGCTTACATTTGTGTAGGCTATAGTGGGGTAGCCCATAAGGGGTACAACCCAATTAGGGTTAGTACTTGTACCCAACTCTTTCATAGTTCATCCATTCTCGTTTGTTAGTTTGACATGGTTTCAGAGCAGGTCCTTCGTTAGGACCGATTTTCTTTGGCCCACCACATCGCTACCCCACTAGCCGCCCTGCTGCCCCTAGCGACCCTCGTGCCGCTCCTGCTGCCCCGAGCGCCGCCCTCGTGCGGCCTGCCAGTCGACCCTAGTGTCAGAATGTTGTATTTGTCTAGCCTGCAGTGGGGTACTCTATAGCGAGTACAGCCCAATCTAGGGTTTCCTATATGTACTCAACTGCTTGCTAGTGAACCTCCTCCTTTCTTCATTCTTACTTTGTACTGCTAGTTCTGACATGCTATCAGAGCAGGTCGATCCCCTTGGGTCGATCCTGTGGGTGGGCCCACCACCTCACTGCTTCCGCTGCTACTGCTACTCTGTGTGTTGCACGCCCCGTGGCGTGCGACGGATTTTTCATCCCGCCGCGCGCTCGGAGCGTGCGGCGGTTTTCTGCCCGCCGTGCGCCCCGAGGCACGCGGCGGTTTTCTGCCCGCCGTGCGCCCCGAGGCGCGCGGCGGTTTTCTGCCCGCCGTGCGCCCCGAGGCGCGCGGCGGCTTTCTGCCCCGTCATTCCGCGCGTCGCTCCCGGGAGGCGCTGCGACGGGCGACGGGGACCCGCGCGTCGCCCCCCGTCGCCCGTCGCGGCCTGCGCGACCTGCGTAGGGCCCGCGCGCGGCCCGTACAGCCTGCGCGCGGCCCGTACGGGCTGCGCCAGGCCCGCGCGCGGCCCGTACGGGCAGCGCCAGGCCCGCGCGCGGCCCGTACGGACTGCGCCAGGCCAGGGCGCGCCTCGGGCCGCCCGCACGCGGTTCGTACGGGCTGCGCCAGGCCCGTGGGCGCCCTGTTTTCTCTGCCCCTGCGCTGCCCGCTGTCCCCCGTGCTTCTGACGGCGCCCCACCCCTGCTGCTGCCCGTTCTCCTGAATTAGGGTTTGGGGGTGGGGGGTATGGGGGTGCAGTTTCTGTGCGTCGTCCCCTACTCCTCCTCCTCCTCCGTCTCCCAGTGCTGCAGCTGCCGCTGAGGGGGGTGGGTGTGTGGGAGCCGAAGGAGTGGTACTAGGGGGGTGACGTGCAAGTGGAGTTAGGAGTGAAGCAGTGGGTGTGTGGGGGGTGTGTGGGACAGTTGGAGGAGGTTGAGCGGAGGCTGCTGTCTTGTCGTCCGCAGCACCTGTAGTCCGGGGCGCACTGTCCTGGTAGCCCAGAGAGTCTGCTGCGCCTGTCGCCCGAGGGTCCGTTGCTCCTGTAGCTCGTCGTAGCCCGTGAGCCAGTTACTCCAGTAGTCCGGGGCGCACTGTCCCGGTAGCCACTGTGCCAGCAGCTCCTGTTGCCCGTGTGTCTGCAGCTTCAGCCGCCGTCTCTCATCTTCTCTCCTCTCACAGTCCCTCCTCCTCCTCACTTGCCCGCTGTGATTACCTCTAGCTTTGCTTCTTATTGTGAACTCCTGCTATACCTGCTCATTGTGCTGATTACACCCCACTTTGGCTATGGGGGTGTGTCAGAATGTTGTATTTGTCTAGCCTGCAGTGGGGTACTCTATAGCGAGTACAGCCCAATCTAGGGTTTCCTATATGTACTCAACTGCTTGCTAGTGAACCTCCTCCTTTCTTCATTCTTACTTTCTACTGCTAGTTCTGACACCTAGGCCCCGCGCGCCCCGTCGATCCTAGGCCCCAGCCCGCCCCGTCGACCCTAGGCCCGCGCGCCCCGTCGACCCTAGGCCCGCGTGCCCTGTCGACCCCAGGCCCCTGCCCGCCCCTTCGACCCTAGGCCCGCGCGCCCCATCGACCCTAGGCCCCGGCCCGCCCCGTCGATCCTAGGCCCCGGCGCCCCCCCCGTCGACCCTAGGCCCAGGCCCACCCCGTCGACCCTAGGCCCCGCGCGCCCCGTCGATCCTCGGCACTGGCCTGCCCCGTCGACCCTACGCCTGCACGCCCCGTCGACCTTAGGCCCCGGCCCGCTCCGTCGACCCTAGGCCCCGGCGCCCCCCCCGTCGACCCTAAGCCCCGGCCCGCCCCGTCGCCCCTAGGCCCCGGTGCGCCCTGTCGACCCTAAGCCCAGGCCCACCCTTCGCCCCTAGGCCCCGGCCCGCCCGTCGACCCCAGGCCCCGCGCGCCGCCCATTGCGGCCCGCCCCTCGCCCCTGCAGCCCGCGAGCCGCCCTTGCAGCCCCGCGCACCGCCCCTGGTGGCCCTCTAGCCGCCCCTGCTGCTCTGCTAGCCGCACCTTGCGGCCCTCTCGCCGCCTCTAGGCCCTCAAGCCGCCCCTCTTGCAGCCTGCACACCGCCTCTTGCAGCCTGCTTGCCGCCCCTTGCTGCTGCCTGCCTTGTTTCCTGCGCTGCCCGGCCTCTGCCCGTCCTGCGTGCTGCGCCGCTATGGCTTCTCTCTGCATGCTCGCGTTCGATCATGAGGGCTGCCCTATTCAGTTTGACACGTGGCTCGAAGACCTGCAGCTGTACCTACTGAGCGACTCTAGGGACAGCGTTTCGTTGTTTGACCACACGTCTGGCGCCGCTCCTGCCCCTCCCGCCACAGCTGACAGTGCGACTCGCTCACAGTGGCTTACTTGTAACACTGCTGCTCGCTTAGCCATTCGCAACCACCTGCCGTTAGCTGAATGCGCTCACTTCGGACAGCACAGGACCGCACAGGCACTGTACGACACTGTAGTTGCCCGTTACTCCTTGCCTACCACTGTTGCTCTAGGCCGTCTTCTACTGCCCTACCTGTTTCCCGAGCTGTCCGCCTTTGCCACGGTAGAGGACCTGGTTTCCCACCTTCGCACTAGCGACGCTCGCTACCGTGCTGCCGCCCCAGCTGAGTTCCTTGATAGGAACCAGCCCCCGATGTTCATCACTCTCTACTTTATAGTCACCCGCCTCCCTGACTCTCTTCGATCTGTCAGGGACCAATTTCTCTCCCTTGACCCCACAGTCCTCACTGTTGACCTACTCGAGCAGCACCTCCTTGCAGCTGAGACTAGTGTAGTCCCTGTAGGTGCTTCCCGTGGCACTCCGTGCACGCCCTTCTTTGAGGGGTGCCCCCCCTCCCCCCTTGCCCCCTCCTACGCCTCTGCTGCTGCTGTTGACGTCCTTGGTGCTGAGGACGTTGGGGCTGCTTCTGCTAGTGCGAAGTGCCACAGCAGCAAGGGCAAGGGTGCCAGGGGTGGTGGCGGTGTCAGCGGGGGTGGTGGTGGGGGCAGCAGTGGAGGTGGTGGAGGCAGTGGAGGTGGTGGCGGTAGTGGGAGTGGTGGAGGGAGTGGGGGCTTTGGTGGAGTCGGTGGTGGCAGCGGTGGGGGTGGCGGTAGTGGCGGCAGTGGGAGTGGTGGCGGTAGGGCTGGAGCTACTCAGCGTGGGGCCAGAGGTGGCCAGAGGCAGCAGCAGCAGCGTCGGAGCGAGACTCCGTCGCCCCAGCAGCTTCGTGAGTGGTTCTCTCAGCGTGGGGCGTCTGGGGGTAGTGGTAGCTGCCCGTATGTCATTCGCACGGGTGACCGTGCTGGTCAGACATGCGGGAATCCTCACACTCAGTACCGCTGATTCTCCCGCCTCGACGACGCTTGGTGCGCAGAGTTTGGTGACGAGGCCGAGCGCCCCCGCTGGGTAGAGCTGCTTAGGTCTGGAGTTGCTATCTTTGACCTAGACTATGATGTTATCCTTGCTGCTATGTATGCTTTGTCTGTTAGTGCTGAGGGTGATTGTTACCTGTGTGAATAGAGGCTGCTGCTCTAGGTGCTAGTGAGTTTGTTCTCCTTGGTACTGCGCCTGCTGAGGCCTTGCACACCTTCACACTTGACTCAGGTGCCTCACGCTGTTTCTTTCGCGACAGCACCACCCTCATTCCTCTCTCTGCACTTGTACCGTTCAGGCTGGCTGACCCCTCAGGGGGCCCAGTCCTTGCCCGTTCCTCCACTGTTCTCCCATGTCCGGCGGTTCCGTCCGGCTCACTCTCAGGTCTTCACCTCCCCGGCGAGTACCGCTGCCCTCCAGGACGCGATGGTCACTACCACCACTCCTGGGGGTCAGCGTGTGTCGATCTGCACGTGTACATGGACGGGCCGCCACCTGGCCACGTTCACTCATCGGCCAGGGTCGAGTCTATACACACTGGCTACTGAGCCTCCTCCCAGGTGTCCGCGTCAGGTTCGGTAGCACCCCCTTGCTCGTGTTGCCTCCTGTCGCACCAGACTCTCCTGTGGCACCACCGACTAGGTCACCCCTCCCTGCCACGCCTTCGTGGCATGGACTCCCGCCTCCTTGTCTCTGGTCTTCCCAGGTCTCTGCCTCCCCTCCCCGCATCGCCTGCCCCACCCTGCCTTCCTTGCGTCGAGGGGCGGCAGCGCGCCGCTCCTCACTCCTCCTCGTTTCCCTCGACGACTGCTTCCCTGTAGACTCTCCACATGGAAGTGTGGGGCCCAGCCCGCGTCAGTGGACAGTGCCGCGAGCGCTACTTTCTGCTGGTTGTTGACGACTACACGCGTTACACCACGGTCTTCCCCTTGCGCAGCAAGGGTGAGGTCCCTGATGTCATGATCCCCTTAGGCAAAGTGGGGAGAACAAGTGGTCACAAGACCAGTCAAGAACAGCAAAGCAAGCTCAGGGTGGATCACAAAGTCACCACACAGTCCGAGCACATGCAAAGGGCCACAAGGCCAGTTCACATGCAGAGTTATATAGAAGAGAACAAATAGTACAGTGATCATACCCTAGCAAGTGTAAGCATGCAGGTATATATATAGATCACAGTACAAGCAAGTCAAGCAGTGAGCAAGTGAGGCAAAGTAGGCACAAGTCCTAGAACACTATAGAAACGCTGATGATCACCAGACTAAAGTGCCTTGGTGAATATATCAGCAGTGTTGGCCCTAGTGGCCACGTAAGCAAGACGAAGCTGACCACGTTGCTGCAACTCTCGAGCAAGGAAGTAACGCAGAGTGATGTGCTTCGTTCTGTGCTCTAGTCTGTGCTCCTGACACAAGGCAATCATGGCCTTGTTGTCTACGTACAGAACTGGAGAAGAACGAGGCCGCTCTCCCAGGTCGGTTAGCAGGTAGGTGAGCCAGCGTAGCTCCTGTGCAGCCATGGCCCCTGCGTAGATCTCAGCCTCACAACTGGAACTGAGAACAGAAGATGAGCGGGTAGACCGCCAAGAAACAGAGCCAGAGCCAAGGCTGAAAGTGTAACCCTGTGACGACCGCTGCGTAGCCAAGTCGTCAACCCAAGAAGCGTCCGCGTGGCAAGTGAGGACAACTGGACCCCGTCTTCCAAGCACGAGCCCCATGCCCGACGTACTGCACAAGTAGCGCAACACCCTCTTAGCGGCCTCCCAGTGCTCTGGTCGGTGTTTCCCGGGCGCAACGTAGCGTGCCAGGATGCAAAGAGGGTAGGCAAGGTCAGGTCGAGTGCAGGTCATCAGGTACATGAGGCAACCCACAAGCTCTGGATACGGGCCACTCGGCTCTACGGACTCGTCCGAAGGTGGAACTGAGAGCGAGTGACCGGTAGGCAGAGGAGTGGACTTTGGCGAGGAGTACCGGAAGCCAAAGTGCTGAAGGACCTGGTGCACCATGTGTGACTGAGTCAAGGTGATGGTGCGCCGTGCTCTGTTCTGAGTGATCTGCAAGCCAAGATAGCTTCGCAGTTCACCCAGGTCAGTGCAGGTGTGTCTCTTCTACAGCTCCGACTTCACAAGGGCTAGTGCCTCAATGTCAGCAGTGGCAAAGACGAGGTCGTCGACGTACACGAGGACGTAGAACGGCGGCAGCAAGGTTTCGGTGAGTAGAAACAGCGACGGGTCAGCAGTCGAAGGAGCGAACCCAAGAGCCGCAAGTGTAGTCCTCAGTGTGTCGTTCCATTCGCGAGGGGCCTGGCGGAGACCGTAGACTGGCCGCCGGAGGCTCCACTGGGTACCTGCAGGAAACGACCCAGTGAAGCCAGGTGGGCGGCGCAGCCAGATCTCCTCGTGCAGGCTGCCCTGCAGAAAAGCTATGCTGAAGTCCAGGGAGTGCAGCTCGTAGTCACGCTAAGCTGCGACGTGCAGCAACACCCGAAGAGTGGTCATCTTCGGGGTAGGGGAGAAGGTCAGGAAGAAGTCAACTCCCTGTCGCTGGCTGAAGCCTCGTGCAACGTAACGAGCCTTGAAGGCAGGCGGAGAACCCGGCGGCTGCTTCAAATGAAAATCCACATGCCATCGACAATGTTCGCCCCAGACGGGGGAACTGCGTCGATGTAGGTGCCTGTGGACTTCCAGGATGCCATCTCTGCGTCCATGGCTATCTGCCACAGAGAGGAGTAGGGACTCGTAATCGCCTCTGCGTAAGAGCGCGGGGTCGGGATGTCTGGTGCATCCGGGTCTCCCTCAGGGGCAAGCAGCATGGCCATGAGAGAAGGTACAGCAGCTGCAAGACACTCAAAGTCCTCCTGCCTGTCCTCAAGGACGTCCGTGCCAAGAGAACACTCACCCCCGAGGGACAGGAGGAGGACGCGGACGCGGAACACGACGACCAGCGCGAACAGCGCGAACTGGCGAGGCAGGACGAGACACAGGCTCACGTCGCTCCGTAAGACCTTCGGTCTACTCATTGTAAGGAGAAGGAGCAGGCAGTGGGGAGGCTGGCTGTAACCACGGCTGCGACTGGTCAGGCGGTCGACACAGTAAGGGAGGAGTAAGGTCAGTAGAAGACGGGAGACTAAGAACATGCTGAAGCAGGGGAACGAAGTACGGTCGCGGCCGTCCAGTGGCTCCAGAACCGGCACCAACAGCACCAGCACCCCCAGGGCCAGCGCCTCCAGCTCCGGTGTCTCCAGCTCCCACTCCTGCAACACCTCTAGCTCCAGCAGCTCCAGTACCTCCAGTACGAGCACCTCCGGGACCAGCGGTTCCAGTAACTCCAGCAGCTCCAGCTCCAGTGCCTTCAGCTCCAACTCCTGAAGCACCTCCAGCTCCAGCAGCTCCAGTACCTCCACTAGAGCACCTCTAGGACCAGCGGCTCTAGTAACTCCAGCAGCTCCAGCTCCAGTGCCTCCAGCTCCAACTCATGCAGCACCTCCAGCTCCAGCAGCTCCAGTACCTCCAGTACGAGCACCTCCGGGACCAGCGGCTCCAGTAACTCCAGCTCCAACTCCTGTAGCACCTCCAGCTCCAGCAGCTCCAGTGCCTCCAGCGGTAGACCCTCCGGCTCCAGCAGCGCAACTCCGAAGGCGGGTGCGCTGAGCAAACCACTCGCGCAGCTGCGGGGGAAAGAGAGGCTCCCGCCGCGACAAGGTACCCGGAGGACCTCCAGGAGACAAAGAACCCCCAGGCTCAGCACCCCCAGACTCAGCACCCTCAGACTCAGCACCCCCAGGCTCCGCACCCTCAGGCTTAGCACCCCCAGGCTCCACACCCGCAGCGCAGGCTCAGTACCCCCAGGCTCCGCACCCCCAGGCTCAGCACCCCCAGACCCCGCACCCTCAGACTCAGCACCCCCAGGCTCCGCATGCGCATGCTCTGCACCCCCTGACGCAGCACCCCCAGACGCTGCACCTCTAGCAGCACCCGAGTCTACAGCGACCTCAACAGTCACAGTACCAGGGAGTGGGTCTACCTGAGACACACCTGAGGGAGCAGGACCCTGAGGGGGGAGGGGGTCTACCGGAGGGGGGCCTGGAGCGAGGAAGAGCGGCGGGGATGGGAGAGGGGAAGAGCGGTAGGGGAAGAGACAGTACAAAGGAACCGACTCGTCAAACGTGACGTCCAGAGAGGGGAGGACACGACGCGAGGTGGGGTGGTAAAACTGCCCGCCAGGCGCGTCAAGGGGAAAGCCAAGGAAGACGCCGGGAATAGCGCGGGCAGGGAGCTTGTCCGCGGATGTATCGCAGACAAAGGCACGAGAACCCCAGACCCGGAACACCAATGCATCACCAACCTTCCTCGTCCAACGCAGTGTAGGCGAGGTCTCCGGCAAGGAGACACGGGGCCAGAGGTTGAGCTGATGCGCAGCGTACCGGACCGCAAATGGCCACATAAAATGGGGGGGCAGCCGCATGGATCACGGAGGTACGAGCGACCTCCATGACTAAGCCAATGCAACGCTCAGCAATCCCATTTTGCTGCGGTGAGGCCGGAAGCGTGAACGACTGGAGGATGCCCTCCCCACGACAAAAGTCCCGCAAGAGGTCGGAGGAGAACTCACCACCTTTGTCAGAGTGCAGGCGCAGGACAGGAAGGACCTGGCGGAACCGCTCGCGGAGCTGGAGATGGACTATGCGGATCCAAGGGATCAAGACATCAGGGACATCTAGGCGGGAGAAGCGGCGGTGCTGAGTGTGAGGCTTCCCGCATGTCTGACCAGCACGGCCACCCGTGCGAATGACATACGGGCAGCTACCACTACTCACAGACGCCCCACGCTGAGAAAACCACTCACGAAGCTGCTGGGGCGACGGGGTCTCGCTCCGACGTTGCTGCTGCTGCCTCTGGCCACCGCCAAAAACTCCTCGCTGAGTAGCTCCAGCCCTACCGCCACCACTCCCACTGCCTCCACTACCGCCACCCCTACCGCTGCCACCACCGCCTCCGCCAAAGTCCCCACTCCCGCCACCACTCCCACCACCGCCACCACCTCCACTGCCTCCACCACCTTCACTGCTGCCCCCACCACCACCCCCGCTGCCACTGCCACCACCCTTGCCACCCTTGCCCTTGCTGTTGCGGCGCTTCCCACTAGCAGAAGCAGCCCCGACATCCTCAGCACCAAGGACGTCAACAGCAGCAGCAGAGGCGTAGGAGGGGGCAAGGGGGGAGGGGGAACACCCCTCAAAGAAGGGCGTGCGAGGAGTACCACGAGCGGCACCTACAGCGACTACACTAGTCTCAGCTGCAAGGCGGTGCTGCTCGAGTAGGTCAACCGTGAGGTCTGTGGGGTCAATTGCGAGAAAGTGGTCCATGACAGTGCGAAGAGAGTCAGGGAGGCGGGTGACTATAAAGTAGCGAGTGATGGACATCGGGGGCGGGTTCCTGTCAAGGAACTCTGCCGGGAGGGCAGCGCGGTAGCGAGCGTCGCTAGTGTGAAGGTGGGTAACTAGGTCCTCCACTGTGGCAAATGCGGACAGCTCGGGAAACAGGTAGGGCAGTAGAAGACGGCCTAGAGCAGCAGTGGCAGGCGAGGAGTAACGGGCAACTACAGCGTCGTAGAGTGCATGTGCAGTCCTGTGCTGTCCGAAGTGAGCGCATTCGGCTAACTGCAGGTGGTTGCGAATGGCTAAGCGAGCAGCAGTGTCACGAGTAAGCCATTGTGAGTGAGTCGCACTATCAGCTGTGGCGGGAGGGGCGAGAGAGGCTCCAGACGTGTGGTCAAACAACAAAACGCTGTCTCCAGAGTCGCTCAGTAGGTACAGCTGTAAGTCGTCGAGCCAAGTGTCGAACTTGATCGGACGGCCCTCATGATCAAACGCGTGTGCGCGGAGAGAGGCCATAGCAACGCAGCACGCAGGTTGGGCAGGAGCCGGGCAGCGCAAGTAACAGGGCAGGGAGCAGCAAGGGGCGGCAAGCGGGCTGCAAGTGGCGGCGCGCAGGCTGCAAGAGGGGCTGCTCGCGAGCCTAGGGGCGGTTGGCGGGCCTAGGGGCGGCGGGCGGGCCGCAAGGGGCAGCGCGCGGGGCTGCAGGGGCGGCGAGAGGGCCGAAAGGGGGGGCGCGCGGGGCTGCAGGGGCAGCTCGCGGGCTGCAGGGGCGAAGGGCGGGCCGCAAGGGACGGCGCGCGGGGCTGTAGGGGCGGCGAGCAGGGCAGCAGGGGCGGCGCGCGGGGCCTAGGGGCGACGGGCGGGCCGAAAGGGGCTGCGCGCGGGGCAGCAGGGGCGATGGGCGTGCCGCAAGGGGCGGCGCGCGGGGCCTAGGGGCGACGGGCGGGCCGCAAGGGGCGGCGCGCGGGGCAGCAGGGGCGACGGGCGGGCCGCAAGGGGCGGCGCGTGGGGCTGCAGGGGCGGCACGAGGGCAGCAGGGTTAGCGCGCTGGGCTGCAGAGGGCGGCGCGTGAGCCAGCAATGCGGCGCGCTGGTAGGGCAGGGCAGCTAGTGGGGCAGCTCTGTGATGGGCCCTAAAAAAACGGTTCTAGCGAAGGACCTGCTCTGAATTGATGTCAGAAGAATGAACGAGAATGAATGAACTAGCAAAGAGTTGGGTACAAGTACTAACCCTAATTGGGTTGTACCCCTTATGGGCTACCCCACTACAGTCGACACATTGTAAGCTAGATATGAGTTTGACAAAGTCTTGTGGCAATCGTCGGCGGATTCTCGGATTTGGTGGTAACCAACGCGTAAGTCGATCTTCGAGAAATAGCGAGCTCCGCGAAGTTGGTCAAGGAGGTCGTTGGTGCGTGGGATTGGGTAGCGAGACTTGATTGTCACCCGGTTGAGTGCACAATAGTCGATGCACATGCGAAGCCCGCCGTCTTTTTTCAAAGTGAACACGATTGGTTCTCCAAAGGGAGATGTACTGGCTCGGATGAATCCTTTCTCCAACAGTGCATCAATTTGACTTCGCAACTCCTCGAGTTCCGGCTGGGTCAACCGCCACTGTGTCTGAACAGTCGGCTGCGCGCCAGGTTCCAGCTAGATTTTGTGGTCCTCAGGTCTCTCGGGTGGTAGTCCATGTGGCAGATCGTCGGGGGAGATGTTGGGGTACTGTCGAATCAGCTCCGCTAAATCCGGTGGTACATCTGCACACATCTTCTCGATGTCGTTTCTGTCGGTGTCAACCGCCAACTTGCGTAAGCAAACAGAGAACAGCTCTGCGCCCTTGTTGAAGTGGCAAGCTATAGTGATAGCTTTGACGCACGGGGCTTGGATGTAGTTTGGTGTCCATCCAGGCAGTTTAATTAGCCACTCGTGCTTGTTGATGCAGCACGATCCCGTTGTCCAGTCGATGACGGGTTGTGCCATCGCAGACAATCACGTCCCAGCAGTACGTCGCATCCATCCAGTGTCGTCGCGAGGAACTTCATGCTGAAGCCAAAAATCGTCGCCGCATTCATTCCGAACCGTCTGTGTTTCTTCCGATATCGCCGGAGGCGTCCCATCCACGAGGCGAGGGTCAATTTCGGGCAGACACCTATCAAGTTGCAGCTTGCATTTTTTTGCTGTCACCAAGTTGAAGAGGCTATGGCTGGCCCCTCCATCGACGAACATTTTTTATTATTATTTTTACACCTTGCTAGCGACCAGCACAGGGTGATCCACATGATTATCCCCGTTATTCGGCCGAGTGCGATCGATTGCATGAATCGGAACCACGACTCGGTGGGGATGGTGGTGTTCGGGCGACGGAGCGCAGTCAGTAAAGGGCCCGCTAATTACTGACTCTTCCCATTTCCCTGCTCCTTCTTGTCGTTCCCCGTCAGCGGCGTTTTCTCATGGCAATCGCGCATGAAGTGACCCGTCTTCCCACACCGATAACACGGTCCCTTAGGAGGGCGGTCGGGTGTATGGACGGCGTTGATCGTGGCCCGATGGATCTGGCCACGAAAGCGGATTCCCTCCCGGGAAGCTGCTCTCGCATACTGCATTAGAGCATCTGCTGACTCCGCCAGCCGTACTGCTTCTAGGAATGATGTCGGGCAGCTCCTACGGACCTCGTATTGAATCTCGTAATTGAGGCCGCTGATATATTTATCCAACCGCTCTGCTTCCGACATGTCATCCACTTGGTCGGCGAGGCCCATAAATGACGCTGTGTAGTCTTGGACAGATGCCATCTGCGACCAGGCACGCAGCTTCATGCGAGCTTGCTCCGAGGCAGATACATGCTCGAAGCGATCTCGTAAGGCTGCGCCCCACTCTCTCACGCTTACAATAGTGTGTGAATGATGAGGCATGATTTTGAATGTGTGTGTTGAGTCAGTAGCGAGTTATCGCTAGTCGCGTGTCACGTCGTCGTTTGCGTGTCGTGTGCGGTTTTCTATTTTGTCGTGTGTGGAACGTTCGGCGTGTCGCAGGTGTGCCCAACAGACTTCCAAGAACTCAAGGAAGAATTTATCTTGAAGAATCAGAGCCATGGTTTCAAGATTCAAGTAATTTCGAAGCTCTCCAAAAGGGTAAATTTCAAGATAGTGAGAATAGTTGCATTACTTTGTGTAGTGTAACATTTCTCTTGGTGTAGGCCCTTGTGGAGGGTAGTTTCGAGAACCTTCATGGTTGGGGACAGTGTGGCACTGTTCCACATCACTGTACCTTGGCTCTTGGGGTTTGTAGAGGCTGGGAGTCATTCCCAACTCGTAACTCTTCCTAATTTGTGTTCTAAGACTATAGTGGCTGCCATAGTACCGTTCGTTCAAACTAACGCTGTGTCGTCAATTCTGAATGAAATTGTGCAATCTAAATTGCTTATTAAAGGCGACGTTAAGACGCTCTAGATCCAAGTTGAATCAGGTCATTTGAAGCTGTGACCAGAACGCTATCAACGTTTGAAGCCGCTGTGCAGAAATCCGACTGTGCACTCTATCTTTCGTTTTAGGCACATTCAAGCCTATTGTGACTATAACAAAAAAGACTTCAACACCGCACAGCCACCCCTTCACCAAAGTCGTCTTGTCCGTAGGATTAAACGGGGGCGGGTTGACAGGTTTAATATTGATCGTCGTTACTGCAACCGGCGCTACTGTCGCTCGCTGCCTGTCTTCCTCTTCGAAGTCACGTGTGAGCGCGTCCAACGGGTTTTTCACCGCTTGACTGTTGCCCTCGCCTTTGTCATCGGGCGACTCCTGGTGCGCTTCACTTTGCGCCTGGCGTAGCTCGGTGTTTTCTCCACGTAAAGTTGTCACTTCCACCATTAATGACTTCATGCCCTCCTGCATCTCTGCCACTTGCGCCATGCGTCTGTTAACCGCCTCCTGATCCATGTGTCTAGCATTACGTGTGGTCGGCAAGTGGGTCTCCATGGCCTTTAGGCGAAATGGAAAACACGAACTATCAGAGTCGGGCAGGTTTGAATTAACAAAACCCTGTGCCACCAAACTACCCTCGAAAAGCGGGGTGAACTAGGAAAGTAGCTATAATACCAGGTGTTATGAGTTGTAAAGGAGAGTGCGCAGATTAACGAATAACGAGAATGTGATTGAACAGACCGATGATACAATGAAGGCACACGTTAATGTAGTGGCTAGCCTAGCTAGGAGGGAACTTCGGGTGAGTGACGTTGGGTGCAGGTTTGGCGAAGGGAAACGCTGAAGGCGACGCGAGGAGGCTCGGCATCGTTGATGTCAGCCAAACATGCAGAGTCCAAAAATCGGGGCTGTACGCGAAGCAGTCAACCCCGATAAGGAATTCGGGAAAATTCCTTACAATAGGACACTCGCTTTCACTTGTGTGTACATTTGTTACGGGTGCAATTTAACGAGGTAGCGAGGATTGCACTATGTGGGTGAAAAGTACAAAGTATGAGCGAAGGCATGATCGAATGCTTATGTGCGAAAACATGCAACGGTTATGTGGTGCATGTGAGCTAGCTAGTGGTAGGCTGTCATCGAGGTTCGGGCTAGTCCCAAAGCATAGGCTGATTCGGCCAGGCCAGCGGTGCATGGTTTGGTAAAACAATGCGCGCGAAATTGGCGAAGCCCCGTTAGCAGTGATGGGCGAACAACGGCTGCTGCTGTACGCGATGTTGATGGTCGCGGTAAGGAATGTCGCGAAAATTCCTTACACTACCCCCCCCCCACTCAAGAAGCCACCTCCGCTACGCGAGTGCGTGTATATCGCGGAAACCACGGCTCCTCATGTACACTTGCATGGCAGGGTGGTTTTCAATGTTGGCCAGGGGCACCAAGCTATCTTCAGTTGGCGTGCGGTCCTTCCAGCGAACGAGGAACTCGATCCTCTTGATGCCTGTGGGGTGTCGAATCCAATGGCTCAGGATCTTTTCGGGCTCAATGATCGGCTCCAATGCAGGGCGAGTCATGGATGGCGGGCGGTGACAAGACAGTTGGCTCGTGGTTGGGATATAAGGGCAAAGTAGGCTAACGTGGAACGATGGGCTGATGTACTAGTTTGTCGGCAATAGTAAATGGGCGGTGTGAGAATAGTGAAGGAAGGAATGACTGAACGAGCAAGCAGGTGGGTACAAGTAGGAAACCTAAAAGTGTTGTACCCTATATGAACTACCCCACTACAGCCTACATAGACTATAGCATATATGTTTGATACACCCCCATAGGCTGCGTTGAACTTAGCTGCATCAATGTGCTCCTTCCTGTGTCTGCCAGGAGCGACATAGCGTGCTAGAATGCTAAGAGGGTAGGCAAGGTCAGGTCGAGTGCAGGTCATCAGGTACATGAGGCAGCCCACAAGCTCTGGATACGGGCGACTCGGCTCTACGGAATCGTCCGAAGGTGGAGCTGAGAGCGAGTGACCGGTAGGCAGAGGAGTGGACTGTGGCGAGGAGTACGTGAAGCCGAAGCGCTGAAGGACCTGCTGCACCATGTGTGACTGAGTCAAGGTAATGGTGCGCTGTGCTCTGTCCCGAGTGATCCGCAAGCCAAGATAGCTTGTCAGCTCACCCAGGTCTGTGCACGTGTGTCTCTTCTGCAGATCGGACTTCACGTGGGCGAGTGCCTCAGTGTCAGCAGTAGCAAAGACGAGGTCGTCTACGTACACGAGAACGTAGAACGGCGGCAGAGTGGTGTCGGTGCGTAGAAACAGCGACGGGTCAGCAGTGGAAGGAGCAAAACCAAGAGCAGCAAGAGTCGTCCTCAGTGTGTCGTGCCACTCACGAGGTGCCTGGCGGAGACCGTAGACTGGCCGCCGGAGGTTCCACTGGGTACCAGCAGGAAACAACCCAGTGAAGCCAGGTGGGCGGAGCAGCCAGATCTCCTCGTGCAGGCTGCCCTATAGGAAGGCTGTGCTGAAGTCAAGCGAGTGTAGCTCGTAGTCACGCTGAGCGGCGACGTGCAGCAGCACCCGAAGAGTGGTCATCTTCGGGGTAGGGGAGAAGGACTGGAAGAAGTCAACTCCCTGTCACTGACTGAAGCCTCGTGCAACGCAACGCGCCTTGAAGACAGGCGGAGAACCCGGCGGCCGCTTCACCCTGAAAATCCACATGCCACTGACGATGTTCGCCCCAGGCGGGGGAACCTCGTCGACGTAGGTGCCTGTGGACTTCCAGGAAGCCATCTCTGTGTCCATTGCTGTTTGCCACTGAGAGGAGTAGGGACCCTCTATCGCCTTTGCGTAAGAGAGCGGGGTCGGGATGTCTGGTGCATCCGGGTCTCCCTCAGGGGCAAGTAGCATGGACACAGTGGCGAGATGAGGTAAAGCAGTGGCAAAGCACTCAAACTCCTCCTGTCTGTCCTCAAGGACGTCCGTGCCAAGAGCACACTCACCCCCGACGGACGGAGGACAGACAGACCTAGACTCAGACTTAGCAACAAGACTAGCAGCGTAGTCTAGACGACAAGCGGTAGCAAAGTCAACAAGCTCAGCAACGAGAGCAGACGTAGTAGTGGACTCAAACGAAGGGTCACTGACAGTAGTGGCCAGAAAACGCGTGACAGTAGGACTAGCAGCACGAAGGGAGTCAGACTCCGGGTCCGGACCGTCAGGAAGAGAGGACGCAGGAGGAGACGGCAGAGGGACACGCTGTGGAGCAGTGGAAGGACGCATAGTCATAAAGTGAGTGCCGGGGACAGGAGGAGGACGCTGACGCAGAACACGACGACCAGTGCGAACAACGCGAACAGGAGACTCAGGACGAGACTCAAGTGACACAGGACGAGACTCAGGCGACGCAGGACGAGAATCAGGCTCACGACGCTCCGTAAGACCTCTAGTCGGTCCAGAGTAAGGAAAAGGACCAGGCAGTGGAGAGGCTGGCTGTAACTGCGACTGTGACTGGACAGGCGGTGGACTCAGTAAGGGAGGAGTAGGACCAGTAGAAGGCGGGAGACCAAGAACCTGCTGAAGGAGCGGAACGTAGTACGGCCGCGGCCGCGCAGCGCCTCCAGAAACAGCAGAGACAGCACCAGGGCCCTCAGCTCCAGGGTCTCCAGCTACAACTCCCGCAGCACCACCAGCTCCAGTACCTCCAGCAGCTCCAGCTCCAGCAGCACCTCCAGTAGCAACAGCTCCAGCACCTACAGCTCCAACTCCTGCAGCACCACCAGCCCCAGCAGCTCCTGTACCTCCAGTACGAGCACCTCCGGGACCAGCTGCTTCAGCACCTCCTGCAGCTCCAACACTAGCAGGACCTCCAACAGCGCCAGCACCTCCAGGACTAGCAGCTCCAGCAGCTCCAGCACCAGCAGCACCTCCTGCAGCTCCAGCTCCAGAAGCACCTCCAGCAGCTCCAGCACCAGCAGCACCTCTAGAAGTAGGCCCCGTAGCTCCAGCAGCACAGCTACAGCGCTGAGCGTACCACTCACGTAGCCGCTGCGGAGAGAGGGGCTTCCGCCGTGACGGGACACCCGCAGGACCTCCAGACTCAGCACGCTCAGGCTCAGCACCCCCAGGCTCAGCACCCCCAGACTCAGCACCCCCAGGCGCAGCACCCCCAGGCTCCACACGCTCAGGCTCAGCTCCCCCAGGCTCCGCAGCCTCAGGCTCAGCAACCCCAGGCCCAGCACCCCCAGTCCCCGCACCCGCAGGCTCAGCACCTCTAGCAGCACCAGAGTTGACAGCTACCTCGACAGGCTCGACAGGGTCTACCTGGGACACACCTGAGGGGGCAGGACCCTGAGGGGGGAGGGGGTCTACCGGAGGAGCACCTGGTGCTAGGAAGAGGGGGGGGGGGGGGGGGAGAGGGGCAGTGCGGTAGGGAAAGAGACGGTAGTAAGATACCGACTCGTCAAACGTGACGTCCTGAGAGGACAGAACACGACGCGAGGTGGGGTGGTAGAACTGCCACCCGGGTGCGTCAGGAGGGAAGCCAAGGAAGACACAGGGAACGGCACGGGAGGACAGCTTGTCCGCAGTAGTATCGCGGACAAAAGCTCGAGATCCCCAGACACGAAACGCGGACGCATCGCCAACCTTCCCCGTCCACCGCAGAGTAGGTGTGGTCTCCGGCAAGGAGACACGAGGCTGAAGGTTGATCTGATGCGCCGCGTACTGAACCGCGAACGGCCACAGAAAATGGGGAGCAGCCGCATGGATCATGGACGTACGAGCGACGTCCATGACCATGCTAATGCGGCGCTCAGCAATCCCATTTTGCTGCGGGGAGGCCGGAAGCGTGAACGTCTGGCGGATGCCCTCCGAACGACAGAAGGCCCTCAGGAGGTCGGAGGAAAACTCCCCACCTCTGTCCGAGTGCAGACGCAGAACAGGAAGGTCTGAACCGAAACTCTCACTGAGCTGGCGACGAGCACCGCGGATCCAGTCGATCAGCACCTCAGGGACCTCACCCTTGCTGCGCAAGGGGAAGACTGTGGTGTAACGCGAGTAGTCGTCAACGACCAGCAGGAAGTAACGCTCATGACCCTGTCCACGGACGCGGGCTGGGCCCCACACGTCCATGTGAAGAGTCTGCAGGGGAGCCTCAGTCGGAGGGAACTCGGAGGAGTGAGGAGCGGCGCGCTGCCGGCCCTCGACACAAGGAACACAGGTAGGGGCAGGCCCCGGAGGAGGGGGAGGGAGGGACCGGGGGAGACCAGAGACAAGGGTACGGGAGGCCATACCTCGAAGACGAGGCAGGGAGGGGTGACCAAGGCGGTGGTGCCAAAGGAGAGTCTCGTGTGACAGAGGACGACACGAGCAGGGGGCCGACGCTGGACTAGACCTGGACGCGGCAGAAAACACCTGACCAGACGCGGCTACCTGACCAGACGCAGTAACCGGAGGAGACGCAGTAGTCAGTGTGTACAGACTCGACCCAGGCCGACGGGTGAACGTGGCCAGGTGGCGGCCCGTCCAAGAGCAAGTGCAGTGGGTCACACGCTGACCTCCAGGGGTGAACTGGTCAACCCACACGTCCTGAAGGTCAGCTCCACTCACCAAGTTCGTAGAGAACGAGGGGAGGTGGAGTCCCGACAGCAAGCCCGACGGGGCCGCAGGACACGGTAGAACCGTGGAAGAGTGCGCAAGGACTGGGCCCCCAGAGGGGTCAGCCAGGGAGACTGCGACAGGCCGACTGAGAGGCATGAGTGTGGTGTTGTCGCGAAAGAAGGAGCGCGAAGCACCAGAGTCAAGTGTGAAAGTGTGCAAGGCCTCAGTAGGTGCAGTACCAGAGAGAGCAGACTCACCAGCACCTGGAGCAGCAGACTCACCAGTACCTGGAGCAGCAGACTCACTAGCACCTAGAGCAGCAGCCTCAATGCCCGGGTCGGGGGGAACACACAGGTAGCAGTCACCCTCAGCACTATCACTCACAGCATACATTGCAGCAAGGATAGCATCGAAATCAAGATCAAAGATAGCAACTTTTTGCCTAAGCAGATCACCTTAGCGAGGGAGCTCAACAGCGACAGGAAACTGGGCGTGCTAGGCGTCAGTCAGGCGACCGAAGCAGCGCTGCGTAGTGTGTGGCAGCCCGCACGTCTCCCCACGGCGCCCGTCAGTGCGAAGAACGTAAGTGCAGGGACCAACACCCCCAGACCTCCCACGCCCAGCGTACCACTCACGAAGCTGCTGGGCCGATGGGGTCTCATGGGAACGCGGCTGCTGCTGGCGCTGGCTACCACCAAAGCCTCCACGCTGCGCGGCTCCACCTCGACCAGCACCACCGCCACCGCTACCGCCACCTCCACCACCGCTGCCGCTGCCTCCACCGCCGCTGCCGCTGCCTCCACCACCCCCACCGCCGCCACCGAAGCCCCCACTCCCGCCACCACCCCCACCTCCACCGCCACCCCCTCCGCCTCCTCCACCGCCTCCACCGCCGCCCCCACCGTCCCTTCCACCACCCTTGCCCCCCTTGCCCTTGCTGTTGCGGCGCCTCCCACTAGGAGCAGACGCAGCCTCGACCTCCTCAGTGCCAACGAGGTCGACAGCAGCAGCAGAAGCAACAGAGGGTAGAAGGGGGACAGGGGAACACCCCTCAAAGAAAGGGGCGCGAGGGTCGCCGCGAGAAGCACCTACAGCTAAGATACTCTTCTCAGCTGCAGTGAGGCGCTACTCTAGCAGGTCGACGGTGAGTTCGGTGGGGAAAAGGGAGAGAAAGTGGTCCCTGACTGAAGCAAGGGAGTCGGGGAGGCGGGTGACTAGGTAGTAAAGGGTGATGTACATGGGGGGGGGGGGGGTTCTTGGTACAGAACTCAGTGGGAAGTGGAGCGCGGTAGCGGGCGTCACTAGTGCGGAGGTGAGTAATGAGGTCAGCTACTGTGGCAAAGGCGGCAAGGTCAGGGAAAAGGTACGGCAGCATGAGGCGGCTGAGGGCAGCAGTGGCAGGGGAGAAGTAGCGCGCTACGACAGCGTCATACAAAGACTGAGCAGTCTTGTACTGGCCAAAGTGCGTGCGCTCAGCAGACGGCAGGTGACTACGAACAGCAAGGCGAGCAACAGCGTCACGAGTGGTCCACTGCGAGCGAACCGTACTGTCAGCAGTGGCGGCAGGTGCAGGAGAGACACCGGACGTGTGATCGAAAAGGGATAATCCGTCCTTAGAGTCACACTGAAGAAAGAGCTGCAGGTCGTCAACCCACACGTCAAAGTCAACCGCACGCCCCTCAGCATCAAAGGTAAGAACAGTAGGGCTATCCATGGCAGCAGTAGCAGCAGGAGCAGCAGTAGCAGCAGTGGTAGCAGAAGCAGCAGTAGCAGCAGAAGCAGCGCAGGCAGGGCAGTGCGGCTCAGTAGGGCGGCGCGGCTCGGTAGTGCGGCGGAGCTCGGTAGGGCGGCGCGGCTCGGCTGGGCGGCGCGGCTCGGCTCCTGGGGGCGCGGCGCGGCAGGGCGGCGCGGGTGCTTACCAGGGGCGGGTGCAGGGCAGGGCCGCAGCTGACGGTTAGGTCAGGGCCACGACTGGGGCGGCAGCAGGGCAGAGCCGCGACAGGGCAGCTGCAGGGCAGGGCCGCGACGGGCGGCGACGGGCCAGAGACGGGCAGCGACGGGCCGGCGACGGACGGCGACGGGCCGGGACGGGCCGGGACGGGCCTGCGACGGGCGGCAAAGGCAGGGCCGCGACGGGCCAGCGACGGGCGGCGACGGGCCGGCGATGGGCTGGGACGGGCTGGCGATAGGCGGCGACGGGCCGGCGACGGGCGGCGACGGGCCGAGAAGGCAGGGCCGGGAAGGGCCGAGAAGGCAGGGCCGCGACGGGCCGAGAAGGCAGGGCCGCGACAGGCGGCACTAGGGCAGGGCGCGTGACGGCGCAGGTGAGGCAAGCGCGAGGCGCGCTTCGGGCAGGGCAGGAAAAAAATCATGGTGGGCCCTAAAAAAAACATTCCCACGAGGGAACCTGCTCAAAATACCATGTGAGAATAGTGAAGGAAGGAATGACTGAACTAGCAAGAAGGTGGGTACAAGTAGGAAACCTAAAAGTGTTGTACCCTATATGAACTACCCCACTACAGCCTAGACAGACTATAGTATATAAGTTTGACAGGCGGTAATTGGGGTGATCATGTGGCTGATTTGGAACGGTCCATAGTATCGTGGTCATAATTTTGGTATGACGGGCAGTCTTCAGTTCAGTGTGTCGAGCAGTACGTAATCCCCTGACTGGTACGTGACTGGGCGGCGGTGGCGGTCAGCGTTTCGTTTTGCGATGACGTTGGCTTTTTTACTTGCTTCTGCAGCTTTGGTGCGGGCAGCTTGCAGAATCTCGGCAAATTGCTGTGCGCGTGGCGTTGGGTTGTCCAGACTCGGCGTCATGGGCACTGTTGGATTTTGCTTGTAGTTCAGGTAAAACGGGGACTGCTGCGTCGTCGATGACGTGGCGTTGTTGTATGCGAACTCGATCAGCGGCAACTGCTGCTCCCATGTCGTCGGGTCGTCACACGTGGCGCGGAGCAGCTGCTCCATGGTTTGGTTTGTCCGCTCCGTTTGACTGTCGGTCTCGGGGTGATACGACGAGCTGAACTGTAGCCTGGTCCCGAACTGCTCCCAAAGGTTTCTCCAGAAGTGTCTGGTAAACTTCGTGTCGCGATCGCTGATTATCGCGGCTGGTATCCCGTGCAGTCGAATGACGGTTGCGATGAACAGGCGAGCGGTTTCTTCGGTTGAGATCGATTTCCTGCACACTGCAAAGTGAGCCATTTTCGTCAGTCTGTCAACGACGACCATTACCGCGTCGTTACCCCCAGGGTTCGAAGGTAACCTTGTGACGAAATCCATGGTAATCTGCTACCAGGCGCGCTCGGGCGGTGGAATTGGCTGCAACCGACCCGCCTATTTTGTTCGCGAGCTCTTCATCACCTGACACGTAGGGCACGAGCCCACGTGGTGATGTACGTCGGTCAGCAGCTCCGGCCAGTAGTAATACCGCTGCAATTGCTGTCGCGTTTTTTCTACCCCGAAGTGACCCGAGGTAACCCCGTCGTGTTGGTGCAACCCTACGGTTTGCATTCGGCTTGTTGTCCGTGTGCGTGCATACGTGTGTGCATGGAATGATATGAGGGCATGAGATAATATATATTTCATGCTTGCAATAGTGTGTGAATGATGAGGCATGATTTTGAATGTGTGTGTCGAGTCAATAGCGAGTTATCGCTAGTCGCGTGTCACGTCGTCGTTTGCGTGTCGTGTGCGGTTTTCTATTTTGTCGTGTGTGGAACGTTCGGCGTGTCGCAGGTGTGCGCAACAGACTTTCAAGAACTCAAGGAAGAATTTATCTTGGAGAACCAGAGCCTTGGTTTCAAGATTCAAGTGATTTCGAAGCTCTCCAAAAGGGCAAACTTTAAGATAGTGAGAATAGTTGCATTACTTTGTGTAGGGTAACATTTCTCTTGGTGTAGGCCCTTGTAGAGGGTAGTTTCGAGACCATTCGTGGTTGGGGACAGTGTGGCACTGTTCCACATCACTGTACCTCGGCTCTTGGGGTTTGTAGAAGCTGGGAGTCATTCCCAACTCGTAACTCTTCCTAATTTGTGTTCTAAGACTATAGTGGCTGCTATAGTGCCGTTCGTTCAAACCAACGCTCTGTCGTCAATTCTGAATGAAATCGTGCAATCTAAATTGCTTATTGTAGGCGACATTAAGATGCTCTAGATCCAAGTTGAGTCAGGTCATTTGAAGCTGTGACCAGAACGCTATCAACGTTTGAAGCCGCTGTGCAGAAATCCGACTGTGCACTCTATCTTTCGTTTTAGGCACATTCAAGCCTATTGTGACTATAACAAGTTGTGTGCCTCCTGCAGTAGCAGTTCCCTCAGTAGTGAGTACGCGAGTACCCAAATGTGGTTGGTGCCTGTTTTTACGTAATGGACTCCCTTTGCTTCTGCCAGTTGCTGTGAATTTCCGGTCGTGAAAAATGGGTCGGTGCTGTATCCGTCGGTGAATAGGCCTGTTAACAGTGGGTTGGTTTGGGCGAGTAGCATGGCGTGAAGTTGGTCGGTAGGGCGGGTGAGTGCGTCAGCGATATTTGATGCTCCTTTTTTGTACGTGACGGTGTAGTGGAAGTTGGACTCCAGATAGTCCAACCAGCGAATCTGTCGCGGATTGAGGTTTGTCTGGGCGCGAAGGTATTGTAGCGCACGATGGTACGTCCGTACTGTCACGTCGGCTCCTGTCAACTAGCACCACCACACCTTGAACGCGTGCACGTTCGCCAGCATCTCGCGGTCGTATATTGGGTAGTTGCGTTCGGGCGGGTGAAGTTTGCGGGACTCGTACGCGATTGGCTGAAGGCCGTTCCCGAGGTCCTGCAATAGTACTGCTCCCACAGCGATGTCACTTGCGTCGGTGACGAGCTCGAATGGACGGTGGGGATCTGCGATGCGAAGCACGGGCGGTGAGTACAAAATATTTTTGAGGGCCGAGAAGGCAGCTTGCTCTTTCTCCCCCCACGTGTACTCAACCCCCTTCCTCAGTAGGTCGGTCAATAGGGCAGTCAACTTCACCATGTCGGGGACGAACCGTCGCACGTAGTTGGCGAACTACAGAAAACTCTGCAACTCGGTCAAGTTTGTCGGCATGTGCCATGTCAAACTCATATCTAGCTTACATTGTGTAGGCTGTAGTGGGGTAGCCCATAAGGGGTACAACCCAATTAGGGTTAGTACTTGTACCCAACTCTTTGCTAGTTCATTCATTCTCGTTCATTCTTTTGACATGGTTTCAGAGCAGGTCCTTCGCTAGGACCGTTTTTTTCTAGGGCCCACCACAGAGCTGCCCCACTAGCTGCCCTGCCCTACCAGCCCGCCGCCCTGCTGGCTCACACGCCGCCCTCTGCAGCCCAGCGTGCTGGCCCTTGCGGCCCGCCCGCCGCCCCTATTGCCCCGCGCGCCGCCCCTTGCGGCCCGCCCGTCGCCCCCAGGCCCCGCGAGCCGCCCCTGCAGCCCGGCGAGCCGCCCCTGCTGCCCCGCGCGCCGCCCCTTGCGGCCTGCCCGTCGCCCCTGCTGCCCCGCGCGCCGCCCCTTGCGGCCCGCCCGTCGCCCCTAGGCCCCGCGCGCCGCCCCTTGCGACCCGCCCGTCGCCCCTGCTGCCCCGCGCGCAGCCCCTTTCGGCCCGTCCGTCGCCCCTAGGCCCCGTGCGCCGCCCTTGCTGCCCTGCTCGCCGCCCCTGCAGCCCCGCGCGCCGCCCCTTGCGGCCCGCCTTTCGCCCCTGCAACCCGCGAGCCGCCCCTGCAGCCCCGCGCGCCGCCCCTTGCGGCCCCCTCGCCTCCCTTGCAGTCCCGCGCGCCGCCTCTTGTGGCCCGCCCGCCGCCCCTGCTGCCCCGCGCGCCGCCCCTTGCGGCTCGCCCATCGCCCCTAGGCCCCGCGCGCTACCCCTGCTGCCCTGCTCGCCGCCCCAGCAGCCCCGCGCGCCGCCCCTTGCGGCCCGCCCTTCGCCCCTGCAGCCCGCGAGCCGCCCCTGCAGCCCCGCGCGCCGCCCCTTGCGGCCATCTCGCAGCCACTGCAGCCCTGCGCGCCACCCCTTGCGACCCGCCCGTCGCCCCTGCAGCCCCGCGCGCCGCCCCTTGCGGCCCGCCCGTCGCCCCTGCTGCCCCGCGTGCCGCCCTTGCGGCCCGCCCGTCGCCCCTAGGCCCCGCGCGCTGCCCCTGCTGCCCTGCTTGCCGCCCCTGCATCCCCGCGCGCCGCCCCTTGCGGCCCGCCCTTCGCCCCTGCAGCCCGCGAGCCGCCCCTGCAGCACCGCGCACCGCCCCTGTCAGCCCTCTCGCTGCCCCTGCAGCCGTGAGCAGGGGGCCGCCCCTCTCGCGCGGAGCTGCGTGCCGCCCCTGCCCCTTGCGGCCCTCTCGCCGCCCCTTGCGGCCCGCCCGCCACCCCTGCAGCCCACGTGCCGCCCGCTTGCGGCCCGCCTGCCGCCCCTGCAGCCCCGCGCGCTGCCCTTTGCGGCCCGCCCTTCTCCCCTGCAGCCCGCGAGCCGCCCCTGCAGCCTCGCGCGCCGCCCGCTTGCGGCCCGCCCGCCGCCCCTGCAGCCCGCGCGCCGCCTGCCTACGGCCCGCCCGTCGCCCTTGCAGCTCGCACGCCGCCTGCTTGCGGCCCGTCCGCCGCCTCTGCAGCCCGTACGCCGCCCGCCTGCTCCCGGCCCGCTCGCCGCTCCTTGCTGCCTTACTGGTCGCACACCTCTGTGCTTGCCCGCTATGACTTCTCTTTGTCGCAGCGGTGGGAGTGGTGACGGCGGTGGTGGCAGCAGTGGGAGTGGTGGCGGCCGTAGTAGCAGTCGCTGTGGAGCTGTTTGGTGGGGAGTTTCTGGCGGTGGCCAGCTGCAGCGGTGTCAGCACGAGATCCTTCCACCCCAGCAGCTACGTGAGTGGTACGCTCGTAGGAGTGGTGGCGGCGGCAGTAGTGGCAGTTGCTGTGCAGCTGTTCAGTTGGGAGTTTCTGGCGGTGGCCTGGCGCAGCTGCAGCGGCATCCGCACGAGACCCTTACGCCTCAGCAACTTCGTGAGTGGTACGCTCAGCATGGGGCGTCTCGGAGTAGTGCTCGCAGCCCGTACGTCATTTGCACAGGTGATCGGGCTGGTCAGACTTGCGGGACAGTTGGTCACACACAGTTTCGCTGCTTCTCCTGTCTGAGAGACACCTAGCGTGCAGAGTTTGGCGACGCGGCTGAGCTTCCCAGCTGGCTAGAGCTGCTTAGGCATGGTGTGGATATCTTTGCTCTAGACTATGACGCTATCCTCACTGCCATGTATGCTTTGACTATTGGTGCTGAGGGTGACTGTTACCTGTGTGTGCTGCCTGACCCAGGTATAGAGGCTGCTGCTCTAGGTGCTAGTGAGTCTGCTCTCCCTGGTACTGCGCCTGCTGAGGCCTTGCACACCTTTACGCTTCCCAAGTCTCTGCCTCCCCTCCTGCCTTCGCCTGCCCCGCCCTGCCTTCCTTGCGTCAAGGGGCAGCATCGCGCCGCTCCTCACTCCTCCTTGTTCCCCCCGACAACTGCTCCCCTGCAGACTCACCACATGGACGTGTGGGGCCCAGCCCGCGTCAGTGGACAGGGCCGCGAGCGCTACTTTCTGCTTGTTGTTGACGACTACACGTGTTACACCACGGTCTTCCCCTTGCGCAGCAAGGGTGAGGTCCCTGATGTCTTGATCCCTTGTATCCGCGCAGTCCGTCTCCAGCTCCGCGAGCGGTTCCGCCAGGACCTTCCTATCCTGCGTTTGCACTATCACAGAGGTGGTGAGTTCTCCTCCGACCTCTTGCGGGACTTTTGTCGTGGGGAGGGCATCCTCCAGTCGTTCACGCTTCCAGCCTCACCGCAGCAAAATGGGATTGCTGAGCGTCGCATTGGCTTAGTCATGGAGGTCACTCGTACCTCCATGATCCATGCGGCTGCCCCCCATTTTCTGTGGCTGTTTGCGTTCCAGTACGCTGCGCATCAGCTCAACCTCTGGCCTCGTGTCTCCTTACCGGAGACCTCGCCTACACTGCGTTGGACGGGGAAGGTTTGTGATGCGTCGGTGTTCCGGGTCTGGGGTTCTCGAGCCTTTGTCCACGATACGTCCGCGGACAAGCTCTCCGCCCGCGCTATTCCCTGCGTCTTCCTTGGCTTCCTCCCTGACGCGCCTGGCTGGCAGTTTTACCACCCCACCTCACGCCATGTCCTCCCCTCTCAGGACGTCATGTTCGACGAGTCGGTTCCCTTTTACCGTCTCTTCCCCTACCGCTCTGCCCCTCTCCCACCCCCGCCGCTCTTCTTCGCTTCAGGCCCCCCTCCGGTAGACCCCCTCCCCCCTCAGGGTCCTGCTCCCTCAGGTGTATCTCAGGTAGACCCACTCCCTGGTACTGTGCCTGTTGAGGTCGTTGTAGACTCAGGTGCTGCTAGAGGTGCTGCGTCTGGGGGTGCTGCGTCTGGGGGTGCTGAGCTTGCGCGTGCTGAGCCCGAGGGTGCAGAGCCTAGGGGTGCTGAGTCTGAGGGTGCTAAGTCTAGGGGTGCTGAGCCTGGGGGTTCTTTGTCTCCTGGAGGTCCTCCGGGTGCCTTGTCACGGCAGGAGCCTCTCTTTCCTCCGCAGCTGCGCGAGTGGTTTGCTTGGTGCACCCGCCTTAGGAGTGGCGCTGCTGGAGCCGGGGGGTCCGCCACTGGAGGCACTAGAGCTGCTGGAGCTGGAGGTGCTGCAGGAGTTGGAGCTGGAGTCACTGGAGCTGGAGCTACTGGAGGTACTCGAGCTGCTGGAGCTGGAGGTGCTGCAGAAGTTGGAGCTGGAGGCACTGGAGCTGGAGCTGCTGGAGTTACTGGAGCCGCTGGTTTTGGAGGTGCTCGTACTGGAGGTACTGGAGCTGGAGGTGCTGCAGGAGTTGGAGCTGGAGGCACTGGAGCTGGAGCTGCTGGAGTTACTGGAGCCGCTAGTCCTGGGGGTGCTCGTACTGGAGATACTGGAGCTGCTGGATCTAGAGGTGCTGCAGGAGTTGGAGCTGGAGGCATTGGAGCTGGAGCTGCAAGAGTTATTGGAGGCGCTGGTCCCAGAGGTGCTCGTACTGGAGGTACTGGAGCTGCTGGAGCTAGAGGTGCTGCAGGAGTTGGAGCTGGAGACACCGGAGCTGGAGGCGCTGGCCCTGGGGGTGCTGGTGCTGTTGGTGCTGGTTCTGGAGCCACTAGATGGCTGCGACCGTACTTCGTTCCCCTGCTTCAGCAAGTTCTTGGTCTCCCGTCTTCTACTGGCCTTACTCGTCCCTTACTGTGTCCACCGTCTGACCAGCCGCAGCCGTGGTTACAGCCAGCCTCCCCACTGCCTGCTCCTTCGCCTTACACTGAGCAGACCGAAGGTCTTACAGAGCGTCGTGAGCCTGTGTCTCGTCCTGCCTCGCCTGTTCGCGCTGTGCGCACTGGTCGTCGTGTTCAGCGTCCGCGTCCTCCTCCTGTCCCCGGCACGCACCATATGGCACTTCGTCCTTCCTCTGTTCCACAGCGTGTCCCCCTGCCGTCTCCTCCTGCGTCCTCTCTGGCTGACGGACCGGACCCTGAGTCTGACCAAGCTTGTGCTGCCAGTCCCACTGTCCCTCGTCTTCTCGCTACTGTTGTCACAGACCCTTCTTTCGAGTCCGCTGCTGCATTCTCTCGTCTTGACTACGCTACTGCTCTTGTTGCTGAGTCTGGGTCTGCCTGTCCTCCGTCTGTCGGGGGTGAGTGTGCTCTTGGCACGGACGTCCTTGAGGACAGGCAGGAGGACTTTGAGTGTCTTTCAGCTACTGTACCTTCTCTCGTGGCCATGCTGCTTGCCCCTGAGGGAGACCCGGATGCACTAGACATCCCGACCCCGCGCTCTTACGCAGAGGCGATAGAGGGTCCCTACTCCTCTCAGTGGCAGGCAGCCATGGACGCAGAGATGGCTTCCTGGAAGTCCACAGGCACCTACGTAGACGAGGTTCCCCCACCTGGGGCAAACATCGTCAGTGGCATGTGGATCTTCAGGGTGAAGCGGCCGCCGGGTTCTCCGCCTGCCTTCAAGGCGCGTTACGTTGCACGTGGCTTCAGTCAGCGACAGGGAGTTGACTTCTTTCAGACCTTCTCCCCTACCCCGAAGATGACCACTCTTCGGGTACTGCTGCACGTTGCTGCTCAGCGTGACTACGAGCTCCACTCGCTTGACTTCAGCACAGCCTTCCTACAGGGCAGCCTGCACGAGGAGATCTGGCTGCGCCGCCCACCTGGCTTCACTGGGTCGTTTCCTGCTGGTACCCAGTGGAGCCTCCGCCGGCCAGTCTACGGTCTCCGCCAGGCGCCCCGTGAGTGGCACGACACACTGAGGAATACACTTGTGATCATCAGCGTTTCTGTACTGTTCTAGGCCTTGTGCCTACTTTGCCTCACTTGCTCACTGCTTGACTTGCTTGGACTGTGATCTATATGTGTATACCTACATGCTTACACTTGTTAGGGTATGATCAGTGTACTGTTTTTTCTCTTCTATATAACTCTGCATGTGAACTGGCCTTGTGGCCTGTGCTTGTGCTCGGACTGTGTGGTGACTTTTGTGAATTAAGAAAACAGGAATGAAATGACTAAGTGAAAGTTGGGTACAAAAAGCAAACCCTAGAAAACTGTACCCCATATGTGCTACCCCACTATAGCCTACAGTAGCTATGTCATATAAATCTGACACACCCCCATAGGCAAAGTGGGGGAGAACAAGGGGTCACAAGACCAGTCAAGCAAAGCAAAACAAGCTCAGGGTGGATCACAAAGTCACCACACATTCCGAGCACAAGTTCAAGGCCACAAGGCCAGTTCACATGCAGGATTGCATATATATATATATATACATAAGACTAGACAAGCAAGAGCAGGTGTATATATATATGCAACAGTACAAACAAGGTCAAGGGGTGAGCAAGTGAGGCAAGGTAGGCACAAGACCAAGCTGAGTACAGAAGCGCTGATGATCACAAGGCGCAAGTGCCTTGGTGAAGATATCAGCAGTGTTGGCCTCAGAGGCCACGTACGCAAGCCGCAGCTGACCACGCTGCTGTAGCTCACGAGCAAGGAAGTAGCGGAGAGCAATGTGCTTCGTTCTGTGCTCCAGTCTCTGCTCTCGACACAAGGCCAGCATGGCCTTGTTGTCTACGTACAGCACTGGAGGAGAATGAGGCGGCTCTCCGAGGTCAGTCAGCAGGTAGGTGAGCCAGCGAAGCTCCTGTGCAGCCATGGCCCCGGCGTAGATCTCAGCCTCACAACTGGAGCCGAGAACAGAAGACGAGCGGGTAGCCCGCCACGAAACAGAGCCGGAACCAAGGCTGAAGGTGTAACCCTGTGACGACCGCTGCGTAGCCTGGTCGTCAGCCCAAGAAGCGTCTGCGTGCCCAGTGAGGACCACTGGACTCTGCCCTCCAAGCACAAGCCCCATGCCCGACGTACTGCACAAGTAGCGCAACACCCTCTTCGCTGCAGCCATGTGCTCCGGTCTGTGTCTCCCAGGAGCAACATAGCGTGCAAGAATGCTAAGAGGGTACGCAAGGTCAGGTCGTGTGCAGGTCATCAGGTACATGAGGCAGCCAACAAGCTCTGGGTACGGGCCACTCGACTCTACGGACTCATCCGAAGGTAGAGCTGAGAGCGAGTGGCGAGTAGGCAGAGGAGTGGCCTGAGGCGAGGAGTACGTGAAGCCGAAGCGCTGAAGGACCTGCTGCACCATGTGTGACTGAGTCAGGGTAATGGTGCGGCGTGCTCTGTCCCGGGTGATCTGCAAGCCAAGGTAGCTGCGCAGTTCACCCAGGTCTGTGCATGTGTGTCTCTTCTGCAGCTCGGACTTCACGTGGGCGAGTCCAGCAGTGTCAGCTGTGGCGAAGACCAAGTCGTCGACGTACACGAGGATGTAGAACGGCGGCAAAGAAGTGTCGGTGCGCAGAAACAGCGACGGGTCGGCAGTAGAGGGAGCAAACCCAAGAGCCGCAAGTGTAGTCCTCAGTGTGTCGTGCCACTCACGCGGTGCCTGGCGGAGACCGTAGACTGGCTGCCGGAGGCTCCACTGGGTGCCAGGAGGAAAAGACCCAGTGAAGCCAGGTGGGCGACGCAGCCAGATCTCCTCGTGCAGGCTGCCCTGCAAGAAAGCAGTGCTGAAGTCAAGAGAGTGCAGCTCGTAGTCGCGGTGAGCAGCTATGTGCAGCAGTACCCGAAGAGTGGTCATCTTCAGGGTGGGAGAGAAGGTCTGAAAGTAGTCAACTCCCTGCCGCTGACTGAAGCCACGAGCCACGTAACGCGCCTTGAAGACAGGCGGAGAACCCGGCGGCCGCTTCACCCTGAAAATCCACATGCCACTGACGATGTTCGCCCCAGGCGGGGGAACCTCGTCAACGTAGGTGCCTGTGGACTTCCAGGAAGCCATCTCTGCGTCCATAGCTGCCTGCCACTGAGAGGAGTAGGGACCCTCTATCGCCTCCGCGTAAGAGCGCGGAGTCGGGATGTCAAGTGCATCCGGGTCTCCCTCAGGGGTAAGCAGTACGGACACGAGATGAGGTGAAGCAGCAGCCAAACACTGGAACTCCTCCTGCCTGTCCTCAAGGACGTCCGTGCCAAGGGCACACTCACCCCCGACGGACGGAGGACAGACAGACTCAGACTCAGCAACAAGACTAGCAGCGTAGTCTAGACGACAGCGAGCAGCAAAGTCGACGAGCTCAGTAACTAGGGCAGACGCAGCAGTGGACTCAAAGGAAGGGACAGTGACAACAGTAGCAAGGAGACGCGTGACAGTAGGACTGGCAGCACGAAGAGAGTCCGACTCCGGGTCAGGAAGAGCAGGAAGAGAGGACTCAGGAGGAGAAGGCAAAGGGGCACGCAGAGGAGCAGTGGACGGACGCAGAGACATCCGGTGCGTGCCAGGGACAGGAGGAGGACGCTGACGCGAACCACGACCACTAGTGCGAGCAGCACGGACAGGCGACGCAGGGCGAGACGCTGGCTCACGACGCTCAGCAAGACCTCCAGTAGGACCAGTGTAGGGAGAAGGAGCAGGCAGTGGGGAGGCCGGCTGTAACTGTAACTGTGACGGGACAGGCTGTGGACACTCTAAGGGAGGAGGAGGACCAGTAGAAGGCGGGAGACCAAGAACCTGCTGAAGGAGCGGAACGAAGTACGGCCGAGGCCGCGCGGCGACTCCAGACACAGCAGGGACAGCACCAGTACCCCCAGCGGCAGCACCAGCGCCAGCAGCACCTCCAACTCCAGTACCTCCAGCAGCACCAGTAGCTCCCCCAGCAGGACCGCCTCCAGGACCGACAGCAGTAGCCTCAGTGCCAACACCCTCAGCAGCTCCAGCTCCAGTCGTACCCGCAGGCCTAGCAGCTCCAGTACTCCCAGTACGAGCACCTCCGGGACCCGCGGCACCAGCACCCTCAGCAGTCGAAGAACCTCCAGCTCCAGCAGCACGCCTCCAGCGCCGGGCAAACCACTCGCGCAGCTCCTGTGGAGAGAGTGGCTCCCGCCGAGACGAAGCACCCGGAGAACCTCCAGGCTCAGCACCTCCAGACGCCACACGAGCAGGCCCAACTCCCTCAAGCTCCGCACCCCCAGGCTCAGCACCTCCAGGCGTAGCACCCCCAGGCTCAGCACCCCCAGGCTCAGGACCCCCAGTAGTAGCACCCTCAGGCTCAGCACCCCCAGGCGTAGCACCCACACGCTCAGCACCCCCAGAGTCAGCACCCCCAGGCTCAGCACCCTCAGCAGCACCAGAGTCACCAGTAACCTCGACAGGCTCGACTGCGTCTACCTGGGACACACCTGAAGGGGCAGGACCCTGAGGGGGGAGGGGGTCTACCGGGGGGGGACCTGGCACAAGGAAGAGCGGTGGCGGGGGGAGGGACGGAGTGCGGTAGGGGAAGAGGCGGTAGTAGGGGACCGACTCGTCAAACGTGACGTCCTGGGAGGACAGAACACGGCGAGAGGTGGGGTGGTAGAGCTGCCACCCTGGCGCGTCAGGGGGGAAGCCAAGGAAGACGCAAGGAGCAGCACGAGGGGACAGCTTGTCCGCAGACAAGTCGCGGACAAACGCCCGAGATCCCCAGACACGGAACGCAGACGCATCGCCAACCTTCCCCGTCCACAGCAAGGCTGGGGAGGTCTCCGGCATGGAGACCCTGGGGTGAAGGTTGATCTGATGCGCCGCGTACCGAACAGCAAACGGCCACAGAAAATGGGGGGCAGCCGCATGCATCATGGACGTACGGGCGACGTCCATGACCATGCCAATGCGGCGCTCAGCAATCCCATTTTGCTGTGGAGAGTCCGGAAGCGTGAAGGTCTGGCGGATGCCTCGTGCACGACAGTAGGCTCGCAGAAGGCCAGAGGAGAACTCTCCACCTCTGTCAGAGTGCAGACGCAGAACAGGAAAGTCCGAGCCGAAGCTCTGCCTGAGCTGGAGACGAGCTGCGCGGATCCAGTCGATCAACACCTCAGTGACATCACCCTTGCTGCGCAAGGGGAAGACTGAAGTGTAACGCGAGTAGTCGTCAACCACCAGCAGGAAGTAGCGCTCGTGACCCTGTCCACGGACGCGGGCCGGGCCCCACACGTCCATGTGAAGCGTCTGCAGCGGGGCCTCTGTCGGAGGAAACTGAGAGGAGTGAGGGGCAGCCCGCTGCCGCCCCTCGACACAGGGGACGCAGGTAGGGCCAGGCCCCGGAGGAAGGGGAGGGAGGGACCGGGGAAGACCAGAGACAAGGACACGGGAGGCCATGCCTCGGAGACGAAGCAGAGAGGGGTGACCAAGGCGGTGGTGCCAGAGGAGAGTCTCGTGAGACAGGAGGCGACACGAACAGGGGGCAGACTCAGGACCAGACCTGGACGCTGCAGCAAACACCTGACCTGACGCAGCTACCTGACCAGACGCAGTGACCGGAGGAGACGCAGTGGTCAGTGTGTACAGGCTCGACCCCGGCCGACGTGTAAACGTGGCCAGGTGTCGGCCTGTCCGAGCGTCCGTGCAGTGGGTCACCCGCTGACTCGCAGGAGTGAACTGGTGAACCCCCGCATCATGTAGGTCAGCACCACTCACCAAGTTCGTAGAGAACGAGGGGAGGTAAAGACCAGACAGGGTGCCAGAGGGGGCCGCCGGACACGGGAGGACAGTGGAGAAGTGAGCAAGGACAGGACCCCCAGAGGGGTCTGCCAGAGAGACTGCAACTGGCCGGCCAAGCGGCGTGAGTGTGGTGCGGTCTCGAAAGAAGGAGCGAGAAGCCCCCGAGTCAAGGGTGAAGGTGTGGGAGGCCGAAGCCGACGCAGAACCTGAGAGAGCAGACTCACCAGCACCTGAGGGAGCAGACGCACCTAGAGCAGCAGCCTCGCTAGCACCTAGAGCAGCAGCCTCACCAGTACCTAGAGCAGCAGTCTCAATGCCCGGGTCAGGCGGAAAACACCGGTAACAGTCACCCTCATCACTAATAGTCACAGTATACATGGCAGCAAGAATAGCATCAAAGTCAAGGTCAAAGACAGCTACACCCGCCCTAGACAGCTCACCTCAGCGGGGGATCTCAGTGGCCTCAGGGAACTGGTGACGCCAAGCGTCCGTCAGGCGGCCAAAGCAGCGCTGGGTGGAGTGCGCACCCCCGCACTGGTCACCCGCGCGGTCGCCGGTGCGGAGGACGTAGGTGCACGGACCAGTACCCCCACCCCTCTGGCGTGCAGTGTACCACTCACGGAGCTGCTGAGGGGAGGGGATGTCACGAGTGCGCTGGTGCTGCTGCTGCTGCTGGCGCTGACCACCACCGGAGCCGACCCTCTGCGCAGCGCCACCCCGACCAGCTCCACCTCCTCCGCCGCCTCCTCCTCCACCGCCGCCACCTCCGCTCCCACCGCCACCGCCGCCTCCGCCTCCGCCTCCTCTGCCGTCACCGACACCTCCACCCCCGCCACCACCCCCACCGCCACCCCCACCCCCTCCACCGCCTCCACCTCCGCCTCCACAGCCCCCGCTAGCTCCTCCAGTGCCCCTGCCCCCCTTGCCCTTGCCAGGGCGACGTCTCCCGCTAGGGGTAGACGCCGCACCGACCGACTCAAGCCCAACGAGGTCGGCCGCAGCAGCAGAGGCAACAGAGGGCAAAAGGGGGGAGGGGGAACACCCCTCAAAGATGGGGGTGCGAGGGTCACCACGAGAGGCTCCTACAGCGACTATGCTCTTCTCTGCTGCTAGGAGGGACTTCTCGAGGAGGTCAACGGTGAGAGTGGTGGGGCAAACTGAGAGGAAGTGGTCCCTGACTACGCGAAGGGAGTCAGGGAGCCGGGTGACTATGTAGTAGAGGGTGATGTACATGGGGGGGGGGGTTCTTGGCGCAGAACTCAGCAGGAAGCGCAGCGCGGTAGCGAGTGTCACTAGTGCGGAGGTGCGTAATGAGGTCAGCGACTGTGGGAAAGGCAGCAAGGTCAGGGAAGAGGTACGGTAGCATGAGGCGGCTCAGTGCAGCAGTGGCAGGGGAGGAGTAGCGCGCAACTACAGCGTCGTACAAGGTCTGAGCACTCTTGTACTGGCTAAAGTGCGCACGCTCAGAGGTAGGCAGGTGGCGACGCACAGCAAGACGTGCAGCAGCATCGCGCGTGGCCCACTGTGAGCGAACAGTGGCGTCAGCATCAGCAGCGGGGGCAGGAGAGGCACCAGAAGTGAGGTCAAAGAGGGAGAGGCCGTCTGCCCTGTCGCACTGTAAGAAAAGCTGCAGGTCATCTATCCAGACATCAAAGTCAATGGCCCGACCCTCAGCGTCAAAAGCGAGGACACTAGGGGTAGCCATGACAGTAATAGACTAGCAGCGCAAACAGTAGGGTGAGGGCAGTGCTGTGAAAGGGGCGCTGCTCTTACCGGACAGGGCGGCTCGGGTGGCTCGGCTGTAGGGCGGCTCGGCGGCTCGGCTGCTGGGCGGCTCGGCGGCTCGGCGGCTCGGTTGCTGGGCGGCTCGGCGGCTCGGCTGCTGGGCGGCTCGGTGGCTCGGCTGCTGGGCGGCTCGGCTGCTGGGCGTTTCGGCGGCTGGGCGGCTCGGCTGCTGGGCGGCTCGGCGGCCGGCGGCTCGGCCGTTCGGCTGCGACTGCTGCTGCAGAGACGGCGGCGGCTGCTGCCTCAGGGACGGCAGCGGCCGGCCGCTAGGGGCCGCGTCAGGTGCAGGAGAGGGCCGCGTCAGGGGCGGCGTAGGGGCCGCGGCAGGGGCGGCGAAGGGGCCGCGTCAGGGGCCGCGTCAGGGGCCGCGGCAGGGGCCGCGGCAGGGGCCGTGTCAGGGGCCGCGTCAGGGGCCGCGGCAGGGGCCGCGGCAGGGGCCGCGTCAGGGGCCGCGTCAGGGGCCGCGTCAGGGGCCGCGTCAGGGGCGGCGTAGGGGCCGCGTCAGGGGCCGTTCAGGGGCCTCGTCAGGGGCCGCGGCAGGGGCCGCATCAGGGGCCGCGTCAGGGGCGGCGTCAGGGGCGGCGTAGGGGCCGCGGTAGTGGCGGCGGAGGGGCCGCGTCAGGGGCCGCGTCAGGGGCCGCCTCAGGGGCAGCGTAGGGGCCGCGTAGGGGCCGCGTCAGGGGCCGCGGCAGGGGCCGCGTCAGGGGCTGCGTAGGGGCCGCGTCAGGGGCCGCGTTGGGGCCGCGTCAGGGGCCGCGTAGGGGCCACGTCAGGGGCCGCGTTGGGGCCGCGTCAGAGGCCGCGTAGGGGCCGCGTCAGGGGCGACGTAGGGGCCGGGTAGGGGCCGCGTAGGGGCCGCGTAGGGGCCGCGTAGGGGTCGCGTAGGGGCCGCTAGGGGGGGGCCGCTAAAAAAAAAAAAATTTAGGGCAGGGGCGCAATGCGCGTCGGGCAGCTAAAAAAAAAAAATCGTTATGGTGGGCCCTTAGGAAGGAACGGTCCCATGTAGGAACCCGCTCTATACCATGTGAATTAAGAAAACAGGAATGAAATGACTAAGTGAAAGTTGGGTACAAAAAGCAAACCCTAGAAAACTGTACCCCATATGTGCTACCCCACTATAGCCTACAGTAGCTATGTCATATAAATCTGACAACTTTGTGATCCACCCTTAACTTGCTTTGGTTTTCTTCACTGGTCTTTTGACCACTTGTTCTCCCCCACTTTGCCTATGGGGGTGTGTCAAACTCATATCTAGCTTACATTGTGTAGGCTATAGTGGGGTAGCCCATAAGGGGTACAACCCAATTAGGGCTAGTACTTGTACCCAACTCTTTGCTAGTTCATTCATTCTCGTTCATTCTTCTGACATGCCATGCTTGAATCGTCGCGATATTTTTCGGGTCTATTTCCACTCCGTCAGCTGAAATGATGTGCCCTAGAAACTCCAGTATGTCGTGTAAAAGCTCACACTTAGAGGCTTTCGTTGGTAGGCGGTTCTCACTCAGTATTTTTAAAACAATTTTTTGTCTTTTAGGTGTTGTGCTCAGTCTGTGCTGTAGATCAGTATGTTGTCTAATTATACGATGACGCATTTATCTAAGAGCGGGCAGAAGGCTTCGTTCATGGTAATTTGAAATGTGGCGAGGGCGTTGGTCAATCCGTAAGGAATTATCGTGTATTCGAATTATCCGTAGCGTGTTCGGAAGGCGGTTTTCGGGTAGTTGGGTGGGTTGACGCGGATTTGGTGGTAGCCTCCCCAAAGGTCGATTTTCGAGAAAACCCGGGTTGTGCGCAGTTGGTCGATCAGTTCGTTGGCTCGTGGGATGGTTATTCAGTTCAGTGCATGGTAATATATGCACATGCGAAATCCCCCGTCTTTATTCCGTGTGAACAGTATCGGTGCTGCGAATCGTGACGAACTCGGGCGAATAAACTCCTTTTCGAGCAGGTAATCCAGCTGCTTCCATAGTTCGTCAAGTTCGGGTTGGGTCAGTTGGAACTGTCGCTGTACTGTCGGCTGTGCCCCCGGTTCTAATTCTATCCTGTGGTCGTGCGGTCGATGGGGTGGCAGTCCTGTCGGCAGATCGTCCGGAAAAAATCCACTGTACTACTTTAGTAGCGCTGCCAAGTCATCTGGTACGTCGGTGAGCAAAATCTGTAAATCCCCCCCTTTCTCTGCTGCCTCGAATTCCCGAATGTCAACTGCATACACGTCAGCTCCTGCTGCTATGGCTCGTTTCATCGTGATCACGTTGACACGCACCGACAAAGACTCAGGCGAGCCCCAGCCAGGTAAGGCGATGTTGTTACCGTTCACTCGCATAGTGCAGTCACCTGTCGTCCAGTCGATTTGCGGGTTGTGTCGTCGCAGCCAATCACGGCTGAGTAAAATGTCGGTTTCGTCCAGGGTCGTTGCGAGCATTTCCTGGCAAAAGGTGAAGTTACCCCCGCATCGAATCCGAACTCGGTCTACACGTTCCCATGTCGCTAGTGGCGTGTCGTCAACTAGTCTTGCGTCAATCTCAGGTAATCACCTGTCCAGTGGCAGTTTCAGTTTCCATGCTATGGCAGTGTTGATGAGGATGTGGCTGGCTCCCCCGTCTACGAATATTTTAACTAGATCTGTCCCAATTTTCCCACTAAGCAGTATGGGGCTATCTACCGCAGTACCCTCCTTATTCGGCCGGGTGTGGTCGATTGCGTGAACCGGCACAATCACTCGGTGAGGGTTGGTTGGGTCAGGCGAGCGGCGTGACCTGTCAGTAGAGGGCCCGTCTGCTACTGACTCCCAGTGTTTCCCTGCTGCTTGGTCTGTTTCTGCTGCTCAGCTTCCCCCTTTCCCTTAGCATTTTCCGGGCATTCGCTTTTGCGGTGTCCCGGCCTATTGCACGCGAAGCAGCACCCTTTAAACGGTGCGGCAGCGGCATTTGCGGCGACGTCACATATCGTGGCGTGCTCGTTAGTCCCACGAGACCGATGTCCCCAGTTGCTGTTATTCCCGTAGGACCCCGGTCTCGGTCGGCGGAAGAAATCAAGTTTCTCCGCCATAGCGAGAATCTCTTGAAAGTCGGTGACGCCGCGGAGCTGAATTTCTTGGGCGATCTCGTGCTTTAGGCCGCCGATGTAGCGGTCGATGCGTTCGCCTTCATGCATGTAGCCCACCTGCTCACATAGCGCTAGAAACCTGCTGGTGTAGTCCTGGACGGAACCGAGCTGGCGCCAAGTGCGGAGCCTCTGACGCGCCGCGATCAAAGCCGCAATTGGCTCGAAACGAGCACGCAGACCTGCGCACCACGCGTCCCACGTGCGATATTGGGGCACCTCCACAAAATACGACGGCGCCCAGGGTCCAGTTTGTCCTTCCCGTATCGGTAGAGTCGCGTAGTCCATCGGCTTCGTGACGATGACGCGCCACCAATCCATGGCAGGTCCTCGCAGCAACGAGACGGCGTAACGAATCTTCGCCGTATCCTTCGAGACGTAGTTTGCGTCGAAGAAGACGTTCATGGTGAATAACCACGCGTGAATGGTAGGACCACCCCATTGACTCGGGTCAAAGCAAGGCGGACATTGCGGCTTCAACGGCATCGGCAGCGGCAGTGCTGAGTCACCGGTCGGCACCGAAATCGTGATGCGAGGTTGACTTCTGGCTGCATTCGTCGCTTCGGGATGTATCGTGCCGTGGTCGTCGTATCCGTCGTTGCGGGCGCCGCCATCACTAGCCTCGCTCGAGGGTTGCCCCACACTTCCGTGTTGTGATGCTTGTCGTGCGGGTTGTACCGGTGTGCCTGGTGCTTGCAATTTAGCTTGTTGTGCTCGTGCGACATCATTCTGCAGGGACGTTTGGTCTGTTGTCAGCGCCGCGTTTTCTTCGGAGCTTTTGCGCAGTTGCTGTAGTAGTTCGTTCAGACGCTCATGCGTGAGGCCTATGACGTCAATATAATCGGCCATGTCGAAGGGCGTCGGCTCAGCTTAGTTCTAGGCGCAGTCGTGGCTACACGCGTTTACGAGAGAACGCGAGGACAATCACTCCTAGGGGCTAAGGGGTGTGAGTCCCTTCGAGAAAAAATCAAAAGTTGATTTCTGGGGTGCAGAAATGCGCGGTCCGAAAAGGAAAGTGGCTCTGATAACCAAGTGTTACAGGTGCAATGGAATGAGGTAGCGAGGATTGCACTATGTGGGTCAAAAGTACAAAGTATGAGCGAAGGCATGAGCGAATACTTATGTGCGAAAACATACAACGGTTATGCGGTGCGTGCGAGCTAGCTAGTGCTAGGCTGACATCAAGGTTCGGGCTAGTCGCGAAGCGTATGCCGACTCGGCCAGGCCAGCGGTGCATGGTTTGGTAAAACAGTGCGCGCAAAATTGGGGAAGCCCCGTTAGCAGTAACGGGCGAACAACGGCTGATGTACGCGATGTTGATGGCCACGATAAGGAATGGGCGAACAACATTCCTGATTTTACTCGTTTAGGTTTGTCAAAGTACAATCTTACTTGTAGGCTATAGTGTGGCACTCCTTATGGGGTACAACACTTCTAGAGTTAGTACTTGTACCCCAACTCTTGCTAATCCAATCATTCCTGCACAATTGATTCTGACCTGGTATTCAGAGCAGGAAACCTGTTACGTTTTTAGGGCCCACCGATAGTTCCGCTAGTTCCTGCCCGAAGCACCCTTGCGCTGTCTGTCAGAAGAATGAACGAGAATGACTGAACTATGAAACAGTTGGGCACAAGTACTAACCCTAATTGGGTTGTACCCCTTATGGGCTACCCCAATATATCCTACACAATATAAGCTATATAACATTTTGACACACCCCCATAGGCAAAGTGGGGGAGAACAAGTGGTCACAAGACCAGTCAAGAAAAGCAAAGCAAGCTCAGGGTGGATCACAAAGTCACCACACAGTCCGAGCACAAGCAAAGGGCCACAAGGCCAGTTCACATGCAGAGGTATATAAAAAAGAACAAACAAAACAATGATCATACCCTAGCAAGTGTAACCATGCAGGTATATATGTAGATCACAGTACAAGCAAAGTCACACAGTAAGCAAGTGAGGCAAAGTAGGCACAAGGCCCAACATAGTAGAGAAGCGCTGATGATTACCAGGCGGAAGTGCCTTGGTGAATACATCAGCAGTGTTGGCCCGAGTGGCCACGTACGCAAGACGAAGCTGGCCACGCTGCTGTAACTCTCGAGCAAGGAAGTATCGCAGAGCGATGTGCTTCGTTCTGTGCTCCAATCTGTGCTCCTGACACAAGGCAACCATGGCCTTGTTGTCTACGTACAGAACTGGAGGCGAACGAGGCTGCTCTCCCAAGTCAGTCAAAAGGTAGGTGAGCCAGCGTAGCTCCTGTGCAGCCATGGCCCCGGCGTAGATCTCAGCCTCACAACTAGAGCTAAGAACCGACGACGAGTGGGTAGACCGCCAGGAACCGAGGCTGAAGGTCTAACCCTGGGACGAACGCTGCGTAGCTGAGTCGTCAACCCAAGAAGCGTCGGCGTGACCAATGAGGACAACTGGACCCCGTCCTCCAAGCACGAGCCCCATGCCTGACGTACTGCACAAGTAACGCAGTACCCTCTTTGCAGCATCCCAATGCACCTTTCGGTGCCTACCAGGAGCCACGTAGCGAGCCAGGAGGCTGAGAGGGTACGCGTGGTCAGGTCGTGTGCACGTCATCAGGTACATGAGGCAACTCAAAAGCTCTTGGTACGGACCACTCAGCTCCGGACTCGTCCGAAGGTGGAGCTGAGAGCGAGTGGCTGGTAGACAGAGGAGTGGGCTGTGGCAAGGAGAATTGGAAGCCGAAGCGCTGAAGGACCTGGTGCACCATGTGTGACTGAGTCAGGGTGATGGTGCGCCGTGCTCCGTCCCGGGTGATCTGCAAGCCAAGATAGCTGTGCAGTTCACCCAGGTCAGTGCAGGTGTGTCTCTTCTGCAGCTCTGACTTCACAAGGGTCAGTGCCTCAGTGTCAGCAGTCGCAAAGACCAGGTCGTCTATGTACACGAGGACTTAGAACGGCGGCAGCGATGTGTCAGTGCGAAGAAACAATGACGGGTCAGCAGTAGAAGGAGCAAACCCAAGAGCCGCAAGTGTAGTCCTCAGCGTGTCGTGCCACTCGCGAGGCGCCTGGCGGAGACCATAGACAGGCCGCCGGAGGCTCCACTGGGTACCTGCAGGAAACGACCCAGTGAAGCCAGGTGGGCGGCGCAGCCAGATCTCCTCGTGCAGGCTGCCCTGCAGGAAAGCTGTGCTGAAGTCCAGAGAGTGTAACTCGTAGTCACGTTGAGCAGTGACGTGCAGCAACACCCGAAGAGTGGCCATCTTCGGGGTGGGGGAGAAGGTCTGGAAGTAGTCAACCCCCTGTCGGTGACTGAAGCCTCGAGCAAAGTAACGCGCCTTGAAGGCAGGCGAAGAACCTGGCGGCCGCTTCACCCTGAAAATCCACATGACATCGACTATGTTCGCCCCATGTGGGGGAACCTCGTCGACGTAGGTCTGTGGACTTCCAGGATGCCATCTCGGCATCCATGGCTGCCTGCCACTGAGAGGAGTAAGGACCCGTAATCGCCTCTGCGTAAGAGCGCGGGGTCGGGATGTCTGGTGCATCTGGGTCTCCCTCAGGGGCAAGTAGCATGGAAGCGAAACGAGGTACAGCAGCTGCAAGACACTCAAAGTCCTCCTGCTTGTCCTCAAGGACGTCCGTGCCAAGAGCACACTCACCCCCGACGGACGGAGGACAGGCAGACGCAGACTCAGCAACAAGAGCAGTGGCGTAGTCTAGACGACAGGCAGCAGCAAAGCCAAGCAGCTCAGCAACGAGGGCAGACGCAGCAGCAGACTCAAAGGAAGAGTCAGTGACAGCAGTGGCGAGGAGATGAGAGACCGTGGGACTGGTAGCACGAGCGCGGTCAGACTCAGGGTCAGGGACGCCAGGAAGAGAGGACTCAGGAGGAGCAGGCAGAGGAACACGCAGTGGAACAGAGGAAGGACGAGGTGCCATAGCGTGCGTGCCAAGGACAGGAGGAGGACGCGAATGAGGAACGCAACGAGCGGTGCGAACAGGCGAGACAGGACGAGACGCAGGCTCACGACGCTCTGTAAGATCGCCGGACTGCTCAGTGTAAGGAGAAGGAGCTGGCAGTGGGGAGGCCGGCTGTAACGGTAGCTCCGACTGGTCAGGCGGTGGACACAGGAGGGGAGGAGTAAGGCTAATGGAAGACGGGACACCAAGAACCTGCTGAAGCAGGGGAACGAAGTACGGTCGCGGCCGCAGAGCGCCGCCAGGGTCAACAGCTCCACCTCCTCCACCTCCAGCGCCTCCCGCGCCAACTCCTCCAACTCCAGCTCCTCCAGCTCCAGCGCCACCAGCGCCAGAGTCTCCAGCTCCAGCTCCCCCAACACCACCAGTCCTGGCAGCTCCAATACCCTGGGTACGAGCACCTCCAGGACCAGTAGCCGCAGTACCTCCAGGAACACCAGCTCCAGCAGTAACTCCAGCACCTCCAGCTCCAACGACTCCAGCACCTCCAGCTCCGGTAGCTCCACTCCGAAGGCGTGCACGCCAAACTAGCCAGTCACGCAGCTGCTGCGGAGACATTCTCGACGAAGCACAAGCAGAACCTCCAGACGAAGTAGCACCCTGAGGCTCAGCACCCCCAGACTCCGCACCCTCCGACTCAGCACCCCTAGGCTCAACACCTTCAGGCTCAGCACCCCCACGCTCGGCACCCCCAGGCTCAGCATCCCCAGGCTCAGCACCCCCAATCTCAGCACCCCCAGGGACAGCACCCCCAGTCTCCGCACCCCCAAGCTCAGCACCCGCAGACGCAGTACATCTAGACGCACCTGAGTCTACAGCTACCTCACCAGGCACAACACCAAGGGGTGGGTCTACCTGAGAGACACCTGAGGGAGCAGTACCCAGAGGAGGGAGGGGGTCTACCGGAGGGGGGCCTGGAGCAAGGAAGAGCGGCGGGGGAGGGAGAGGGGCAGAGCGGTAGGGGAAGAGACGGTAAAATGGAACCAACTCGTCAAACGTGACGTCCTGAGAGGGGAGGACACGGCGCAAGGTAGGGTGGTAAAACTGCCAGCCAGGCGCGTCAGGGACAAAGCCAAGGAAGACGCAGGGAATGGCTTGGGCGGAGAGCTTGTCCGCGGACGTATTGCGGACAAAGGCACGAGAACCCCTGACCCGGAACACCGACGCATCGCCAACCTTCCCCGTCCAACGCAGTGTGGGCAAGGTCTCCGGCAAGGAGACACGGGGCCAGAGGTTGAGCTGATGCGCAGCGTACCGGACCGCAAACGGCCACAGAAAATGGGGAGCAGTCGCATGGATCATGGAGGTACGAGCGATCTTCATGACTAAGCCAATGCGGCGCTCAGCAATCCCATTTTGCTGAGGGGAGTCCGGAAGCGTGAACGACTGGAGAATGCCCTCCCCACAACAAAAGTCCCTCAAGAGGTCGGAGGAGAACTCACCACCTCTGTCAGAGTGCAGACGTAGGACAGGAAGGTCCTTACTGAACCGCTCGCGGAGCTGGAGAGGGACTGTGCGGATCCAAGGGATCAAGACATCAACAACCTGACCCTTGCTGCACAAGGGGAAGACCATGGTGTACCGCGTGTAGTCGTCAACGACCAGCAGAAAGTAGCGCTCGCGGCCCTGTCCACTGACGCGGGCTGGGCCCCACATGTCCATGTGGTGAGTCTGCAGGGGAGCAGTCGTCGGGGGAAACGAGGAGGAGTGAGGAGCGGCACGCTGCCGCCCCTCGACGCAAGGAAGGCAGGGCGGGGCAGGCGAGGGCGGGAGGGGAGGCAGAGACCTGTGAAGACCAGAGACAAGGAGACGGGAGTGCATGCCACGAAGGCGTGGCAGGGAGGGGTGACCCAGGCGGTGGTGCGACAGGAGATTCCGGTGCGACAGAAGGCGACACGAGCAAGGGGGTGCTACCTGACCTGACGCAGACACCTGAGCAGATGCAGCTACCTGAGGAGGCTCGGTAGCCAGTGTATACAGACTCGACCCTGGCCGACGAGTGAACGTGGCGAGGTGACGACCCGTCCGTGTACATGTGCGGATCGACTCACGCTGACCCTCAAGAGTGGTGGTAGTGACCATCGCATCTTGGAGGGCAGCGGTACTCACCAAGTTCGTAGAGAATGAGGGGAGGTGAAGACCCGACAGTGAGCCGGACGGAACCGCCGGACACGGGAGGACAGTGGAGGAACGGGCAACGACCGGGCCCCCGGAGGGGTCAGCCAGTCGGACCGGGACAAGTGCAGGGAGAGGAGTGAGAGTGGTGCTGTCACGAAAGAAACAGCGTGAGGCACCTGAGTCCAGCGTGAAGGTGTGCAAGGCCTCACCAGGCGCAGTACCAGGGAGAACAGACTCACTAGCACATAGAGCAGCAGCGGCTATACCTAGGTCAGGCGGCACACACCGGTAACAGTCACCCTCAGCACTAGCACACATAGCATACATAACAGAAAGAATAACATCAAAGTCTAGGTCAAAGATAGCAACTCCAGACCTAAGCAGATCTGCCCAGTGAGGGCGCTGGACCTCGTCACCAAACTCAGCACGCCAAGCGTTGTCGAGGCGGGAGAAGCAGTGGTGCTGAGTATGAAGCCTCCCGCATGTCTGACCAGCACAGTCACCCGTGCGAATGACATACGGGCAGCGATCACTACCCCCAGATGTCCCACGCTGAAACAACCACTCACGAAGCTGCTGGGGCGACTGGGTCTCACTCCGACGCTGCTGCTGCTGCCGCTGGCCACCTCCAGAACCTCCACGCCGAGCTTCAGTCCTACCGCCACCAGTCCCACCGCCGCCACTACCGCCACTCCCACCGCTGCCTCCACCGCTGCCACCAACGCCCCCACTCCCGCCACCACTCCCACCGCTGCCACCACCTCCAATGCCTCCACTACCTCCACTGCTGCCCCCACCACCACTCCCGCTGCCCCCTCAATCACCCCTGCTACCCTTGCCCTTGCCGCTGCGGCACTTCACACTAGCAGAAGCAGCTCCGACGTCCTCAGCACCAGGGACATCTGCAGCAGCAGCAGAGGCATAAGAGGGGGCAAGGGGGGAGGGGGAGCACCCCTCAAAGAAGGGCGGGCGCGGAGTGCCACGAGCAGCACTTACAGCAACTGCACTAGTCTCAGCTGCGAGGAGGTGGCTCTCGAGTAGGTCAATAGTGAGGGAGGTGGGGTCAAGTGAGAGAAAGTGGTCCCTGATAGAGCGAAGAGAGTCAGGGAGGCGAGTGACTATGAAGTAGAGGGTGATGAACATCGGGGTCTGGTTCCTGTCAAGGAACTCAGCAGGGACGGTAGCGCGGTAGCGAGCGTCGATAGTGCGCAGGTGGGACACAAGGTCCTCTACTGTGGCAAAGGCTGACAGCTCGGGGAACGGGTAGGGCAGTAGCAGCCGGCCTAGAGCAGCAGTGGAAGGCGAGGAGTAGCGAGAGACTACAGCGTCGTACAGGGTCTGTGCCGTCCTATGCTGTCCGAAGTGAGCGCATTCGGCTAATGGCAGGTGGTTTCGAATGGCTAAGCGGGCAGAAGCGTCGCGAGTAAGCCACTGTGAGCGAGTCGCACTGTCAGCTGTGGCGGGAGGGGCAGGAGCGGCGCCTGACGCGAGGTCAAACAGTGAAACACTGTCCTTAGAATCGCTCAGTAGGTACAGCTGCAGGTCGTCGAGCCACGTGTCAAACTGAATCGGTCTGCCCTCATGATCGAACGCGAGAACTCGAAGCGAAGCCATAGTGGCGCAGCACGCAGGAGCAGCAGTAGCAGCAGCAGCAGTAGCAGCAGTAGCAGTAGCAGCAGCAGCAGCAGTAGCAGGGGCCGAGGGGCCGGGGGCCAAGGGGCGTCGGGCCGCGGGGCCGGGAACGAAGGGGCCGAGGGGCCTGGGGCCTAGGGGCGTCGGGCCGCGGGGCCAAGTACAAAGGGGGGGGGGGCGAGGGGCCGGGGGCCTAGGGGCGACGGGTCGCGGGGCCAGGTAGAAAGGGGGGGGGCGAGAGGCCGGGGGGGCCTAGGGACGTCGGGCCGTGGGGCCAGGAACAAAGGGGCCGAGGGGCCTGGGGCCTAGGGGTGAGGGGCCGCGGCGCTAGGGACAAAGAGGGCCGAGGGGTCGGGGGCCTAGGGGCGTCGGGCCAAGGGGCCAAGAACAAAGGGGCCGAGGGGCCTGGGGCTTAGAGGCGACGGGCCGCGGGGCCAGGTACAAAGGGGGGGCCGAGGGGCCGGGGGCCTAGGGACGTCGGGCCGCGGGGCCAGGAAAGAAGGGGTCGAGGGGCCTGGGGCTGAGGGGCTTGGGGCCTGGAGTGACGGGCCGCGGGGCCAGGGGCGTCGGGCTACGGCCGGGTCTAGGGGGGTCGACGGGCAACGGGCCTCGGGGCCAGGGCCTAGGCTAGGGTCGACGGGCCGCGGGGCCAGGGGCGACGGGCGACGGTCGGGCCTGGGGGGGGGGGGGGGTCGACAGGCGACGGGCCGCGGGGCCGGGGCCTAGGCTAGGGACGACGGGCCGCGGGGCCAGGGGCGACGGGCGACAGTCGGGCCTAGGGGGGTCGACGGGTGACGGGCCTCGGGGCCGGGGTCTAGGTTAGGGTCGATGGGCGACGGGCCGCGGGGCCGGAGCCTAGGCTAGGAGCAACGGGCCGCAACGGGCGACGGGGGTCGGGGCCTAGGGGGGGGTCGACGGGCGACGGGCCTCGGGGCCGGGGCGACGGGCCTAGGGCGACGGGTCGGGGGTCGACTGGGCCGTGGGCGACGAGGGCCCGCGGGGCCGTGAGCGACGGGGCCTAGGGCGACGGGGCCGTGGGCGACGAGGGGGGCCGCGGGGCCGTGGGCAACGGGGCCTAGGGCGACGGGGCCGTGGGCGACGGGGACCGTGAGCGACGGGGGGCCGCGGGGCCGTGGGCAACGGGGCCGTGGGGCGATGGGGCCTAGGGCGACGGGTCGTGGGCGACGGGGGCCGCGGGGCTACGGGGCCTAGGGCGACGGGGGCCGCGGGGCGACGGGGCCTAGGGCGTAGGGCCGAGGGGCGACGGGGCCGAGGGCGACGGGGCCTAGGGGCGTAACTGTCGCGACAGGCAGTAGGGGCAGTGCGAGTGCTGCAGAGGGCGGCTAGCGGGGTAGCGCTGTGGTGGGCCCAAGGAAAAAAAACGGTCCTAGCGGAGGACCTGCTCTGAAACCATGTCAGAAGAATGAACGAGAATGAATGAACTATGAAACAGTTGGGTACAAGTACTATCCCTAATTGGATTGTACCCCTTATGAGCTACCCCACTATAGCCTACACAATATAAGCTATATAACATTTTGACACTGTCCGGCCCTCCTTGCACAGTGTCGCGCTGCCCTGCAGCTACTCGCACTGCCTGCCCTAGCGCGCGCCGCCCTGCCCTGCAGCCCGCGCCCTGCTGCCCTGCAGCCCATGCATCGCGCTGCCCTGCCCTTAGGCCCGCGCGCCGCCCTGCCCTGCAGCTCGCGAGCCGCGCTGCCCTGCCCTGCAGCCCGCGCACCGCCCTGCCCTGCAGCCCAGCGCATCGCGCCCTGCTGCCTTGCCCAGCGCGCCCCCTGCAGCCCGCGCGTCGCACCCTACTGCCCTGCGCGGCGCGCCCTGCTGCAGACCGCGCGTCGCGCTCTACTACCCCGCGCGTCGCGCCCTACTGCAGCCTGCACATCGCGCCCTGCTGCAGCCCAGCACGTCGTGCCCTGCTGCTCCACGTGTCGCGCCCTGCTGCAGCCCGCGCGTCATGTCCTGCTGCCCCGCGCGTCGCGCCCTGCTGCAGCCCAGCGCGTCGCGCCCTGCTGCCCTGCCCAGCGCGCGCCCTGATGCCTTGCAGCTCGTGCACCCTGCTGCCCTGCCCTTAGGCCCGCGCGCCCTGCCCTGCAACCCGCGGCGCGCCCTGCCTTGCCGAGCCGTGCCGCCCAGCCCTGCTGAGCCGAGCCGCCCAGGCCGAACCGCGCCGCCTTGCCTCATTCACCAGCCCCACCGAGCCGCCCTGCTAATACTACTGCTGCTGCTGCTCGTGCTACTGCTGCTGCTGGTGGAGGTGCTCCTGGGAGTGCTGGAGGTGCTGCTGGTGCTGGAGCTACTGGAGATGCTGCTGGGAGTGCTGGAGGTGCTGGTGGTGCTGGAGGTGCTGGACCTGCTACTAACCATCACTGTCTGTCATAGCCACTATCATGGTAGTTGCAGCGGCTAGGGGTGGACAACAGCGGTCACTGCCTCTCGGTTCTAGTGAGTGTGTTGCTGCTCCAGGTGCTAGTGAGTCTGCTGCAGCTCTAGGTGCTCGTGAGTCTGCCAACGCTCTAGGTGCTAGTGCGTCTACAGCCACAGGTCCTGCCTCAGCTGAGGCCTTGCACACTTTCACACTTGACTCAGGCGCATCACGTTGCTTCTTTCGTGATTGCACCACAGTCACACCACTTGCAGCACCTGTCCCAGTCTCACTGGCTGACCCCTCTGGAGGCCCAGTAGTTGCGCGAGCCTCCACTGTCCTCCCGTGTCCGGCAGTCCCCTCCGGGTCTCTCTCAGGTCTCCACCTCCCCGCGTTCTCGACAAACTTGTTGAGCAACACAGTTCTCCACGATGAATGGGTTGACACCTTCATTCCTGGAGGACAGCGTGTGGCGATTTGTAAGCGCTCACGGATTGGCCGTCACCTTGCTACGTTCACTCGTCAGCCTGGGTCCGGCCTGTACACACTGACCACTGCATCTGCACAGGTGGCTGAGTCAGGTCAGGTGGCTGCGTCGAGTCGGGTGTCTGCGTCTGGTCAGCTTGCAGCGTCTTCCTCGTGTCGGGTACTCTCTCACCAGACTCTCCTCTAGCACCACCGCCTAGGTCACCTCTTGCTGCCGCGTCTCCGCAGCATGCACTCCCGTCTCCTTGTCTCTGGCCTTCCCAGGTCCCTGCCCTCCCTCCCACGCTCGCCTGCATCACCGTGCCTTCCCTGCGTCGAGGGGCAGCAGCGCGCCGCTCCTCAATCCTCCGAGTTTCCTCCGACCACTACTCCTCTGCAGACTCACCCCCAGTCCCCTCTGGGTCTCTCTCAGGTCTCCACCTCCCCGCGTTCTCGACAAACTTGTTGAGCAACACAGTTCTCCACGATGAATGGGTTGACACCTTCATTCCTGGAGGACAGCGTGTGGCGATTTGTAAGCGCTCATGGATTGGCCGTCACCTTGCTACGTTCACTCGTCAGCCTGGGTCCGGCCTGTACACACTGACCACTGCATCTGCACAGGTGGCTGAGTCAGGTCAGGTGGCTGCGTCAAGTCGGGTGTCTGCGTCTGGTCAGCTTGCAGCGTCTTCCTCGTGTCGGGTACTCTCTTACCAGACTCTCCTCTAGCACCACCGCCTAGGTCACCTCTTGCTGCCGCGTCTCCGCAGCATGCACTCCCGTCTCCTTGTCTCTGGCCTTCCCAGGTCCCTGCCCTCCCTCCCACGTTCGCCTGCATCACCGTGCCTTCCCTGCGTCGAGGGGCAGCAGCGCGCCGCTCCTCACTCCTCCGAGTTTCCTCCGACCACTACTCCTCTGCAGACTCTCCACATGGACGTTTGGGTGCTGAGCCTGGGGGTGAGGGTTCTGGGGGTGCTGAGACAGAGGGTGAGGGTTCTGGGGGTGCTGCGACTGGGGTTGCTGACTCTGGGGGTGCTGCGAGTCCTAGTGGCGGTGGAGGTGTGGGTGACCCGGCTGGAGGTCCTGGTGCTGGACAGACACAACAGCCTGGTCTGCTCGAGACGCTCTCGCCGCAGCAGATTCGTGCATGGATCGTTCGGCGAGGCAGTCCTGGTGGTGGAGGGTATGGTCCTCCTGGTGCTGGAGCCGCTAGTCCCGGAGTGCTGGAGGTGCTGGAGGTACTGCTGGAGGTGCTGGAGGTGCTGCTGGTGCTGGAGGTACTGCTGGAGGTGCTAGAGGTGCTGCTGGTGCAGGAGGTACTAGAGGTGCTGCTGGTGATGGAGGTGCTGGAGCTGCTAGTCCTGGAGGTACTGGAGGTGCTGCTGGTGCTGGAGGTGCCGGAGCTACTAGTCCTGGAGGTGCTACTAGTGCTGGAGGTGCTGGAGCCTCTAGTCCTGGAGGTCCAGTTGGTGCTGGAGGTGCTGGAGGTGCTGGCACTGGAGGTGCTGGTGCTGTTGGTGTTGGAGGTGCTGGAGGTACTGCTGGTGCTGGAGGCGCTCGAGCTGGAGGTACTGGAGGTGCTGGGGCTGCTGGTCCTGGAGGTGCTCGTACTGGAGGTACTGGAGCTGCCGGAGCTGGTGGTGCTGCTGGTGCTAGAGGTGCTGGTGCTGCTGGTGCTGGAGGTGCTAGAGGTGCTACTGGTACTGGAGGCGCTGGAGGTGCTACTGGTGCTGGAGGCGCTGGAGCTGGAGGTACTGGAGGTGCAGGAGCTGCTGGTCCTGGAGGTGCTCGTACTAGAGGTACTGGAGCTGCCGGAGCAGGTGGTGCTGTTGGTGCTGGAGGTGCTGGAGGTGCTACTGGAGCTGCTGGCACTGGAGGTGCTGGAGGTACTGCTGGTGCTGGAGGCGTTGGAGCTGGAGGTACTGGAGGTAATGGAGGTGCCGGAGCTGCTGGTCCTGGAGGTGCTCGTACTAGAGGTGCTGGAGCTGCCGGAGCAGGTGGTGCTGCTGGTGCTGGAGGTGCTGGAGGTGCTACTGGAGCTGCTGGCACTAGAGGTGCTGGAGATACTGCTGGTGCTAGAGGTGCTGGAGCTGCCAGAGCAGGTGGTGCTGCTGGTGCTGGAGGTGCTGGAGGTGACGCTAGTGCTGGAGGAGCTGGAGCTACTGGTACTGCCCCGCGCCGACCGATTTTCTACCCGCAGCCGCAGTCGTCCCTACCGCCGCCTGACTCGGTCCTTCGCCAAGTTCTTAGTCTCCCGTCTTCCATTGGCCTCACTCCACCTCTCCTGTGTCCACCGACAGACCAGTCTCAACCACAGCTACTGCCTGGCTCCCCGATGCCTGCTCCTGCTCCTCACACTGAGGTGACTGAGTCCCTGACTGAGCGTCGTGAGCCTGAGACTCGTGCTTCCACACCTATTCGTGCTCGTCATGCCACTTGTCCTCGTCCTCCTGCTGTCCCAGGCACTCACAGTATGGCAATTCGTCCTTCCTCTGTTCCACAGCGTATTATCCTGTCTGAGCCTCCCGCGTCCTCTCTTCCGCACGTTCCTGACCCTGAGTCCGACCTTGCTCGTGCTGCCAGTTCTACTGCCACTCGTCTCCTCGCTACTCACGTCACTGACCCTGACTTTCAGTCTACTGTTGCGTTTGCCCTAGTCACTGAGCTAGTCGACTTTGCAGCTAGGAGTCGTCTCGACTACGTCGCGAGTCTTGTTACTGAGTCTGATTCTGTCTGTCCTCCGTTCGTCGGGGGTGAGCCTGCCCTTAGCAGTGACGTCCTTGAGGAGAGGCAGTTTGAGCTTGAGTGTCTTGCGGCCGCTTTACCTCGTTTCGCATCCATGCTGCTTTGCCCTGAGGGAGACCCGGATGCACTTGACATCCCTACCCCGCGCTCTTACGCTGAGGCGATCGCGGGTGAGTACTCGTCTCAGTGGCAAACAGCCATGAAAGCAGAGATGGCTTCCTGGAAGTCCACAGGCACCTACGTCGACGAGGTTCCTCCTCCTAGGGCGAACATAGTCGATGGCATGTGGATTTTCAGAGTGAAGCTGCCGCCCGGTTCTCTGCCTGCCTTCAAGGCGCGTTACATTGCTCGAGGCTTCAGTCAGCGACAGGGGGTCGACTTCTTCCAGAACTTCTCCCCCACCCCGAAGATGACTACTCTTCGGGTGCTGCTGCACATTGCAGCACAGTGTGACTACGAGCTGCACTCCCTCGACTTCTCCACAACTTTCTTGCAAGGCAACCTTCACGAGGAGATCTGGCTGCGCCGCCCGCCTGGCTTCACTGGGTCGTTTCCTGCGGGTACCCAGTGGAGCCTCCGGCGGCCAGTCTACGGTCTCCGCCAGGCGCCCCGAGAGTGGCACGACACACTAAGGACTACACTTGCGGCTCTTGGTTTTGCTCCTTCCTCTGCTGACCCGTTGTTGTTTCTACGCACCGACACTACCCTACCGCCATTCTACGTTCTCGTGTACGTCGACGACTTGGTTTTTGCTACTGCTGACACTGAGGCGCTAGCCCTAGAGAAGGCGGAGCTGTAGGAGAGACAGACCTGCACTGACCTGGGTGAGCTGCGTAGCTATCTTGGCTTGCAGATCACCCGGGACAGAGCACAGGGCACCATCACCCTGACTCAGTCACACATGGTGCACCAGGTCCTTCGGCGCTTCAGCTTCCAGTACTCCTCGCCACATCCCACTCCTCTGTCTACCGGCCACTCGCATTCAGCTCCACCTTCGGATGAGTCCGTACCCAGAACTTGTGGGTTGCCTCATGTACCCGATGATGTGCACACGACCTGACCTCGCGTACCCTCTCAGCCTCCTGGCTCACTACATGGCTCCCGATAGACAACGAAAGGTGCACTGGGATGCTGCGAAGAGGGTACTGCGTTACTTGTGCAGTACATCGGGCATGGGGCTCGTGCTTGGAGGACAGGGTTCAGTGGTGCTCACAGGACACTCCGACGCTTCTTGGGCTGACGACCAAGCGACTCAGCGTCCGTCACAGGGTTACACCTTCAGTCTTGGCTCTAGTTCTGTCTCGTGAAGGTCCACTCGTTCTTCTTATGTGCTTGGTTCCAGCTGTGAGTCCGAGATCTACGTAGGGGCCATGGCTGCACAGGAGCTACGCTGGCTGACCTACCTGCTGACCGACTTGGGGGAGCGGCCTCGTTCTCCTCCAGTTATGTACGTCGACAACAAGGCCATGCTTGCCTTGTGTCGGGAGCAGAGACTGGAGCACAGAACGAAGCACATTGCTCTTCGCTACTTCCTTGCGCGTGAGCTGCAGCAGCGTCGTCAGCTCCGCCTTTCCTACGTGGCCTCGCGGGCCAACACTGCTGATGTGTTCACCAAGGCCCTTGGGTCTGGTGATCATCAGCGTTTCTGCACTGCTCTTGGGCTTGTGCCCTTCATGCCTCACCTGCTGGTTGCTTGACTTGCTCTTGTTGTACACTTATATCTATATTTATACCAGCTTGTTTACTCTTGCTAGGTTGTGATCAGCGTACTGCCTTGCTATTATAACTCTGCATGTGAACTGGCCTTGTGGTCGCTTGCTTGTGCTCGGATTGTGTGGTGCCCTTGAGATCCACCATAAGCTTTGCTTTGCTTTGCTCTGTTGTCTTGCTTGACTGGTCTTGTGACTGTCTTTTTGTCCCACACTTAGCCTATGGGAGTGTGTCAAAGTACAATTTTACTTGTAGGCTATAGTGGGGCACTGCACTCCTGATGGGGTACAACACTTCTAGGGTTAGTACTTGTACCCCAACTCTTGCTAATCCAATCATTACTGCAGAGTTTATTATGACAAGGTTGTCAGTAAAATATGTTCACATTGGCAATTTTGTGAGAACCAGAGAAAAATGTGTGATGCTAAATGGATGTGACAGTGCAGGCAGATGGATCTGGCATACATCCCTGCATGCCCCGACAATATAATCATATAACGCGCACATATAACACATTGAAAAGAGCATGGTAGTAACACATATGAATTTATCCCTGATTATCCATGACAATATCTAGTGATTACCATTGACTACCACCAAGTCACAAGAAAGGCTCGCCGCAGCCTGAGGCAATCAGTCAGTCGGGCAGATGCAGACTTGCCATCCGAGGAGCTGCAGCAAGCAGCGTCCTGATGGTCTCAACTACTAGTTTCATATTTTCCTTTATATTGGGGTCTGAGTCGACTACCACCAAGTCCTCCCCTTCCTGCTCCACCTCTGGCTGAATGTGAGCTTTGATTGCGCTCACCAGCTGAGGTACCCCCGCTGCAGGCACTTGGTTGAGCTCTGCCATGCAGCCACGCAGCACCTGCGGGGTATGCAGGAAAACAATGAGACATGGATATCAATGTCCAGGCATAGGCACTTTAATACCTCCTCTAACCCCCCCTGCCCTCCCCCCCTTCTCCCTTAACAGCAGCCATGCAGCACCCGGGGAGCACAGAAAAGTACATTGAGTGCAGTTAACACACTAACTTGCATTGTTGCAGACAGATGCAACTCAGCATAGAATCACAAACCATGGTGCTGGCGAGGAGAGCCTGAAGTGAGCTTAGGGGAGCTGGATAGCGGTATTTTTCACTTGCCTGAAGAGTCATGTCTCGGGCTTCCATCATTTGTTGCTGCAGCCTCCCCCTGTGCTCCTGAGTGTTCCTCAGCTGCTGGCTCAACCTGTTGCGCTGTAGCGTCACCTGCAAAGATGGAAAAAACACAAAGCGGTATTCTTGCACGATGAGAAACGGTTCCCTAAACCATGTGCATGTTCCAATATGTGGATGCTCCAGTGTTGCATGGCCACACACGCAAATGCTCACACATGTGCACAGTCATGCATGTACAAAATCACGCATCACACATGTACATGCTCACACATTTGCATTCTGACACACATGAGCTTGTGCACATGCACGCGCACTGATCCCCCATCTTACCTCTTCCAGGTCTTTCTTCAGATTCTTGATCAAGATCTCCGAAGGCCCAGCTTCCTGTATCCTTTTCTCCAGATACTCTACCTCGCGTTGAAGTCTCCTCACCATAACCTGTGACGCTCGTGCTTCCTTCTCAAACCCCTCCAGGACTTTCACCCTTGCCTCCAGCTGATCTGCTTCCTTTCCTCGCGCACCCAGTTTTCGCTACTTTATCCTTCAACTCTCTCACTCTCCCTTTCAAGCTGGCTGATTCGTTCGCCCCTGCCTCGAGTTTCTCAGCTTTATCCTTCCACATCCTAATTTTTGCTTCCCAGTGGTCCGAATCTTTCCTCGATGCCTCCAGTTTCTCATACTCCCTGACCCTCTTCTCCAGATTCTCATAATCCCTAACCCTAATGTCCAGTTTCTCGTACTCTTTTACCCTACTCTCCTCCAGCTTCTCATACTCCCTAACCCTCTTCTCCATTTTCTCATACTCCCTAACCCTCTTCTCCAGTTTCTCATGATCCCTGACCCTAATGTCCAGTTTCTCATACTCTTTGACCCTACTCTCCTCCAGCTTCTCATACTCCCTAACCCTATTCTCCATTTTCTCATACTCCCTAACCCTCTTCTCCATTTTCTCATACTCCCTAACCCTGTTCTCCATTTTCTCATACTCCCTAACCCTCTCCTCCATTTTCTCATACTCCCTAACCCTCTCCTCCATTTTCTCATACTCCCTAACCCTCTTCTCCAGTTTCTCATACTCTTTTAACCTAATCTCCTCCAGCTTCTCAAACTCTTGAACCCTTCTCTCCAGTTGCTCATGCTCACCCAGCCTAGCTTCCATGAGCTCAAACCCCTTCATCCGTGTGACCAGCTCGATATTCACTGCACGCAGGGCAGCCAATGTGTCACGCAGCAGCCCAACTTCAGTTGACTGGCTACGCAGCTCGAGCAGGGCTTGTTCCACAACCTGAGTTAACTCTGTTGTGGGAGGCGTGGACAGATAACCAGAGTGGTTGATTACTTCGGTGAAGTTAAGGTTAATCGTGATATGGATGGGTAAAAAAACAGCACGAAAATGATGCACGATAATACCAAAGGTTATCTCATAAACTGCATGGAGTCGAATTTCCAGCATTTCCTGCTGTAACCGAAACATATGCTCCTTGACGAGATTCGCACTTAAACCACCTCTGGCACCAATGAAAGATCTGAAGCATGTATTTCAGAAGTAAACGCACATAAGTGCCACAAAGTGGACAATCGTAAACAACATGCTCCCCAAAGTAAAAGGAAGTGAAAAAAAAGAGAGTAAAACAAACAAAATTCCCAGCCTTAGTTCAGAAAATTCCAGGATAAAGAACAATTGTTTTCATCCCACTCCTCCACCCATCTTTCCCCTCGTCCGTCTACTCACCATCGTCTGCCTGATTCCTGCTCTGCTGGCAGTTCTTCAGTTTCACCTCAAGAGTGACCAATTCGTCGTTGCTTGCTGCCATGGCCGATTCAAGCAGCAATCACAATGAGGAACGAGAGGGAACAGAGGAGGGAGAGCAGGAGGAGGAGGATGAGAAGGAGGAAGAGGAGGAGGAGAGAATGAAAGCAATAAGAGATTATGCTGTAACTATGTTGATTAGACTCTAGAGGAAACGCATCCGGTGATACAAGTTACGTACTGCTGTTTTCCCAACATCGACATACCTATGGTGAAAAGGACTTGCTGCTCTAGAATGAGAATCAGACAAGTCCTTGGAATGATAGCGTTCAAGTGATCCTCGCAAATGGGCGCAGAACTGTAGGAAGCTGGGACAGATCTGGTCACAACGTCTGAGAGCACTAATTCGCGAAATCGCGGAAGAATTGTAACAGCAGCATGACGGACCCCACGTTATCTAGGTCCAAAAAGTTGGAGAACCAGGAACAACTGAGGAAATAGATTCTCGAGGAGCGTGGCGGAGGAAAAGAACGCGGACTACGGGTCCGCGGGTCCGAAGGGTAGGGATATATGCTTCGTTACGAACGCGAACAACATGAGGCAACCCACAAGCTCTGGGTACGGACCACTCGGCTCTACGGACTCGTCCGAAGGTGGAGCTCAGAGCAAGTGGCCAGTAGGCAGAGGAGTGGGCTGTGGCGAGGAGTACTGGAAGCCGAAGCGCTGAAGGACCTGGTGCACCATGTGTGATTGAGTCAGGGTGAAGGTGCGCCGTGCTCTGTCCCGGGTGATCTGCAAGCCAAGATAGCTCCGCAGCTCACCCAGGTCAGTGCAGGTGTATCTCTCTTGCAGCTCCACCTTCACTAGGGCCAGCGCCTCAGTGTTAGCAGTGGCAAAAACCAAGTCGTCGACGTACACGAGAACATAGAACAGCGGCCGAGAAGTGTCTGTGCGTAAAAACAGCGACGGGTCAGCAGAGGAAGGAGCAAACCCAAGAGCCGCAAGTGTAGTCCTCAGTGTGTCGTGGGGCGCCTAGCGGAGACCGTAGACTGGCCGCCGGAGGCTCCACTGGGTACCCGTAGGAAACGACCCAATGAAGCCAGGTGGGCAGCGTAGCCAGATTTCCTTGTGCAGGCTGCCCTGCAAGAAAACTGTGGAGAAGTTGAGGGAGTGCAGCTCGTAGTCACGCTGTGCTGCAACGTGCAGCAACACCCGAAGAGTAGTCATCTTCAGGGTGGGGGAGAAGGTGTGGAAGGAGTTGACCCCTTGTCGCTGACTAAAGCCTCAAGCAACGTAACGCGCCTTGAAGGCAGGCGGAGAACCCGGCGGCCACTTCACTCTGAAAATCCACATGCCATCGACTATGTTCGCCCAAGAAGGAGGAACCTCGTCGACGTAGGTGCTTGTGGACTTCCAGGAAGCCATCTCTGTGTCCATGGCTATCTGCCACTGAGAGGATTACTCACCCGCGATCGCCTCAGCGTAAGAGCGCGGGGTAGGGATGTCAGGTGCATCCAGGTCTCCCTCAAGGCAAAGCAGCATGGATGCGAAATGAGGTAAAGCGGCCGCAAGACACTCAAGCTCAAACTGCCTGTCCTCAAGGACGTCACTGCCAAGGGCAGGCTCACCCCCGAGAGACGGAGGACAGACAGACTCAGACTCTGTAATAAGACTTGCGACGTAGTCAAGACGGCGGCTAGCAGCAAAGTCGCCTAGCTCAGCGACTAGGGCAAACGCAGCAGTAGACTCAAAGTCAGGGTCAGTGACGACAGTAGCAAGGAGACGAGTGACAGTAGGACTGGCAGCACGAGCAAGGTCAGATGCAGGGTCAGGACCGTCAAGAAGAGAGGACGCCAGAGGAAACGGTAGGGGAACACGCTGTCGAACAGAGGAAGGACGAATTGCCATAACGTGAGTGCCTGGGACAACAAGAGGACGAGGACGAGCGACACGACGAGTACGAACAGGTGTGGAAGCATGAGTCTCAGGCTCACGACGCTCAGTCAGGGACTCAGTCACCTCAGTGTGAGGAGCAGGAGCAGGGAGCGGGTAGCCAGGCAGTAGCTGTGGCGTAGACTGGTCTGCCGGTGGACACAGGAGAGGTGGAGTGAGGCCAGTGGAAGACGGGAGACGAACAACCTGGCGAAGGACCGAGTCCGGCGGCGGCAGGGACGACTGCGGCTGCGGGTAGAAAAACGGTCGGCGCAGGACAGTACCAGCAGCTCCAGCTCCTCCAGCACCAGCAGCTCTAGTAGCACCTCCAGCACTAGCAGCACCACCAGCTCCGGCAGCGCCAGCACCTCTGGTACCTCCAGTACCTCCAGCTCCAGCGCCTCCATCACCAGCAGTACCTCCAGCACCTCTAGTGCCAGCAGCTCCAGTAGCACCTCCAGCACCTCCAGCACCAGCAGCACTACCTGCTCCGGCAGCTCCAGCACCTCTAGTACGAGCACCTCTAGGACCAGCAGCTCCAGCACCTCCAGTACCTCCAGTACCTCCAGCTCCAGCGCCTCCAGCACCAGCAGTACCTCCAGCACCTCCAGTGCCAGCAGCTCCAGTAGCACCTCCAGCACCTCCAGCACCAGCAGCACCACCTGCTCCAGCAGCTCCAGCACCTCTAGTAGGAGCACCTCCAGGACCATCAGCTCCAGCACCTCCAGTACTTCCACCTCCAGAGACAGCAGCACCTCGAGTACCTCCAGCTCCGACAGCGCCAGCACCTCCAGGACCAGCAGCTCGAGGAGCTGTAAAAATCCAAGCTCCAGCACCAGAGTGGCCTCGCCGAACGACCCACTCACAAAGCTGCTGCGGTGAGGGCGTCTCGAGTCGACTAGGCTGCTGCTGCTGTCCAACGCCAGGACCTGCAGCAGGAGCACCCACGGCCCCACCACCACTAGGTCTCACAGCACCCCCAGAGTCAGCACCCCCAGAACCCTCACCCCCAGTCTCAGCACCCCCAGGACCAGCACCCCAAGTCTCAGCACCCCCAGGACCAGCACCTCCTGCGTCCTCACCTCCACTGTCACCACCCCCAGCAGCACCAGTGTCCACAGCTACAGGCCGCAGAGGCGGTGAAGACGCTCGAGGCGTAAAACCAGGAGGGGTCTCCAAGCGTGGAGAGCGACGAGTGGTCGCTGTGTCGTCAGCAGCGAGGTCACCCCCCTCAGCTGGGCCACAGGTGTAAGAGGAGATCACCAAAGGCTCAACCAAGGGGGTCTACCTGAGAGATACCTGAAGGAGCAGGACCCTGTGGGGGAAGGGGGTCTACCGGGGCGGGGGGGGGAACTGGTACCAGGAAGAGAGGCGCCAGGGGGACCCGGGGGGACCCGTGCGAGTGTAGCCTGTAGAAACAGGCAGACTCGTCAAAGGTGACGTCTTGGGAGGACAGGACCCGACGCGAGCGAATGTGGTAAAACTGCCACGGCGGGGCATCGGTGGGGAAGCCTAGGAAGGTGCAGCGGAGAGTGCAAGGAGAGAGCTTGCTCGCGTTGGTATCGCGAACAAGGGAGAGCGCACCCCAGACCCGAAACGCCGATGCATCGCCAACCTCCACCGTCTAACGTAGTGTGGGCGAGGTCTCTGGCACAGAGACACGGGGCCAGAGGTTGAGCTGATGCGCGGCGTATCGGACCGCAAACGGCCACAGAAAATGGGGAGTAGCCGCATGGATCATGGAGGTACGAGCAACCTCCATGATCAAGCCAATGCAACGCTCAGCAATCCCATTTTGCTACGGAGAGTCCGGAAGCGTGAACGACTGAACGATGCTCTCGTCTCTACAGAACTCCGCAAGGAGGCCGGAAGAGAACTCACCGCTCCTATCAGAGTGCAGACGCATGACTGGAAGGTCCCGCCGAAACTGCTCGCACAGCTGGTGACGAGTAGCGACGATCCAGGGGATCAAAACACGTCGGACGTCCACCTTACTGCGCAAGGGGAAGACTGTGGTGTAACGCGTGTAGTCGTCAACGACCAGCAGGAAGTAGCGCTCCTGGTCCGTCCCATGGACGGGGGCCGGGCCCCACACGTCCATGTGGAGAGTCTGTAGAGGAGCAGTGGTCGGAGGAAATGAGGAGGAGTGAGGAGCGGCGCGCTGCCGCCCCTCGACGCAGGGAAGGCACGGCGGGGCAAGCGAGCGCGGGAGAGGGGGCAGGGACCTAGGAAGGCCAGAGACAAGGAGACGAGAGTGCATGATGCGTAGACGCGGCAGAGAGGGGTGACCGAGGCAGTGGTGCCAGAGGAGAGTCTGTTGGGAGAGTACCTGACACGAGCACGACGCAACGAGCTGACTAGACGCAGACACCTGACTCGACACAGCAACCTGACCTGACGCAGCCACCTGTGCAGACGCAGTGGTCAAGGTGTACAGACTGGACCTAGGCTGCCGAGTGAACGTAACAAGGTGATGGCCAGTCCGGGAGCACGTACAGATCGACACACGCTGCCCTCCAGGAGTAAAGGTATCAACCAATGCATCCTGAAGGACTGCATTTCTCACCAAGTTCGTCGAGAACGAGGGGAGGTGGAGACCTGAAAGAGCTCCGGAGGGGACTACCGGATACGGGAGGACTGTGGAGGCTCGTGCAACGACAGGGCCCCCAGAGGGGTCAGCCAGTGAGACCGGCACTGGTGCAGCAAGCGGTGTGACTGTGGTGCAATCACGAAAGAAGCAACGAGACGCACCAGAGTCAAGTGTGAAAGTGTGGAAGGCCTCAGCTGAGGCAGGACCAGTGACGGTAGACGCACTAGCACCTAGAGCTGCAGCAGACTCACTAGTAACTAGAGCGGCAGCAGACTCACTAGCACCTAGAGCAGCAGCCTCTACACAACCAGGGACTCCTCGTTGAGAACCACAGTCACGAAGCCGCTGCGGGGAGAAGGTCTCCTGCTGACACTGCTGCCGCCGTTGTCCAGTACCCATAAAACCATAACCTCTTTGAACGATCCACTCACGAAGCTGTTGTGGCGAGAGAGTGTCCGGGTGCGCGGGCTGCTGCTGCTGTCCAGCACCTCCAGCACCTCCAGCACGATAACCTCCACCACCAGGACGGCCTTGCTGAATAACCCACTCGCGAAGCTGCTGCGGTGATAGAGTGTCCGAGTGAGGCAGTGGCTGCTGTTGTCCACCCATAGACGCTGCTGCGACCATGATAGTGGCCATGACAGGCAGTGGCAGTTAGTAGCAGCGGTGCAAGGGCGGTAGTAGCGACTGCTGTAGCTGCAGCTGGAGCAGTAGCGGTGGTCGCTGTGGCTGTAACAGCAGTAGCGACTGTTGGAGTGGCTGTGCGTGGGTAGCAGGACACGAGCTAACAGCAGTGCGCGGGCAGCGCAGGCACGTGGGCGGTAGGTCAGCACGGGCGGTAGATCAGCACGGGCTGCAGGGCGCACGCAGGGCACTGGGCAGCAGAGGCGCGCGCGGGCTGCAGGGCTGGGCAGCACGCGGGCTGCAGGGGCGAGTGCGGCTGCAGGGGCGAGCGCGGGCTGCAGGGGCGGGCGCGGCTGCAGGGGCGAGCGCGGGCTGCAGGGGCGAGCGCGGCTGCAGGGGCGAGCGCGGGCTGCAGGGGCGGCGTGCGGGCTGCAGGGGCGAGCGCGGGCTGCAGGGGCGAGCGCGGGCTGCAGGGGCGAGCGCGGGCTGCAGGGGCGAGCGCGGGCTGCAGGGGCGAGCGCGGGCTGCAGGGGCGAGCGCGGCTGCAGGGGCGAGCGCGGGCTGCAGGGGCGAGCGCGGGCTGCAGGGGCGAGCGCGGGCTGCAGGGGCGAGCGCGGGCTGCAGGGGCGAGCGCGGGCTGCAGGGGCGAGCGCGGCGGCAGGGGCTAGCGCGGGCTGCAGGGGCGAGCTCGGCTCCAGGGGCGAGCACGGGCTGCAGGGGCGAGCGCGGGCTGCAGGGGCGAGCGCGGGCTGCAGGGGCGAGTGCGGGCTGCAGGGGCGAGCGCGGGCTGCAGGGGCGAGCGCGGCTGCAGGGGCGAGCACGGCGGCAGGGGCTAGCGCGGGCTGCAGGGGCGAGCTCGGCTCCAGGGGTGAGCGCGGGCTGCAGGGGCGAGCGCGGGCTCCAGGGGCGAACACGGGCTGCATGGGCGAGCGCGGGCTGCAGGGGCGAGCGCGGGCTCCAGGGGCGAGCACGGGCTGCATGGGCGAGCGCGGGCTGCAGGGGTGAGCGCGGGCTGCAGGGGCGAGCGCGGTGGCAGGGGCTAGCGCGGGCTGCAGGGGCGAGCTCGGCTGCAGGGGCGAGCGCGGGCTGCAGCGGCGAGCGCGGCTTCAGGGGCGAGCGCGGGCTGCAGGGGCGAGCGGGGGCTAGTAATGAGAAATTTCCATTTTTTCAGGACGTACAACCGTGGCGAGTAGTTATAGTGCTCGTGCGGATAGGAACTATATACTAAGGTGTAGAATATATTTTTTTGTGTCATTTTTCTCCGTGTTTAGAGTTTCGCGAACGTAGCGGCGCCATCGCACTCCAGCCTTTGCGGTTTCTTGCCGAACACATGTTTGAGCGATTACGGAATTGTAGTTATTGCCCCGAACAACAATCCTTTACTTGCTGAACAGACGTCTTTTTTGGCTGCGCAGCCTCTGGAGACTCTCACTGACGACTCGCGCTGGTGACTCCGACAACGTAAATCGTAAACCACTACAGTAGCAGAGCGGCCAAGTTACTCAGGGCTCATCCTCATTCACCCCCTTTCCCCCTCCTCCCTTCCCCCTCCTCCCTTCCTTCTTCTTTCGCCGTCGTCTGTTCTCCCACCCTCCCTCACCTCCATTCCACCTCTCCCGCAATCCCCCCTCGTCTCATCCTCCCCGACAAACCGCCCTTTCACTTCTCGCCCATCCCCTCGAACCAATTTGCACATCGCTCTTCCTATTCCTGTAACCCCTCTTCCCACCGCTCACTGTTTTTCCCCCTTAGGTGAACCCTCTCTCCTCAGTGCCAGGTGACCTGTACCCAGTTCTCTCCTCCCTGTGTCCTGTTCTCTCCTCCCTGTGTCCTGTTCTCTCCTCCCTGTGTCCTGTTCTCTCCTCCCTGTGTCCTGTTCTCCCCTCCCTGTGTCCTGTTCTCCCCTCTCTGTGTCCTGTTCTCTCTTCCCTGTGTCCTGTTCTCCCCTCCCTGTGTCCTCTTCTCCCCTCCCTGTGTCCTCTTCTCCCCTCCCTGTGTCCTGTTCTCTCCTCCCTGAGTCCTGTTCTCTCCTCCCTGTGTCCTGTTCTCTCCTCCCTGTGTCCTGTTCTCTTCTCCCTGTGTTCTGTTCTCTCCTCCCTGTGTCCTGTCCTCTCCTTTGTCCTGTTCTCTCCTCCCTGTTTGTCCTGTCCTCTCCTCCCTGTGCCCTGTTCTCTCCTCCCTGTGCCCTGTCCGCTCCTCCCTCCGCCTCACTCTCGTAACACCCTTGTTCACCTCTCTCCCCCGCCCCGCTCACTCTCTTACCCCCTGTTCCCGCCCCTCGTTCCCCCCTGCTTACTCTCTTTCCCCCTTCGCTCAACCCCTTTTTCCCCCACTCGCTCGCTTTTCCCCTGTGCAGTTGCCAGTGCTCACACACCCTGAATTGCAATTTCAAAGGTATACATACCCACAGCCCCAAGTTCCCTCGTGTGTGGGTGCTACAATCACCTGCACCCGAACTTGTGCTACCCGACTTCTGCTTCGGTTTTGCGGACAAACATTCGGTAACCAGAGGTTGTGGAGCCTCAGTGTTTTAATTCAGGTCGTGGGCTTCCTGATTTTCCTTCAAGACTATTACACCATGCATTTGTTACCCCAACATAAAGAGTGTATCCTAGATGGATGTGATGGGTCTGGCCGTTGCATGCAGCTTATGAGAATTGCGATCAAATAATACAAGAATTATTATTAATCATAATGTACTCTACCAATATGCTGTCACAGATTCTCAAGCAAGGTCTCCCTCCAATGCCATGGGAAAGTTCTCTATCTAGTCTGGCAATGGCACAGGCAGTCTGGCCAACTTGGGCAGAGCAGCAAGCACAGCAGTGCCCTAATGATCTTGATCAGAAGCTGCACAATCTCACATATCTTGGGCTCTGGAGTGACTTCTATGATATCCTCCCCTTCTTCCTCCAACACAGGCTGAATATGATCATTTATTGCTCGCACCAGCTGCTGCACTCCTTGTGCCGGAACTCTGTCGATTTCTCTCACGCAGTCACGCAGAACCTGTGGGGCACATGAAGCAAACAAGTCATAAATAGGTTTCCTCAATATAACACACGTTGCTAACCCCTCTCCCCACCCCCAACCCCGCCTCCTTCAGCAGCCATGCCACTTTTTAATGCAGCTGAAAAGACCACCTGAGCATAACTGCAAAGAATGGCAACACAGCATGGAACGGAATCGCCAACTGTTCTGGTGGAGATGGGGGCAGGAGAGTTGGAGAGGTGCAATTTATCACTTGCCTGAAGGGAAATATCTTGAGCTTCCATGATTTGTTGACTCTGCCTCCTTCTGTGCTCGTGTGTATTCCTCAGCTGCTGCCGCAGCCCGTTGCGCTGCTGCGTCACCTGCAAAGATTGAAAAAAAAAAAAAAAAAAAAAAAACCAGAGTCTCATGCTCCAGGACAATTGATGAGATCATGAGTTGGCTCTTTGTACAGAATGACAACAACCATATAAACATGCAACAAGCTGTGCATGCTCCCAGCTCCCACACATACATGTCATGTCTGCAAAGTCATACAAACATTTTTCCCAACCTACCTCATCGAGCTCTTCCCTCAAGTCCTGCACCAACTTCTCCAGCGGCCCAGCTTCTTCAACCTTCTTCTCCAGACACACAATCTCCTGCTGAAGTTTGGCCACCACAAAGTGTGACCCCCGTACTCCCTGCTCAAACACAAAATGTTACCCTTGCTTCCAGGTGTCTTACTTCCCTTGTTCTCGCTGCCAGATTCTCAATGTCCTCCCTTCGCCTTTGCATCCAGTATCTCATACCTTCTCAATCCCTACTCTCCAGTTTCATATACTCTCTAACCCTATTCTCCAGGTTTCCATACTCTCTAACCCTTCTCTCTGGTTTATCATGCTCACTAGCCCTACTCTCCTGTTTCTCATACTCTCTCCAGTTTCTCCAGCCTAACCTAATACTCGCTTATTCTACTCACCAGTTGCACATGCTCTCTGAGTCTAGCTTCCATGAGCTCAAACCCCTTCATCCGTGTGGCCAATTCAGAATTTGTTGCAAGAATGGCCCTCAGCGTTTCGCGCAAAACCAGAACTTGAATCTCCTGACCCCGCAGCTTGTGCAGGGCTTGTTCCAGCAGGTGAGTTAAATCTGTTGAGAAGAGAAGCATGGACGGATAGAAATAAAAAGGCTGATAACGAAGAGTTCACTCATAGTAACATTGGTTAAAAAACATCACTGCAAAATAGCTTGTACGTATGCTCGCAGGACTGTAAATTTGATGTTTTGCAGCACTCCTGCTGAGACACTTATTGTTATGCCTGAACAATGACGTAAAAAAGAAAGAACTTACTGCAGGTTGAACAACACTCGAGCTTCCACAAAGTAGAGAAAAGGGGACCAGGAAATGGGAAGGAAGAGGAGAGAGACTTCTTTTTAGCCGTCTACATCCCTCTGTGTAGTATTAATAATAACTACTTTTCCCAACTCACTTAGCTTTCTCCTCGTCCGTCCACTGACCATTATCTGGCTGATTCCTGATCTGCAGACAGTGCTTCACTTTCACCTCGAAAGCACTCAAATCGTCATTGCTCCATGCCATGGCTGCTTCAAGCTGCATGCACAACGAGGAGTGGGGGAGAAAATGAGCACATGGGCATGTCTGATGCTGACTTTGATTGCATAGTTGTCGCGTTTCACTGCCAGTTTCGAACTGTCGCTTGACATAGCATTACTTCCAGCCAATCGCGGAAAAAATGTACAACCGATCGTACATACAGCCCCTTTCAGTGCCTATAAAACATAATCCAGTACCATCTTCAGTTGATTTTCAGTTGCTGATCTGCTTGAGTGATGGCCGCGAAGAATGTAAGAACTTTCAACGAGACTAAATCAGAGTATTTAAAGCAAGTGGGGTAATGGTGGGTTAAATCCGTGCTGATTTAGGATGAGCCTCGAGAACCGATAAGGATACTTCATCAGGAAGTGGGTCGATGGGGTGATTGATCGGTCCATTCTCAAGGAACCTCGATGTACATCTGGTTACAAGGTACGGCGAAAGAAGTTCAGGGAAGGCGATGAGGTGGTTGCATGGTCAACGGAACCGGCGAGCTGAAAAAAACATTACACGAGTCCCACAGAGGACTCGCGACGTTCGGTACATCGATCGTAACCGGAGGAACGACGAGCGGCTGACGAGGAACGACGTTGATGGAACAAAGGGAGGGTGATGAAACCGCGGGGAGGAGCAGAGACTATGCGCTGAGACAAACGACACGTGGCTCGCTATTTCAACAATTTAACTGCATAGACGCAGTGTGACCCAGAATCTAGGAGCTACTAGATGCGGGCCCAAGGCTTAGGAGAAATGCCGATGAAAGCACTGACCCATGCAAGGAGGGCGAATCCATTGTGAAAGTGGGTCTGCCCGAGCTATTGGAGGGTTCAAACCTGACAGTTGAAGATCGCCCTGGCTGGACAAATGGCTCGATGCGGCCTATTTTAATGGGAGAGCTGCGGAAGAGTGGTGCGGTGTAGTTTGAATGATTCCGAAAAACAAGAACGAAAAAAGGGTGTAATGAAAAGGGGAACCCAAGCTGGGAAAGTAAAACCGTAGATCGCCGATGCCGGGGATCGAACCCGGATCTTCCGCGTGACAGGCGGAGATACTGACCATTATACTACATCGACGTGTTATCAATGAACAAATTTAAATATCTATATAATGATTAATTTCCTCTCCTCCACCTTGCCTCTTTCTCCCTTTTCTTTGCTATTTCGCTTCAGAGCACCTTACACTCCTGTATCAGGGGGAATACAGCACAACTTGCAGTCCATCCACATGTGCAAGATCCTTTCAAGCATTCTACATTGTTGTCCTCATCCTCACCACCGACCACAAAAACATTTGCACATAAAAAAAAAGCATACAGTACCTTCATCATGAACTGTACGCTGTATCCGTGAGTAACTCAAGCTCTATTTGGTGCTGCAAGCAAGCAACGTGATGATTGTTTCATGCAGCAGCCTCACAAGCTCCCCTAGCTTGGGCTCTGGATCGGCCTCCACCAGATCTTCCTCCTCCAAGTCCACCATAGGCTGAATGTGATGGCTTATGGTGCTTAGGAGCTGTGGTAATCCCTCAGCTGAAAAATCCTTGAGACCTCTCACACAGTCTCGCATAACCTGAGGAGTAAAGGATAATTTGGAGGGAGCAGTAACAAGAGATTTGCAATGGTGGGTAACTGTGGGGAGGAAAAGAGAACAAAGGAAAACGGATTCAGGAACACGAAGGTGAGGGTGTTCATTCACTTGCCTTCAATAAGAGATCTCGAGCATTAATCAGTTCTTTCTGCAACCTCCCCCTATGCTTCTGAGTGATCCTTAGCTGTTGGTGCAACTCATTCCGCTCCTCAGTGACCTGCAGCATAGGCACAGGCAAATCTTCATATATCTTGCATGGCCCGGGACAAAAAAAGAGAGTCAGGAGTCTACAGACCAAAAGCATGATACGCTAGCAAGTGCTGCGCTTGACAGTTTCGTGTATGTGTGCACACGTGTATGTACCGTTTCAGCACACCTTCATACACATACATGCACACATGAACAAACTTCCCCCCTCACCCCTTACGAGCAACCCCCCCTACCCCTCCCCCCTTTCCCCTCCCCTACACTCCCCCACCCTCCCTTCCTCCTTCCCTTTCCCCATTCCTTTTTTCCCATCATACCTCTTCCAGGTCTTCACGCAATTCCGTCACCTTCCTGTCCAGCTTCCCAGACGCCCTCTTCTTCAATTCGAAGCCATGTACTTTCCGTTCCAAGAGAAGTTGATCCTCCCTCAGTTTCTCCTCCATCACCACAAACTATTTCTCTCTTGCTTCAAGCTCTTCTATATATACAGACTCCCCTGCTAATGCTTTCTGTTCGTCAACTAGATTCGTAAGCATCACCACTTCCGCTTTTAATTGCTCTGACTCCTTCTCTTTCTGCCCCAAGTGTTCTTCACACTCTCCATTTCTTGCCTCCAAAATTCTTCATCCTGGCTTCCATTTTCTCAAAATCCTTTATTCTAGCTTCCCTCTTCTCAACACCCGTGGCCCTCTCCTCTAGCACCAATATTGTGCTTTTAGATCTCCAACCGTTGCTTCCAGCTGTGCAACCTTTGAAGACCGCTCCTTCAGCCGTTGCGGGACGTCCGTGATCAGAAGCGCTAGCGCTGCGCACCAACGCATAGAAGGATGCAAAACAAACAGATGGGTGGAAATATGTGAACATATTTCCAAAACAGCTACAAGACAAAGAATGTAAACAACCACCCTCATATACATGTTCACATATTTCCAAGGCAGCAACAAGACAGAGAATGTAACAAACCTGTTGAGATAGGAAAACAGGAATGATGAATGATTAGCAACAGGGAGATACATGTATGAAACCCTAACTGGGGTTGTACCCTATACTGAGCACCTCCCTGTACCCTAGCAGAACTAGGAACATACAAATATGTTTTGACACACCCCCTAGGCAAAGTGAGGGATAGCCAACACAACAAATGGTCACAAGTCCATTCAGGCAAGAGAACAAAGCAATGCAAAGCCTAGGGTGGATCTCAAGATCACCACTCATTTTGAGCACAAGCAAGTGGCCACAAGGCCAGTTCACATGCAGAGTTATAATAGCACAAGCAGTACACTGATCACAACTTAGCAAGAGTAAACATGCAGCTAAAAATATAGACATCAGTGTACAACAAGTGCAAAATCAAGAGACAAACAAGTGAGGCACAGAAGGCAGAAGCCCAAGAGTAGTGCAAAAACGCTGATGATCACTAGACCCGAGGGCCTTGGTGAAGACATCAGCAGTGTTGGCCCAAGAGGCCACGAAAGAAAGGCGAAGCTGACCACGCTGCTGCAGCTCTCGAGCAAGAAAGTAGCGAAGAGAAATGTGCTTCGTTCTGTGCTCCAGTCTCTGCTCGTGACACAAGGCAAGCATGGCCTTGTTGTCTACGTACAGAACTGGAGGAGAACGAGGCCGCTCCCCCAAGTCAGTCACCATGTAGGTCAGCCAGCGTAGCTCCTGTGCAGCCATAGCCCTAGCGTAGATCTCGGCCTCACAACTGGAACCAAGCAAAGAAGAAGAACGACTGGACCTTCCACGAGACAGAACCAGAGCCAAGACTGAAGGTGTAACCCTGGGACAAACGCTGAGTCGCCCGGTCGTCGGCCCTAGAAGCGTCGGAGTGTCCTGTGAGTACTACTGAACCCCGTCCTCCAAGCACGAGCCCCATGCCCGATGTACTACACAAGTAACGCAGTACCCTCTTCGCAGCATCCCAATGCACCTTTCGGTGTCTACCGGGAGCCACGTAGCGAGCCAGGAGGCTGAGAGGGTATGCAAGGTTAGGTCGTGTGCACGTCATCAGGTACATGAGGCAACCCACAAGCTCTGGATACGGACCACTCGGCTCTACGGACTCGTCCGAAGGTGGAGCTCAGAGCAAGTGGCCAGTAGGCAGAGGAGTGGGCTGTGGCGAGGAGTACTGGAAGCCGAAGCGCTGAAGGACCTGGTGCACCATGTGTGATTGAGTCAGGGTGAAGGTGCGCCGTGCTCTGTCCCGGGTGATCTGCAAGCCAAGATAGCTCCGCAGCTCACCCAGGTCAGTGCAGGTGTATCTCTCTTGCAGCTCCACCTTCACTAGGGCCAGCGCCTCAGTGTTAGCAGTGGCAAAAACCAAGTCGTCGACGTACACGAGAACATAGAACAGCGGCCGAGAAGTGTCTGTGCGTAAAAACAGCGATGGGTCAGTAGAGGAAGGAGCAAACCCAAGAGCCGCAAGTGTAGTCCTCAGTGTGTCGTGGGGCGCCTAGCGGAGACCGTAGACTGGCCGCCGGAGGCTCCACTGGGTACCCGTAGGAAACGACCCAATGAAGCCAGGTGGGCAGCGTAGCCAGATTTCCTTGTGCAGGCTGCCCTGCAAGAAAACTGTGGAGAAGTTGAGGGAGTGCAGCTCGTAGTCACGCTGTGCTGCAACGTGCAGCAACACCCGAAGAGTAGTCATCTTCAGGGTGGGGGAGAAGGTGTGGAAGGAGTTGACCCCTTGTCGCTGACTAAAGCCTCAAGCAACGTAACGCGCCTTGAAGGCAGGCGGAGAACCCGGCGGCCACTTCACTCTGAAAATCCACATGCCATCGACTATGTTCGCCCAAGAAGGAGGAACCTCGTCGACGTAGGTGCTTGTGGACTTCCAGGAAGCCATCTCTGTGTCCATGGCTATCTGCCACTGAGAGGATTACTCACCCGCGATCGCCTCAGCGTAAGAGCGCGGGGTAGGGATGTCAGGTGCATCCAGGTCTCCCTCAAGGCAAAGCAGCATGGATGCGAAATGAGGTAAAGCGGCCGCAAGACACTCAAGCTCAAACTGCCTGTCCTCAAGGACGTCACTGCCAAGGGCAGGCTCACCCCCGAGAGACGGAGGACAGACAGACTCAGACTCTGTAATAAGACTTGCGACGTAGTCAAGACGGCGGCTAGCAGCAAAGTCGCCTAGCTCAGCGACTAGGGCAAACGCAGCAGTAGACTCAAAGTCAGGGTCAGTGACGACAGTAGCAAGGAGACGAGTGACAGTAGGACTGGCAGCACGAGCAAGGTCAGATGCAGGGTCAGGACCGTCAAGAAGAGAGGACGCCAGAGGAAACGGTAGGGGAACACGCTGTCGAACAGAGGAAGGACGAATTGCCATAACGTGAGTGCCTGGGACAACAAGAGGACGAGGACGAGCGACACGACGAGTACGAACAGGTGTGGAAGCATGAGTCTCAGGCTCACGACGCTCAGTCAGGGACTCAGTCACCTCAGTGTGAGGAGCAGGAGCAGGGAGCGGGTAGCCAGGCAGTAGCTGTGGCGTAGACTGGTCTGCCGGTGGACACAGGAGAGGTGGAGTGAGGCCAGTGGAAGACGGGAGACGAACAACCTGGCGAAGGACCGAGTCCGGCGGCGGCAGGGACGACTGCGGCTGCGGGTAGAAAAACGGTCGGCGCAGGACAGTACCAGCAGCTCCAGCTCCTCCAGCACCAGCAGCTCTAGTAGCACCTCCAGCACTAGCAGCACCACCAGCTCCGGCAGCGCCAGCACCTCTGGTACCTCCAGTACCTCCAGCTCCAGCGCCTCCATCACCAGCAGTACCTCCAGCACCTCTAGTGCCAGCAGCTCCAGTAGCACCTCCAGCACCTCCAGCACCAGCAGCACTACCTGCTCCGGCAGCTCCAGCACCTCTAGTACGAGCACCTCTAGGACCAGCAGCTCCAGCACCTCCAGTACCTCCAGTACCTCCAGCTCCAGCGCCTCCAGCACCAGCAGTACCTCCAGCACCTCCAGTGCCAGCAGCTCCAGTAGCACCTCCAGCACCTCCAGCACCAGCAGCACCACCTGCTCCAGCAGCTCCAGCACCTCTAGTAGGAGCACCTCCAGGACCATCAGCTCCAGCACCTCCAGTACTTCCACCTCCAGAGACAGCAGCACCTCGAGTACCTCCAGCTCCGACAGCGCCAGCACCTCCAGGACCAGCAGCTCGAGGAGCTGTAAAAATCCAAGCTCCAGCACCAGAGTGGCCTCGCCGAACGACCCACTCACAAAGCTGCTGCGGTGAGGGCGTCTCGAGTCGACTAGGCTGCTGCTGCTGTCCAACGCCAGGACCTGCAGCAGGAGCACCCACGGCCCCACCACCACTAGGTCTCACAGCACCCCCAGAGTCAGCACCCCCAGAACCCTCACCCCCAGTCTCAGCACCCCCAGGACCAGCACCCCAAGTCTCAGCACCCCCAGGACCAGCACCTCCTGCGTCCTCACCTCCACTGTCACCACCCCCAGCAGCACCAGTGTCCACAGCTACAGGCCGCAGAGGCGGTGAAGACGCTCGAGGCGTAAAACCAGGAGGGGTCTCCAAGCGTGGAGAGCGACGAGTGGTCGCTGTGTCGTCAGCAGCGAGGTCACCCCCCTCAGCTGGGCCACAGGTGTAAGAGGAGATCACCAAAGGCTCAACCAAGGGGGTCTACCTGAGAGATACCTGAAGGAGCAGGACCCTGTGGGGGAAGGGGGTCTACCGGGGGGGGGAACTGGTACCAGGAAGAGAGGCGCCAGGGGGACCCGGGGGGACCCGTGCGAGTGTAGCCTGTAGAAACAGGCAGACTCGTCAAAGGTGACGTCTTGGGAGGACAGGACCCGACGCGAGCGAATGTGGTAAAACTGCCACGGCGGGGCATCGGTGGGGAAGCCTAGGAAGGTGCAGCGGAGAGTGCAAGGAGAGAGCTTGCTCGCGTTGGTATCGCGAACAAGGGAGAGCGCACCCCAGACCCGAAACGCCGATGCATCGCCAACCTCCACCGTCTAACGTAGTGTGGGCGAGGTCTCTGGCACAGAGACACGGGGCCAGAGGTTGAGCTGATGCGCGGCGTATCGGACCGCAAACGGCCACAGAAAATGGGGAGTAGCCGCATGGATCATGGAGGTACGAGCAACCTCCATGATCAAGCCAATGCAACGCTCAGCAATCCCATTTTGCTACGGAGAGTCCGGAAGCGTGAACGACTGAACGATGCTCTCGTCTCTACAGAACTCCGCAAGGAGGCCGGAAGAGAACTCACCGCCCCTATCAGAGTGCAGACGCATGACTGGAAGGTCCCGTCGAAACTGCTCGCACAGCTGGTGACGAGTAGCGACGATCCAGGGGATCAAAACACGTCGGACGTCCACCTTACTGCGCAAGGGGAAGACTGTGGTGTAGCGCGTGTAGTCGTCAACGACCAGCAGGAAGTAGCGCTCCTGGTCCGTCCCATGGACGGGGGCCGGGCCCCACACGTCCATGTGGAGAGTCCGTAGAGGAGCAGTGGTCGGAGGAAATGAGGAGGAGTGAGGAGCGGCGCGCTGCCGCCCCTCGACGCAGGGAAGGCACGGCGGGGCAAGCGAGCGCGGGAGAGGGGGCAGGGACCTAGGAAGGCCAGAGACAAGGAGACGAGAGTGCATGATGCGTAGACGCGGCAGAGAGGGGTGACCGAGGCAGTGGTGCCAGAGGAGAGTCTGTTGGGAGAGTACCTGACACGAGCACGACGCAACGAGCTGACTAGACGCAGACACCTGACTCGACACAACAACCTGACCTGACGCAGCCACCTGTGCAGACGCAGTGGTCAAGGTGTACAGACTGGACCTAGGCTGCCGAGTGAACGTAACAAGGTGATGGCCAGTCCGGGAGCACGTACAGATCGACACACGCTGCCCTCCAGGAGTAAAGGTATCAACCAATGCATCCTGAAGGACTGCATTTCTCACCAAGTTCGTCGAGAACGAGGGGAGGTGGAGACCTGAAAGAGCTCCGGAGGGGACTACCGGATACGGGAGGACTGTGGAGGCTCGTGCAACGACAGGGCCCCCAGAGGGGTCAGCCAGTGAGACCGGCACTGGTGCAGCAAGCGGTGTGACTGTGGTGCAATCACGAAAGAAGCAACGAGACGCACCAGAGTCAAGTGTGAAAGTGTGGAAGGCCTCAGCTGAGGCAGGACCAGTGACGGTAGACGCACTAGCACCTAGAGCTGCAGCAGACTCACTAGTAACTAGAGCGGCAGCAGACTCACTAGCACCTAGAGCAGCAGCCTCTACACAACCAGGGACTCCTCGTTGAGAACCACAGTCACGAAGCCGCTGCGGGGAGAAGGTCTCCTGCTGACACTGCTGCCGCCGTTGTCCAGTACCCATAAAACCATAACCTCTTTGAACGATCCACTCACGAAGCTGTTGTGGCGAGAGAGTGTCCGGGTGCGCGGGCTGCTGCTGCTGTCCAGCACCTCCAGCACCTCCAGCACGATAACCTCCACCACCAGGACGGCCTTGCTGAATAACCCACTCGCGAAGCTGCTGCGGTGATAGAGTGTCCGAGTGAGGCAGTGGCTGCTGTTGTCCACCCATAGACGCTGCTGCGACCATGATAGTGGCCATGACAGGCAGTGGCAGTTAGTAGCAGCGGTGCAAGGGCGGTAGTAGCGACTGCTGTAGCTGCAGCTGGAGCAGTAGCGGTGGTCGCTGTGGCTGTAACAGCAGTAGCGACTGTTGGAGTGGCTGTGCGTGGGTAGCAGGACACGAGCTAACAGCAGTGCGCGGGCAGCGCAGGCACGTGGGCGGTAGGTCAGCACGGGCGGTAGATCAGCACGGGCTGCAGGGCGCACGCAGGGCACTGGGCAGCAGAGGCGCGCGCGGGCTGCAGGGCTGGTCAGCACGCGGGCTGCAGGGGCGAGTGCGGCTGCAGGGGCGAGCGCGGGCTGCAGGGGCGGGCGCGGCTGCAGGGGCGTGCGCGGGCTGCAGGGGCGAGCGCGGCTGCAGGGGCGAGCGCGGGCTGCAGGGGCGGCGTGCGGGCTGCAGGGGCGAGCGCGGGCTGCAGGGGCGAGCGCGGGCTGCAGGGGCGAGCGCGGGCTGCAGGGGCGAGCGCGGGCTGCAGGGGCGAGCGCGGGCTGCAGGGGCGAGCGCGGCTGCAGGGGCGAGCGCGGGCTGCAGGGGCGAGCGCGGGCTGCAGGGGCGAGCGCGGGCTGCAGGGGCGAGCGCGGGCTGCAGGGGCGAGCGCGGGCTGCAGGGGCGAGCGCGGCGGCAGGGGCTAGCGCGGGCTGCAGGGGCGAGCTCGGCTCCAGGGGCGAGCACGGGCTGCAGGGGCGAGCGCGGGCTGCAGGGGCGAGCGCGGGCTGCAGGGGCGAGTGCGGGCTGCAGGGGCGAGCGCGGGCTGCAGGGGCGAGCGCGGCTGCAGGGGCGAGCACGGCGGCAGGGGCTAGCGCGGGCTGCAGGGGCGAGCTCGGCTCCAGGGGTGAGCGCGGGCTGCAGGGGCGAGCGCGGGCTCCAGGGGCGAGCACGGGCTGCATGGGCGAGCGCGGGCTGCAGGGGCGAGCGCGGGCTGCAGGGGTGAGCGCGGGCTGCAGGGGCGAGCGCTGGCTGCAGGGGCGAGCGCGGGCTGCAGGGGCGAGCGCGGGCTGCAGGGGCAAGCGCGGCGGCAGGGGCTAGCGCGGGCTGCAGGGGCGAGCTCGGCTCCAGGGGCGAGCACGGGCTGCAGGGGCGAGCGCGGGCTGCATGGGCGAGCGCGGGCTGCAGGGGTGAGCGCGGGCTGCAGGGGCGAGCGCGGTGGCAGGGGCTAGCGCGGGCTGCAGGGGCGAGCTCGGCTGCAGGGGCGAGCGCGGGCTGCAGCGGCGAGCGCGGCTTCAGGGGCGAGCGCGGGCTGCAGGGGCGAGCGGGGGCTGCAGGGGCAAGCGTGGGCTGCAGGGCAGGGCGGCGTGCGGGCCTAAGGGCAGGGCGGTGCGCGGGCTCAAGGGCAGGGCAGCGCAGCGCGCGGGCTGCAGCGCAGGGCTGCGCGCAGGCCTAAGGGCAGGGCAGCGCGGCTCGCGGGCTGCAGGGCAGGGCAGAAAAATATTACGGGCAGGGCAGGGCGGAACGTTCGGTGGGCCCTAGGAACGATCATGCTCTAATACCATGTTGAGAAAGGAAAAACAGGAATGATGAATGACTAGGAGAACTAGGAACATACAAATATGTTTTGACAAAACCACCCTAGTTTATATGTTCACATAATTCCAAAGCAACAACAAGACAAAGAATGTAAACAACCACCCTCGTTTATACATGGCATCTAACATGCACGCCTGCATCCACCATCCACGTCATCTGTCCATGTGACACTCGTTTGCCTTCTTCACGTCCTGCCACCTGACTACTCGTTGCTTCAGGTCATCAAAACTTCCGCTGCTTGACGCCATGAATGCTATGAATGCTTCAGGCTGCAAATCGAGTGTTCAGGGAAGTGAGATGAGGTCAGAAAATGGACCTCAGCACTGATTGCAATGACAAGAAAACAGGGACTAAGGACGTGGGAAAACACAGGAAATTGATTAGAGTGTACCGCTTGAGAGCGGAGGTAGAGGCAATACTGTAAGCACGAGAGCAAATCCGCGATGAGGGTGTTAACGCGGTGCAGAGCAGATCGTAAGAGAGGAATATCAACTACAAACTGATTCTCTCAAACAATATTATGAAAGTTTAGCCACGTGATTGAAGAAGTGTTTTGAGACGTCTCAGAACACTTCTTCAATCGCGTGGCTATTCTTCTGGTTCCTGTAGATTTCCGTTGGCGTGGAAATTACCTACCCACTTACGTCGAAGATTGATTCATTCGAGGATGCGACCTGTTGCAGCGAACCCTTCGCGCGACACAAGTGGTTACCCCACTTCTTCGACCCCGGTTTCCAACCACCCCGAGGATTCCAATCTTGGTTCCTAGGGATTGGGCTGAAGCTGTCTGCTCCCCTCGACGCCTCTCTTCACATTCGCCTATCATTTCCGTCATGTCCTGGTTAGCCTAGCTTGATCGTAGAGTACTTTAGCCAGTTTGATTCATTTCTGAACTTCAGTTTTAGGCTTGTACTGATGAAGGCTTGCAAAAGCCGAAACTAGTTTGCAATGTCCTTGATCCTTCAGTGAAGATTTGTTTTAAACTGGCTCTCTCAACAACGTTCTAAGCGAAGCACACACCAGGCTCTTTCCGCCATTTCTCATGGAGTTTGTTTTGTTGTCCTAAAACAACACGAATTGATGGAAGTAAGGCCTCCGCAGCCCATCTGTCCTCTTTTGACAGCTCGTGCACCAGTTAATACGGTTGTGGCTGAAGGCGTTTCATCTTCTGACAACGATTCATCTGACTCAGAGGTCTTTTACGCGGCCTCACGTTTCTTCGTCTTTCGCGCTACTAAGCGTCAGCGGGAGGAATCGGAAGATTCTCGACGGCTGGAAAACGAGAAACTTGAGTTTACTCCAGTTCCATACTCCATCGCACATCCTAAGACACTACGACGACAACCATTCAAAACTCCGAAAAGAATAGCTTCCGCGTCACCTGCTATGGCTACTAACGCAGACATTGCAGGTGTTAATGTGATCCACGGAGTGAATATCTCCCAAAGATCGCTAGAAGCGGCCTTAACGCCGGATGGAGAACCTGGACAAGAATCAGGCCACGAGTTATGTCCACCTCCATTTAAGAAATGGCAACAAGAAGCTATCTCTAAAGCTATCAAGTCATACAACACTTTTCTGAGCCTTAAGCAACAAGTTGCTAAGATGAAGTTGATTGACGGCCGAGGAGAATTACTTCACAGTATAAGGACCAAGGCTGTCCAGTTTCAGACCTCCAATGATGCAATTAAAAAAGTCGCTGATGACAAGATCTCCTCTCTGCATAATGATGCTCTTAAGCTACAGCAAAAAAGTCTTCATTGGAGCAAAAGAAGAGCTTATGGCTACGGTTTTTTCAGAAGCCAACAGTGCTACTACTCTCCTGGATGGGTTAATCTCCACTTATATCAATGACATTAAAGCCATGGAAGAAGATCCAAGACGCAATAAAGCAGTTGAAGTCATGGAATACCTCAGAGTTCTACTTATCCAGGAAGCTAACCAAGCTATCGAGATGCAGCAAACTAAAGCCTTCATGGACTTTCATGAGAATCAGCGGTTAAAGAATGAGGCAGAGATGGTGAAGAAGGCAGCTCAGGAGGAGCTCTAGAAAATGGAGACTGAGCCCAGTATGCGTGAAGTTGCCAAGGATGTGGTAGATTCTAAGCTCTCCGCGGTGCTTCAACGTCTTGAAAAACTGGAACTGCTTAACCAGCCATCCTCTACACAGAAACAGCAGCAGCAGCAGGGACAGCAACAGCAGCAGCAGTGGCGGGTACAGCAGCAGAAGGCACCGAAACAGCCCAAGCAGCAGAACCAGCAGCAGCAACCTGCAGATGATAAGGGGGAGAAGAAAAAGAAGAGCAAGAGATGGTATCCGCATCTGCCAAAAAACGGAGGAGGCCCCGCAAGGGGTCAGCACAGCTAAGCAGCCACGAGATAGCACTCCGGTGGTTTGGAAGGATGACAGAGTCCCAGGCAAAGATTCGCATCACCAACCACGGAGTTCATAACTTGAGCTCTCATACCTTGACTCCTGCTGAACGCAATGTTCTTGGGCTTGGGCTTCGGTTTGTTTTGCCGCATACTCCACCGTTTTCTCCCTCTGACATCACTAAAGATTTTACGAACCTGTTCAAGTCTATTAGACTCCAGGAGTTCTTCAAAGGAGAAGGCCGTTCCGACAGCCGTTTCCGCGTCAGCAATCCTGACTGGCTACATGAAAAGGTACGACCAACTACACTCCTTTCAGTAAAGGTCTACCCCTTGGGTTCATTTTGAGACGTCTCAAAACACTTATTCAATCACGTGGCTATTCTTGTGGTTCCTGTAGATTTCTGTTGGCGTGGAAATTACCTTCCCGCTTACGTCGAAGATTGATTCATTCGAGGATGCGACCTATTGCAGCGAACCCTTCGCGCGACACAAGTGGTTACCCCACTTCTTCGACCCCGGTTTCCAACCACCCCGAGGATTCCAATCTTGGTTCCTAGGGATTGGGCTGAAGCTATCTGCTCCCCTCGACGCCTCTCTTCACATTCGCCTATCATTTCCGTCATGTCCTGGTTAGCCCAGCTTGATCGTAGAGTACTTTAGCCACTTTGCTTCATTTCTGAGCTTCAGTTTCAGACTTGTACTGATGAAGGCTTGCAAAAGCCGAAACTAGTTTGCAATGTCCCTGATCCTTTAGTGAAGATTTGTTTTAAACTAGCTCTCTCAACAACGTTCTAAGCGAAGCACACACCAGGCTCTTTCCGCCATTTCTCATGGAGTTTGTTTCGTTGTCCTAAAACAACACGAGTTGATGGAAGAAAGGCCTCCGCAGCCCACCTGTCCTCTTTTGACAGTAGATCGTAAGAGAGGAATATCAACTACAAACTGATTCTCTCCAAAAATATTATGAAAGTTTAAGTTACAGTTCTGGTGACAACGATCTAACGACGGGGTTTGTAAGACATGGGTTAAAGGTAGCACGAAGGACGTGTCAAACTTATATGCTATAGTCTGTTTAGGCTGTAGTGGGGTAGTCCTTACAGGGTACAACACTTTTAGGTTTCCTATATGTACCCACCTGCTTTCTAGTTCAGTCATTCATTCCGTTCACATTCTCACATGGTATTCTGAGCAGGTTCCCTAGTGGGAACGTTTTCTTGGGCCCACCACGATTTTTTTTCCTACTCGAAGCGCGCCTCGCGCCGTTTTCACCTGCGCCGTAGCGCGCTCTGCCCGTGTGCCGCCCGTAGTGGCCCTGCCTTAGCGGCCCGTCGTGGCCCTGCCTTAGAGGCCCGTCCCGCCCCCCCCCTAGAGGCCCGTCGTGGCCCTTCCCGTCCCGGCCCGCCTCGGCCCGTTCTGACCCAACGCCGGCCCGTTGCCGCCCACTGCCGGCCGTCGCCGCCCGTCGCTGCCCGTCGCCGGCCCGTTGCCGCCCGTCGCCGGCCGTCGTCAGCCCGTTGCCGACTGTCGCCGGCCCGTCACCGGCCCGTTGCCGCCCGTCGCCGGCTGTCGCTGGCCCGTTGCCGCCCGTAGCCGGCCCGTCACCAGCCCGTTGCCGCCCGTCACTGGCCCGTTGCCGCCCGTCGCCGGCCCGTTGCCGCCCGTCGTCGGCCTGTTGCCGCCCGTCGCCGGCCCTGCCTGCACCGCCTGTCGCGGCCCTGCCTGCCGCCCCCGTAGCGGCCCTGCCCCCTGCTGCCACCCCAGTTGCGGCCCTGTCTGCACCCACCCCTGGTAAGCACCCGCGCCGCCAGTAGCCGAGCCGCGCCGCCCAGCCGAGCCGCGCCGCCCAGCCGAGCCGCGCCGCCCCACCGTGCCGCCCTGCCCTACCGAGCCGCATTGCTGTGCATCTGCTCCTACTGCTGCTACTACTCCTTTGCTGCTACTGCTGCTACTCTTGCTACTGCTCCTCTTGCTGCTATGGCTAGTCCTACCGTTCTTACCTTTGACGCTGAGGGACGTGCAGTTGACTTTGACGTGTGGGTTGACGACCTACAGCTCTTTCTACAGTGTGATTCTAGGGATGGGGTGTCCCTTTTCGATCACACGTCCGGTGTTTCTACTGCTCCTACTGCCACTGCTGACAGTACGGTTCGCTCGCAGTGGACCACTCGTGACGCTGTTGCTCGTCTTGCTGTTCGTAGTCACCTGCCGCCTGCTAAGCGCGCGCATTTTGGCCAGTACAAGACTGCTCAGTCTTTGTACGACGCTGTAGTTGCGCGCTACTCCTCCCCTGCCACTGCTGCCCTCAGCCGCCTCATGCTGCCGTACCTTTTCCCTGACCTTGCTGCCTTTGCCACAGTCGCTGACCTAGTTGCTCACCTTCGCACTAGTGACGCCCGCTACCGCGCTGCCCTTCCCACTGAGTTCTGTGCCAAGAACCCCCCCCCCCATGTACATCACCCTTTACTACCTAGTCACCCGCCTCCCTGACTCCCTTTCTTCAGTCAGGGACCACTTTCTCTCCCTTTGCAACACCGAGCTGACTGTCGACCTGCTAGAGGAGCGCCTTACTGCAGCTGAGAAGAGTATCTTAGCTGTAGGTGCTTCTCGCGGCGACCGTCGCACCCCTCTCTTTGAGGGGTGTTCCCCTGTCCCCCAGCTCCTCTCTGTTGCTTCTGCTGCTGCTGTCGACCTCGTTGGCACTGAGGAGGTCGAGCTGCGTCTGCCCCTACTGGGAGACGCCGCACCAGCAGGGGCAAGGGGAGCAAGGGTGGTGGCGAGGGCGGCGGGGGAAGCAGTGGAGGAGGTGGAGGAGGCGGAGGTGGTGGCGGCGGTGGAGGTGGTGGTGGCGGTGGCGGAGGTGGTGGAGGCAGCGGCGGCGGTGGTGGAGGCAGCGGCGGCGGTGGTGGAGGTGGAGGTGGCGGTGGTGCTGGTCGAGGTGCAGCCGCGCTGCGTGGAGGCTTTGGTGGCGGCCAGCGCCAGCAGCAGCTGCGCTCTTGTGAGACCCCGTCGGTCCAGCAGCTTCGTGAGTGGTACGCTGGGCGTGGGAGGTCTGGGGCTGCAGGTCCCTGCACTTACGTTCTTCGCTCCGGCACTCGTAGTGGAGAGGTGTGTGGGCTCCCACACACTACGCAGCACTGCTTCGGTCGCTTGACTGACGCTTGGCGTGCCCAGTTTCCTGACGCCGTTGAGCTCCCTCGCTGGCATGATCTGCTTCTGCAGAATGTGCCTATCTTTGATCTAGATTTTGATGCTATCCTTGCTGCCATGTATGCTATTGCTGATAGTGCTGAGGGTGACTGTTACCTGCGTGTCCCGCCCGACCAGGGCATTGCGGCTGCTGCTCTAGGTGCTAGTGCGTCTGCTGCTCCAGGTGCTGGTACGTCTGCTGCTCGAGGTGCTGGTGCGTTTGCTCTCTCTGGTACTGCACCTACTGAGTCCTTGCACACTTTCACACTTGACTATGGTGCTTCGCGCTCTTTCTTTAGAGACAGCACCACGCTCACGCCGCTCAGTCAGCCTGTTGCGGTCTCCCTTGCTGACCCCTCCGGGGGCCCAGTCCTTGCACACTCCTTCACGGTTCTACCGTGTCCTGCGGCCCCGTTGGGCTTGCTGTCGGGACTCCACCTCCCCTCGTTCTCTACGAACTTGGTGAGTGGAGCTGACCTCCAGGACGCGTGGGTTGACCAGTTCACTCCTGGGGGTCAGCGTGTGACCCACTGCACTTGCTCTCGGACGGGCCGCCACCTGGCCACGTTCACCCGTCGGCCAGGGTCGAGTCTGTACACACTGACTACTGTGCCTCCTCCAGTCTCTGCGTCTGGTCAGGTAGCTGCGTCCAGTCAGGTGCTTGCTGCCGCGTCCAGGTCTAGTCCTGCGTTTGCCCCTTGCTCGTGTCGTCCTCTGTCGCATGAGACTCTCCTTTGGCACCACCGCCTTGGTCACCCCTCCCTGCCTCGTCTTCAAGGTATGGCCTCCCGTGCCCTTGTCTCGGGTCTACCCAGGTCCCTCCCTCCCCTTCCTCCGGGGCCTGCCCCCACCTGTGTTCCTTGTGTCGAGGGCCGGCAGCGCGCCGCCCCTCACTCCTCCTCGTTTCCTCCGACTGAGGCTCCTCTGCAGACTCTTCACATGGACGTGTGGGGCCCAGCCCGCGTCTGTGGACAGGGTCACGAGCGTTACTTCCTGCTGGTTGTTGACGACTAATCGCGTTACACCACGGTCTTCCCCTTGCGCAGCAAGGGTGAGGTCCTTGAGGTGTTGATCGACTGGATCCGCGGTGCTCGTCGCCAGCTCAGTGTGAGTTTCGGTTCAGACCTTCCTGTTCTGCGTCTGCACTCGGACAGAGGTGGGGAGTTTTCCTCCGACCTCCTGAGGGCCTTCTGTCGTTTGGAGGGCATCCGCCAGACGTTCACGCTTCCGGCCTCCCCGCAGCAAAATGGGATTGTTGAGCGCCGCATTGGCATGGTCATGGACGTCACTCGTACGTCCATGATCCATGCGGCTGCTCCCCATTTTCTGTGGCCGTTCGCGGTTCAGTACGCGGCACATCAGATCAACCTTCAGCCTCGTGTCTCCTTGCCGGAGACCACACCTACTCTGCGGGGGACGGGGAAGGTTGGCGATGCGTCCGCGTTCCGTGTCTGGGGATCTCGAGCTTTTGTCCGTGATACTACAGCGGACAAGCTGTCCTCCCGTGCTGTTCCCTGTGACTTCCTTGGCTTCCCTCCTGACGCACCCGGGTGGCAGTTCTACCACCCCACCTCGCGTCGTGTTCTGTCCTCTCAGGACGTCACGTTCGAAGAGTCGGTGTCGTACTACCGTCTCTTTCCCTACCGCACTGCCTCTCTCCCCCCCCCGCCACTCTTCCTCGCACCAGGTACTCCCCCGGTAGACCCCCTCCCCCCCCAGGGTCCTGCCCCCTCAGGTGTGTCCCAGGTAGACCCTGCCGAGCCGGTCGAGGTAGCTGTCGACTCAGGTCCTGCTAGGGGTGCTGAGCCTGCGGGTGCGGGGACTTGGGGTGCTGCGACTGGGGGTGCTGAGACTGGTGGTGCTGAGTCTGGGGGTGCTGAGCCTGGGCGTGTGGAGCCTGAGGGTACAGCGTCTGGAGGTACTGGGCCTGTGCGTGCTGAGTTTGGGGGTGCTCTAGGTGTCCCGTCGCGGCGGGAGCCCCTTTCTCCACAGCAGCTTCGTGAGTGGTACTCTCGGCGCTGTCGAGCTGCTGGAGGTGCTGCGGGTGCTGCTGGAGCTGCTGGAGGTGCTGCGGGTGCTGCTGCTGCTGGAGCTGCTGGAGGTGCTGCTGGTGCTGGAGGTGCTGCTGGAGCTTCTGGAGGTGCTGCTGGTGCTGGCGCTGCTGGAGGTGCTGCTGGTGCTGGAGGTGCTGCTGGTGCTGGCGCTGCTGGAGGTGCTGCTGGTGCTGGAGGCGCTGCTGGAGCTTCTGGAGGTGCTGCTGGTGCTGGCGCTGCTGGAGGTGCTGCTGGTGCTGGAGGTGCTGCTGGTGCTGGAGCTGCTGGAGGTGCTGCTGGTGCTGGGGTTGCTGGAGGTGCTGCTGGTGCTGGAGCTGCTGGAGCTGCTGGAGGTGCTGCTGGGACTGGAGACCCTGGGGCTGAGGGTCCCGGTTCTGTCTCTGCTGCTTCTGGAGGCGCTGCGCGGCCGCGGCCGTACTACGTTCCGCTCCTTCAGCAGGTTCTTGGTCTACCGCCTTCTCCTGGTCCTCCTCCTCCTTTACTGAGTCCACCGCCTGTCCAGTCACAGTCGCAGTTGCAGCCGGCCTCTCCACTGCCTGGTCCTTCTCCTTACTCTGGACTGACTAGAGGTCTTACGGAGCGTCGTGAGCCTGAGTCTCGTCCTGTGTCGCCTGCGTCTCGTTCTGCGTCACCTGTCCGTCCTGTTCGCGCTGGTCGTGTTTCGCGTCCGCGTCCTCCTCCTGTCCCTGGCACTCACTCTATGACTCTGCGTCCTTCCACTGCTCCGCAGCGTGTCCCTTTGCCGTCTCCTCCTGCGTCCTCTCTTCCTGACGGTCCGGACCCGGAGTCTGACTCCCTTCGTGCTGCTAGTCCTACTGTCACGCGCTTTCTAGCCACTGCTGTCACTGACCCTCTGTTTGAGTCCTCTGCTGTGTCTGCTCTCGTTGCTGAGCTTGTTGACTTTGCTGCAGCCTGTCGCCTAGACTACGCCACTAGTCTTGTTCCTGAGTCTGCGTCTGTGTCTGTTTGTCCTCCGTCCGTCGGGGGTGAGTGTGCTCTTGGCACGGACGTTCTTGAGGACAGACAGGAGGAGTTTGAGTGCTTTGCTGCTTCTGTACCTTATCTCGTGTCCATGCTGCTTGCCCCTGAGGGAGACCCGGATGCACCAGACATCCCGACCCCGCGCTCTTACGCAGAGGCGATAGAGGGTCCCTACTCCTCTCAGTGGCAGGCAGCCATGGACGCCGAGATGGCTTCCTGGAAGTCCACAGGCACCTACGTCGACGAGGTTCCCCCGCCTGGGGTGAACATCGTCAGTGGCATGTGGATCTTCAGGGTGAAGCGGCCGCTGGGTTCTCCGCCTGTCTTCAAGGCGCGTTACGTTGCACGTGGCTTCAGTCAGCGACAGGGAGTTGACTTCTTCCAGACCTTCTCCCCGACCCCGAAGATGACCACTCTTCGGGTACTGCTGCACGTAGCTGCTTAGCGTGACTACGAGCTCCACTCGCTTGACTTCAGCACAGCCTTCCTACAGGGCAGCCTGCACGAGGAGATCTGGCTGCGCCGCCCACTTGGCTTCACTGGGTCGTTTCCAGCTGGTACCCAGTGGAGCCTCCGGCGGCCAGTCTACGGTCTCCGTCAGGCACCTCGTGAGTGGCACGACACACTCAGGACGACTCTTGCTGCTCTTGGTTTTGCTCCTTCCACTTCTGACCCTTCTCTGTTCTTACGCACTGACACTACTCTGCCGCCGTTCTACGTTCTCGTGTACGTAGATGACCTCGTCTTTGCTACTGCTGACACTGAGGCACTCGCCCACGTGAAGTCCGAGCTGCAGAAGAGACACACGTGCACAGACCTGGGTGAACTGACAAGCTATCTTGGCTTGCGGATCACCCGGGACAGAGCACAGCGCACCATTACCTTGACTCAGTCACACATGGTGCAGCAGGTCCTTCAGCGCTTCGGCTTCACCTACTCCTCGCCACAGTCCACTACTCTGCCTACCGGTCACTCGCTCTCAGCTCCACCTTCGGACGAGTCCGTAGAGCCGAGTGGCCCGTATCCAGAGCTTGTGGGCTGCCTCATGTACCTGATGAATTGCACACGACCTGACCTCGCATACCCTCTCAGCCTTCTGGCTCGCTACGTGGCTCCTAGCAGGCACCGAAAGGTGCACTGGGATGCTGCGAAGAGGGTGTTGCGATACTTGTGCAGTACATCGGGCATGGGGCTTGTGCTTGGAGGACGGGCTCGAGTTGTCCTCACTGGTCGCGCTGACGCCTCCTGGGTTGACGACTTGGCTACGCAGCGGTCGTCACAGGGTTACACCTGCAGTCTTGGCTCCGATTCTCTCTTGGCGGTCTACCCGCTCTTCTTCTGTTCTCAGCTCCAGTTGTGAGGCTGAGATCTACGCTGGGGCCATGGCTGCACAGGAGCTTCGCTGGCTCACCTACCTGCTGACCGACTTGGGAGAGGCGCCTCGTTCTCCTCCAGTTCTGTACATCGACAACAAGGCCATGCTGGCCTTGTGTCAGGAGCACAGTCTGGAGCACAGAACGAAGCACATTGCTCTGCGCTACTTCCTTGCTCGAGATTTGCAGCAGCGTGGCCAGCTTCGTCTTGCTTACGTGGCCTCTCAGGCCAACACTGCTGATGTTTTCACCAAGGCACTTCAGCCTTGTGATCATCAGCGTTTCTGTACTGTGTTAGGCCTTGTACCTACTGTGCCTCACTTGCTTTCTTCTCGATTCTGTTTGTACTGTACTCTTTATACATATACCTGCATGCTTACACTTGCTAGGTTGTGTTCACTGTATTCTTTGCTCTCCTTTATATAGCTCTGCATGTGAACTGGCCTTGTGGCCATTTGCTTGTGCTCAGACTGCGTGGTGACTTTGTGATCCACCCTGAGCTTGCTTAGCCTTTCTTGACTGGTCTTGTGACCTCTTGTTCTCCCCCACTTTGCCTATGGGGGTGTGTCAAACTTATATGCTATAGTCTGTTTAGGCTGTAGTGGGGTAGTCCTTACAGGGTACAACACTTTTAGGTTTCCTATATGTACCCACCTGCTTTCTAGTTCAGTCATTCATTCCGTTCACATTCTCACAGGACGGCCGATGAGGAGAAATCGAACGAACGAATTCATGATCTTGCAACAGAAATGTTTTACAACGTGGAAGAAACGGCGGATAGGAAGATATCGAAGAGAGAGGGGGAAGGGAAGATGACGGGCGGGCCACTGTGAGAATTGAGAGGAGAGTTTTATGCCCGTAATGCACTCCTTGCTCATACTAGTTCGATCAGCGAACAGGTAAGCTTACTCGCCGTTAGGGATGCTCGCTCGCAATCAATCTCGCAGGTGTGACACGTGTCCGGTCTGACGGATGCGGCCTCTCCCAGAAAGTATGGGGCAAGATCTGCGTAATGGCGCAGGGCTGCCAGCGACGGGCGCAGGGCTGTCAGCGCGGGCGTAGGGTTGTCAGCGACGGGCGCAAGGCTGTAACGGAGTGGCGCAAGACACGCCATGCAGGACTAGCCTACCTCCTTGATCGTGCCCAAGTTGCGGCGAATGCGGCATGGATTGAAGCAAGGTCACTCTATTTGGCTCGTCGTCCAACACCTGAGTCGAGATGGTGCAATGGCTGCGTTATTAACGCTGACGGTAGTCTTATGCGGTGAGTACATAACACTTTATCTTAGCATCGTTGCATGGTGCAAGGTGCTGACTAACATGCAAAGGAATATGGTTGATTATACAATCCACATTTGCACCTACACACCACCTATTTGTCATGCATCTTCTTTGTTGTTGTTTTCTTTTTCAAGCCATTTCAAGCACAGAGGCAAAGTTGAGAAGCGACGTGATACGTCAACTGATACATCCAGCCAGCAATACAGCAAGTGTATATTAAAGTTGTACCGTCATTGCCCGGATAGTAGACACTGTTGAATAGTAGACAGGGGTTGTCTATTATCTGTCAGAACATTATAGCTTTTATATTTGTGTAAGCTATAGTGGGGTAGCCCATAAGGGGTACAACCCAATTAGGGTTAGTACTTGTACCCAACTGTTTCATAGTTCATTCATTCTCGTTCGTTACTTCTGACATGGTTTCAGAGCAGGTCCCTACTAGGATCGTTTTTTTTGGGCCCACCACCTGCTGCCCTGCTAGCCACCTTCGCGACCCGTCGCCTCTAGCTCGGCCCCTTGGCCCCGTCGCCCCTAGCCACCGCCCCTTGGCCCCGTCGCCCCGTCGCCCTAGCCACGGCCCCTAGTGACCCGCGACCCGTCGCCCCCCTAGCCACGTCCCCTCGGCCCCGTCGCCTCCAGCCGCGGCCCCTTGGCCCCGTAGCCCCGTCGCCCTAGCCACGGCCCCTAGCGACCCGTCGCCCCGTCGCCCTAGCCGCGACTCCTAGCCACGGCCCCTTGGCCCCGTCGCCCCTAACCGCGGCCCCTTGGCCCCGTCGCCCCATCGCCCTAGCCGTGGCCCCTAGCGACCCGTTGCCCCGTCGCCCTAGCCTCGGCCCCTAGCGACCCGCGACCCAGGCCCCTCGGCCCCTAGGCCCCGTCGCCCCGTCGCCCTAGCCTCGGCCCCTAGCTACCCGCGACCCGCGACCCGCGACCCAGGCCCCTCGGCCCCTAGGCCCCTCGGCCCCTCGGCCCCTCGGCCTCGCCCCTCGGCCCCTCGGCCCCTAGGCCCCTCGGCCCCTTGGCCCCTAGGTGTTGTGCCAACACATTACAGTGGCACGGTCATCGCACTCCCATTCAGCCTACAAGCCTGCTCAGCTTCTGGAATTTTGTGGGGAGGTTGTTCAACACGTGTTCCTCAAACCCTCAAAGTTTCAGAGTTTTTGAAGCAGTTACCAAGGCATGACAACATTTTATGTTTCAAGACTTATGGCATCCCGGAAGTGTGTGTTACTCCTTTTTGGTAACACCCGAGTTCACCATTTCGGCTGCTGACTCGTCTACCGAGATCTGATTGGTCTGAAATTCGGTCTGGAAGTCCTTTGCCCCGCTGTGCTAGTGGTCACCAAGTTTCAGAACGATCCAACATCTGAGCATTGCGTGACAGCTGCCGAAATTCACTGTTCCGTAGTCATGGTGCACTGTTGGCAGCATTTCCCTTGCCACCCTTTCATTGTTGTCATGCCAATGGTGCAGGGACAGAGAATGAGACAAGAAGTACAGGTGGTCAAGTGGGACTCTACAACCCTCCTTTTGAGAAGTGTGGTCTTCCTGGAAGCAACTTGCAAGAGGGTGCAAGTGGGAAGACAAGCTGACTCATGTTGGCTTGACTCACTATTGGTAGCCTTGAGTACAGCTCTGAACATCCAAGTGTGGTTGGCTTTGCTGACCTAGCTAGGACGTTTCCCATTCTTCTCTAGCCTTTCTCCCCTAGGACTCAACCTTCTCTGAGTTCCCAGGATGACCCAACCCCTTATGAGTCCCCTAGGCAATGTTGTACTCACCTCTTCCTTGCATCAATGAGAATACACGTTTTTTCAGCCGAGCTTACGTTTTCGTTCACTGCGTAGTGCACACACCTCTGATAATAGCAACTAATATACCGTTGGAAAGCAGACACCTAAGGCTAATCGCTGTTCAAGTTTCAGCCTCGTATGTTCTCGGAGCTGATCGTGACGGCGTTTTGAACAGAGGCGGTTTGAAGACGTCAGATTCTGCTTAGGCGGTTTCATGGGCATCCGCGACCCCTAAGTGGACTGCAGACTATAACAAGTGGTATCAGAGCTGTTCTACTCTGTTCGTGGGTGAAAATGGAGGCTGAAGGTTCTGCTCCAGCTGGTCCCAGTGGCAGTGGTGGCGTGAGAGGCGCTGGGGAAGCGGGAAGAGGCGTTGCAGGCGGATCTGCGCCAATGGCTTCAGTTTCAACATCAGCTAAGGATGATGTGAAGGCATTCAACCTGGAGAAGTTCTCTGGGGATGATTGGGCATCATGGAGCTTCAGGATGGAGCTCCTCTTCAACCATTATGGGCTGCTTGAAGTGATGGATGGAGAATTCAAGAGGCCTACGAGCGAAGGAGCGACCAAAGAATGGGATCGCCGGTCCAAGGATGGATTCTTCCTTCTCTCCCAATGCCTCTCATCCAACCAGCTGCACCACATCAAGCATCTCATCAAGGAAGCTGAGTGTGGTCCTAAGGCATGGAGGATATTGAAGGATGTCCATGCCCCCAGCAGCGAAGCAATGGTGGTGGTGCTCGAGCGACAACTCCATGCGGTGAAGATCAACGAGGGTGATGCCGTACAAGGAGCGTTCGATCAACTCCGGGACCTCTATGTGAAGCTCTCAGCTGCTGGTGTGGACTACCCTGAGAAAATCAAGTGCTACAAGGCTCTCTCCCTGCTGCCGGAGTCGTGGGGGCCCTTGGTGGTCAACCTTAATGGGATGAAGGACTCGTGGTCCCTTGAGTGGATTCGCGCACAAGTTCTTCAAGAGGAGTTTCGGAGGAAGGAGCTGACCGCCGCTGCCGGTGAAGGTGGAGGCTCTGCCTATGGCATGAAGGGCTTCAAGGGGCGTGGCAGCAAGAAAGGGAAGGCCAAGGAAGGCTCTGGAGGGGAGCAGCATTCGGGAGGGAAGCGTGGCAACAAGGGAGGCAAGCGGTGTGGCGGCAAGTGTTGGTATTGCCATGTGGAAGGGCACCCATGGTTCAAGTGCCGCAAGCTACCTGACGGTTGGAGGCCTGGTCAGCCATCAATTGAGGGCTCCAAGGGTGTTCATGGAGCTATGGGAGAAGGCATGGGCAGTGAGGATGGCGAAGGAGGTGCTGGCGGATACGGCGGCATGTTCTACCATGTAGGGGAGGCGTGCCCCGAGGACATGGTTGTGCCGGCCAGCAAGATTGCTCTTCACCGCTCCTCCCATTGGGTCATCGACACGGGAGCCTTCATGACCATGACCAACCGAGAGGATCTACTGGATGAAGTTAGGCCATCAAAGGCAGCCACCGTCGTTTCAGCCACCGGCCAAGTTGTACCCGTGCGTGGCGAGGGGAGAGCCATGTTCATGGGTGCGGATGGGAGGCTTGTGGGGCTGAAGCGTGTTCTCCTTGTTCCTGGATTGTGTGCCAACCTCCTCTCTACCAAGGCCCTAAGTGAGGCAGGGATGAAGATGGAGATGTTGGGCACAAAGGTTTTCAAGGCAACTCTGGATGGGCGCGTATTGTGGGACCTCCGAGGCGGCAAGGACATGCACCGGTCCATGTGGGAGATACCGGTGCTGCCATGGAAGGAGGCGGCTGCGCGCTTGGCTGCTGGAGATGTGAGAGGAGGGCGTGTTAACCACGTGGACAATGGAGGGGGTGGTGATGACAGTGATGGTGGGCTCCTTGGGCATGGAGGGGCTGCGCTTCCAAGTGTAACTCCTAGCACGGGTGAGACGGATTGGCTCACCGCACACCGTCGCTTTGGCCACGTGGCGCTACCTCAGTTGCAGCAGCTGTTTAAGGAGGAAAGAGTCAAGGGGCTGAGGATAAAGGGGGAGCCCAAGGAGGTGGGATCTTGTGAGACTTGCTTGACCAGCAAGTTTTCACGGTTTCCCTTCCATTCGGTGGAGGGGAAGTCGAGTGACCCGGTGGAGCTCGTGCATGTGGATCTCGTGGGACCCATGAAGGTGAAGGGAGATAGTGGGGCCCTGTATTCTATGACCATGGTGGATGACAACACAAGGCTCACCTGGTCCTTTCCACTTGCAAAGAAGAGTGATGCTGCAAGGGTAATCATTGAAGAGTGGCTGCCCATGGTGGAGCGAGAGAGCGGCAAGCGGGTGAAGGCGATACGTAGTGACCGTGGTGGGGAGTTCTTGGGAGCGGAGTTCCGGAGCTGGCTGAAGCGGCATGGCATCAAGCAGCAGCTCACCACGGCCTACACCCCTCAATCCAATGGCGTGGCAGAGAGAGCGAACCGGACCATCTTGGAGGGCGGGAGAACGATGTTGGTAGACTCGGGTCTACCCTTACGGTTCTGGCCCCTCGCTATTCGCCATGCCACCGTCATCAAGAACCGAGTATTGACTCATGTGGGAGGGCAGCATTGGGTCCCTATGGAGAAATGGAGGGGCAAGAAGCCTCTGGTGGATATGCTTCGAGTCTTTGGGTGCATGGGACTCGTGCACGTCCCTAAGGAAAAGCGTGACAAGCTTCAAGCGGCGGCGGTGTGGGCTGTTCATTTGGGACTTGCACAAGGGAGCAAGGGGTGGCTCATGTGGGACCCAATAGCCAACACCATCTTCACCACCAGAGATGCCAAGTTCATGGAGGGGCTCATGTTCAAGGAGTGGTTGGAGCGAGGGAGGAGCAAGGTCACCATTCCGCTCGGAATAGAGGTGGGAACGAATGACCCACTCTTCATTCCCATCGAGTTGTCTTCGTCTTCAGAGGTAACGGAGGTGTCACATGACTTGGGAGGTGCTGAAGGGGAGGCAGTAGAGGTGGAGGGAGTGTTGCAGCAAGAGAAGGCCCCTGTAGCTGAGAGAGGTGATGCCGAGGAGGAGGTGCAGCAGCCTACACCATCCCCTACTCTTCCACCAAGGCGGACAACCCAAGGGAAGCGTGGTGCTGTCCGTGGTGGAGCTAAGGAGAGTGCAGCCAAGGAGAGGCCCAAGAGAGCTGCTCACCCAAGAGATTTCCTCAAGTATGAAAGGCTTGGGGGTCCCAAGGCATTGCTGGTCCAGGAGGAGGAAGATGATGAGGAGAAGGGAGCCGAGGGAGAGATGGAGCAGATTTGTTGCTTCGGTGTCAACTTACCTCATGAACCGGCTTCGATGGAGGAAGCACTTGCTGGAGATGATCGAGAGGCTTGGTTGGCTTCAAGGGAGGATGAGTTTAAGAGCCTCATGGAGAATGGAACGTGGACCCTCACCAATCTGCCCCCGGGAAGAAAGGCATTGGATTGCACGTGGATATTACGTGTGAAGACCGATGCGGAGGGGAAGTTGGAGAGGCGCAAAACAAGACTTGTGATCAAGGGTTTCCAGCAGAGGGAGGGGGTTGACTTTAAGGAGGTGTTTGCTCCTGTTGCCAAGGCTCCTACGCTCCGGGTGTTGCTGGCAGCAGCTGCCGTTTGTGGTTGGAAGGTGGAGCAAATGGATGTGAAGACGGCTTTCCTCTATGGCGTGGTAGATGAGGAGATTTACATGAAGCAGCCAGAGGGGTACGACGATGGGAGCGGACGTGTTTGCAGGCTCAACAAGGCCATCTATGGCCTCAAACAAGCTCCAAGGTGCTGGTATGCAAGGCTGGTGGAGGCGTTGGAGGCTCTTGGCTTCAAAGTTAGCGGGTGCGACGAGAGTCTCTTCATAACCGAGGGGGATGAGGAGAAAGTGTTTCTCCTTGTCTACGTCGATGACATTCTCCTCTTCTCTCCATCCCTGGAGAGGATCAAGGAGGTGCAAGGGAAGCTGAAGGAGACCTTTCAATGCAAGGCCCTTGGACCAGTGGGGTATTACCTTGGTCTTCACGTGGAGCGGGACGAGGTGAAGGGATGGTTGAGGCTTCACCAACACAAGTACCTTGCAGCCATGGGGGAGAGGTATGGGCTGGAGGAAGGGAGGAGTGTAAAGACTCCACTACCCTCAGGATTTCAGCTACACCTTGATGAAGAGGAGGGTGAGGTGTTGGAGCCCGAGTTGCAGCGTCGGTTCCAGTCAATGGTGGGGAGCTTGATGTATGCTTCGGTCAACACTCGCCCCGATATTTCATTCGCGGTTTCGCAGCTGGCTCGTGTGGTGTCTAGGCCCCTTCAAGAGCACCTTGATGCAGCAGAGAGGCTGGTGAGGTACTGCATGGCAACCTCAAGGGTGGGGCTGCAATATTCAGTGCATGGGCAGCTGAAGCAAAAGGGAGTGGAGGAGGTGAGCACGAAGACCGGTGCACCTGCAAGGCGTGGACACTTGTACCTCTCGTGCTTCACCGATGCTACCTGGGCAAGTGACATCAGTGATGCAACATCCCACGGTGGCTATGTATGCTGTGTTGGAGGGAGTCCAGTGAGCTGGAAGTCTAAGAAGCAAGGGGAGATAGCTCACTCATCAACGGAGAGCGAGTACATGGCGTTGTTTCATGGGGTGAAGGAGGTGGTTTGGATGAGGAGGTTGCTTGAGGAGTTGGGGCAGGAGCAAGAGGGTCCTACACCTGTGTTTTGTGACAGCCAAGGAGCAATTGCAATGGCTCGCAATGCTGTGCTCCATGGGCTGAACAAGCACATGCATATCAAATGGCATTGGGTGAGGAAGGAGGTGAAGAAGGGCACGGTCTCCTTGCACTACATCAACACTACCAAGCAACCTGCAGATTTTTTGACGAAGCGGCTTGCAGAGCATCAGCATTGGACCTGCGCCACCTTGTGTGGCATGTCCTTCAACTAAGGGAGGCAGCTTCAGGGAGCAGCTAAGGGATGAATGAGAGCACGATGAGGGGGAGTTTGTTGTGCCAACACATTACAGTGGCACGGTCATCGCACTCCCATTCAGCCTACAAGCCTGCTCAGCTTCTGGAATTTTGTGGGGAGGTTGTTCAACACGTGTTCCTCAAACCCTCAAAGTTTCAGAGTTTTTGAAGCAGTTACCAAGGCATGACAACATTTTATGTTTCAAGACTTATGGCATCCCGGAAGTGTGTGTTACTCCTTTTTGGTAACACCCGAGTTCACCATTTCGGCTGCTGACTCGTCTACCGAGATCTGATTGGTCTGGAAGTCCTTTGCCCCGCTGTGCTAGTGGTCACCAAGTTTCAGAACGATCCAACATCTGAGCATTGCGTGACAGCTGCCGAAATTCACTGTTCCGTAGTCATGGTGCACTGTTGGCAGCATTTCCCTTGCCACCCTTTCATTGTTGTCATGCCAATGGTGCAGGGACAGAGAATGAGACAAGAAGTACAGGTGGTCAAGTGGGACTCTACAACCCTCCTTTTGAGAAGTGTGGTCTTCCTGGAAGCAACTTGCAAGAGGGTGCAAGTGGGAAGACAAGCTGACTCATGTTGGCTTGACTCACTATTGGTAGCCTTGAGTACAGCTCTGAACATCCAAGTGTGGTTGGCTTTGCTGACCTAGCTAGGACGTTTCCCATTCTTCTCTAGCCTTTCTCCCCTAGGACTCAACCTTCTCTGAGTTCCCAGGATGACCCAACCCCTTATGAGTCCCCTAGGCAATGTTGTACTCACCTCTTCCTTGCATCAATGAGAATACACGTTTTTTCAGCCGAGCTTACGTTTTCGTTCACTGCGTAGTGCACACACCTCTGATAATAGCAACTAATATACCGTTGGAAAGCAGACACCTAAGGCTAACCGCTGTTCAAGTTTCAGCCTCGTATGTTCTCGGAGCTGATCGTGACGGCGTTTTGAACAGAGGCGGTTTGAAGACGTCAGATTCTGCTTAGGCGGTTTCATGGGCATCCGCGACCCCTAAGTGGACTGCAGACTATAACACTAGGCCCCTTGGCTCCTCGGCCCCTAGGCCCCACGGCCCCGCCCCTAGGCCCCCCACCACTTGTGTTTGGCCCCTCGGCCCCTAGGCCCCTCGGCCTCGCCCCTCTGCCCCGTGGCCCCTAGGCCCCTCGGCCCCTCGGCCCCTAGGCCCCCCACCACTCGTGTTTGGCCCCTCGGCCCCTAGGCCCCTTGGCCCCGCCCCTCGGCCCCTTGGCCCCTAGGCCCCTTGGCCCCTCGGCCCCTAGGCCCCCACCACTCGTGTTTGGCCCCTCGGCCCCGCCCCTCGGCCCCTCGGCTCCTCGGCCCCTAGGCCCCATGCCCCTCGGCCCCTTGGCACCTCGTCCCCTTGGCACCTCGGCCCCTCGGCCCCTAGGCCCCTCGGCCCCGCCCCTCGGCCCCTCGGCTCCTCGGCCCCTAGGCCCCACGCCCCTCGGCCCCTTGGCACCTCGGCCCCTAGGCTCCTACCTGTTTGGCCCCTCGGCCCCTAGGCCCCAGGCCTCTCTGCCCCTGCTGCTACTGCTACTGCTGCTGCTGTTACTGCTGTTATTGCTGCTCCTGCGTACTGCGCCACTATGGCCTCGCTTCGAGTTCTCGCGTTCGATCATGAGGGTAGACCGGTTCAGTTTGACACGTGGCTCGACGACCTCCAGCTGTACCTACTGAGCGATATTAAGGACAGTGTTTCACTGTTTGACCACGTGTCCGGTGCCGCTACTGCCCCTCCCGCCACTGCTGACAGTGCGACTCGCTCCCAGTGGCTTTCTCGCGACGCTGCTGCCCGCTTAGCCATTCGCAACCACCTGCCGTCTCTCTTGACCCCACCTCCCTCACTGTTGACCTCCTCGAGCAGCATCTCCTAGCTGCTGAGAATAGTGCGGTTGCTGTAGGTGCTGCTCGTGGCATTCCGCGCCCGCCCTACTTTAAGGGGTGCCATCCCCTCCCCCCTTGCCCCCTCCTACGCCTCTGATGCTGCTGCAGACATCTTTGTTGCTGAGGACGTCGGGGCTGCTTCTGCTAGTATGAAGCGCTGCAGCAGCAAGGGCAAGGGTGGCAAGGGTGGTGGAGGTAGCAGCGGCGTTGGTGGAGGTGGCAGCAGGAGTAGTGGTGGGGGCAGCAGTGGAGGTGGCGGCGGCGGTGGGACTGGTGGAGGTAGTGGGGGCTCTGGTTGCGGCAGTGGAGGCAGCGGTGGGAGTGGCGGCAGTGGCGGCAGTGGGACTGGTGGCGGTGGGACTGGCGCTCGGCGTGTTAGTTCTGGAGGTGGCCAGCGTCAACAGCAGCAGCGTCCGAGCAAGACCCAGTCGCCCTAGCAGCTTCGTGAGTGGTTTTTGTGTGGGGCGTCTGGGGCTAGTTACCCGTATGTCATTCGCACGGGTGACCGTGCCGGTCAGACTTGCGGGCGGCTCCACACTCAGCACCGCTGCTTCTCCCGCCTCGACGACGCTTGGCGTGCTGACTTTGGTGACGACGTCGAGCTCCCTCGCTTGGCAGATCTGCTTAGGTCTAGGATTGCTATCTTTGACCTAGACTTTGATGCTATTCTTTCTGCTATTTATGCTTTGTCTGTTAGTGCTGAGGGTGACTGTTACCGGTGTATGCTGACCCAGGTATAGGTGCTGCTGCTTTAGGTGCTAGTGAGTCTGGTACTCTCCCTGGTACTGCGCCTGCTCAGGCCTTGCACACCTTCACGCTGGACTCAGGCGCCTCTGCTTGTTTCTTTCGTGACAGCACCACTCTCACTCCTCTCTCTACACCTGTCCCGGTCCGACTAGCTGACCCCTCTGGGGGGCCGGTCGTGGCCCGTTACTCCACTGTCCTCCCGTGTCCGGCGGTTCCATCCGGCTCACTGTCAGGTCTTCACCTCCCCTTGTTCTCTACGAACTTGGTGAGTACCGCTGCCCTCCAGGATGCGATGGTCACTACCACCACTCCTGGGGGTCAGCGTGTGTCGATCTGCACGTGCACACGGATGGGGCGTCACCTGGCCACGTTCACTCATCGGCCAGGGTCGAGTCTGTACACACTCGCTACCGAGCTTCCTCAGGTAGCTGCGTCTGCTCAGGTGTCCGCGTCAGGTCAGGTCGCCGCCTCTTGCTCGTGTCGCCTCCTGTCGCACCAGACTCTTCTGTGGCACCACCGCCTGGGTCACCCCTCCCTGCCACGCCTTCGTGGCATGCACTCTCGTCTTCTTGTCTCTGGTCTTCCCAGGTCCCTGCCTCCCCTGCCGCCCTCGCCTTCCCCGCCCTGCCTTCCTTAGGTCGAGGGGCGGCAGCGCGCCGCTCCTCACTCCTCCTCATTTCCCCCGACGACTGCTCCCCTGCAGACTCTCCGCATAGACGTGTGGGGCCCAGCCCGCGTCAGTGGACAGAGCCGCGAGCGCTACTTTCTGCTGGTAGTTGAGGACTACACACGGTACACCACGGTCTTCCCCTTGCACAGCAAGGGTCAGGTCGTTGATGTCTTGATCCCTTGGATCCGCACAGTCCATCTCCAGCTCCGCGAGCGGTTCGGCCAGGACCTTCCTGTGCTGTGTCTGCACTCTGACAAATGTGGTGAGTTCTCCTCCGACCTCTTGCGGGACTTTTGTTGTGGGGAGGGCATTCTCCAGTCGTTCACGCTTCCAGACTCCCCTCAGCAAAATGGGATTGCTGAGCACCGCATTGGCTTAGTCATGGAGGTCGCTCGTACATCCATGATCCATGCGGCTGCTCCCCATTTTCTGTGGCCGTTTGCGGTCTGGTACGCTGCGCATTAGCTCAAACTCTGGCCCCATGTCTCCTTGCCGGAGACGTCGCCCACACTGCGTTGGACGGGGGAGGTTGGCGATGCGTCGGTGTTCCGGGTCTGGGGATCTCGTGCCTTTGTTTGACGAGTCGGTTCCTTTTACCGTCTCTTCCCCTACCGCTCTGCCCCTCCCCCGCCCCCGCCGCTCTTCCTTGCTCTCGGTCCCCCTTCGGTAGACCCCCTCCCACCCCAGGGTCCTGCTCCCTCAGGTGTGTCTAAGGTAGACCCTCTCTCTGGTCCTGCGCCTGTTCAGGTAGCTGTCGGCTCAGGTGCTGCTCGGGGTGCTGCGTCTGGGGGTGCGGAGCCGGGGGGTGCGAAGTCTGAGGGTGCTGGGTCTAGGGGTGCTGAGCCTGGGGTTGGGGAGCTCGGGGGTGCTGAGCCTGTGGGTGTGGAGCCTGAGGGTGCTGAGCCTGGGGGTGCTGAGTCGGAGGGTGCGGAGCCTGGGGGTGCTGAGCCTCAGGGCGCTGCTTCGTCTGGAGTTCCTGCTGGTGCTTCGCCGCGACTGTCTCCGCAGCAGCTGCGTGAGTGGTTTGTTCGGCGCGCACGCCTTCGGAGTGGAGCTACTGGAGCTGGAGGCGCTGGAGACGCTGGAGCTGGAGGTGCTGGAGTTACTGCTGGAGCTGGTGGTACTGGAGGTACTGCGGCTACTAGTCCTGGAGGTGCTCGTACCAGGGGTACTGGAGCTGCCGGGACTGGTGGTGTTGAGGGCGCTGGAGCTGGAAACCCTACGGAGCCTGGAGCTGCTGGAGCTGGAGGCACTGGCGCTGGTGGCGCTGGAGCTGGAGGCGCTGGAGCTGCAGGAGCTGGAGCTGTTGACCCCGGAGCTGGAGGTGCTGGAGACACTGTGCGGCCGCGACCGTACTTCGTTCCCCTGCTTCAGCAGGTTCTTGGTGTCCCGTCTTCTACTGGCCTTACTCCTCCCCTCTTGTGTCCACCGCCTGACCAGTCGCAGCTGCCGTTGCAGCCGGCCTCTCCACTGCCTGCTCCCTCTCCTTACACTGAGCAGTCCGGCGGTCTTACAGAGCGTCGTGAGCCTGCGTCTCGTCCTATCTTGCCTGTTCGCACTGCTCGTCGCGTTCCTCGTTCGCGTCCTCCTCCTGTCCCCGGCACGCACGCTATGGCACTCCGTCCTTCCTCTGTTCCACTACTTGTTCCTCTTCCTGCTCCTCCTGAGTCCTCTCTTCCTGAGGTCCCTGACCCTGAGTCTAACCGCGCTCGTGCTGCCAGTCCCACTGTCGCTCTTCTCCTCGCCACTGGTGTCACTTACCCTTCCTTTGAGTCTGCTGCTGCGTCTGCCCTCGTTGCTGAGCTGCTTGACTTTGCAGCTGCCTGTCGTCTAGACTACGCCACTGCTCTTATTGCTGAGTCTGAGTCTGCCAGTCCTCCGTCCGTCGGGGGTGAGTGTGCTCTTGGCACGGACGTCCTTGAGGATAGGCAGGAGGACTTTGAGTGTCTTGCAGCTGCTGTACCTCGTTTCGCTTCCATGCTGCTTGCCCCTGAGGGAGACACGGATGCACCAGACATCCCGACCCCGCGCTCTTACGCAGAGACGATTACGGGTCCTTACTCCTCTCAGTGGCAGGCAGCCTTGGATGCCCAGATGGCATCTTGGACGTCCACAGGCACCTACGTTGACGAGGTTCCCCCATCTGGGGCGAACATAGTCGATGGCATGTGGATTTTCAGGGTGAAGCGGCCGCCGGGTTCTCCGCCTGCCTTCAAGGCGCGATACGTTGCTCAAGGCGATAGGGGGTCGACTACTTTCAGACCTTCTCTCCCACCCCGAAGATGACTACTCTTCGGGTGTTGCTGCGCGTCGCTGCTCAGCGTGACTACGAGTTGCACTCTCTGGACTTCAGCACAGCTTTCTTGCAGGGCAGCCTGCACGAGGAGATCTGGCTGCGCCGCCCACCTGGCTTCACTGAGTCGTTTCCTGCAGGTACTCAGTGGAACCTCCGGCGGCCAGTCTACGGTCTCCGCCAGGCGCCTCGCGAGTGGCACGACACACTGAGGACTACACTTGCGGGTTTTGGGTTTGCTCCTGCTACTGCTGACCCGTCGCTGTTTCTATGCACCGACACCTCGCTGCCGCCGTTCTACGTCCTCGTGTACGTCGACGACCTCGTCTTTGCCACTGCTGACACTGAGGCACTGACCCTTGTGAAGTCGGAGCTGCAGAAGAGACACACTTGCACTGACCTGGGTGAACTGCGCAGCTATCTTGGCTATCACCCGAGACAGAGCACGGCGCACCATCACCCTGACTCAGTCACACATGGTGCACCAGGTCCTTCAGCACTTCGGCTTCCAGTTCTCCTCGCCACAGCCCACTCCTCTGTCTACCAGCCACTCGCTCTCAGCTCCACCTTCGGACGAGTCCGCAGAGCCGAGTGGTCCATACCCAGAGCTTGTTGGTTGCCTCATGTACTTGATGACGTGCACACGACCTGACCTCGCGTACCCTCTCAACCTTCTGGCTCACTACGTGGCTCCCGGTAGGCACCGAAAGGTGCACTTGGATGCTGCAAAGAGGACGGGGCTAGTGCTTGGAGGACGGGGTCCAGTTGTCCTCACCGGTCACGTAGACACTTCCTGGGTTGACGACTCAGCTATGCAGCGATCGTCACAGGGTTACACCTTCAGCCTCTGTTCCGGCTCTGTTTCGTGGTGGTCTACCCGCTCGTCTTCGGTTCTCAGCTCCAGTTGTGAGGCTGAGATCTACGCCGGGGCCATGGCTGCACTGGAGCTACGCTGGCTCACCTACCTGCTGACTGACTTGGGAGAGCAGCCTCGTTCGCCTCCAGTTCTGTACGTAGACAACAAGGCCATGATTGCCTTGTGTCAGGAGCACAGATTGGAGCACAGAACGAAGCACATCGCTCTGCGATACTTCCTTGCTCGAGAGTTGCAGCAGCATGGCCAGCTTCGTCTTGCGTACGTGGCCACTAGGGCCAACACTGCTGATATATTCACCAAGGCACTTCCGCCTGGTGATCATCAGCGCTTCTCTACTGTGTTAGGCCTTGTGCCTACTTTGCCTCACTTGCTTACTGCTTGACTCTGCTTGTACTGTGATCTATATATATGCATGCTTGCACTTGCTAGGATATGATCACTGTATTGTTTGTTCTCTTTATATCACTCTGCATGTGAACTAGCCTTGTGGCCCTTTGCTTGTGCTCGGACAGTGTGGTGACTTTGTGATCCACCCTGCGCTTGCTTTGCCTTTCTTGACTGGTCTTGTGACCACTTGTTCTCCCCCACTTTGCCTATGGGGGTGTGTCAGAACATTATAGCTTTTACATTTGTGTAGGCTATAGTGGGGTAGCCCATAAGGGTTACAACCCAATTAAGGTTAAAACTTGTACCCAACTGTTTCATAGTTCATTCATTCTCGTTCGTTACTTCTGAAATTATCCGGGTGTCTCTTATAAACAGGCTAGACTCATTATAAGGCACCTATTTGTGTGTACGAGATTAGTCATATATGTCGTATGATCGAAATTGCAATATATTATAGTGAAACTTGAAATACTGCGTACATTTTTACCCTTGCGATGCACGAATTCTTCCACGTGCTGACTTAGGTACTACCAAATTTGCCTCTGCAAGTATTTTCCATGATGTGGCTTCTCGAACAATGGTGGCCGAAGGGCACCTTCCCAACATCCACACTCATGATGAGAAACTCTCTTCAAGATGTGTGAAAAAAATTCGAACTAGTTTAAAAATTTTCCATTTACCGTAATACCCCGGATAGTAGCGCATATGCGCTTATAATAAATTATTATTTTTTAAGGGGGGCGCTTGTAATTGAGTAACGGCCATAAGCGCCGGCGCTTTTATAAAGGCAAAAATGAATTTCTCTGTAAAGGATATCATTCTGAAGCCGTGGAGAAGGCGAGTACAGCACTGTACCATGCACGCGGGGTCGTGCATGGAATGACGTCGAAACTTGCCGCGGTTCGATTTCCCACCGCACAAAACCCGTCCCGGTGCAACGCACCTGCCAGCGCTGATGCAAAACCTGCCGTGCGGCCCAATCACGTTGGCATGCGCTGCCAGGCAGGAGCATCTCGGCAGAACCATCCAGAACGTGATGGAATCTGCCGTGCCAGCTCAGCATGGATGGTGCCCCCAACCCTCCTCTGCGGGTTGGGGCAGGGGTGTACTCGTCTCTCATCGACGAGGACCCCGAGCCGCAAACCAGAAGGGGTCCCCTTCAATCTCCCATTTCAACACCCAGGGTTGCAGTTTTTGATTCAGTCTTCATTTTCTCGCCCGCCTGGCTGCGGAATGAGAAGAAACAAGAGTGGATGAACTATGAATGAAGTGGGTACAAGTACTAACCCTAATTGGGTTGTACCCCCTATGGGATACCCCACTACAGCCTACACAAAAGTATATGCTATATGCGTTCTGACACACCCCCATAGGCAAAGTGGGGGAGAACAAGGGGTCACAAGACCAGTCAAGCAAAGCAAAGCAAGGCAAGCTCAGGGTGGATCACAACGTCACCACACATTCTGAGCACAAGTTCAAGGCCAGAAGGCCAGTTCACATGCAGGAGTACATATATACATAGATAAGGCTAGACAAGCAAGAGCAGGTATATATATATGTAACAGTACAAGCAAGGTCAAGGGGTGAGCAAGTGAGGCAAGACAGGGACAAGACCCAGCTGGGTGCAGAAGCGCTGATGATCACAAGGCGGAAGAGCCTTGGTGAAGACATCAGCAGTGTTGGCCTAAGAGGCCACGTACGCAAGCCGCAACTGACCACGCTGCTGTAGCTCACGAGCAAGGAAGTAGCGAAGAGCAATGTGCTTAGTTCTGTGCTCCAGTCTCTGCTCTCGACACAAGGCCAGCATGGCCTTGTTGTCTACGTACAGGACTGGAGGAGAACGAGGCGGCTCTCCAAGGTCGGTCAGCAGGTAGGTGAGCCAGCGAAGCTCCTGGGCAGCCATGGCCCCAGCGTAGATCTCAGCCTCACAACTGGAGCCGAGAACAGAAGACGAGCGAGTAGCCCGCCACGAAACAGAGCCGGAACCGAGGATGAAAGTGTAACCCTGTGACGACCGCTGCGTAGCCTGGTCGTCAGCCCAAGAAGCGTCCGCGTGCCCAGTGAGGACCACTGGACTCCGCCCTCCAAGCACTAGCCCCATGCCCGACGTACTGCACAAGTAGCGCAACACCCTCTTCGCAGCAGCCATGTGCTCTGGTCGGTGTCTCCCAGGAGCAACATAGCGTGCAAGAATGCTAAGAGGGTATGCAAGGTCAGGTCGTGTGCAGGTCATCAGGTACATGAGGCAGCCAACAAGCTCTGGATACGGGCCACTCGACTCTACGGACTCATCCGAAGGCAGAGCTGAGAGTGAGTGGCGAGTAGGCAGAGGAGTGGCCTGAGGCGAGGAGTACGTGAAGCCGAAGCGCTGAAGGACCTGCTGCACCATGTGTGACTGAGTCAGGGTAATGGTGCGGCGTGCTCTGTCCCGGGTGATCTGCAAGCCAAGGTAGCTGCGCAGTTCACCCAGGTCTGTGCACGTGTGTCTCTTCTGCAGCTCGGACTTCACGTGGGCGAGTCCAGTAGTGTCAGCTGTGGCAAAGACTAAGTCGTCGACGTACACGAGGATGTAGAACGGCGGCAGGGAGGTGTCGGTGCGCAGAAACAGCGACGGGTCGGCAGTAGAAGGAGCAAACCCAAGAGCCGCAAGCGTAGTCCTCAGTGTGTCGTGCCACTCACGTGGCGCCTGGCGGAGACCGTAGACTGGACGCCGGAGACTCCACTGGGTACCAGGAGGGAAAGACCCAGTGAAGCCAGGTGGGCGGCGCAGCCAGATCTCCTCGTGCAGGCTGCCCTGCAAGAAAGCAGTGCTGAAGTCGAGAGAGTGCAGCTCGTAGTCACGGTGAGCAGCAACGTGTAGCAGTACCCGAAGAGTGGTCATCTTCGGGGTGGGGGAGAAGGTCTGAAAGTAGTCAACTCCCTGCCGCTGACTGAAGCCACGAGCCACGTAACGAGCCTTGAAGACAGGCGGAGAACCCGGCGGCCGCTTCACCCTGAAGATCCACATGCCACTGACGATGTTCGCCCCAGGAGGGGGGACAGCGTCAACGTAGGTGCCTGTGGACTTCCAGGAAGCCATCTCTGCATCCATAGCTGCCTGCCACTGAGAGGAGTAGGGACCCTCTATCGCCTCCGCGTAAGAGCGCGGAGTCGGGATGTCAAGTGCATCCGGGTCTCCCTCAGGGGTAAGCAGTACGGACACGAGATGAGGTGAAGCAGCTGCCAGACACTGGAACTCCTCCTGCCTGTCCTCAAGGACGTCCGTGCCAAGGGCACACTCACCCCCGACGGACGGAGGACAGACAGACTCAGACTCAGCAACAAGACTAGCAGCGTAGTCTAGGCGACAGCGAGCAGCAAAGTCGACGAGCTCAGCAACTAGGGCAGACGCAGCAGTAGACTCGAAAGAAGGGTCAGTGACGACAGTAGCAAGGAGACGCGTGACAGTAGGACTGGCAGCACGAAGAGAGTCCGACTCCGGGTCGGGAAGAGCAGGAAGGGAGGACTCAGGAGGAGAAGGCAAAGGGGCACGCAGAGGAGCAGTGGACGGACGCAGAGACATCCGGTGCGTGCCAGGGACAGGAGGAGGACGCGGACGCGAACCACGACCACTAGCGCGAGCAGTACGGACAGGCGACGCAGGGCGAGACGCAGGCTCACGACGCTCAGTAAGACCTCCAGTAGGACCAGTGTAGGGAGAAGGAGCAGGCAAAGGGGAGGTAGGCTGTAGCTGTGACTGCGACGGGACAGGCTGTGGACCCTCCAAGGGAGGAGGAGGACCAGCAGAAGGCGGAAGACCAAGAACCTGCTGCAGGAGTGGAACGAAGTACGGTCGAGGCCGCGTAGCGACGCCAGAAACAGCAGGGACAGCACCAGTACCCCCAGTAGGAGCACCCGCTCCAGCAGCACCTCCAGCAGCTCCACCAGTGGTAGCCGCAGCGCCAACACCCTCAGCAGCACCAGCTCCAGTCGAACCTGCAGGCCCAGCAGCTCCAGTACTCCCAGTACGAGTACCTCCGGGACCCGCAACAGCAGCACCCTCAGTAGCCGAAGAACCTCCAGCACCAGCAGCACGGCTCCAGCGCCGGGCAAACCACGGCTCCAGCGCAGCTTGTGTGGAGAGAGTGGCTCCCGACGAGACGAAGCACGCGGAGAACCTCCAGGCGGAGGACCTCCAGGCTCAGCACCCCCAGACCCAGCACCCCCAGGCGTAGCACCCCCACACTCAGCACCCCCAGGCTCAGCACCCCCAGGCTCAGCACCCCCAGGCGTAGCACCCCCAGACTCAGCACCCCCAGGCTCAGCACCTCCAGGCTCAGCACCCCCAGTCTCAGCACCCCTAGGCTCAGCACCCTCAGCAGCACCAGAGTCACCAGTGACCTCGACAGGCTCGACTGCGTCTACCTGGGACACACCTGAAGGGGCAGGACCCTGAGGGGGGAGGGGGTCTACCGGGGGGGGACCTGGTACAAGGAAGAGCGGGGGCGGGGGGAGGGACGGAGTGCGGTAGGGGAAGAGGCGGTAGTAGGGGACCGACTCGTCGAACGTGACGTCCTGGGAGGACAGAACACGGCGAGAGGTGGGGTGGTAGAACTGCCACCCAGGCGCGTCGGGGGGGAACCCCAGGAAGACGCAAGGAGCAGCACGAAGGGACAGCTTGTCCGCAGACAAGTCGCGGACAAACGCCCGAGATCCCCAGACCCGGAACGCCGACGCATCGCCAACCTTCCCCGTCCACAGCAAGGCTGGGGAGGTCTCCGGCGTGGAGACCCTAGGGTGAAGGTTGATCTGATGCGCCGCGTACCTCACCGCAAACGGCCACAGAAAATGGGGGGCAGCCGCATGCATCATAGACGTACGAGCGACGTCCATGACCATGCCAATGCGGCGCTCAGCAATCCCATTTTGCTGCGGAGAGTCCGGAAGCGTGAAGGTCTGACGGATGCCTCGTGCACGACAGTAGGCTCGCAGAAGGCCAGAGGAGAACTCCCCGCCTCTGTCCGAGTGCAGACGCAGAACAGGAAAGTCGGAGCCAAAGCTCTGCCTGAGCTGGAGACGAGCTGCGCGGATCCAGTCGATCAGCACCTCAGTGACATCACCCTTGCTGCGCAAGGGGAAGACTGCGGTGTAACGCGAGTAGTCGTCAACAACGAGTAGGAAGTAGCGCTCGTGACCCTGCCCACGGACGCGGGCTGGGCCCCACACGTCCATGTGAAGCGTCTGCAACGGGGCCTCTGTCGGAGGAAACTGGGAGGAGTGAGGGGCAGCACGCTGGCGCCCCTCGACACAGGGGACACAGGTAGGGCCAGGGCTCTGAGGAAGGGGAGGGAGGGACCGGGGGAGACCAGACACTAGAAGACGGGAGGCCATGCCTCTGAGCCGAAGCAGAGAGGGGTGACCAAGACGGTGATGCCAGAGGAGAGTCTCGTGAGACAGGAGACGACACGAACAGGGGGCAGACTCAGGACCAGACCTGGACGCTCCAGCAAACACCCGACCTGACGAAGCGACTCTACCAGACTCAGTAACGGGAGGAGACGTAGTGGTCAGTGTGTACAGGCTCGACCCCGGCTGACGGGTGAACGTAGCCAGGTGTCGGCCTGTGCTAGCCTCTGTACAGTGCGTCACCCGCTGACGCGCAGGAGTGAACTGGTGTACACCCGCATCCTGGAGGTCAGCACCACTCACCAGGTTCGTAGAGAACGAGGGGAGGTAGAGACCAGACAGGGTGCCAGAGGGAGCCGCCGGACACGGGAGGACTGTGGAGAAGCGAGACAGGACAGGACCCCCAGAGGGGTCAGCCAGAGACACTGCAACCGGCCGACTCAGCGGTGTGAGTGTGGTGCAGTCCCGAAAGAAGGAGCGAGACGCCCCAGAGTCAAGGGTGAAGGTGAGGGAGGCCGAAGCCGACGTAGTACCTGAGAGCGCAGACTCACCAGTACCTGAGGACGCAGACACACGGGCACCTAGAGCAGCAGCGTCGCAAGCACCTAGGGCAGCAGCCTCACCAGGACCTAGCGCAGCAGTCTCAATGCCCGGATCGGGCGGGAAACACCGGTAACAGTCACCCTCATCACTAATAGACACAGCATACATGGCAGAGAGAATAGCATCAAAGTCAAGATCATAGATGGCAACACCCGCCCTGGACAGCTCGCCCCAGCGAGGGATCTCTGAGGCCTCCGGGAACTGGTGACGCCACGCGTCCGTCAGGCGGCCAAAGCAGCGCTGGGTGGGGTGGGCACCCCCATACTGCTCACCCGCACGGTCGCCGGTGCGCAAAACGTAGGAGCACGGACCAAAACCCCCACCCCGCTGACGCGCAGTGTACCACTCACGAAGCTGCTGAGGGGACAGGGTGTCACGACCACGCTGCTGCTGCTGGCGCGAGCCACCACCGGAGCCACTCCTCTGCGAAGACCCGCGACCAGCACCACCGCCACCCCCGCCGCCTCCGCCGCCTCCGCCGCCTCCGCTACTGCCGCCGCCTCCGCCTCCGCCTCCACCGCCGCCTCCTCCGCCACCTCCGCTCCCACCGCCACCGCCGCCGCCACCTCCACCTCCACTGCCGCCACCGACCCCTCCACCCCCACCTCCACTCCCACCGCCACCCCCACTCCCCCCACTGCCGCCACCTCCACCTCCACCGCCCCCGCTCGCTCCTCCAGCGCCCTTGCCCCCCTTGCCCTTGCCAGAGCGGCGTCTCCCGCTAGGGGCAGACGCCACACCGACCGACTCAAGACCAAGGAGGTCGGCCGCAGCAGCAGAGGCAACAGAGGGCAGAAGGGGGGAGGGGGAACACCCCTCAAAGATGGGGGTGCGCGGGTCACCACGAGAGGCCCCTACAGCGACTATGCTCTTCTCGGCCGCTAGGAGGGACTTCTCGAGGAGGTCAACAGTGAGAGTGGTGGGACAGACAGAGAGAAAGTGGTCCCTGACTACGCGAAGGGAGTCAGGAAGGCGAGTGACTATGTAGTAAAGAGTGATGTACATGGGGGGGGGGTTCTTGGCGCAGAAGTCAGGAGGGAGTGCAGCTCGGTAGCGAGTGTCACTAGTGCGGAGGTGCGTAATGAGGTCAGCGACTGTGGGAAAGGCAGCAAGGTCAGGAAAGAGGTACGGTAGCATGAGACGGCTCAGTGCAGCAGTGGCAGGGGAGGAGTAGCGCGCAACTACAGCGTCGTACAAGGTCTGAGCACTCTTGTACTGACTAAAGTGCGCACGCTCGGAGGTAGGGAGGTGGCGACGCACAGCAAGACGTGCAGCAGCGTCGCGCGTGGCCCACTGGGAGCGAACAGTGGCGTCAGCATCAGCAGCAGGGGCAGTGGAGGCGCCAGAGGTGAGGTCAAAGAGAGAGAGGCCGTCTGCCCTATCGCACTGTAAGAACAGCTGTAGGTCATCTACCCAGACCTCAAAGTCAATGGCCCGACCCTCACCGTCAAAGACGAGAACACTAGGGGTAGCCATGACCCTAGACGACTAGCAGCGCAAACAGTAGGGTGAGGGCAGTGCAGTGAAAAGGCGTTGTGCTCACCAGACTGGGCAGGTCGGGCGGCCCGGAAGGAGGGCGGCGCGGCGGCTCGGCGGCTCAGCTGCTGGGCGGCTCGGCGGGTCGGCGGCTCCGCTGCTGGGCGGCTCGGCTGCTGGGCGGCTCGGCTGCTGGGCGGCTCGGCTGCTGGGCGGCTCGGCTGCTGGGCGGCTCGGTTGCTGGGCGGCTCGGCTGCTGGGCGGCTCGGCTGCTGGGCGGCTCGGCTGCTGGGCGGCTCGGCTGCAGGGCGGCTCGGCTGCCGGGCGGCTCGGCTGCTGGGCGGCTCGGCTGCTCTGCTGTCGGGCGGCTCGGTTGTGCTGCTGAAGGGCGGCACGGCGGTCAGCTGCTCGGCCGGGTGAGACGGCTCGGGCGGCTAGGGTGGCGGGCGGCGCTGCAGCAGGTGACGGGGCCGAGAGCGAGGTGGCGGGGCCGCAGGTAGGGTGGCGGGGCCGCCGAGTGAGGCAGCGGGGCCGCTAGGTAGGGCGGCGGGGCCGCTAGGTAGGGCGGCGGGGCCGCAGGTAGGGTAGGGCGGCGACGAGCCAGGCGGCGACGGGCCGGGACAGGCGGCGCACGGGCCACAACGGGCGGCGACGGGCCGGGGGAGGCGGCGCACGGGCCGCGACGGGCGGCGACGGGCCGGGCGACGACGGGCCGCGACGAGCGGCGACGGGCCGGGACAGGCGGCGCACGGGCCGCGTCGGGCCGCGTCAGGTGGCGACGAGCCGGGACAGGCGGCGCAGGGGCCGCGTCGCACGGGACGGGCGGCTCACGTGGCCGGGGCGGGCGTCAAAAGGGCGGCGGGCGGGCCGCGTAGGGTGGCGACGGGCCGCTAAGGGCGGCGACGGCCGAGCAAGGGCGGCTCGAGGGAGGCCGCGACGGTAGAGAGAGGACCCGAGGCGCGACTCGGGCCTAAGCGGAGCGCGCTTCGGGCAGAAAAAATTTTCGATGGTGGGCCCTAGGATCAGTTCCCACTAGGGAACCTGCTCGATACCATGAGAAGAAACAAGAGTGGATGAACTATGAATGAAGTGGGTACAAGTACTAACCCTAATTGGGTTGTACCCCCTATGGGATACCCCACTACAGCCTACACAAAAGTATATGCTATATGCGTTCTGACACGGAAGCCATGGCGGAATTCACAGGCACTCATTTTCTCTTCAAGAAAAAACCTTCTAGTAGGCCCGCGTACCGTGTTACATCCGACGGGTGGTATAGCCGCATACCTCCAGACCCTCCAGAGCCACCACAGCCTCCTGCGCCGCCTGCTCCTCCGGCTCCTCCAGTGCCTCCGACTCCCCCTGCTCCTCTTGTTCCTCCTGTTCATCCGTGTCCGGTGGCCCCTCACATCGACAACCACCCCGTGCTCACGCTCCTGCTCCCATCGGCGTTCGACGAGTATCTGTCGGAACCGGATTATGACAAGGGCCCCGATGTTGACGTACCCGCTCCAGCGCCAGCACCACGTTGGGGCCAGCCAGAAGATTTCACGTGGGATGAATCTGCAGTCGGCGCTGATGACGACGTGCAAGACGCCGAGGACGGTTGGCGCACTGAGGCCGACACCGAGGCCGCTACTGAGGCCGGCACTGCTGAGGATGTGTTTCCCGAGGGTGCGCCGGGCGGTGACGACGACGACGGCGTCGAATACTGGTCACGCGATGGCCTCCCCGAGAAACTCCCGATACCAACTTATCCTCCACGTAATCGTAAGCGACCTCACCCTTCTTCACAGAACCGTGATTCTCGCCCCCCCTCTCCCAGGCACAAGCCCAACGACCACAAGCGTCAGGCCTATACTGCAGCCGAGAAGTTGAAGTGGGTCGCGCAGCTGGATTTGGCGGTGTCGGTGCGCGCTCTGGCTCGCGAGAGTGGCATCCACCGCAAGTGCCTCGCCAACTGGAAGCGTGCCGCTGATTTCCTCAAGGAAGCCCACTCTGCCAGGTGCCGCATGCACGATCGCGGCAGGGCGTCGTGGTACCGCCCGATGGAGATTAAGGTGTATGAGCGACTGCTCGACTGGCGACGCAAGGGAACCGCGGTGTCCGTCGGCCGCCTGCAGGAGTGGTCCCGGGAGTTCATGAAGATTCTCTACCCCCTCGTGAAGTGGAAAGGGAGCCAACGGTGGTCGGACCGGTTCCGTCGGCGGTGGAATCTCAGCGTGCGAATGAAGACGAAGGTCGCCCAGAAAACCGCCGCCCATAAGAATCATTTTTATTCTCTATGCCATGTGTATGCACTTGTTACTCACTAACCGTAACTGTGCTCAACCGCAGATGTCGCGGAGCAATGCAAGAACTTCTGGCAATTCGTCCGTGACAAGCGTCGGGAGCGCGGCATTGAGACGACGTGGATTATCAACGCCGACCAGACGCCGCTGTGGCTGGAGATGCCCGCCACCACTACCGTCGATCAAACCGGTGTTCGGTCGGTGCCCATCACGAGCGCAGGGTACCAGAAGGAGCGCGTGACCGCGATGTTGGCGTGCACGGCGGACGGGATGAAGCTGAGGCCGTGGGTTTTTTTCAAGCGGAAGACCGTGCCGAAAGGGGTGTTCCCGCCGGGTGAGTCAGGATTCTTGTTTGTTTGCTTTACACCGGTCTTTGTTTTTAAAGAGACTTACAGAAGCTTGTTTGTTATGCAGATGTGGTCGTGTCGTGTCACGAGAACGGCTGGATGGACGCCAACGGCGTCATACAATGGCTTGAGGAGTGCGTCAAGCCATTTCTAAAGCCTGGGTTCGGGAGGCATGCGCGGAGCTCGATGGTCGTACTGGACTCGTACCGCGGTCACCTCACTGATGCCGTTAAGGAGAAGTTTCGCGAGCTCAACTGCGTGCCGGCGATCATCCCGTCTGGCTGCACGGCGGAGGTACAGCCCCTCGACGTCTCCATCAACAAGAGCTTTAAGGCGAGCGTTCGCCAGCAGTATCAGAAGTGGTTTCAGGAAGAAGGCCAAGAACAGCTAACCAAAGCAGGTACGGTAGCCACGCGAGTCCCTAGACTACCGTAGAAGATTTTCCCCCCTTTTTTTGCGCTAACTACCGTCTCATTTCATGTGATTCTGTTGGTACAGGGAACTTGAAGAAGCCACCCCCAGAGGTGGTCGTGAGGTGGATCTCACGGGCTTGGAAAGCAGTGCCCGCCGACCTCATCAAGCGCGCCTTCCTCACCTGTGGCATCAGCAACGCGCTTGACGGCAGTGAGGACGGCCTCGCCATGGCGCACAGGCGGAGCCAGCTGACCGCGGAGGTGGATGTCGATGACTCCATCATCGCCGATGGCTTCTTTGGCAACAACTGCCAGGAGCCAGAATCCGACGAGGAGGAGTAGATTTTCTAGGTAGAGATGCTAAACTTTGCAATATGTAGCTAGATAAAAATGTCAGTGATGATGTTGTAGGTGTAAAGTTAGCATGCTCATGTTTAGTGTTAATTAGAGATGTTTTTTTTGTAATGAGTTCTCCACAACGTGAAAAGGTGCGCTTATAATAAGTACACCCACCAGAGGGGGGGCGCTTATAATCGACTTCCGACCATAAGCGCCATGCTCCAGATAGAAGCGCCGGCGCCCTTTATCGGACGGCGCCTATATCCGGGGCCATACGGTATAAGACTTATAAGACACCCAAAACCTCCCCAAATACAAGATAACCCAAGCATTTTTTCTAGTGTAGAAGATAAGACATATATGTCTTATATCCGGACGATGACGGTAATATCAAGCAGCAGTGGACTCATATACTTTGCAGCTTGATTGAGAAGGTGCGAATTTCTGCAGGTTTCAATTCCACCAGAAGAGAAGCAGGATCAAGGAAGGGTTCCTGGGCTGACAGATTTTCATCACCGGCTCCCTCCACTCCCTCCTCCCCCTCCACACGCCAGGAGAGAGGTTGTCGCATGTCTGCCCGTTTCTGATTGGCCATCAGACTCAGTTCTGTCACCTCCTGAATCTGTTAGAATTGGACAGTAGGATGGGATGTGACAAGTGGGGGTATGAGAGTATGGGGTGTGATTGTGGAACGGGCAGGAAAGCAATAATACATAATGAAGCAGGATGGTAGTGTAAAATCTCGTCGGATGGCTTGTCACTTTCGAAATTGATTGTTCCCTGGTTTTTGGTCAGCTCACTCACAGAAAAAAAAAAAAGAGTAAACAAGAGGCTTTGGCCCAAGTTTGAAGGTTTGAGAAGGTTTGAGTCAAGGATTGAGAGCAAGTTAGAAGGTCGGTAGGGTAACCAATCCTGTCTTGTTGCAAAGAGGTGAGCGTCAGGAATGAAAAGGTAGAGTAACCAAACCTGTTACATGTTACTCTATAATTGGGTAACGAAACCAGTTATTTATAGCCTTATCATAGGGTAACCAAACCAAACCAGTTACCTGTTATTTATAATTGGGTAATCAATAAGTTACCTGCTTTACTGCAAACAATTGCCGAAGGTCCACTTGAGCTGGAGAAGACAAGGCAGCATGCTCCCCAGGCTGCAGATGCAGATGAGGAAAGGAGGCAGATGAGACAGGGAAGCAGGATCATATAAGGGATGAAGAGGTGTTAATCTGACTCTCCTGAAACCAGGAGGCTTCCCGATTGAGAGAGGGGAAAGTGGGGAGGAAATTAGGGCGACAGGAGGGATGCCGGTCAGGGGGCTACAAGGCTGTCTACGGAGTGTACATGGGAAATGAAGTGAAGTGGTGAGAGAAGGGGACGATGAGATTGTGAGGGGTTTAGAGAGGTGCAGTAGGGCAGATGTGCCATCAGAACAAGTGCAACACGAAGGGCATGACAAGAGGGGGAAGTTGAGAGTGAGAAGGAAAAGTGGAATGTGATGAATACAACGGGAAGTAGGATGGAAGGAAGGCCGAGTGTGGGGGGGTGTGAGTGTGAGAGAGGAGGGAGCGTGAGTGCGTACGAGGAGTGAGGGAAGAAGAGGTGTGTGTGAGAGGGGTTGTCAGTGTGGGTGGGACTCACCTCATACAGGTGAGCTAGTCTCAGAACAACCGTGCTTGGAGAGAGCTCCTGCACGTGACAGTGGCACAAGCGAGTGTGAGATTAAAGGGAGGGTAGAGGCTGAAAGAGATGAGACAAGCTCAGCTTTTGAGGCGCCTCAAAAGACAAGCTCAGCAGAACACATCACAGCACAGCAGAACACATCACAGCACAGCACAGCAGAACACATCACAGCACAGCAGAACACATCACAGCACAGCACAGCAGAACACATCACAGCACAGCAGAACACATCACAGCACAGCACAGCAGAACACATCACAGCACAGCAGAACACATCACAGCACAGCACAGCAGAACACATCACATCACAGCACAGCAGAACACATCACAGCATGGAACACATCACAGCATGGAACACATCACAGCATGGAACACATCACAGCATGGAACACATCACAGCATGGAACACATCACAGCATGGAACAGCACAGTTTTATCCTTGAGGGAAAAGTACATGTAGTACGAATGAAACAAGTGCTTGTAACGAGGTGGCAGATAACAGCAACATTGGGAGGGGCCTAGTAGGAGGAATATTATGAGGCAAATAGAAAACAAATGTTTAGCATGAATGAAACAGTTTGGTTGCAACGAGGTGGCTGTTACCTGCATCGAGATGACAGCAACGTTAGGCGAGATCGAGTAGGAGGAAGCACTGTCAGAGCTGCTGGATGACGTGGATGATGCTGATGTGGAAGGTGGTTGGGAGAGGGAGTAGTGCCACGTGTAGCTACCTTCTGCTGCTTTGATAGACTGCTGAGTCTGCGGGCGTTGGGATGGAGAGAAGGCAAGGTTGGGATGGATGGAGAGAGGTTCGAGTGGATGGGGGGTTGAAACATGAGCAGGGAGGGTTGCAGGGAACGCAGAGCATGAGTGGAAGCACATGGAAAGGGTGGGGATCATGGTGTGGTGGAGAGGGCTCCCCTCAACACTAAAGGTGAGCTGAAGAGTGGCTATGATGACCCTCTGTGCATATGTTAGATGCTTTTGAATACTTGAACGAGAAAGAGAAAAAGAGGGATGAGAAGGGCTCATTTGAACTGTAAAAGCGAGCTGAAGAGGTGCTAGGAGCCGAGCCGTTGTGCATATGGGACATGCTTAGAAAAGCGTAAAGAGAACGCGAGGAAGAGATAAAGGAGAGAAAGAGGGATGATAATGGCATGGCTCACTTCAACCGCGAAGGCGAGCTGCAGAGGGGTTAGGAGCCGTTGGGCATGCTGCCTCCTCCACTCGCTCCCCCGCCCCAACCCCAGGCCATCCTCCCCTTGCCCTCCTTCCTCCCCTGCACTTTCGTGAGAGTCCGTGTTGGGATGCAGGCCAAAGCGCAGAGAGCCCACAAGCTGCAGGGCAGGGGAGAGATGGATGTTGCACGGTGGGAAAGATGGAAAGGCATGACTTCATCAGTGAAAAGGCAAGCTGAAGAGGGGCGTTGAGTGGCTGTGTGCGCTGCCCTAAGCGCAGAGAACCTACAACTTGCAGGGCAGGGGAACAATGATTGTTGCTTCATGCGTTTTTTAAGTCGCACTGCGAAAAGACCAGCTCAAAGCAGCGAGATCCTTTTGAGTCGACTCAGAAGTGACTGCCAGGTAGTTTAATGCGTTTCTGGCGGCGCTGCAAGCTAGCAGACCAGCTCAAAGCGCCGAGATCCCATGAATTCCGCAGTGCCAGGGAGATACGGCTGAGAGGGAGATACAGTTGTCGCCGAATGGTATTGCGCGGAGAATTTGGGTGGAAGGAGAGAGGAGGAGAGGAGGTTTTGTTGAGAAAGAAGGTATCGGGAAGAAGTATTGAGAGAGGGAGGTGAAGGTTTTTTTTTGGAGGGGGAAGCATGGTAGCGAGAGGACATCTGTACATGAGATGTGGACCCGTGGTGAAGTGCGGAAATGTGGAGGTGTGGAAGTGTGGAAGTGTAGAAGCTCGTGCTGTGATTATTGCACCAAGCACTCACTGTGAGGAAGCGGGTCTTGTTTCCCAGTGTGATCCTCTCCTCCAGTGCCTCCCCCACGCCCTTGTGGTCCAGCGATACCAGCTTCCTGGTGGCGCGTGGAAGGGATGGGGGGAAATGGGGCGAGATGGGGGGGGGTTAGGGATGAGCAAGGGCCGAACACGAACATGTTCGTGTTCGCCCCTAGACGAACACGTCCGTTTGCCGAACCGAACACTGTTCGGTTCGTTGAACACTTTAAGCAAAAACACGTGTTCGCCGTTCGCCTGTGAAGGCGTGTTCGGGCGAACCTCGAACACGTTCGTGTTCGTCGCGGGGCAAATTGCAGCAGCGGCCCGAACACGAACGTGTTCGGGCGAACATCGAACACTGTTCGGCGAACAATTTAAGCAAAAAAAAACAAACCTGTTCGGTTCGCCTCGAACACGTTCGAGGCGAACCGAACAGGTGTTCGCCCTTGTGCTCATGTCTAGGGGGGGTGAAGCGAGATGGCGTGGGGGTGGAGGGAGATGGGGAGGGGGGGGGGGGGGGGGAATGGGCGGAGATGGGGGGGGGAGGGGATCGGGGGAGATGGGGGGAGATGAGGGGAGTTGGATGCCACGTTTGGTTGGAAAACGATGGAAGTGTGAATGCGTGAGAAACATGGCTCGCCTCTATCTATGCACATAAGAATGAAGACTAGTCGTCGTGTAGCTCCTAGGAGCATAGCTTGCGCATAGCCCATGGCAGCACTACATGCACCCTGGCAGCACTACATGCACCATGGCAGCACTACATGCACCCTGGCAGCACTACATGCACCATGGCAGCACTACATACACCCTGGCAGCACTACATTCACCCTGGCAGCACTACATGCACCCTGGCAGCACTACATGCACCCTGGCAGCACTACATGCACCCTGGCAGCACTACATGCACCATGGCAGCACTACATGCACCCTGGCAGCACTACATGCACCATGGCAGCACTACATGCACCCTGGCAGCACTACATGCACCCTGGCAGCACTACATGCACCCTGGCAGCACTACATGCACCCTGGCAGCACTACATGCACCCTGGCAGCACTACATGCACCCTGGCAGCACTACATGCACCCATGGCAGCACTACATGCACCCATGGCAGCACTACATGCACCCATGGCAGCACTACATGCACCCTGGCAGCACTACATGCACCCTGGCAGCACTACATGCACCCCCCTGTGCTACAGAGTCCTCCCTCACCTGTGAAGCATGACGTCACCTGTGAAGCATGACGTCACTTGTGAAGCATGACCTCCATCTGGCCAGATGCCAGGCTGGCAGCGCCTGCCGCCCGGTCCACAAGCACCGACAACTGGGCTGCTTTGTCTTTTATGAAAGCTCCAACCGTTATCTGAAGTGAAGAGCAAGGAGTCGAGAGAGAAAGGGAGGAGGCAGAGAGGTGCCAATTCTTAGACAAAGAAAGGGCAACACAACGGATCGATAGCTGCAGGGCGCGTTAAGCAGGAGAGAGGAAAAGGCTCTTGTTGCCATCACGTTGACTCTGGTTGACTTGCCAGCGCCACTACTTCAACAGTACACAGGACCACTCCCAATCGAGTGCACTTTTTCTTGCCCTCGAGTTGACTCTGGTTGACCTCGAGTTGACCCTGTTGACTTGCGTTGACTCACCGGATAGTAGTTCCCTGCTATGGGGTCGGTAACGTTAAGGTGCCAGTCGGACCGACAGTCCACCACCTGACAATGGGGTGGTGGGATGGTGGGGTGGTGGGGTGGTGGGGCATGGGGTGATGGGGTGGTGGGGCAGAAGGAGGTGGCATTCTGGGGCTTGTGAATAGGAGGAGCGCTGGACAATGGCACTGGTTTCATGGGCACGTATATGTTCGTTGCAAAGGGAATGGGCAAGGAGAGGGCATGGAGAAGGGAGAGGGCATGGAGAAGGGAGAGGGCACACAAATCTGGCAGACAATACTGTGTAGATAGCGTATTGCTACAGTGACGGCTGGGCTGCAGTGACGGCTGGGCTGCAGTGACGGCTACCTACCTCACCTGTTTGATAAGCTGCTGCCATTGAAGCGGGCTTACACCTCCTAGCCCCTCTCGCTGCCATTGAAGCGGGCTTACACCTCCTAGCCCCTCTCGCTGCCATTGAAGCGGGCTTACACCTCCTAGCCCCTCTCGCTGCCATTGAAGCGGGCTTACACCTCCTAGCCCCTCTCGCTGCCATTGAAGCGGGCTTACACCTCCTAGCCCCTCTCGCTGCCATTGAAGCGGGCTTACACCTCCTAGCCCCTCTCGCTGCCATTGAAGCGGGCTTACACCTCCTAGCCCCTCTCGCTGCCATTGAAGCGGGCTTACACCTCCTAGCCCCTCTCGCTGCCATTGAAGCGGGCTTACACCTCCTAGCCCCTCTCGCTGCCATTGAAGCGGGCTTACACCTCCTAGCCCCTCTCGCTGCCATTGAAGCGGGCTTACACCTCCTAGCCCCTCTCGCTGCCATTGAAGCGGGCTTACACCTCCTAGCCCCTCTCGCTGCCATTGAAGCGGGCTTACACCTCCTAGCCCCTCTCGCTGCCATTGAAGCGGGCTTACACCTCCTAGCCCCTCTCGCTGCCATTGAAGCGGGCTTACACCTCCTAGCCCCTCTCGCTGCCATTGAAGCGGGCTTACACCTCCTAGCCCCTCTCGCTGCCATTGAAGCGGGCTTACACCTCCTAGCCCCTCTCGCTGCCATTGAAGCGGGCTTACACCTCCTAGCCCCTCTCGCTGCCATTGAAGCGGGCTTACACCTCCTAGCCCCTCTCGCTGCCATTGAAGCGGGCTTACACCTCCTAGCCCCTCTCGCTGCCATTGAAGCGGGCTTACACCTCCTAGCCCCTCTCGCTGCCATTGAAGCGGGCTTACACCTCCTAGCCCCTCTCGCTGCCATTGAAGCGGGCTTACACCTCCTAGCCCCTCTCGCTGCCATTGAAGCGGGCTTACACCTCCTAGCCCCTCTCGCTGCCATTGAAGCGGGCTTACACCTCCTAGCCCCTCTCGCTGCCATTGAAGCGGGCTTACACCTCCTAGCCCCTCTCGCTGCCATTGAAGCGGGCTTACACCTCCTAGCCCCTCTCGCTGCCATTGAAGCGGGCTTACACCTCCTAGCCCCTCTCGCTGCCATTGAAGCGGGCTTACACCTCCTAGCCCCTCTCGCTGCCATTGAAGCGGGCTTACACCTCCTAGCCCCTCTCGCTGCCATTGAAGCGGGCTTAGACCTCCTAGCCCCTCTCGCTGCCATTGAAGCGGGCTTAGACCTCCTAGCCCCTCTCGCTGCCATTGAAGCGGGCTTAGACCTCCTAGCCCCTCTCGCTGCCATTGAAGCGGGCTTAGACCTCCTAGCCCCTCTCGCTGCCATTGAAGCGGGCTTAGACCTCCTAGCCCCTCTCGCTGCCATTGAAGCGGGCTTAGACCTCCTAGCCCCTCTCGCTGCCATTGAAGCGGGCTTAGACCTCCTAGCCCCTCTCGCTGCCATTGAAGCGGGCTTAGACCTCCTAGCCCCTCTCGCTGCCATTGAAGCGGGCTTAGACCTCCTAGCCCCTCTCGCTGCCATTGAAGCGGGCTTAGACCTCCTAGCCCCTCTCGCTGCCATTGAAGCGGGCTTAGACCTCCTAGCCCCTCTCGCTGCCATTGAAGCGGGCTTAGACCTCCTAGCCCCTCTCGCTGCCATTGAAGCGGGCTTAGACCTCCTAGCCCCTCTCGCTGCCATTGAAGCGGGCTTAGACCTCCTAGCCCCTCTCGCTGCCATTGAAGCGGGCTTAGACCTCCTAGCCCCTCTCGCTGCCATTGAAGCGGGCTTAGACCTCCTAGCCCCTCTCGCTGCCATTGAAGCGGGCTTAGACCTCCTAGCCCCTCTCCCTGCCATTGAAGCGGGCTTAGACCTCCTAGCCCCTCTCGCTGCCATTGAAGCGGGCTTAGACCTCCTAGCCCCTCTCGCTGCCATTGAAGCGGGCTTAGACCTCCTAGCCCCTCTCCCTGCCATTGAAGCGGGCTTAGACCTCCTAGCCCCTCTTACTGCCATTTCATACCTCCATTACTGTCTTCTGCTGCTGATGCTGCTGATGCTGATGAAGCAGTGAAGCAAATATAAGAGCACCAACGAAGTTTGGACGGGTATTCATGCATGCAGCCCCACCCATCCAATGTAGCTTCAGCGATTGGAGTAGGAGTGAAATTTCTTGCTGCTGTTGATGGATGCGAGCTGTCGTATGGAATGGAAGAATTTCCCTGGTGTGAAAGTCGTGTTTTGAGTCAACTCAAAACAGGACTCCCTGGTGTGTCCTCAAAAATTTCTCTGGTGTGAAAGGAAGGAACAGCTGACCAGTCCCAACAGCGCCTCGCCTACTTGATGCGGCTCCAGCCACTGGAATCAGAGTAGAAGGTGTTGCTGCTGTTGCAGTGAGCCGTGACGCGAGCTTCCATGCACCATCAAGGGCTGTGTGCACTCATTTGAAAACAAGAAACCCTCACCCGCTTGAGGTAGCTGCGGCCACTGGAATCGGAGTAGAAGTTCCTGCTGCTGTTGATGGGCGACACGAAGCGAGTCACCACCTCGTGGTTGTGACCCTTGGAGGGCAGTGGACCCACCTGTGCAACACACTCTCTCACACACAGGCACACACAGAGGCACACACACACACACGCACACACACAGGCACACACACACACACGCACACACACAGGCACACACACACACACGCACGCACACACACACACACAGGCACACACACACACACGCACGCACACACACACACACACACACACACACACAGAGGCACAGTAGAGGCAATAGTAAGGGGTGGCTGTGAGTGCGTCACCACCTCGTGGTTGTGACCCTTGGAGGGCAACGGACCCACCTGTGTGTCAGAATCTGTCAGAATCCCAACCACTAGACCATTGGGATAAAAGGGCTTGTTTCAGTAGCGGGTCAGTGCGCCCATAACCCCCCAGGCTAACATGCCTGTAACCCCCCAAGGATCAATCGGGGATCTCACAGTGCAGCTCTACTGACACCCCCCCACACTGGGAGGCCCAGGACTGAGCACAGCGGCAACGGCCTGCATGTGCATACACCGGGATTCGAACCCGAGACCGCTCTGATACCATGTCAGAATCCCAACCACTAGACCATTGGGATAAAAGGGCTTGTTTCAGTAGCGGGTCAGTGCGCCCATAACCCCCCAGGCTAACATGCCTGTAACCCCCCAAGGATCAATCGGGGATCTCACAGTGCAGCTCTACTGACACTGTGCAACACACTCTCTCACACACAGGCACAATATAGACAATAATAAGGGAGGCTGTGAGCGAGTAGCATACGCTTCGATTTGGCAAGCAGCAAAAGTAGTGAAGCGGGTCAACGTCTTGTGAGACTATTGAAGGGTTGGCTGTTGAGGATTCTTGAAGCAACAGTGAACAGTGAAACAGCAGTGAACAGTGAAACAACAGTGAAACAGCAGTGAACAGTGAACAGTAATTATATCATCCGGCACTCACGGAATAATGCAGCTCAGCGTAGTCCTTCCCTGGATACACTCTGAAGACCTGGGAGTTGGGAGTAGTGCAGAGTGGCAGAGGCACAGGGAGAAGGAAGATGAATGAAGGGTGGTGAGTTATCAGAGGGAACAGGCAGGTAGAGGAAGAACCTCCCATTGGGAGTGGCAAGTTGATTGAACAGCAAGCAAGCAACTTACTTACCACTGCGTTGGATGTCTTATGGGAGGGAAGCAATCACACAGGGCATCTCAGAGGAGGCAGTTGAATGTAGCGTAGACATACGTGCACTGAGTGTGGCTGTGCGATCATTACGCAATCATTACGCAATCATTAATCGAGAAATGCATGTGCGTGTGTGTCGCTGTGATAAAAAGCGTACAGCAGCGTGAACAGTGCAAGAGGGCCCTTGCTGCATATCAGAAAAGGCAGGGGCAAGAGGTGCGGAGGTGGAGGGTTTCCAAACGTTCTCAAAACACCATCCAAAAACAAGAAGGTGAAGGAGGTAGGGAGGAGGAGGAGGAGGAGGAGGAGGAGGAGGAGGAGGAGGAGGAGGAGGAGGAGGAGGAGGAGGAGGAGGTGGTGGTGGTGGTGGTGCACTCACCTCAGAGATCCACGGCGTGACCTGGCGGCTGTACTCCTCCACGATTGGTCCACGCTGGATGTGAATGGGCACCTGGTACTAGACATGAGCAGGATCTCGAACACCTGTTCGGTTCGCCTCGAACATGTTCGAGGCGAACCGAACTATTTTTTTTTTTTGAAAAAATTGTTCGAGGCGAACATGTTCGGTGTTCGCCCGAACATGTTCGCCGTTCGCCACCTCCATTCGGTGGAGTGTGGACGAACACGAACATGTTCGTGTTCGTCCAGTGGATGACGCGAACACTAAAGTGTTCGCGTCAAATTTGGCCGCGACCAAATTTAGGTCGCGGCCAAGTTGAGTTTGAGCTCATTTTTTGAGCTCAAACTCAACACATCTTTGTTGGTTAGCCCTCCCTCCCTCACCCACCATAGGCTTCATCTCTAAGAGCCACCAAACACCGTTCCCTAATTATTACACGAACATTTCAACTAAGTAGTTCGTAGTAGTGAAGGGTAATTTCAGAAATCGCGAGGGGTTAGTTCGTTGTAGCTACGGGATCAATTTCGTAGAGGCTAATTCCCTAGTTGTAGGGGCGGCATTTCTCCGTGCCACACGTAACTAGGAGTTCAATTAGGTTAGGACCGTGCTATCTGTGGCTTGCGACCGTTCCTTTGGGGTTTTAGGGTTTTAAGGCCGAGGGCTGATTTATGGCTTCCAGCCAACATGGATGTGTAGAACGAGGTGCACGCAGCGCTCAGGGCGGTACACCAGGTGCTCCACCACGACCTATGCAGGGGCGAGTAGGGGATGGACCTGCAGGAGCCGGCGCTTGTTTCGTCGGGGGGTTTCTTTCCGTAGCGGCGCCGACGTCCCGTCACTCGTTCCGTTACTCAGGCCCGCGACCCCCTCCTTCTGGGCAAACGCAGCCGGAGAGTGGCAGTGGGGAGGAGGATGAGGAGGAGGAGGGTGAGGGCGAGGAGGATGAGGACGATGAGGGGAGCGGGGATGACAGTGAGGCCGGGTGGGATCCCGAGACGCATGGCGGTGGGAAAGGGGGGGATGATGAGGAGGACCATGAGATGGATGGGTTGGAGCCAGAGGAGGTGGAGGAGGGGGTGGGAGAGGGTGGTGAAGGGGCGGCGACAGAGGCGGCCTCACAGCATGTGGCTGAAGGAGGAGGGAGCGTGGGGGTTAAGGTGGGGAGAAAGCGGGCATCCATTAGGATGCCGAAGTGGAGGAAGAGAGCGAGCAAGTTGAGGGAGCGAGCATATCCCTGCACATTCACTGAAAGCCCTTGGGCGAGGGTGTGGTCGCTCCGGAGTTCCTAGACGAGGACGGAGGGTCCGAGAGTAGTAAGGGGACTGGCAAGGGTAATAAAAAACCCGGCGTGTTGTCCGGCAAGGGTACATAGACCAGGCTGACACCACGTCAGCAGAACAGCCAGGAAGAACTGACAAAAATTAAAGGCCTCTAGGAAAGCGGCTTTACTCCACTCCACCCATCAGAAGCCACTCCATACTGAAGGCACGGCACAGTGGAGTAAAGCCGCTTTCCTAGAGGCCTTTAATTTTTGTCAGTTCTTCCTGGCTGTTCTGCTGACGTGGTACCAGCCTGGTCTATGTACCCTTGCCGGACAACACGCCGGGTTTTTTATTACCCTTGCCAGTCCCCATACTACTCTCGGACCCTCCGTCCTCGTCTAGGAACTCCGGAGCGACCACACCCTGCCTCCCCCTCGTCCTCTGCCCCTTCCACGGCCATACCCTCGGCCGATGCTTGCTGCCCCGGCGCCATCCGCACTCGCCAACTCACGGCGGCGGAAGTCCTCTTGAAGGATCGCTCGCTTCACATCTTCAAGCGAGAGGCGGGGCAAGTCACGATTGAGGTTGATGATGAGCGAGGACCATGACTCTGGGAGTAAGGCCAGCAACTTGGTCTTCTTTTGGAGCTCAGTATAGTTCAAATCAGCTCTCTCAAGCCGCGTCAATAAGTCGAAGAATTTCAGCACCCCTTCTTCAACCGCTTCGTCTTCTTCAATTCGTAGTGCCGCCATTTGCCGTTCCAACACCACCGCTACCGCCGCTGTTGCAGGAGCGTGTACACCCTTGAGAGCAGCCCATGCCTTTGGTCCCTTCTCTGGTTCACGCTGGAATGGCTTGATGTGACGGATTTGGCTGCTCCCCAACGCTTGCCCAAGTAGGAGATAGCCTTGTGCGCTCTTTCGCACCCACGGGCTCTTCTCCGGGTCGTTCTCGGGGCGCTTCTCCGTTCCTTCCATCACCTCCAGCAGGTCATAGTGGTCAAATACATTCTCCATTCTGAAGGACCATTCAGCGAAGTTGTCGCCATTGAACTTGTCAAGCCCAAACACCCTAGGCTCATCCCTAGGTGGGCCAAGACTTGGTTGCATGGGCGCCATGGCTGAATCACGGGGTTGGCCTTGCCCTTGGGCTTCTCCACTGCCACCAGCACCTCTGCCACCCCTTTCCTCAGGTCCAGCCATTGTCAAAACTGCTCCAAGGGGCTCTGATACCACTTGTTATAGTCACAATAGGCTTGAATGTGCCTAAAACGAAAGATAGAGTGCACAGACGGATTTCTGCAGAGCGGCTTCAAACGTTGATAGTGTTATTGTCACAATAGGCTTGAAAGTGCCTAAAACGAAAGATGAGTACACAGTCGGATTTCTGCTCAGCGGCTTCAAACGTTGATAGCGTTCTGCTCACAGTTGCAAATGACTTGCTATAAATTAGATCTGGAGCATCTTGATGTCGCCTACACGAGGCAATTTGAATCACACGATTTCATCAAGAATGGACGACGCAACGTCGGTTTGAACGAACGGCACTATGGCAGCCACTATAGTCTTAGAACACAAGATAGGAAGAGTTACGAGTTGGGAATGACTCCCAGCTCCTACAAACCCCAAGAGCCGAGGTACACTGATGTGCAACAGTGCCACACTGTCCCCAACCACGAAGGGTCTCGAAACTACCCTCCACAAGGGCCTACACCAAGAGAAATGTTACACTACACAAAGTAATGCAACTATTCACACTATCTTAAAGTTTACCCTTTAGGAGAGCTTCAAAATCACTTGAATCTTGAAACCAAGGCTCTGGTTCTTCTAGATAAATTCTTCCTTGAGTTCTTGGAATTCTGCTGCGCACACCTGCGACACGCCGAACGTTCCACACACGACAAAATAGAAAACCGCACACGACACGCAAACAACGACGTGACACGCGGCTAGCGATAACTTAGTATTGACTCGACACACATTCAAAACCATGCCTCATCATTCACACACTATTATAAGCATGAAATATACATTATCTCATGCCCTCATACCATTCCATGCACACACGCATGCACGCACACGGACAACAAGCCGAATGCAAACCCTAGGGTTGCACCAACAAACTCCCCCTCGGATTGTTGGCCTTAGGAACTTGCTCTCTCAGTTCAGAGCCATCCCAGCCAGCTTGCAACACTTCCAATGCTGCTGCTCCACCAGCCTCTTGGTCATCATGTCAGCTGGCTGCCCCGTCGTCTTCACGTAGCGCAACTCAACTTCACCCGCGGCCACCATGCTCCTCGTCCAATGCCACTTCACCCTCATGTGCTTTGTGAGGCCATGCAACACAGGGTTCTTAGCAAGAGCAATGACACCCTGGCTGTCACAGTAGAGTGGGGTAGGTCCTTGCTGCTCCTCCCCCAATTCAGCCAACAAACGCCGTTGCCACACAATCTCCCGTACGGCACGGAAGAGTGCCATGTACTCGGACTCCACCGAGCTCAATGCTTGATCCACCTACTTCTTGCTCTCCCAAGCAGTTGGGCCTCCACCAACACAGCAAATGAACCCTCCAACAATTGTCATGTCCACTGGTTCTGATGCATAAGAAGCATCTGAGAATGCGGTGAGGAACAAACGCCCGGGTTCAACACCATCCGCGCCCTTTTGGAGCCTTTGCGCCGCCGTCGAGTATTGCAGCCCAACCGTCGCTGTTTGGCCAAGATACTTGGCCACCCTCATTCCAGCAGCTACCTGCTCCTCATTAGGGCATTGAACAACCCTAGCCAACTGTCTGGTTGCAAAGGCGACGTCCGGTCGGGTGTTTACCGCCGCGTACATGAGGCTGCCCACCAACGAGTGAAAACGGCGTCTCTCCTCTTCACCAACGCTCTCCTCCTCTGGTCCCTTCACACACTTGAACCCAGAGGGAAAGGGTGTAGCCACATGGCCTTCACTCTGCCCAAATTTGGCAGCCAATGCCTCCAGGTACTTCCGTTGATGCACCCGCATGCACCGCTTCTCCGCATCTCGTTCGATGTGGAGCCCAAGGTAGAAGCTCACGTCACCAAGGGCCTTGCACTTGAACTTGTCTTGAAGCTTCAGCATCAACTCCTTCACAAGATCAGAGGAGGGTGAGAAAATTAGGATGTCATCCACGTACACAACCATGAAGCTCCTCTGCTCCCCCTCGCCAAGCATGAACAATGAGTGATCGGCCGTTGAGGGAGTGAAGCCGATCCTCCAAAACTCCTCGCAGCTTCAAGTACCACTGCCTAGGGGCCTGCTTGAGTCCATAAAGGGTCTTCTTCAGCTTCAAAACTCTGCCACTACCATCATCCAACCCCTCTGGCTGCGCCATAAAAATCTCTTCCTCAAGGACGCCGTTGAGGAATGCCGTTGTGACATCCATTTGTTTCATCACCCATCCTTTGATGGCAGCTCCCGCGTGTAGGGTTCGCAGCGTCGTCGGCTTCACCACAGGAGCAAACAACTCCTTATAGTCCACCTTCTCCTTCTGCTGGTACCCCTTTGCCACAAGCCTAGACTTGTAGCGCTCGATTTTGCCATCGACGTCGGACTTGATCTTGAAGAGCCACTTGGACGTAATCGCCTTACCCCCCTTCGGTAGCTCCACCAATTTCCATGTGCCGTTCTCCTCAATGCTCTTCAACCCACTCTCCATTGCCTTCTTCCACTCCTCAGCATCACTACTCTCCAAGGCCTCCTTGAGAGTTGCTGGTTCCCTCGGCATCTCCACCGGAGAGAAGAATGCGAAGGCACACTCGTCGTAGTCACTCTCCTCGTCATCTCCAACTATAAATGCCACTCCGGCCAGAGCTGACTTGGCTGGCTTTCCCAATGCATCATAGATCAGCCTATTAGGGGCTTGACTTCTCCTCTTGCCCCTTCCTTCTTCCTCAGCTGCAGGGACATGAAGGCCTTGGCGTTTCTGCGGGGTGACTCGGATCCGTGGAGCACTCGTAGTGCGAGAAGGAAGTGTCGGTGCACGCTCGCTCACTTGCTGCACCTCCTCCTCTTCTTCCTCTGCATCCTTGGCCTCCTCTCCCCCATTCACAAGGTAAGATTGCCTTGTGGTGGTGCTCCCGCTGCTCAGCTCCAAGGGCAGCTCCACATGCTCCAAACCGGAACTCTTCACCTCCCCAAACCGCATGCCTATCTTCGCCTCATTCTCCGCCTTCCAATCCTTGTACATCAGATTCTCCAAGAATTTGCAGTCCGTGCTCACCAAGAATTTCTTAGTGAATGGGTCCCAAAGAAGCCACCCCTTGCTGTTTTGAGCCATGCCCAAGTGCACAGCCCATATCGCCTTGGCACCGAGCTTGTTGTGCCGAAGATGCTTAGGCACGAGCGCCATGCACATGCACCCGAACACCCGAAGCATATCCACCTTTGGCTTCCCTCCAATCCACTCCACATAGGGCACCCATTTGTCTGCTCCCACATGAGTCAAAGCTCTTTTCTTGGCCACACACGCACTCCGCACCGCATCAGGCCAGAAATAGTCGGGTAGCCCGGCTTCAATGAACAACCCGCGCGCCGTCTCCGTGATTGTCCGGTTCGCTCGCTCGGCGATGCCGTTCATTGCAGGGGAGTATGGCATGGTAAGGGAGTGCCTTATGCCATTCTTCTTCAGCCACAATGAGAAGTCCTTGCTCACGAACTCTCCCCCTCGATCGGTGCGAATTGCCTTGACTAGCCGGTCTTGTTGCCGCTCCACCATCGGCAACCAATCGGTCTTCACCGTTTCAGCCACATCACTCTTCTTGGACAGCACGTACACCCAAGTCATCCGAGTTTAGACGTCCACAATGGTGAGAAAGTACTCGGCTCCAGCAGCTCCAAGCTTCAGGGGGCCCACCACGTCCATCACCACCTCATCAAGTGGTGCCTTAGCCGTTGCCTCTGAACTAGAGAACGGGTAACGGGTGAACTTGGCTTGCATGCACGTCGGGCAGCCACGTACCTCATCGGGCTCCCCCTTCACACGTATGCCAGCAACCATCTTATTCTTCACTAACTGCTGCAAGATGGGTAGGGCGGCATGCCCCATTTGCCGATGTAAGGTGAGCCAATCACACTCCCCGGTAGCCGAAGTCGGATTGGAGAATGCCGCACTCGCAATAGTGCCCCACATGCTCTCTCCGTAGTCCTCCTCCGCTGCTGCCTTGGGGTTCTCCTCACCCTTATTCTGCTTCTGAGCTGCTGCACCACTCTCCTCATGTTCACCGAGCTTGCTGGTCCCTCCAAGATTGCACTTCTTGGACTTAATCTCCTTAGCGCGACCGTTCGCGCCATCGCCGCTACCAACCGCTTCACCCTTGGTGCTGATGCTTGCTGCCACTTGCCTCTCCTTAGGCATGGCGACCACAGGGATCTGCCACATCTCATTGTAGACATCCCTATCCTCGTGAAGGTCCCAAAGAATCCGCTCACCAAGCCTCGCGGTGTAGGTCTTAGCTCCCTTCGAGCTCGTGTCCATACCGGCCTTTTGCAACCGCCGCACAGAAATCAGGTTTGCAGCAAGGTTGGGCACCCAAAGCACGTTCTTGAGACCCACCATCTTCCCATCAGCACCCTTGAACATGGCCTTGCCCATGCCTTTCACCTCTGCTCGCTGCCCCAAAGCCGATGTCACATGCTTCACCGGTGACGGCTCAAGTTCGGTGAGCAAGTCCGCACGAGGTGTCATGCTATAGGTAGCACCGCTATCGATCACCCAATAGTCCAGGGAGTGTAGGGTGACCTTCCCCACAGCTGCTGGCTCATCAAAGCCTTCATCCTTCTCTGGACCAGCCGGTGCCTGCGTGGACACGAAGAAGAATTGACCCGGAAAGTGATCGTCCCTCGACTCGCTCTCGTTGCCGGCACTATTCATGTTTGCAGCTCCACCTCCGCGACCGCCACGGCCTCCACGGCCTCTTCCTCTCCCTCCTCTTGCTCCTCTACCCTCTTGGCCTTGAGCAAGAGTCCATCCATCAGGGAGCTTGAAGCAATCGCGCCACATATGTCCGCTCTTGTGACAATAGTGGCACTCGCCGTCGAATCGGCCTCGACCGCGTCCATAGCTCTTGTTATCGTTGCCGTATCCGCCACTCCCGCGGCCTCCATTGAAGTTTTTGCTGCCAAATCTGTCTCCCCCTCGTCCTCTGCCCCTTCCACGGCCATACCCTCGGCCGATGCTTGCAGCCCCAGCGCCATCCGCACTCGCCAACTCACGGCGGCGGAAGTCCTCTTGAAGGATCGCTCGCTTCACGTCTTCAAGCGAGAGGCGGGGCAAGTCACGATTGAGGTTGATGATGAGCGAGGACCATGACTCTGGGAGTAAGGCCAGCAACTTGGTCTTCTTTTGGAGCTAACTGTAGTTCAAATCAGCTCCCTCAAGCCGTGTCAACAAGTCGAAGAATTTCTGCACCCCTTCTTCAACCGCTTCGTCTTCTTCAATTTGTAGTGCCGCCATTTGCCGTTCCAACACCACCGCTACCACCGCTGTTGCAGGAGCGTGTACACCCTTGAGAGCAGCCCATGCCTTTGGTCCCTTCTCTGGTTCACGCTGGAATGGCTTGATGTGACGGATTTGGCTGCTCCCCAACGCTTGCCCAAGTAGGAGATAGCCTTGTGCGCTCTTTCGCACCCACGGGCTCTTCTCCGGGTCGTTCTCGGGGCACTTCTCCGTTCCTTCCATCACCTCAGCAGGTCATAGTGGTCAAAGATGTTCTCCATCTTGAAGGAACATTCAGCAAAGTTGTCACCGTTGAACTTGTCAAGCCCAAACACCCTAGGCTCATCCCTAGGTGGGCCAAGACTTGGTTGCACGGGCGCCATGGCTGAATCAGAGGGTTGGCCTTGAGCTTGGGATTCTCCACTTCCACCAGCACCTCTGCCACCCCTTTCCTCAGGTCCAGCCATTGTCAAAACTGCTCCAAGGGGCTCTGATACCACTTGCTATTGTCACAATAGGCTTGAATGTGCCTAAAACGAACGATAGAGTACACAGTCGGATTTCTGCAGAGCGGCTTCAAACGTTGATAGCGTTCTGCTCACAGCTGCAAATGACTTGCTATAAATTGGATCTAGAGCGTCTTGATGTCGCCTACACGAGGCAAGTTGAAACACACGATTTCATCAAGAATGGACGACGCAACGTCGGTTTGAACGAACGGCACTATGGCAGCCACTATAGACTTGGAACACAAAATTAGGAAGAGTTACGAGTTGGGAATGACTCCCAGCTCCTACAAACCCCAAGAGCCGAGGTACAGTGATGTGGAACAGTGCCACACTGTCCCCAACCACGAAGGGTCTCGAAAATACCCTCCACAAGGGCCTACACCAAGAGAAATGTTACACTACACAAAGTAATGCAACTATTCTCACTATCTTAAAGTTTACCCTTTTGGAGAGCTTCGAAATCACTTGAATCTTGAAACCAAGGCTCTGGTTCTTCAAGATAAATTCTTCAATGAGTTCTTGGAAGTCTGCTGCGCACACCTGCGACATGCCGAACGTTCCACACACGACAAAATAGAAAACCGCACACGACACGCAAACAACGGCGTCACATGCGACTAGCGATAACTCGCTATTGACTCGACACACACATTCAAAGTCATGCCTCATTATTCACACACTAGGGTAAGCATAAAATATATATTATTTCATGCCCTCATACCATTCCATGAACACACGCATGCACGCACACGGACAACAAGCCGAATGCCCAACAGTTGCCACCCCACTTGCGGCCCTGCCTTCGCCGCCCGTCGCGGCCCTGTCCTGCAGCCGTCCTGTCGTGGCCCTGCCCTGCTGCCGCCCCAGTCACGGCCCTGACCAAAACCGCCGGCTGCGGCCCTGCCCTGCACCCGCCCCTGGTAAGCACCCGCGCCGCCCTGCCGCGCCGCGCCGCCAGGAGCCGAGCCGCGCCGCCCAGCCGAGCCGCACCGCCCAGCCGAGCCGCGCCGCCCTGACGAGCCGCACCGCCCTACCGAGCTGTGCAGCCCTAGTGAGCCGCCCTGCCCTGCCTGCGCTGCTCCTGCTGCTACTGGTGCTTCTGCTGCCACTGCTGCTACTGCTTCCCCTCCTGCTACTGCCGCTATGGCTAGCCCTACTGTTCTTACTGCGCCGCCCTGCCGAGCCGCGCCGCCCTACCGAGCCACGCCGCCCTACCGAGCCGCGCCGCCCTACTGAGCCGCACTGCCCTGCCTGTGCTACTCCTGCTACTACTGCTGCTTCTGCTGCCACTGCTGCTCCTGCTACTGCCGCTATGGCTAGCCCTACTGTTCGTACCTTCGATGCTGAGGGGCGTGCAGTTGACTTTGACGTGTGGGTTGACGACCTGCAGCTCTTTCTTCAGTGTGACTCTAGGGACGGGGTATCCCTTTTCGATCACACGTCTGGTGTCTCTACTGCACCTGCTGCCACTGCTGACAGTACGGTTCGCTCGCAGTGGACCACTCGTGACGCTGTTGCTCGCCTTGCTGTTCGTAGTCACCTGCCGTCTGCTGAGCGCGCACACTTTGGCCAGTACAAGACTGCTCAGTCTTTGTACGACACTGTAGTAGCACACTACTCCTCCCCTTCCACTGCTGCCCTTAGCCGCCTCATGCTACCGTACCTGTTCCTTGACCTTGTCGCTTTTGCCGCAGTCGCTGACCTCATTACTCACCTCCGCACTAGTGACGCCCGCTACCGCGCTGCGCTTCCCACTGAGTTCTGTGCCAAGAACCCCCCCCCCATGTACATCACCCTTTACTACCTAGTCACCCGCCTCCCTGACTCCCTTGCTTCAGTCAGGGACCACTTTCTCTCCCTTTGCCCCACCGAGCTCACCGTCGACCTGCTAGAGGAGCACCTCACTGCAGCTGAGAAGAGTATCTTAGCTGTAGGTGCTTCTCGCGGCGACCCTCGCGTCCCTTTCTTTGAGGGGTGTTCCCCTGTCCCCCTTCTCCCCTCTGTTGCTTCTGCTGCTGCTGTCGACCTCGTTGGCACTGAGGAGGTCGGGGCTGCGTCTGCTCTTAGTGGGAAGCGCCGCTACAGCAAGGGCAAGGGGGGCAAGGGTGGTGGAGGGGACGGTGGGGGCGGTGGTGGAGGCGGTGGAGGAGGCGGAGGGGGTGGCGGTGGAGGTGGGGGTGGTGGCGGGAGTGGGGGCTTCGGTGGCGGCGGTGGGGGTGGTGGAGGCAGCGGCAGCGGCGGTGGAAACAGCGGCAGCGGTGGTGGTGCTGGTCGCGGTGGAGCAGCGCAGCGTGGAGGCTTTGGTGGTAGCCAGCGCCAGAAGCAGCAGCGTTCCCGTGAGACCCCGTCGGCCCAGCAGCTTTGTGAGTGGTACGCTGGGCGTGGGAGGTCTGGGGGTGTTGGTCCCTGCACTTACGTTCTTTGCACCGGCGGGCGCCGTGGGAAGACGTGCGGGCTGCCGCACACTGCGCAGCGCTGCTTCGGTCGCCTGACTGACGCCTGGCGCGCCCAGTTTCTTGACGCTGTTGAGCTCCCGCGCTGGGGTGATCTGCTTAAGCAGAATGTTGCTATCTTTGATCTTGATTTCGATGCTATCCTTGCTGCCATGTATGCCGCGACTGATAGTGCTGAGGGTGACTGTTACCTGTGTGTTCCGCCCGACCCGGGCATTGAGGCTGCTGCGCTAGGTTCTAGTGAGTCTCCTGCTCCAGGTACTAGTGAGTCTGCTGCTCTAGGTGCTGGTGAGTCTGCTTTCTCTGGTACTGCACCTACTGACGCCTTGCACACTTTCACACTTGACTCTGGTGCTTTGTGCTCCTTCTTTCGCGACAGCACCACACTCACGCCGCTCAGTCGGCCTGTCGCAGTCTCCCTGGCTGACCCCTCTGGGGGCCCAGTCCTTGCGCACTCTTCCACGGTTCTACCGTGTCCTGCGGCCCCGTCGGGCTTGCTGTCGGGACTCCACCTCCCCTCGTTCTCTACGAACCTGGTGAGTGGAGCTGACCTCCAGGATGCGTGGGTTGACCAGTTCGTCTACTGCTCCAGGTACTGGTGAGTCTGCTGCTCCAGGTGCTGGTGAGTCTGCTCTCTCTGGTACTGCACCTACTGAGGCCTTGCACACTTTCACACTTAACTCTGGTGCTTCGCGCTCTTTCTTTAGAGACAGCACCACGCTCACGCCGCTCATTCGGCCTGTAGCAGTCTCCCTGGCTGACCCCTCTGGGGGCCCAGTCCTTGCGCACTCTTCCACGGTTCTACCGTGTCCTGAGGCCCCGTTGGGTTTGCTGTCGGGACTCCACCTCCCCTCGTTCTCTACGAACTTGGTGAGTGGAGCTGACCTCCAGGACGCGTGGGTTGACCAGTTCACCCCTGGAGGTCAGCGTGTGACCCACTGCACTTGCTTTGGGATGGGCCGCCACCTGGCCATGTTCACCCGTCGGCCTGGCTCGAGTCTGTACACACTGACTACTGCGTCTCCTCCGGTTACTGCATCTGGTCAGGTAGCCGCGTCTGGTCAGGTGTTTTCTGCTGCGTCCAGGTCTAGTCCAGCGTCGGCCCCCTGCTCGTGTCATCCTCTGTCACACGAGACTCTCCTTTGGCACCACCGCCTTGGTCACCCCTCCCTGCCTCGTCTTCGAGGTATGGCCTCCCGTACCCTTGTCTCTGGTCTTCCCCGGTCCCTCCCTCCCCTTCCTCCGGCGCCTGCCCCTACCAGTGTTCCTTGTGTCGAGGGTTGGCACCGCACTACCTCTGTCGTACTACCGTCTCTTTCCCTACCGCACTGCCCTTCCCCCCCCCCCCCGCCACTCTTCCTAGCACCAGGTGTTCCTCCGGTAGACTCCCTCCCCCCTCAGGGTCCTGCCCCCTCAGATGTGTCCCAGGTAGACCCTGTCGAGCTTGTCGAGGTAGCTGTCGACTCTGGTGCTACTAGGGGTGCTGAGCCTGCGGGTGTGGGGCCTGGGGGTGCTGAGCCTGGGGTTGCTGAGTCTGCGGGTGCGGAGCCTTGGGGTGCTGAGTCTGAGCGTGTGGAGCCTGGGGGTGCTGCGTCTGGGGGTGCTGAGCCTTGGGGTGCTAAGCTTGAGCGTGCTGAGCCTGGGGGTACTGAGCCTGGGGGTGCTGAGTCCGGGGGTGCTGAGCCAGAGGGTGCTGTGCCTGAGCGTGCTGAGTCAGGAGGTCCTCCGGGTGTCCCGTCGCAAGGGGAGCCCTTCTCTCCACAGCAGCTTCGTGAGTGGTACGCTCGGCGCTGTCGCCGAGCTGCTGGAGCTACTGGGCCTGCTGTTGGAGGTGCTTCTGGAGCTGGAGCTACTGGAGGTTCTGCTGGTGCTGCAGCTGCTGGAGGTGCTTCTGGAGCTGCTGGAGGTACTGCTGGTGCTGGAGCTGCTGGAGCCGCTGGTCCTGGAGGTGCTGGCACTGTTGGAGGTCCTGCTGGTGTTGGAGCTGCTGGAGGTGCTGGAGCAGCGGGTCCCGGAGGTGCTCGTACTGGAGGTACTGGAGCTGCTGGGGCTGGTGGTGCTGCAGGAGTTGGAGCCGTAGGTGCTAGAGCTCTTGCCACTGGAGGTGCTGCTGGAGCTGGAGCTGTTGGAGGTCCTGGAGCTGGTGGTGCTGTGGGAGTTGTAGCTGGAGCCCCTGGGGCTGAGGGTACTGGGCCACGTTCACTCGTCGACCAGGGTCGAGTCTGTACACACTCGCTGCCGAGCCTTCTCACGTAGCTGCATCTGCTCAGGTGTCCGCATCAGCTCAGGTAGCACCCCCTTGCTCGTGTCGCCTCCAGTCACACCAGACTCTTCTGTGGCACCGCCGCCTGGGACACCCCTCCTTGCCACGCCTTCGTGGCATGCACTCCTGTCTCCTTGTCTCTGCTCTTCCCAGGTCTCTGCCTCCCCTCCCGCCCTCGCCTGCCCCGCCCTGCCTTCCTTGCGTTGAGGGGCGGAAGCGCACCGCTCATCACTCCTCGTTTCCCCCGACGAATGCTCCCCTGCAGACTCTCCACATGGACGTGTGGGGCCCAGCCCGCGTCAGTGGACAGGGCCGCGAGCGCTACTTTCTGCTGGTTGTTGACGACTACACGCGGTACACCACGGCCTTCCCCTTGCGCAGCAAGGGTCAGGTCGTTGATGTCTTGATCCCTTGGATCCGCGCAGTCCGTCTCCAGCTACGCGAGCGATTCCGTGCGGACTTTCCTGTCCTGCGTCTGCACTCCGACAGAGGTGGTGAGTTCTGCTCCGACCTCTTGCAGGACTTTTGTCTTGGGGAGGGCATTCTCCAGTCGTTGACGCTTTCGAACTCCCCTCGGCAAAATGGGATTGCTGAGTGCCGCATTGGCTTAGTCATGGAGGTCGCTCGTACCTCCATGATCACTGCGCCTGCTCCCCATTTTCTGTGGCCGTTTGCGGTCCGGTACGTGTTGAAATAACGAACGAGGATGAATGAACTAGCAAACAGTTGGGTACAAGTACTAACCCTAATTTGGTTGTACCCCTTATGGGCGACCCCACTACAGCCTACACAAATGTATAAGCTATAATGTTCTCACACACCCCCATAGGCAAAGTGGGGGAGAACAAGTGGTCACAAGACCAGTCAAGGAAAGCAAAGCAAGCTCAGGGTGGATCACAAAGTCACCACGCAGTCCGAGCACAAGCAGAGGGCCACAAGGCCAGTTCACATGCAGAGTTATATAAACGAGAACAAACAATACAGTGATCATATCCTAGCAAGTGCAAGCATGCAGGTATATATATAGATCACAATACAAACAGAGTCAAGCAGTAAGCAAGTGAGGCAAAGTAGGCACAAGGCCTAACACAGTAGAGAAGCGCTGATGATCACCAGGCGGAAGTGCCTTGATGAATATATCAGCAGTGTTCGCCCTAGTGGCCACGTACGCAAGACGAAGCTGGCCACGCTGCTGCAACTCTCGAGCAAGGAAGTATCGCAGAGCGATGTGCTTCGTTCTCTGCTCCAGTCTGTGCTCCTGACACAAGGCAATCATGGCCTTGTTGTCGACGTAGAGAACTTGAGGCGACCGAGGCTGCTCTCCCAAACCAGTCAGCAGGTAGGTGAGCAAACGTAGCTCCTGTGCAGCCATGGCCCCTGCGTAGATCTCAGCCTCACAACTGGAGTTGAGAACCGAAGACGAGCGGGTAGTTCGCCAGGAAACAGAGCAGGAACCGAGGCTGAAGGTGTAACCCTGTGACGACCGCTGCGTAGCTGAGTCGTCAACCCAAGAAGCGTCTACGTGACTTGTGATGACAACTGGACCCCGTCCTCCAAGCACGAGCCCCATGCCCGACGTACTGCACAAGTAACGCAGTACCGTCTTCGCAGCATCCCAGTGCACCTTTTGGTGCCTGCCGGGAGCCAAGTAGCGAGCCAGGAGGCTGAGAGGGTACGCGAGGTCGGGTCGAGTGCAAGTCATCAGGTACATGAGGCAACCCACAAGCTCTGGGTACGAACCACTCGGCTTTAGGGACTCGTCCGAAGGTGGAGCTGAGAGCGAGTGGCTGGCTGTGGCGAGGAGAACTGAAAGCCGAAGCGCTGAAGGACCTGGTGCACCATGTGTGACTAAGTCAGTGTGATGGTGCGTCGTGCTCTGCCCCGGGTGATCTACAAGCCAAGATAGCTGCGCAGTTCACCCAGGTCAGTGCAGGTGTGTCTCTTCTGCAAGTCTGACTTTACAAGGGTCAGTGCCTCAGTGTCAGCAGTGGCAAAGACGAGGTTGTCTACGTAGACAGGACATGGAATGTTGGCAGTGAGGTGTCGGTGCGTAGAAACAGCGACGGGTCAACAGTAGCAGGAGCAAACCCAAGAGCCGTAAGTGTAGTCCTCAGTGTGTCGTGCCACTCGCGAGGCGCCTGGCGGAGACCGTAGACTGGCCGCCGAAGACTCCACTGAGTACCTGCAGGAAAAGACTCAGTGAAACCAGGTGGGCGGCTCAACCAGATCTCCTCGTGAAGGCTGCCCTGCAGGAACGCTGTGCTGAAGTCCAGAGAGTGCAACTCGTAGTCACGCTGAGCAGCGACGTGCAGCAACACCCGAAGAGTAGTCATCTTCGGGGTGGGGAAGAAGGTCTGGAAGTAGTCAACTTCCTATCGCTGACTGAAGCCTCGAGCAACGTAACGCGCCTTGAAGGCAGGCGGAGATCTCGGCGGCCGCTTCACCCTGAAGATCCACATGCAACCGACTATGTTCGCCCCAGGTGGGGGAACCTCGTCGACGTAGGTGCCTGTGGACTTCCAGGATGCCATCTCGGCATCCATTGCTGCCTGCCACTGAGAGGAGTAAGGACCCGTAATCGCCTCTACGTAAGAGCTCGGGGTCGGGATGTCTGGAGCATCCGGGTCTCCCTCAGGGGCAAGCAGCATGGAAGCGAAACGAGGTACAGCAGCTGCAAGACACTCAAAGTCCTCCTGCCTGTCCTCAAGGACGTCCGTGCCAAGAGCACGTTCACCCCCGACGGACGGAGGACTGGCAGACGCAGACTCAGCAACAAGAGTAGTGGCGTAGTCTAGACGACAGGCAGCAGCAAAGTCAAGCAGCTCAGCAACGAGAGCAGACGCAGCAGCAGTCTCAAAAGAAGGGTCAATGACAGCATTAGCAAGGAGACGAGAGACAGTGGGACTGGCAGTACGAGCGCGGTCAGACTCTGGGTCAGGGACCTCCAGAAGAGAGGACTCAGGAGGAGCTGGCAGAGGAACGCGTAGAGGAACAAAGGAAGGACGAAGGGTCATAGCGTGCGTGCCACGGACGAAAGAGGACGCGAACGAGGAACGCGACGAGCAGGGCGAACAGGTGAGACAGGACGAGACGCAGGCTCGTGACGCTCTGTAAGACCGCCAGACTGCTCTGTGTAAGGAGAAGGAGCAGGCAGTGGAGGGGCCGGCTGTAACGGCGGCTGCGACTGGTCAGGCGGGGGACACAGGAGGGGAGGAGTAAGGGCAGCAGTAGGCGGGGTACCAAGAACCTGCTAGAGTAGGGGAACGAAGTAAGGTCGCGGCCACACAGTGCCACAAGGGTCAATCGCTCCAGCTCCTCCAGCTCCAGCACCTCCAACACCAGGGCCTCCTGCGCCAAGGCCACCAACTCCAGCTCCGTAGCCACCAGCGATAGTAGTACCAGACTCCGTAAGGACTCCAGCTCCAGCACCCTCAACACCACCAGTCCCAGCAGCTCCAGTACCCCTGGTACGAGCACCTCCAGGACCACCAGCTCCAGCAGCAACTCCAGTACCTCCAGCTCCAGCAGCGCCAGCACCTCCAGCTCAAGAAGCTCCACTCCGAAGGCGCATACGCCGAACAAACCACTCACGCAGCTGCTGCGGAGACAGTCTTGGCGAAGCACCAGCAGAACCTCCAGACGAAGCAGCACCCTGAGGCTCCGCACCTCCTGACTTCGCACCCTCCGACGCAGCACCCCCAGGCTCAGCACCCCTAGGCTCAACACCCTCAGGCTCAGCACCTCCATTCGCAACACCCCCAGGCTCAGCACCCCCAGTCTCAACACCCCCAGGCTCAACACCCCTAGTCTCAGCACCCTCAGACTCCGCACCCCCAGGCTCAGCACCCCCAGACGCAGCACCTCGAGCAGCACCTGAGTCGACAACTACCTGAACAGGCGCAGGACCAGGGAGGGGGTCTACCTGACACACACCTGAGGGAGCAGGACCCTGGGGCGGGAGGGGGTCGACCAGAGGGGGACCGGGAGCAAGGAATAGCGACGGGGGCGGGGGAGGGGTAGAGTGGTAGGGGAAGAGAAGGTAAAAGGGAACCGACTCATCAAACGTGACGTCCTGAGAAGGGAAGACAAAGCCAGGCGCGTCGGGGACAAAGCCAAGGAAGACGCAGGGGATAGCACGGGGGGAGAGCTTGTCCGCTGACGTATCGCGAACAAAGGCACGAGATCCCCATACCCGGAACACCGACGCATCGCCAACTTTCCCCGTCTAACGCAGTGTGGGCAAGGTCTCCGGCAAGGAGACACGGGGCCAGAGCTTGAGCTGTTGCGCAGCGTACCGGACCGCAAGCGGCCACAGAAAATTGGGAGCGGGCGCATGGATCATGGAGGTACGAGCGACCTCCATGACTAAGCCAATGCGGCGCTCAGCAATCCCACTCTGCTGAGGGGAGTCCGGAAGCGTGAACGATTGGAGAATGCCCTCCCCACGACAAAAGTCCCGCAAGAGGTTGGAGGAGAACTCACCACCTCTGACAGAGTGCAGACGCAGGACAGGAAGGTCTTGACCAAACCGCTCGTGGAGCTGGAGACGGACTGTGCGGATCCAAGGGATCAAGACATCAACGACCTGACCTTTGCTGCGCAAGGGGAAGATCGTGGTGTACCGCGTGTAGTCATCAACTCCCTGCAGAAAGTAGCGCCCGCGGCTCTGTCCAGTGATGCGGGCTGGGCCCGACACGTCCATGTGGAGAGTCTGCAGGGGAGAAGTCGTCGGGGGAAACGAGGAGGAGTGAGGAGCCGCGCGCTGCCGCTCCTCGACGCAAGGGAGGCAGGGCGGGGCAGGCGAGGACGGCAGGGGAGGCAGAGACCTGGGGATACCAGAGACAAGAAGACAAGAGTGCATGCCATGAAGGCGAGGCAAGGAGGGGTGACCCAGACGGTGGTGCCACAGAAGAGTCTGGTGCGACAGGAGGCGACACGAGCAAGAGGCGGCTACCTGACCTGACGCGGACACCTGAGCAGACGCAGCTACCTGAGAAGGCTCGGTGGCTGGCGTGTACAGACTCGACCCTGGCCAACGAGTGAACTTGGCCAGGTGGCGCCCCGTCCGTGTGCACGTGCAGATCGACACACGCTGACCCCCAGGAGTGGTGGTAGTGACCATCGCATCCTGAAGGGCAGCGGTACTCACCAAGTTCGTAGAGAACGAGGGAAGGTGAAGACCTGACAGTGAGCCGGACGGAACCGCCGGACACGGGAGGACAGTGGAGGAACGGGCCACGACCGGTCCCCCGGAGGGGTCAGCCAGTCTGACCGGGACAGGTGTAGGGAGAGGAGTGAGGGTGGTGCTGTCACGAAAGAAACAGCGCGAGGCGCCGGAGTCCAACGTGAAGGTGTGCAAGGCCTCAGCAGGCGCTGTACCAGGGAGAGTACTAGACTCACTAGCACCTAGAGCAGCAGCGGCTATACCTAGGTCAGGCAGCATACACCGGTAACAGTCACCCTCAGCACTAACAGACAAAGCATACATAGCAGAGAGAATAACATCAAAGTCTAGGTCAAAGATAGTAATCCTAGTCTTAAGCAGATATGCCCAGCGAGGGAGCTCGACGTCGTCACCAAACTCAGCACGCCAAGCGTCGTCGAGGCGGGAGAAGCAGCAGTGCTGAGTGTGGAGCCGCCCGCAAGTCTGACCAGCACGGTCACCCGTGCGAATGACATACGGGCAACTACCCCCAGACGCCCCACGCAGAAACCTCTCACGAAGCTGCTGGGGAGACGGAGTCTCGCTCCGACGCTGCTGTTGCTGACGCTGGCCACCCCCAGAACTGACACACTGAGCGCTTGACCCACCGCTACCAGTCCCACCGCCTCCACTGCCGCCACTCCCACCGCTGCCTCCACCACCGCCACCAGGGCCCCCACTCCCGCCAATAGTCCCAACACCGCCACCACCTCCACTGCTGCCCCCACCACCACTCCCGCTGCCACCTCCACCACCGCCGCTCAAAACTCCACCACCCCGGCCACCCTTGCCCTTACTGCTGCGGCACTTCGCACTGGCAGAAGCAGCCCCGACGTCCTCAGCAACAGAGACGTCTGCAGTAGCAGCAGAGGCGTAGGAGGGGGTTAGGGGGTAGGGGGAACACCCCTCAAAGAAGGGCGGGCGCGGAGTGCCACGAGCAGCACCTACAGCAACTGCACTAGTCTCAGCTGCAAGGAGATGCTGCTCGAGGAGGTCAATAGTGAGGGAGGTGGGGTTAAGAGAGAGAATGTGATCCCTGACAGAGCAAAGAGAGTCAGGGAGGCGGGTGAATATAAAGTAGAGAGTAATGTACATCGGGGGCGGGTTCCTGTCAAGGAACTAAGCAGGAGTGGCAGCGCGGTAGCGAGCGTCACTAGCGCGAAGGTGGGAAACAAGGTCCTCGACTGTGGTAAAGGCGGACAGCTCGGGGAACAGCTAGGGCAAAAGAAGGCGGCCTAGAGAAGCAGTGGCAGGGGAGGAGTAGCGAGCGACTACTGCGTCGTACAGTGCCTGCGCTGTTCTGTGCTGTCCGAAGTGAGCACATTCAGCTAATGGCAGGTGGTTGCAAATGGCTAAGCGGGTAGCAGCGTCACGAGTAAGCCACTGTGAGTGAGTCAAACTGTCAGCTGTGGCGGGAGGGGCAGTAGCAGCGCCTGACGCTAGGTCAAACAGCGAGATACTGTCCTTAGAATCGCTCAGTAGGTACAGCTGCAGGTCGTCTAGCAACGTGTCAAACTGAACCGGTCTGCCCTCATGATCAAACGCGAGAACCCGAAGCGAAGCCATGTTGGTGCAACCCTACGGTTTGCATTCGGCTTGTTGTACGTGTGCATGCATGCGTGTGTGCATGGAATGGTATGAGGGCATGAGATCATATATATTTCATGCTTATAATAGTGTGTGAATGATGAGGCATGATTTTGAATGTGTGTGTCGAGTTCAATAGCGAGTTATCGCTAGTCGTGTGTCATGTCGTCGTTTGTGTGTAGTGTGCGTCTTTTCTATTTTGTTGTGTGTGAAACGTTCGGCGTGTCGCAGGTGTGCGCAGCAGACTTCCAAGAACTCAAGGAAGAATTTATCTTGAAGACCTAGAGCCTTGATTTCAAGAATCAAGTGATTTCGAAGCTCTCCAAAAGGGTAAACTTTAAGATAGTGAGAATAGTTACATTACTTTGTGTAGTGTAACATTTCTCTTGGTGTAGGCCCTTGTGGAGGGTAGTTTCGAGACCCTTCGTGGTTGGGGACAGTGTGGCACTGTTCCACATCACTGTACCTCGGCTCTTGGGGTTTGTAGGAGCTGGGAGTCATTCCCAACTCGTAACTCTTCCTAATTTTGTGTTCTAAGTCTCTAGTGGCTGCCATAGTGCCGTTCGTTCAAACCGGCGTTGCGTCGTCAATTCTTGATGAAATCGTGTGACCCAACTTGCGTCGTGTAGGCGACATCATGACGCTCTAGATCCAATTTATAGCAAGTCATTTGAAGCTGTGAGCAGAACGCTATCAACGTTTGAAGCCGCTCTGCAGAAATCCGACTGTGCACTCTATCTTTCGTTTTAGGCACATTCAAGCCTATTGTTACTATAACAAGTGGTATCAGAGCCCCTTGGAGCAGTTTCGACAATGGCTGGACCTGAGGAAAGGGGTGGCAGAGGTGCTGGTGGAAGTGGAGAAGCCCAAGCTCAAGGCCAACCCCGTGATTCAGCCACGGCGCCCGTGCAACCAAGTCTTGGCCCACCTAGGGATGAGCCTAGGGTGTTTGGGCTTGACAAGTTCAATGGCGACAACTTCGCTGAATGGTCCTTCAAGATGGAGAATTTATTTGACCACTATGACCTGCTGGAGGTGATGGAAGGAACGGAGAAGCGTCCCGAGAACGACCCGGAGAAGAGCCCGTGGGTGCGGAAGAGCGCACAAGGCTATCTCCTACTTGGGCAAGCGTTGGGGAGCAGCCAGATCCGTCACATCAAGCCATTCCAGTGTGAACCAGAGAAGGGACCAAAGGCATGGGCTGCTCTCAAGGGTGTACATGCTCCTGCAACAGCGGCGGTAGCGGTGGAGTTGGAACGGCAAATGGCGGCACTACGAATTGAAGAAGACGAAGCGGTTGAAGAAGGGGTGCAGAAATTCTTCGACTTGTTGACACGGCTTGAGGGAGCTGATTTGAACTACAGTGAACTTCAAAAGAAGACCAAGTTGCTGGCCTTACTCCCAGAGTCATGGTCCTCGCTCATCATCAACCTCAATCGTGACTTGCCTCGCCTCTCGCTTGAAGACGTGAAGCGAGCGATCCTTCAAGAGGACTTCCGCCGCCGTGAGTTGGCGAGTGCGGATGGCGCCGGGGCAGCAAGCATCGGCCGAGGGTATGGCCGTGGAAGGGGCAGAGGACAAGGGGGAGGCAGATTTGACAGCAACAACTTCAATGGAGGCCGCGGGAGTGGTGGATACGGCAGCGACAACAAGAGCTACGGACGCGGTCGCGGCCGATTCGACGGCGAGTGCCACTATTGTCACAAGAGCGGACATATGTGGCGCGATTGCTACAAGCTCCCTGATGGATGGACTCCTGCTCAAAACCAAGAGGGTAGAGGAGCAGGAGGAGGGAGAGGAAGAGGCCGTGGAGGCCGTGGCGGTCGCGGAGGTGGTGCTGCAAGTATGAAGAGTGCCGGCAACGAGAGCGAGTCGAGGGACGATCGCTTTCCGGGTCAATTCTTCTTCGTTTCCACGCAAGCACCGGCTGGTCCAGAGAATGACGAAGGCTTTGAGGAGCCAGCAGCTGTGGGGAAGGTCACCCTACACTCCCTGGACTATTGGGTGATCGATAGCGGCGCTACCTATAGCATGACACCTCGTGCGGACTTGCTCACCGAACTTGAGCCATCACCGGTGAAGCATGTGACATCGGCTTTAGGGCAGCGAGCAGAGGTGAAAGGCATGGGCAAGGCCATGTTCAAGGGTGCTGATGGGAAGATGGTGGGCCTCAAGAACGTGCTTTGGGTGCCCAACCTTGCTGCCAACCTGATTTCCGTGCGGCGGTTGCAAAAGGCCGGCATGGACACGAGCTCGAAGGGAGCTAAGACCTACACCGCGAGGCTTGGCGAGCGGATTCTTTGGGACCTTCGCGAGGATAGGGATGTCTACAACGAGATGTGGCAGATCCCTGTGGTCCCCATGCCTAAGGAGAGGCAAGTGGCAGCAAGCATCAGCACCAAGGGTGAAGCGGTTGGTAGCGGCGATGGCGCTAACGGTCGCGCTAAGGAGATTGAGTCTAAGAAGTGCAATCTTGGAGGGACCAGCAAGCTCAGTGAACACAACGAGAGTGGTGCAGCAGCTCAGAAGCAGCACAAGGGTGAGGAGAACCCCAAGGCAGCAGCGGAGGAGGAGTACGGAGAGAACATGTGGGGCACTATTGCGAGTGCGGCATTCTCCAGTCCGACTTCGGTTACGGGGGAGTGTGAATGGCTCACCTTGCATCGGCGAATGGGGCATGTGGCCCTGCCCATCTTGCAGCAGCTAGTGGACGTCTACACTCGAATGACTTGGGTGTACGTGCTGTCCAGGAAGAGCGACGTGGCTGAAACGGTGAGGACCGATTGGTTGCCGATGGTGGAGCGGCAACAAGACCGGCTAGTGAAGGCAATTCGCACCGATCGAGGGGGAGAGTTCTTGAGCAAGGAGTTCTCATTGTGGCTGAAGAAGAATGGCATAAGGCACTCCCTCACCATGCCATACTCCCCTGCAATGAACGGCATCGCCGAGCGAGCGAACCGGACAATCACGGAGACGGCGCGCGGGTTGCTCATTGAAGCCAGGCTACCCGACTACTTCTGGCCTGATGCGGTGCGGAGTGCGTGTGTGGCCAAGAACAGAGCCTTGACTCATGTGGGAGCAGACAAATGGGTGCCCTATGTGGAGTGGATTGGAAGGAAGCCAAAGGTGGATATGCTTCGGGTGTTCGGGTGCATGTGCATGGCGCTCGTGCCTAAGCATCTTCGGCACAACAAGCTCGGTGCCAAGGCGATATGGGCTGTGCACTTGGGCATGGCTCAAAACAGCAAGAGGTGGCTTCTTTGGGACCCATTCACCAAGAAATTCTTGGTGAGCAGGGACTGCAAGTTCGTGGAGAATCTGATGTACAAGGATTGGAAGGCGGAGAATGAGGTGAAGATAGGCGTGCGGTTTGGGGAGGTGAAGAGTTCCGGTTTGGAGCATGTGGAGCTGCCCTTGGAGCTGAGCAGCGGCATCACCACCACAAGACAATCTTCCCTTGTGAATGGGGGAGAGGAGGCCAAGGATGCAGAGGAAGAAGAAGAGGAGGTGCAGCAAGTGAGCGAGCGTGCACCGACACTTCCTTCTCGCACTACGAGTGCTCCACGGATCCGAGTCACCCCGCAGCAACGCCAAGGCCTTCATGTCCCTGCAGCTGAGGAGGAAGGAAGGGGCAAGAGGAGAACCCAAGGCCCTAATAGGCTGACCTATGAGGCACTGGGAAAGCCAGCCAAGTCAGCCTTGGCCGGAGCGGCAATGATGGTTGGAGATGACGAGGAGAGTGACTACGAGGTGTGTGCCTTCGCATTCTTCTCTCCGGTGGAGATGCTGGGGGAACCAGCAACTCTCAAGGAGGCCTTGGAGAGTAGTGATGCTGAGGAATGGAAGAAGGCAATGGAGAGTGGGTTGAAGAGCATTGAGGAGAACGGCATGTGGGAATTGGTGGAGCTACCGGAGGGGCGTAAGGCGATTACGTCCAAGTGGCTCTTCAAGATCAAGTCCGACGCCAACGGCAAAATCGAGCGCTACAAGTCTAGGCTTGTGGCAAAGGGGTACTAGCAAAAGGAGAAGGTGGACTATAAGGAGTTGTTTGCTCCTATGGTGAAGCCGACGACGCTGAGAACTCTACTTGCGGGTGCTGCCATCAAAGGATGGGTTGTGAAACAAATGGACGTGACAACCGCATTCCTCAACGGCGTCCTTGAAGAAGAGATTTTCATGGTGCAGCCAGAGGGGTTTGATGATGGTAGTGGCAGAGTGTGGAAGCTGAAGAAGGCCCTCTATGGGCTCAAGCAAGCCCCTAGGCAGTGGTACTTGAAGCTGCGAGGAGTTTTGGAGGAGATCGGCTTCACTCCCTCAACGGCCGATCACTCATTGTTCATGCTTGGCGAGGGGGAGCAGAGGAGCTTCATGGTGGTGTACGTGGATGACATCCTCATCTTCTCACCCTCCTCTGACCTTGTGAAGGAGGTGATGCTGAAGCTTCAGGACAAGTTCAAGTGTAAGGCCCTTGGTGACGTCAACTTCTACCTCGGGCTTCACATTGAACGCGATGTCGAGAAGCGGTGCATGCGGGTGCATCAACGAAAGTACCTGGAGGCATTGGCTGCCAACTTTGGGCAGAGTGAAGGCCATGTGGCTACACCCTTTCCCTCTGGGTTCAAGTGTGTGAAGGGACCAGAGGAGGAGAGTGTTGGTGAAGAGGAGAGGCGCCGTTTTCACTCGTTGGTGGGCAGCCTCATGTACGCGGCGGTAAACACCCGACCGGACGTCGCCTTCGAAACCGGACAATTGGCTAGGGTTTTTCAATGCCCTAATGAGGAGCAGGTAGCTGCTGGAATGAGGGTGGCCAAGTATCTTGGCCAAACACCGACCGTTGGGCTGCAATACTCGGCGGCGGCGCAAAGGCGCCAAAAGGGCGCGGATGGTGTTGAACCCGGTCGTTTGTTCCTCACCGCATTCTTGGATGCTTCTTATGCATCGGAACCAGAGGACATGACAAGTGTTGGAGGGTTCATTTGCTGTGTTGGTGGAGGCCCAACTGCTTGGGAGAGCAAGAAGCAGGTGGATCAAGCATTGAGCTCGGTGGAGTCCGAGTACATGGCACTCTTCCGTGCCGTACGGGAGATTGTGTGGCAACGGCGTTTGTTGGCTGAATTGGGGGAGGAGCAGCAAGGACCTACCCCACTCTACTGTGACAGCCAGGGTGCCATTGCTCTTGCTAAGAACCCTGTGTTGCATGGCCTCACGAAGCACATGAGGGTGAAGTGGCATTGGACGAGGAGCATGGTGGCCGCGGGTGAAGTTGAGTTGCGCTACGTGAAGACGACGGGGCACCCGGCTGACATGATGACCAAGAGGCTGGTGGAGCAGCAGCATTGGAAGTGTTGCAAGCTGGCTGGGATGACTCTGAACTGAGAGAGCAAGTTCCTAAGGCCAACAATCCGAGGGGGAGTTTGTGCGTGCATGCGTGTGTACATGGAATGGTATGAGGGCATGAGATAATATATATTTCATGCTTATAATAGTGTGTGAATGATGAGGCATGATTTTGAATGTGTGTGTCGAGTCAATAGCGAGTTATCGCTAGTCGCGTGTCACGTCGTCGTTTGCGTGTCGTGTGCGCTTTTCTATTTTGTCGTGTGTGGAACGTTCGGCGTGTTGCAGGTGTGCGCAGAAGACTTCCAAGAACTCAAGGAAGAATTTATCTTGAAGAACCAGAGCCTTGGATTCAAGATTCAAGTGATTTCGAAGCTCTCCAAAAGGGTAAACTTCAAAATAGTGAGAATAGTTATATTACTTTGTGTAGTGTAACATTTCTCTTGGTGTAGGCCCTTGTGGAGGGTAGTTTCGAGACCCTTCGTGGTTGGGGACAGTGTGGCACTGTTCCACATCACTGTACCTCGGCTCTTGGGGTTTGTAGGAGCTGGGAGTCATTCCCAACTCGTAACTCTTCCTAATTTTGTGTTCTAAGACTATAGTGGCTGCCATAGTGCCGTTCGTTCAAACCGACGTTGCGTCGTAATTTCTTGATGAAATCGTGTGACCCAACTTGCCTCGTATAGGCGACATCAAGACGCTCCAGATCCAATTTATAGCAAGTCATTTGAAGCTGTGAGCAGAACGCTATCAACGTTTGAAGCCGTTGTGCAGAAATCCGACTGTGCACTCTATCTTTCGTTTTAGGCACATTCAAGCCTATTGTGACTATAACAAGCCATAGCTGTGCAGCACGCAGGATAGCAGTAGCAGCAGTAGCAGCTGTAGCAGTAGCAGTAGTGACAGTGGGGTAAGGGGCCGAGGGGGCCGGGCGCGGGCTAGGGACGGGGCCGGGCGCGGGCTAGGGGTCGTCGTGGGGGCCGGGCACTGGGCTAGGGACGGGGCCGGGCGCGGGGCTAGGTACGGGGCCGGGCACGAGCTAGGGACTGGGCTGGGTACGGGCTAGGTACGGGGCCAGGCGCGGGCTAGGTACGGGGCTGGGCGCTGGGCTAGGGACGGGGCCGGGCGCTGGGCAGGTACGGGGCCGGGCGCTGGGCGCGAAACGGGGCCGGGCGCGGGGCTAGGCACTGGGCCGGGCCCGGGCTAGGTACGGGGCCGGGCGCGGGCTAGGTACGGGGCCGGGCGCTGGGCTAGGGACGGGGCTGGGCGCTGGGCAGGTACGGGGCCGGGCGCTGGGCGCGGAACAAGGACGGGCGCGGGGCGAGGTACGGGGCCGGGCGCGGTCTAGGTACTGGGCCGGGCGCGGGCTAGGTACGGGGCCGGGCGCTGGGCTAGGGACGAGGCTGGGCGCTGGGCAGGTACGGGGCCAGCGCTGGGTGCGGAACGGGGCCGGGCGCGGGGCTAGGTACTGGGCCGAGCGCGGGCTAGGTACGGGGCCGGGCGCTGGGCTAGGTACGGGGCCGGGCGCGGGCTAGGTACGAGGCCGGGCGCGGGGCTAAGGGCCGACTGGGCCGGGCGCGGGCTAGGGACGGGGCCGGGCGCTGGGGTCGACGGGCCGCGGGCTAGGGGTCGACGGGCCGCGTAGGCTAGGAGCGACAGGCCGCGCGCGCGTAGGTTAGGGTCGACGGGCCGGGCACGTAGGCTAGGGTCGACGGGCCTAGGGGCGACAGGCCTAGGGGGGTTACTAGCAGCGTAGCAGGTGGAGGGCCCAAGGAACCTGCTCTGATTCCATGTTGAAATAACGAACGAGGATGAATGAACTAGCAAACAGTTGGGTACAAGTACTAACCCTAATTGGGTTGTACCCCTTATGGGCTACCCCACTACAGCCTACACAAATGTATAAGCTATAATGTTCTGACAGTACGCTGCGCATCAGCTCAACCTCTGGCCCCGTGTCTCCTTCCCAGAGACCTTGCCTACACTGCGTTGGACGGGGAAGGTTGGCGATGCATCGGTGTTCCGGATTTGGGGTTATCGTGCCTTTGTTCGCGATACGTCCGCAGACAAGCTCTCTACCCGCGCTATTCCCTGCGTCTTCCTTGGCTTTACCCCTGACGCGCCTGGCTGGCTGTTTTACCACCCCACCTCGCGCCGTGTCTTCCCCTCTCAGGACGTCACATTTGACGAGTCGGTTCCCTTTTACCGTCTCTTCCCCTACCGCTCTGCCCCTCCCCCGCCCCCGCCGCTCTTCCTTGCTCCAGGTCCCCCTCCGGTAGACCCCCTCCCCCCCAAGGGTCCTGCTCCCTCAGGTGTGTCTCAGGTAGACCCTCTCCGTGGTACTGCGCCTGTTGAGGTAGCTGTCGGCTCAGGTGCTGCTTGAGGTGCTGCGTCTGGGGGTGCAGAGTTGGCGGTTGCGGATTCTGAGGGTGTTGGGTCTGGGGGTGTTGAGCCTGGGGGTGAGGAGCCTGGGGGTGCTGAGCCTGCGGGTGTGGAGCCTGGGGGTGCTGAGCCTGAGGGTGTTGAGCCTGAAGGTGCTGAGTCAGAGGGTGCGGAGTCTGTGGGTGCTGAGCTTCAGGGTGCTGCTTCGTCTGGAGGTCCTGCTGGTGCTTCGCCGAGACTGTCTCTGCAGCAGCTGCGTGAGTGGCTTGTTCGGGGCGTATGCCTTCGGAGTGGAGCTACTAGAGCTGGAGGCGTTGGAGGCGCTGGAGCTGGAGGTGCTGGAGTTACTGCTGGAGCTGGTGGTACTGGAGCTGTCGGGACTGGTGGAGCTGGAGCTGGTGGAGCTGGAGCTGGTGGCATTAGCGCTGGAGGCGCTGGAGCTGGAGGAGCTGGAGCTGATGGCATTAGCGCTGGAGGCGCTAGAGCTGGAGGAGCTGGAGTTGGAGGCAGTGGCGCAGGAGGCGCTGGAGCTGGTGGCACTGACGCTGGAGGCGCTGGAGTTGGAAGCACTGGCGCGAGAGGCGCTGGAGCTAGAGGAGCTGGAGCTATTGTCCCTGGAGGCATTGTGCAGCCGCGACCGTACTTCGTTCCCCTACTTCAGCAGGTTCTTGGTGTCCCGTCTTCTACTAGCCTTCCTCCTCCCCTCCTGTGCCCACCGCCTCACCACTCGCAACTGTCGTTACACCCGGCCTCCCAACTGCCTACTCCTTCTCCTTACACTGAGCAGTCCAGCAGTCTTACAGAGCGTCGTGAGCTTGCGTCTCGTCCTGTCTCCCCTGTTAGCACTGCTCGTCGCGCTCCTCGTTCGCGTCCTCCTCCTGTCCCCGGCACGACGCTATGGCACTCCGTCCTTCCTCTGTTCCACTGCGTGTTTCTCTGCCTCCTCCTCCTACGTCCTCTCTTCCTGAGTTCCCTGACCCTGAGTCCGACCGCGCTCGTGCTGCCAGTCCCACTGTCTCTTGTCTCCTCGCCACTGCTGTGACTGACCCTTCTTTTGAGTCTGCTGCTGCGTCTGCCCTCGTTGCTGAGCTGCTTGACTTTGCTGCTGCCTGCCGTATAGACTACGCCACTGATCTTGTTGGTGAGTCTGAGTCTGCCGGTCCTCCGTCCGTCGGGGGTGAGTGTGCTCTTGGCACGGACGTCCTTGAGGATAGGCAAGAGGACATTGAGTGTCTTGCAGCTGCTGTACCTCGTTTCGCTTCCATGCTGCTTGCCCCTGAGGGAGACCCGGATGCTCCAGACATCCCGACCCCGTGCTCTTACGCAGAGGCGATTACGGATCCTTAATCCTCTCAGTAGCAGGCAGCCATGGATGCCGAGATGGCATCCTGGAAGTCCACAGGCACTTACGTCGACGAGGTTCCCCCACCTGGGGCGAACATAGTCGATGGCATGTGGATTTTCAGGGTGAACCGGCCGCCGGGTTCTCCGCCTGCCTTCAAGGCGCGTTACGTTGCTCGAGGCTTCAGTCAACGCCAGGGGGTTGACTACTTCCAGACCTTCTCCCCCACCCCGAAGATGACCACTCTTCGGGTGTTGCTGCACGTCGCTGCTCGGCGTGACTACGAGTTGCACTCTCTGGGCTTCAGTACAGCTTTCTTGCAGGGAAGCCTGCACGAGGAGATCTGGCTGCGCTGCCCACCTGGCTTGACTGGGTCGTTTCTTGCAGGTACCCAGTGGAGCCTCCGGCGGCCAGTCTACGGTCTCCGCCTGGTGCCTCGTGAGTGGCACAACACACTGAGGACTACACTTGCGGCTCTTGGGTTTGCTCCTTCTACTGCTGACCCGTCGCTCTTTCTACGCACCGACACCTCGCTGCCACCGTTCTACGTCCTCGTATACGTCGACGACCTCGTCTTTGCCACTGCTGACAGCGAGGCACTGACCCTTGTGAAGTTAGAGCTGCAGAAGAGACAAACGTGCACTGACCTGGGTGAGCTGCGCAGCTATCTTGGCTTGCAGATCACCCGGGACAGAGCACGGCGCACCATCACCTTGACTTAGTCCCACATGGTGCACCAGGTCCTTCAGCGCTTCGGCTTCCAGTTCTCCTCGCCACAGCCCACTCCTCTGTCTACCAGCCACTCGCTCTCAGCTCCACCTTCGGACGAGTCCGTAGAGCCGAGTGGTCCGTACCCAGAGCTTGTGGGTTGCCTCATGTACCTGATGACCTGCACACGACCTGACCTCGCGTACCCTCTCAGCCTTCTGGCTCGCTACGTGGCTCCCGGTAGGCACCGAAAGGTGCACTGGGATGCTGCAAAGAGGGTACTGCGTTACTTGTGCAGTACGTCGGGCATGGGGCTCGTGCTTAGAGGACGGGGTCCATTTGTCCTCACTGGTCACGCAGACGCTTCTTGGGTTGACGACTCAGCTACGCAGCGGTCGTCACAGGGTTACACCTTCAGCCTTGGTTCCGGCTCTGTTTCGTGGTGGTCTACCCGCTCGTCTTCGGTTCTCAGCTCCAGTTGTGAGGCTGAGATCTACGCAGGGGCCATGGCTGCACAGGAGCTACGCTGGCTCACCTACCTGCTGACTGACTTGGGAGAGCAGCCTCGTTCGCCTCCAGTTATGTATATAGACAACAAGGCCATGATTTCCTTGTGTCAGGAGCACAGACTGGAGCACAGAACGAAGCACATCGCTCTGCGATACTTCCTTGCTCAAGAGTTGCAGCAGCGTGGCCAGCTCCGTCTTGCGTACGTGGCCACTAGGGCCAACACTGCTGATATATTCACTAAGGCACTTCCGCCTGGTGATCATCAGCGCTTCTCTACTGTGTTAGGCCTTGTGCCTAATTTGCCTCACTTGCTCACTGCTTGACTCTGCTTGTAATGTGATCTATATATATACCTGCATGCTTAGACTTGCTAGGGTATGATCACTGTATTGTTTGTTCTCGTTTATATAACTCTGCATGTGAACTGGCCTTATGGCCCTTTGCTTGTGCTCGGACTGTGTGGTGACTTTGTGATCCACCCCGAGCTTGCTTTGCTTTTCTTAACTGGTCTTGTGACCACTTGTTCTCCCCCACTTTGCCTATGGGGGTGTGTCAGAATGTTATAGTCCTTACATTTGTGTAGGCTATAGTGGGGTAGCCCATAAGGGGTACAACCCAATTAGGGTTAGTACTTGTACCCAACTCTTTCATAGTTCATTCTCTTGACAAAACCGACGGCCAAACAGAACGGACAAACCAAACCATGGAGCATCTGATTCGCACGAATTGCCCCGACTTGACCAAGTTGGAGGATTGACGCGCAATGCTGGAGTTTGCGTACAACAACGCCCTCCATGATGACCAATCAATAACTGTTCTACCTCAATTACGGGATAGACCCCGTGGTACCCTCTTCAACTGCCCCCGACAACCCGGTACCACGATCCGGTCAGTTTGTATCGGAACTTTAAGCAGCCCGCGACAAAGCAACCGAATTTATTCGAAAGGCGAATACTGTCGCTAGCCTCTACGCCGATAATCATCGAAGGGATTTACCCTTCCGCGACGGGCAGATGGTTCTCCTAGACACGAAGAACCTTCGACTGCCCCAGCCAGCCAAGTCGTGTCCCCGCTACGCGGGACCTTTCCGCATCATCAAGATGCTGACACCTGTCACGTCAAAGCTGCTATTACCGGATGATTGGAAAATCCACGACGCCTTCCACGCCAGTCTGCTCCGCCATTACGTGGCCCCGCAGTCGTCCGATATCGCCCACCCCAACATCGCGCCAAGTGTTCGGCCTGTGGCAGACCTGACACTTCAGCCTTGGAAGATTCTGAATCATCGCGTGCGTGCGACACCGACAGGACGCCAGGTCGATTTCCTCCTGCGATGGGTTGATCGCACAAGTGAAGATGACACGTGGGTCACAACCGACTCTCTGCAAGGCCACTTGGTATTACGGGATTATCTTTCCCGCCGACGTGTGCCTGATATTGACCACCTTTCTTAAAGGAGGGGGGTAGTGTAAGGAATTTTCCCTAATTCCTTACTGAGGCACTCCATGCGCGTACAACTCCAACTTTCGGAGTTCCAGGCTCAGTCCGACGACCTCATTATCCAAACGTCCCTCGCGTCGCCTTCGGGTTTCCCAACCCCGAACCTGCACCCAACCATACGCGGTCCCACGACCTCGGCCTAGCTAGCCTTCGCCATATCAATGCTATGTTTCATTATTTGCTGAGTTTTTGTATTCACTTCCACGTTATTGATTCCAGCGCATTCTTTTCATTACAACTCATAGCAAGTATGATACGTACCGTATTTGTGACTTGGTGTTGGTCGTCGTGTAACGCGGTGTAACGTGGTGGTCGTATTCACTAGGAAGTTTTTTCAATTTAAGGTGCTGAATAAATTTTGAAAATTCAGTGGGGTGGTTGATTATACGGTACAAATTGAGAAAACTTGCTTTCTGTTCTTGCAAAGGCATCGTGCTTCATTACAATTGCAGTAATTACAACATTCTCGTCCAAATAGATTATACAAGTTGCGTATACGACTAGGGTGGGTGGGTGGGGAGTGGAACTGCAAGTTCCAAATGAAGACGTGGGTGGAGGCCAAATGGCCTCCAACCCTCGTTATGTACTCGGCGAATTGTAATTCGCCGTTGCCTTGCTGCGATACAGACAGCTGCGCTTTCACAATACGCATTTTTAGAAAGTGTTACACACTTTCAAAAAAAATCATGTTACAATCATAGACATGATTCACCGGAGTGCTTTCATGCAGAAGTTTTTGGCACGTGACAGTGATGAAGGGAGGTGAGTGGCAGAAAGGGGTGGGTGACCTGATTTTGAGAGTGCAAAGGTGGTAGTGGTGAGAAAATGGGGGTGATGAGGAGATAAAGGATCAATTACATGTTTGAAGGGAGGGTGAAGAAGGAAGGGGAGGGGAGTGAGGGAGTGGAGAGGATGTGGTTTACATGAAATGCTTAAACGTAGGTGACACGGAAGTGAATACTGGAGGAAATGAATACTGTGTGTGTAGTATGAATATTGAGACGCCCCAACAGTACATGAAGTACGAATGTTACACAGTGCTGTTGAGGTGCCTCAAACAACACAGTGCTTGTAACGAGGTGGTAGGTACCTGCATCGAGATAACAGCAACACTGGGAGGGACCGAGTAAGCGGAAGCGCTATCAGGCCGGCTGGATGACGTGGATGATGCTGACGTGGAGAATGCTGACATGGAGGATGGCTGGGAGAGGGAGTATTGCCACGTGTACCTGCCTTGTGCTGCTCTGATGGACTGCTGAGTCTGCAGGCGGTTGGGATGGAGAGAGGTTTGAGCGAATGGAAGGTTGAAACAGTAGCAGGGAGGGATGCAGGGAAAAGAGGGCATGAGTGGGAACGCATGGAAAGGGTAGGCATCACAGTGTGGTGGAGGCAGAGAGATGGTTGGCTGGTGGGTCGGGGAGAGAGATGGAATGGGCTCACTACAATAGTGAAGGCGGGCCGAAGTGTGGCAATGATGAGACTCTTTGCGTATGAGAAATGCCTTTGAATACTCCAAATAGAACGAGAGAGAGGGGGATGGAAAGAGCTCACTTCAACCGCAAAGGTGAGCTCCAGAGGAGTTAAGAGGCGCTGTGCGTGCTGCCTCCTCCACTCGCTTCCGCGCCCCAACCCCACTCGCGCCCCCCGTTGTTCTCGCTGCTCCCTTTGCTCCCCTACTCTTTCTTCTGAGTCCGAGCTGGGGTGCAGCCCAAAGCGCAGAGAGCCCACAACCTGCGGGTCGGGGGAGAGACGGTGTTGGTTAGAGTGCAGGGGAGAGACGATGTTGGTTAGAGGGCAGGGGAGAGACGGTGTTGGTTAGAGGGTAGGAGAGAGACGGTGTTAATTAGAGGGCAGGGGAGAGAAGGAGTTAATTAGAGGGCAGGGGAGAGACGGTGTTAATTAGAGGGTAGGGGAGAGACGGTGTTGGTTAGAGGGTAGGGGAGAGACGGTTTTGGTTAGAGGGCAGGGGAGAGACGGTGTTGGTTAGAGGGCAGGGGAGAGACGGTTGTTGAAGATGAGAGATGGGAAGAGGTTAGGGGCTATGTGTGGCTGTGTGCGCTGCCCCCCAAAGCACAGGCTGTTAGATTATACTACTCTTCTGTATCCTACATTGATCCTATAAACCCTAGGACAGAGATAGGCACCCAAACTATGTTTGGGTGCACAACTAGGGTTAACCCTAGTTGGGGGTTGGAACCCAACCTTGGTCCAATTATTGGCCCCCAAGGTTGAGTTGAGAGATTATTGGCCCCCCCAATAATGTTGGCCCACTTTTGGCCAACATTATTGGGACCCCCCAATAATTCTCCAACCTAACTTATTGGTGGGGAGCCAATAATGATGACTAGGTACCCAACCAACCCCCCCTCCCCTAGCTTCAACTATGTAAGCCCGTATGATTCCTAATCAAGGACATGGTTCAATTCTAACATGGTATCAGAGCTCTTACGGCCAACGCCGCTCAAGATCCTAGGACCCCTCGCGCTACTTAGCGCACCTCTCGCCGGCTTTGTCGCGCCTCTCGCGCCACTTAGCGCGCCTCACGCGCCACTTAGCGCGCCTCACGCGCCACTTAGCGCGCCTCTCGCGCCACTTAGCGCACCTCTCCCCGGCTCTGCCGCACCTCTTGCGCCACTGAGCGCACCTCTCACCTACTCTGCCGCGCCTCTCGCGCAACTTAGCGCACTTCCGCCGGCTCTGCCGTGCCCCTCGCGCCATCTCGGCGCTCCTCTCCTCCCCTCGACCGTCCGCCGCGACGAACGCGACCGTCAGCCGCGGACACGACGAACGTGACCGTCAGCCGCGGACGCGACGACCGCGACCAACAACCGCGGACGCGACGTCCGCGCCGACGACAAGGGCGGACGCGACGTCCGCGCCGACGACGAGGGCGGACGCGACGTCCGCGCCGACGGGCAGCGCGGACGCGACATCCGCGCCGACGACGAGGGCGGACGCGACGTCCGCGCCGACGGGCAGCGCGGACGCGACATCCGCGCCGACGACGAGGGCGGACGCGACGTTCGCGCCGACGGGCAGCGCGGACGCGACATCCGCGCCAACGACGAGGGCGGACGTGACGTCCGCGCCGACGGGCAGCGCGGACGCGCCACCCGCGCCGACGACGAGGGCGGTCGCGACGTCCGCGCCGACGGGCAGCGCGGACGCGACATCCGCGGACAGCCGCCGCGGACGGGACGAACGCGGGCAGCCGCCGCGGACGGGACGAACGCCGGCAGCCGCCGCGGACGGGACGAACGCGGGCAGCCGCCGCGGACGGGACTAACGCGGGCAACCGCCGAGGACGGGACGAACGCGGGCAGCAGCTGCGAACGGGACGAACGCGGGCAGCAGCCGCGGACGGGACGAAAGCGGGCAGCCGCGAACGCGACCAGACGGGGGAGTACACAGCTGCGGACAGCACGCAACTCATCACCACCACTGACCGCGCCGTCCCTCCGGACAGCGTCTCACCTCTAGCACCTCCACCCTCCCCTCCTCCCTCACTCGTTATGGCGGACGAACCTTCGTCGCTTGAGCTCGCCTCGATCGACAAACTCGAGCTCCTCAACGGCACCACCGCAGTCAATTGGGTGTCGTTTGAGGAGAGTCTCTTCACGTACCTTGGCTCCGTCCGAGTGGGAGATTATTGCCTTCTTGACGTCGTCCTCGAAACGTCTCACGGCCTCCCTCCCACCCCGCCCCCGCTCCCAGGCTCCTCCCCTCCTGACGCCCCACCACTCCCGACCGAACCCGCCCCTCAAACCCCCATCCTAGGGGCTTGGGAGGATGACCCAGACAGGTGGGCTCGCACCCTCAACAAGTACAACAAGGAGCGAGACGACTACGTCATCAAGGGCAGAGCACACACGGCTGCCGTCGCCGCCCACGAAGCTGCTACTGCAAAACTTGCAGAGTTCAAAGCCATCTCCGAAGCGTACTCTACTAACTTTCGTAAGCATCACTCCGATACTGCTGCATGGCGCATTGCTGACCGCCGTGCACTCACTGTCATCTTCTCGTGCGTTCCCCCCTCCCTTAAACGTGACCTTCGCCCTCCATCCTCCCCCTCTCTCTGGAAGTCTCTCTCCTCCCAATATGACCGTCAGGACTTACGCTCACTCCTCTCCCTCTTTCGCACCTTCCAAGACATCACCCTTGACTCCTCCCTCAATGCTGCCTCCTTCGCTCGGCGTCTCACGGACATTGCGCAACGCCTCAATGATCGAGGCATTTTGATCTCAGACACCCTTCTTACAGCACGCATCCTTGACTGCCTCCCACCCACCTATGACACCTACCGCATGAACTTCACCTCCCAGCACATTCGTCCCCCCCCTGTAGCTGTTACCATCGACTGGCTCCTTGACAGTGAGGCTGACCTCCTGCGTGACTCTGCAACGGTCAATGCTGTTCACGCTCGCTGTTGAGACCTATGGGGCAAACGCACCCCCCACAACGGCGTTCCTGAAGCTGCTGGCCACAGCAGCAGCTAGGAACCGCTTCAGGGCCAATCCCTTGGCGAAAACCGCCAAGAAAATGGCCTGCCACTTCAGCCAGCGCTGGTCAGTGGCCCTCCAGCGCTCTCAAGCGAATGCCCTGCACACCAAGGCCAGGGCAGGGATCGAGGCGGCGCACCCCCAGATGGCAGCAGACCCATGGCCGCTGCACCTGGGGGACATCCTCCACACACTGGAGGGGTAGAGGGTCACTGAGGGGGGGAGGAGGGTCAGAGGGATGGGCCAATGGGGCAGAGGGTCTAAAGGGAACCACAAATCAAACCGTATGCTTGTACCCCCGCTGAATTAATACAAAGGACCATTTGAGAGAGAGAGAGAGAGAGAGAGAGAGAGAGAGAGAGAGAGAGAGAGAGAGAGAGAGAGAGAGAGAGCGAGAGAGAGAGAGAGAGAGAGAGAGAGAGAAGCAAGGGACTTAGTCTTTTCCCTCCTAGGCTCTTCCCCTCTCTTCCCCAGCTATATAAGGGCCCCTTGGCCTTCTCTCCAGCTCATTCTTCATTTGGTGTCTCTGATTTTTCCGGTTCGTTCGAGAGAGCGAGAGAGAGAGAAGCAAGGGACTTAGTCTTTTCCCTCCTAGGCTCTTCCCCTCTCTTCCCCAGCTATATAAGGGCCCCTTGGCCTTCTCTCCAGCTCATTCTTCATTTGGTGTCTCTGATTTTTCCGGCGCTTCGCGCCGGCGCTCGCGGGTGCGGCCTGCGGCCGCGCGCTTGGGACGACAAGGACAATAACAAGGACGGCTAGATGACGGCAAAAATGACAACCATGGCAGACAACGACAACTAGACAAGCTACCATGGAACGGGTCTACACACGCGCGAGGGGGCCGCCTACATGCGGTCCGCCTCAAGCTCACCAAGCATTTCGCGCGTGGTCAGCCACATCTGGCGGACCACTGACGCGGTGGCGCCGACAACGTCAACAGGAGTTCCACGAGTTGCTACAAGGGTCCTCAGACCCAGGGCCGTCTCAGCCAGCAGGGTGGCCGAGACTACTCCCGGCGAGGGCGCGACCTGCAGTGGCGATACGAACGAGAATAATGCTGACGCCGCCGCGTGACACCTTGCTCGCGGCATCTGAGAGAACGTGCTCGGCGGGGTCTCCAACATGGAGCCATGCGACTCCTGGAGAATCAGCTCAAGACTCTGCAGGCACTCCGCCAACGACCACAAGTGCGCCAGGGTCGCCGTGGGCACTGGCTTCATCTGCGGGGGGAATGCAGACGCGCGAGATCGGCGAGCCGACACTGCCAGATCACGAGGAGCAGGGAGGGGACGTGGCGGAGCGAACTGGGCCCACGGGTCCCCGCCACCCGCGCCAACAAAGCCAGTCCCCGCAGGCAGCGGACGAGCTGAGCGCGCCGGGGATCCCACAGGATTATGGGGCAGGAGCGCGGCGAGAGGAGCGACTGGAGCAGCAGGAGGAGCAGATTGCGAGGACGACCCCGCATGGGAGCGGTGGAGAGCTTTCTCCACACCGTCCAATTTCTTCAGGACTTGCTCCATCGCGGAAGGCGCCGGACGCGCAGCCCCGCCGCGACCGTAACCCCCCCGTCGCCCACGATGCGCACGCCCACTCGCGCTCGAACGCACAGGCGACTGTGGGCGAGACAGGCCCCGCTGACGCTGGCGGTCAGAGGAACGCTCCGTGCGACGAGGAGAGTAGAGCCGCTGGCGCTTCGCAAGAGGGGGAGAACGTGGCGCCAAGGACCGATATCCAGACGCATGACGAGCAGGCGATCGCGGACGAGAGGAGCGGGGAGCGGGAGAACGGTGGCGATACGAGCGGTGGTCACGGGAACGGCTCCGTGACACCTTGCGCCGAGGAGATCGAGGAGACCGCGGTGATCGCGGAGACCGCGGCGGGCGCGAGTCAGCGCGACGGTCGTCGTGGCGGCTCTCCCGCCTACCGTCGTGGGCCACCGGCGAACGATGGCGAGGCGAATGCCCCCGGTGCGCCACAGCCTCTGCGCCGGAGCGCACGACGGACCCCACACGCGCAGGCTCCCCCAGAGGCAAGGATCCGCCTCCGAGCAGACCCAGATCCCGACGCTGATCCTCAAAGCGCCGACGGATCTCGTCCGCAGCCGCCGGCGGAGCAACAGGCACGCTCGCGGCAGGACGCGCGGGAGGAAGTGGACGGGGAGCAGGATCAACCTCCACGGCGCGGTCACAGCCCAGAGCACCGAGGAAGTCCATCGGCCTCCGCTCTAGGCGCGCCACTGGCCCGGGACGGGCCGATGACCCCGATCCCCCAGGCGCAACAGGCCGCACCAGTGGCCGCCACTCCGAGGAGCGGGCGGGGAAGCACGCGGGGAAGAGGCGGGCGTCGAGGAGCACGCGGAGTACAGCGCAGCGCAGGCCACGCAGCAAGGGGGAACCCCCGCCAGCCACCGAGCCCAATCTGGTTAGGGGAGCCGGCGGAACGAGTCACGCGCCAGTCGTTCGCCAGGCGCGGGGCGAGGGGTGGAAGGACAGCGCAAGCAGAGAGAAATGGCGATACAAATGCAGAGGGGAGTGGCGACGAATATGTACCGTCGGATCTGAGGCAACCCGACAATCCCGACTCACCCCGTGCGGGAGCAGGGGCGGAGCAGGCGCAGCTGCAGGAGAGAGGATTGGGCCGCCGACAGAACCGCAGACCCCAACCCCCCCCGGACCAGGCCCTCTCAGCATCCCAGCTGGCATCGAGGGACGATCTCTTTGAGATCGCGATGAGCTGGGACTTGTCTACCCTAACATCGTCCTCTCACCTGCCTATCGTCCGCCGCCTGCCGCCGCAGATCCTAAGCGACTATTCCACCTGTATGCTGGCAGCGCTCCTACGGATCTCCAAGCTGCCAAACTGCGCGGGAGCTTGGTGGGTCCTCATGTTTCTGCCACGTCTGACCCTACGACTTAGCAGGAGGTCCAGCTCTAGGTGGAAGGTGCTGCGAGAACAAATGCACCTATTCAGATGTGGCCACTGGAACCAGCTGTACAGTGACTACACGGGGTCCCTGCACCAAGCCGAACCACCTCAGCACCAAAATGACCCCCTGGGAATCTGCTCACGAGTGGAGGGGCTGGTGAAACGGGGTAACCTGCGAAAAGCACTTGCAGCCCTCCAACCCTCGCCAGCAGCCCCTGCGACAACCGCGACACTACAGCAGTTGGAATCGAAACATCCCCAACCCCAAATTGACCTGCCCGACTGGGTCCACACCTACACAACACCCACGCAATTTTCGTGCACCACGGAAAACTTCTCAAACGTTCTTGGGGATTGCCCCAGCGGTGTTGGGGCTGGTCCATCTGGGTCAACATTTGAACATTACCGCGACCCAGCCCTAAGTAACATCGAAGTACTAGGGCACCTGCACTCCGCCGTAACCCACCTCCTCTCGACAAACCTCTCCGCCGAGGTTGCAGCACTACTCTCGCCATCCCGCCTCATTGCATTCGCGAAACCAGGGGGGGGGGTACGCCCTATAGCGATAGGAGAATCCCTGCTCCGCCTGGCAGCAAAGGTTGCACTCTCAGAACTGCAAGGAGAAACAAGGCGATTTTTCTTACCCCAACAATTCGGCGTGGCAGTCCCAGGCGGGGCCGAGTTCGTTATCCACGCAGTCAGAGACCTCACCACTTCACATCCATCAAGCCTAGTCCTCCAACTCGACATCGAAAACGCATTCAACTCCGTAGAGAGGATAGCGTTCTTTAACGCACTCACCAACACCCCGCTCGCCCCACTCATTCCCTTCACACGCTCCTTCTATGCGACGCCTTCACAGCTGCTGACCGATCCCCGCTTAAGCACAACGGCACTCACCAGTGGTAGGGGAGTTAGGCAGGGGGACCCCCTTGGACCCCTTCTATTCGCGGCTTCAATCCAGCAGCACCTCAGACGCGTAGCAACAGAACACCCCGAAGTCACAGTCCTAGCATACGCAGATGACATCACCCTGATTGGACCGGCGACAGCAACGCTAGACGCACTAAAGGTACTGACACCGCTGCTAGCCCAGGACGGCCTCACCTGCAACCTCCGAAAATCGTCGGCCTGGTCCTCCTCGTGGATCGAAGGTAATGAGCTCCCTGAGGGCCTTCCCCTCACCCACGAGGGGGTACGGGTACCTCCCAGCAACCTCGGCGCTAGGGAGCAACAGCAACGCTCTACAGCCGTCGGCAGCACACTCGGTCACCATCCAAGACATGGAGGGACGACTGCCACCACTGGCACTGCAAATCCTCCGCGGGGAACAGGAATCCCCGTCCCAAGACCAGCTGCAGCGCGCCCTTTCCCAGGAAGTACATGCGGCAAAGGCCGACGGCCTGACAGAGGAATCACGCGCAATCAGGTCTGCCCCCGAGATGGGGCACACACTCCGCCTCGTCAGCCTGAGAGGTGAGGGAGCGGGGGCATGGCTGCAGGCCCTACCCCTAACCCCAGATCTCTGCTTTTCACCAGGGCAATTCCGAACAGCCCTGGCCTTCCGCATGGGCATCCGGCAGAACGTACCCACCGTGTGCGAATGTGGAGAGCTCGTAGCCGACTGCAGCCTCCCCAACCACTTACTCCGCTGCAGCACAGGCCCTGACCGAACACGCACACACAACCAGCTGGCTTTCGCCGTGGCTAAAATGGCGAGGGAGGCACAGCTGGTGGTATACCTGGAGAACGCGATGTACTCACCACCGGATGACCCGAAGAAGGCAGATGTGATTGTACGCGACCCAGACAGTGGTGAAACATGGATCACAGACACGACCATCACTGACCCCGTGCTACAGAACCGTGACCCAGCAGCCCGCAAACCCCCTGGATGGGCTGCAAGGGAGGCTCAGAAAAGGAAGGAACGGGACTACTACAGGCACACAGAACACGTGGTGTTCTGCGCCCTAGCCGTTGAGACCTATGGGGCAAACGCACCCCCCACGACGGCGTTCCTGAAGCTTCTGGCCACAGCAGCAGCTAGGAACCGCTTCAGGGCCAATCCCTTGGCGAAAACCGCCAAGAAAATGGCATGCCACTTCAGCCAGCGCTGGTCAGTGGCCCTCCAGCGCTCTCAAGCGAATGCCCTGCACACCAAGGCCAGGGCAGGGATCGAGGCGGCACACCCCCAGATGGCAGCAGACCCATGGCCGCTGCACCTGGGGGACATCCTCCACACGCTGGAGGGGTAGAGGGTCACTGAGGGGGGAGGAGGGTCAGAGGGATGGGCCAATGGGGCAGAGGGTCTAAAGGGAACCACAAATCAAACCGTATGCTTGTACCGCCGCTGAATTAATACAAAGGACCATTTGAGAGAGAGAGAGGCAGCTCTCCCCCCAGAGGCTCTCGAGGTGCTCCAGGCCGGGAAGGCAGACCCCAAGGGACTGAAGCTGCAGCAGAGCCTAGCGCTGGCGGTTCACTCCCACCGCTTCTTGAGAGTCATGCGCGAGGCAAGGCGGATGCGCCCCAACCCCCGTTCTGGCCACGCGCAAAGGATGCAGTCAGTGCTAGGCCCAGGCGCGGGGGACTGGCTGCTGGCGATCCCGCTCATCCCCTCGCTACGGATGGGCCCATCCCAGCTCTCTACTGCAGCTGCCTTCCGCCTAGGCCTTCCCCTCCCCGTGCCCAGACGCTGTGACTGCCGCTACCGCACCACCTTCCCTGACGATCGCCTCCCCAACCACCTCATGCGCTGCGAGAAGGGGAAAGGGAGGACCGCAACCCATCACGCACTGCGGGATGAGATTGCGAACATAGGGGTTGAGGCGGGGTTTACGGTTCACAAGGAGACGTATGTCTACTCTCTGGTTGAAAACCTAAAGGCGGATGTCTCTGACCCGGTGTCTGGAGAGGTTTGGATGTGCGACGTGACCGTGACGGACCCGGTGTCTTACCAGGACGAGAACTGCAACCGAGCTCCTGGATGGGCGGCTAGGGCGGCAGCGGCGAAAAAGGAGGAGAAGTACGCCCGTCGGAACGCGTGGGTGGGGTTCCACGCGCTTGCAGTAGAAACGGCTACCCCTCGCCAGGGGTGATGGCTTACTTGCGGCAATGCGCGGAGCTGGCGGCGAAGCTGCGGTTTAACGCAGCACCTACCTCCTACGAAGCAGCGAAGCTGCTGACGGAGTACCGCCAGCGCTGGAGTGTGTGCCTCCAGCGGTCGCAGGCCAACGCCATCCGCACCAAGACCAATGAGGCCTTGGCGGCGGACGAGCTCGGCTTTCGGGGCCCCACCATCCCTCTCAGTGAGGGACAGCTGCACCAGTTGATCGAGGCCCCTTTCGACCAGTAGGGTCGGACAAGGGGGGGGGGCGGAGTAGGTGGGGGACTTGGAGGGGATAGGATTCCGGTTTGTGTGTTTGTTTATGCTTTGTGTTTGCATCTTCCCTTGTACCACCCCATATGAAATACAAGGACCATTCGAGAGAGAGAGATGGTTGTTGGAGGGTAGAAGAGGTGGACAAGGGCTCGCTTCACACATTCCCTGAGACGCCCTGTATTTAGCTTGATTTAAAGCACTCAGATTCTATCAACTGCGGGGCAGGGGAGAGATGGTTGGTGCCAATGGTATTGGGCGAGAAAAGTGGATGGAAGGGAAGAGGAGCAATGGGGCATATAGAGGAGGGGTATTGGGCAGAATCATTGGGAGAGGGAGACGAGGGAGGTGTGGACGTTTGGAGGAAGGGTTGTGATTTATGAAGGAAGGGAAACCACAGTAATGAAAGGACGGCTGTACACGAGATATGGGCCCTTGAGTTGAGATTGTTGCTTTAAGCACTCACTGTGAGGGAGCGGGTCTTTTCTCCCAGTGTGATGCTCTCCTGTAGCGGTTCCCCCACCCCTTTGCCATCCAGCGAACTCAGCTTCCTGGTGGCATGTGGGGCAGGCAGGGATGGGAGAGATGGGGGGGAATGCGGGTGATGGATGGCATGGCTGCTCAAGACGATGGAAGAGTGAGTGTGTGTGAGAAGCATATTTTTCTCGTTCCTCTATGGGCATCAGAGCCGCCACTCGTCGTTGTTGTGTAGGAGCTGTGCGCCACTCGCCACTCGCCACGCGCCACACCAAAACGTGACCCTCTCCATGCATGCATCACCTGTGCTACAGTGCCCTCACCTGTGCTACAATGCCATCACCTGTGCTACAGTGCCCTCACCTGTGCTACAGTGTCCTCGCATGTGCTACAGTGCCATCACCTGTGCTACAGTGCCCTCACCTGTGCTACAGTGCCATCACCTGTGCTACAATGCCCTCACCTGTGCTACAGTGCCCTCACCTGTGCTACAGTGCCCTCACCTGTGCTACAGTGCCCTCACCTGTGAAGCATGACCTCTAACTGGCCAGATTCCAGGCTGGCAGCGCCCGCCGCCCGATCCACAAGCACCAACAACTGGGCTGCTTTGTCTTTTATGAAAGCTCCAACCGTTATCTGAAGTGGAGTGCAAGGAGTCGAGGAGAGAGAAGCGGATGAGGCAAGGAGGTGATATTTTCCTGCCAATCCAGGACGGCTCGTTTTGTACTCTGGTTGACTTGCCAATGCTACTTCTTCAATGGTAAACAGACAGGACCGCTCCTGACCGAGGCCATTTTTCATGGATTGCCTCCGGCTCACTCTGGTTGACTTGTGTTGACTCACCGGATAGTAGTTCCCTGCTATGGGGTCGCTGACGTTAAGGCTCCAGTCAGACCGATAGTCCACCACCTGAATGCGGAGTGGTGGGTATGATGGGGATGGTGGGGATGGTGGGGATGATTGAGTTTCCAGGCACCAGCAAGGACTATGTTCACTCATTTTTAAACAAAATCCCCTCACCCGCTTGAGGTAGGTGCGGCCATTGGAGTCGGAATAAAAGGTCCTGCTGCTGTTGATGGGCGCTGTGATGCGAGCCACCACCTCGTGGCTGGGACTCTTGGAGGGCAGCGGACCCACCTGGGCAGCACATGCATGCACGCACGCACGCACGCACGCACGCACGCACGCACGCACGCACGCACACACACACACACACACACACACACACACACACGCGCATGCACAGCAATGAACATGAACAGAAGGGCTCATGTGAACGAGCAGCACATGCGATTTCAAGTGCCTCAGAAGCTGTTGATGGGAGAAGAGAAGCGAGTCAACACCTCGTGGTTGCGACCCTGGTAGGGCAGGGGACCGACCTGGCCTGGGCAACGTCTTTTGAATCTACTGATTAATCGGTTCTTGAGGGAATTCTCGAAACCAGAGCGTGCAGAAATCATAGAGCACTCACGGAATAGTGCAGCTCAGCGTAGTCCTGCCCTGGATACACTCTGAACACCTGGGAGTTGGGAGCGGTGCAGAACGGCAGAGACCAAAGGAGTGGGGGGGTGCAGAGTGGTAAGTTGCCACAGGGAAACAGTGAGGCAGCAGAAGCATGATGCACTGGGTATGGCAAGGTAATCAAAAGGCAATCCATTTATGCAGCAATTGCGGGTTTCTTTTTCTCAAAAGCTCCCTGCATACTCAAGGAGGAGGAGGAGGAGGAGGAGGAGGAGGAGGAGGAGGAGGAGGAGGAGGAGGAGGAGGAGGAGGAGGAGGAGGAGGAGGAGGAGGAGGAGGAGATAGAGGAGGAGGAGGAGGAGGAGGAGATAGAGGAGGAGGAGGAGGAGGAGGAGATAGAGGAGGAGGAGATAGAGGAGGTGAAGGAGATAGAGGAGGTGAAGGAGATAGAGGAGGTGAAGGAGATAGAGGAGGTGAAGGAGATAGAAGAGGTGAAGGAGATAGAGGAGGAGGAGGAGATAGAGGAGGTGAAGGAGATAGAGGAGGTGAAGGAGATAGAGGAGGTGAAGGAGATAGAGGAGGTGAAGGAGATAGAGGAGGTGAAGGAGATAGAGGAGGTGAAGGAGATAGAGGAGGTGAAGGAGATAGAGGAGATGAAGGAGATAGAGGAGATAGAGGAGGTGAAGGAGATAGAGGAGATAGAGGAGGAGATAGAGGAGGTGAAGGAGATAGAGGAGGAGATAGAGGAGAAGGAAGTGCACTCACCTCAGAGATCCATGGAGTGACCTGGCGGCTGAACTCCTCCACGATTGGTCCATGCTGGATGTGAATGGGCACCTGGTGCAACGTCAGCAGCGCAGCAAGGGGAGAGCAGAACAGAAAGCTCTGCCAATCAGAGTCTTGCTGCAGCTGAAATGCGGCTTTACTCCTCCCACCCACCCCACCCATCGGAAGGCACTTCACAGTGGAGGCACAGACGCCACCACGTGGTACACAGGCCATGGCACGTTAGCTGTACAATATACTAGGCTTGGAGTTTTTAAATATACAGGCAATACAAGAAGCATGTTGCATCTTGTTGCTTGTTGCGACCCAACCACCCACCCACTGACCTGGCCTTTGGCGTTGTCACATTTCAGTCGACTCAAAAGTCACCTAGTTGCTGCGTTGCAGTGGTTTTTTTGACCCTGACCCACCCACTGACTTACCTGGTGGGTGGCAGGCACTGGTGATGGGAGCGGCTGGCTTGGAGAGCTGGAAGATGCATGCACCTCCTGTGACTTGAATGACTCAAGGCACTGGGAGTCACTTTTGAGAATTCTCATAAGTAACGGAGGGCTGGTAGATGTATGCGCCTCCTGTGACTTGAATGACTCAAGGCACTGGTTCTACCAGTGGAGTACGAGAGGCATGCTGCATGCATCTTATCTTGGTGCTTGTTGCGACCCACACCTCCACTGTCTGACCTGGTAGGTGGCGTTAGTGATGGTGATGTGTGCGGCTGGCTTGGAGGGTTGGAAGATGTATGCGCCGCCAGCGAATGTTGCATACTCCATCATGCTGGCGCTCACTGGCACGGCCATGCGCTGCCATGGTGTGTGGCATGGGGTGGAGTGGAGTGGCATGGTGCGGCACGGTGTGGCATGGTGTGGCATGGCATGGCGTGGCGTGGCATGGTGGGGCGTGGCATTGTATTGCATGGCATGGCATGGCAGGCGTGACGTGGTGTGGCGTCATGCGCAAGGGTATGGTATGCATAGCAGATGACAGGGCATGCAACATGACGAGTGCACAGGGTATGTGACAGTAGGAGTGCACAAGACATCATCAGCACACATCTTTATGAAGCTGGGACAGAAAGCGTTTCACATACTGCACGCACAGGTTGCACAGTGTGACTGCACCGTGTTATACAAGTTACAAAATAAAAAAGGGCATGCAGCAAGTTACCAAGTTACCAACTTGATCCTTGCGTGCTGATTTTGAGAACTGGATTGGATTTCATCATGGCGCCAGTCTCTTCCCCTCAATAACACTCATCACCGTCTCATCACCTACCCCCAACTCTTTCTCCTCAGTGCCACACCACACCACTCACCACAATCTCCCCAGTGCCATTCGCGCTCCAAGAGACCAGCTCCATCCGCTGCAAGCCCACCGCTGACTTGGAGAACGAGACGCGCAACGCCGCCTGTTCCCCACCGTCCCTGTCGGCACCAGCAGCACCACTACCACGAGGCCCCCCCACACCTTGCCACCCTCCCAGCACAACGGTATCACCCCCTTCCAGCCCCCTCCCTCCCCCTCCCCCTGCACCTCCTTCTCCCCCACCTATCTTGCCCTCCTCCATTCCCCCACCGCCCTGCAACCCTCTCCTGCTTCCTCTCCCCCTGCTCCCTGCCTCCCTCCCTTTCCTTTCTCCACCGTTCGTCTCTCCCTCCTGTCCACCGCTCACCACCATCCTCCGCCCTCTCGTCTTCCTCCCCCTCCCCGCCTTGCCGGGTTGCTTCTCGGCTGCCCCTGCCTGGGCTGCTGCAGCTTCTGTCTGGGCTGATGCTGCTTCAGATGCTGATGCCGCTGCTGCTGCTGCTGCTGCTGCTGCTGCTGTCTCAGTCGGCAGTGCTGCCACAGACTGTGCTGCTGCTCCTGCAGCTGCCCCTAGCGTTGCTGCTGCAGCATCAACCGTGTTGCTCCATGCAGCACTCTCGTACGCCCTGCCAGGTGTGTCTGAATGAGGGGCAGGCGTGGAAGGAATTGTGATAGGCAAGTGAGCAGGGGTGCTGAGTGGTTTGCAGGGGTGCTGTGGTGTGACACGAAGCACACACGTAGTATGCACCGCTTGCCCTGTGTGCATGTGCTTGTCTGCATGCAACGTACCTTGGGCATACTATCCTTTTCAGTGCGCTGTATATCACAGCTTCGGTACCTAAGCTTCAGATTTGCTGCTCTTCCGCCATGAGTAGCAAATCTGAGTGAAGGCCCTTTGAGATGGGCGAGACAGCATACCTGACTGATGATAGGTGCTGTACCTTGGCTTGCTGGCGAGACAAAGAAGGTGGCATATCCAAGAGGAGGCACCTCGGCATTGAACACAAGCGACAGCACTGCCTGCTGCTGCTGCTGCTGCTGCTGCTGCTGCTGCTGCTGCTGCTGCTGCTGCTCTCTCTCCTTCTGCGCTCCCTTCCGCTGCTCCCCCTCCTTCTTGTCCCCCTCCTTCTGCTCCCCATCCTTTTGCTCTCCCTCCTTCTGCTCTACTCCCGTCTGCTCCTTAGTCTGCCTTTCCCGATGCTTCATTTTCTGCTTTTGGCTCGGCTGTGGCCCTCGCCCATCCCCATAATCCTTCCACTCCTCCTCCTCCTCCACCCCCTCCCCTCCCTCCTCCTCCCCCTCCTCCCCCTCCTCCCCTCCCTCCTCCCCTCCCTCTTCCCCTCTCCCCCCCCCTTCCTCCCCTTCCTCCTCCCCCTCCACCTCTCCTACGATGCCCCCCACGCCAGTGTAAGCAGCAATGTAGGTGGAGCGGGTGGAGGGGGAGAGGAGAGTCTCCCTGAGAATTTGAGAGGGAATGGGGGCGCCAGAGGCGTCAGTGACTAGGAGGGAGGGGGATGACACCTGTCAAAGAGAGCAATAGGAGAGAAAAAGAGGGGGGAGATGGGGAGGGGGAGGGGGGATTTATAAGCCCCAATGTGAGTGGACCGGATGGAAACATAAGACGAGTGTCTCCTTGAGCAATGCAGGGGCAGGGACAGGGGCAGGGGCAGGCAACGAATGTGCTACGTAGTAATGCTGTGGCACCAGTGCTGGTGGCGATTCAAGTGCTGATGCGAGGCAAGGTGGATGAACTAACTGACAGCATTGTGGCGCGTTGCACCCATACCGGGAATCGAATCACTTCAGAGCGGGACCATGCGAGAGGGTTGAAGGCCACCACCACCTGTGGGGTGGGTATGGATGGGAAAGGTGGAGACGTGTGGGCGGATGGAGCATGGATGAGAAGCTTCTGAGAACTCCCTAGAGCGACTTAGGTCTTGCGGTATGGTTGGGAAACATGGAGACATGCGGTGGGAATGGAAGTGAAAGCGAGAGATGGGGACGGAGGTGGGTAAGAAGGTGGATGGCGGTGGGTGAGAAGGTGGATGGAGGTGAGAGGTAGGGACGGATGTGAGAGGTGAATGAGAGAAGCAAGCGAAGGAGATGGGGAAACGCGCAGTGGAACGGAGGGAAAGCAAAGATACGCAGGTCAGTGAGTATTGAGTTGAATTTATATGACTGGGCGGGTGAATGCTTCACTCACGGTGCTGTATGGGATGGGATGAGTGTGGCATGGCATTTGAAACAGCATGCAGGGTACGTACCAGGGTCTGATCTGGCTGCAGGGGTGTTTCGGATGGAGGGCAGTAGGAGATGTTGAGAAGAGGGCACTGTGGAGGGTGGGGGAAGGAGGGTAGTTGGAATGCAGGGATGAGAGGGGAGAAAGAGGGAGGGGAGAAAGAGGGAGGGGAGAAAGAGGGAGGGGAGATGAGTGGATGGAGGGCGAGATGGAAGCGACACAGGTGGGCAGCAGTAGCATTGTGACACAGATGTGCATCACATCACACCATCACATCATCATCATCATCACACCACCACATCATTACACCAAACCACCACCACCACCATCATCATCACACCACATCAACATCATCACACACCATTTTCAGGTCCAGTGAAGGCAGCTGCTGTCCTCCACCCTCTGCTTTGGCACCCTCACTCAGCTGCACCCACCTCCTCCTCCCCCTGCTGCCGTGCTCCCCTACCACCTCCTGCCCTCTCCTCTCATCAGGCCGTGTGCCGTCACCAGCAGAGTTTGCATTGGCTCCACCAGACCCAGTCACCTTCCCAGCAGCACCGCTCTGAACCACTTCACGGTCAGCCGCACCGTGCTGGACCGCTAGAGGATCAGCTGGCTGCAACGCCTGAGGGTCAAACACCTCGTTGGGGTCACTTGTTGTCTCCTCCTCCTTGTGAGGGTCTCTCTTCACACGGGACTTTTTTTTAGTCGACTCAAAGATTGTCTCCTCTGTCGCGTGAGGGACTCTCTTCACACGGGACCTTGCAGCACGCTGCCTACCATCTCCCTCACCTGCTTCCCCATCCCCCTCATCCTCGTCATCCGCTGCCCCTGCTCTGTCTGCCTCATATAATAACTCATTCATCTTGTCTATTTTGTCTGCCTTACCTTCCTCATCCCCCTCATCCCCATCGTCCTCCTCATCCCCCTCATCTGCCCCATCTGCTGCCTGGTTCCAGAACCCCCATCCACGCTGCAAGTCGCTGTCCTCCCTGAACGTGAACTCCACGGCAGCCCGCGAGGAGAAGGAGAGGTTGGATGGAGAGGAAGGTACGGATGGGGATGGGATGGAGCCTTTCATGATGAGGTGCGCCAGTGCTGCCGTGAGCACAGCTGATGCCTGCAGGGGCAGTGGATGGGATGGGGAATGGGAGGTTGGGAGGGGGATTAAGAGCGGCCATCTGGACTGGACCATATGGTTTCAGTCTCCAGAGCCCCCACCTGCGCTGCAATTCGGCGCTCCAGAGCTCCAGAGCAGCTGCCCGCGAGGAGAGGTTGGAGGAGAGGTTGGAGGAGAGGTTGGAAGAGAGGTTGGAGGAGAGGTTGAATGGAGGTACGGATGGGGTTGGGGGCATGGTGCCTCGGGTGATGAGGTGCGCCAGTGCTGCTGTGAGCACAGCAGATGCCAGCATGGGAATTGGGTTAGAACAGGGATTGGGAGGTTGAGAGCGGCCATCTGAACCATTTGACTCAGTGCCCCCACCCGCGCTACCCGCAATGAGGGGTTGGAGGAGAGGTTGGATGGAGGCATGGATGGAGGCATGGATGGGGTCGGGGGCATGGTGCCTCGGGTGATGAGGTGCATGAGTGCTGCTGTGGGCACAGCAGATGCCTGCATGCACGGCATGTGCATTGGGTGGGATGGGGAGAGGGAGATGGGATCATGGGAAGATGAGAGAGGCCACCTGAACCATCTGGTCCCATGATCCCATCTCCCATGATCTCATCCGAAGGAGGACCTGCGCTGCCCTTCAGGGTCCTCCTTGAAAGTGAAACCCACGGCTGCCCGCGAGGAGAAGGAGAGGTTGGATGGAGATACGGATGGAAATGATTAGGTGTGTGGAGTGTCTGGTGGCAGGGCAAAGGCGCCACGCGTGATGAGGCACGCCAGTACTGCTGTGAGCACAGCTGATGCCTGCACGGGTGGTGCGTGGGGATATATAATGGGAGGTTGTGAGGTCGGGCGGTTAGAAGCAGCCTCTACCCACTCATACGAGCAGTCTATTACCATACACGCAGCACCAAGCCCTTTAAGACTCGCACCTCCACTGCAGCGCGGTGAGTGAAGTCTGGCAGAGTAGTCATCAGTGACGTGCTGCGGTGCCGTGCCTGTGACGCCGTCATGGTGCTGCACCACTGCCACCGCCTCCTCCAGCCAGCCCACATGCCATGAACTTAGGGGATTAACTTCTACCCGTGCAACACTCACCTCTACGGCAGCGCGGTGCAGCCTAATGGAGTAGTCATCGGTGAAATGCTGCTGCACTGTGCGTGTGATGCCATCATGCTGCTGCACCACTACCTCTGCCTCCTCCAGCCCATGCCATGCACTCACAGGAGCAGCCTCTACTCCACCCACTCAAGCCCTTTCAGAACCCTCACCTCCTCAGCAGCGCGGTGCAGCCTAATGGAATAATCGTCAGTAACGTGCTGCTGGGCCGTGCCTGTGATGCCATCATGGTGCTGCACCACTGCCACTGCCTCCTCCAGCCGGAACGAGCTCGCCACTCGCACCCGCCGCTCGCCCTCCCACCCCACCTTCATCCCCTCTACCCCTCTCGCACTCTCCACCCCACTCTCCCTCCCATCCGCCTGCTTCTCCTCCTCCTGGCTGTCTCTGGTCGTCTTTCCCATGTGTGGGTCAAGCACAAGGTGCTCCAGTACCACCATGCGCCCCGTCGCCATGCCCCATGCCTGTAGTGCTTGCTTTCCCACTGCTACCTCTGCTGCTGTGGTGGCCTGAGGGGGAAGGGGGAAAGGGAAGGGAGAGCAGGGAATGCACAATGTAATGCTGTTGGGTGAGAAAGGACAGCTTAGCCCACTACTTGTCCTCACTGATTTTGCCCCTTCCCTTCTACCTCCTCCCTACCCAAACCCCCCATTGCGGGTCCAGCACAAAGTGTTCGAGCACCACCATATGATCAGTCGCCATGCCCCATGCCTGTAGGGCTTGCTTTCCCACTGCTGCGACTTTTGTGTTGACTCGCAAGTTGTTTGGGGGACGCGATCGCATGATGTGAGATGAGACAGGCAAGCTAAGCCATCACATTGCACACACATCACATCGCAACGCATCACATCACATCACATCACATCACGTCACGTCACGTCACGTCACGTCACGTCACGTCACGTCACGTCACGTCAAGTCAAGTCACGTCACGTCACGTCACGTCACGTCACGTCACGTCACATCACATCACATCACATCACACCACACCACACCACATCCCATCCCATCCCATCCCATCCCATCCCATCCCATCCCATCCCATCCCATCCGATCCCATCCCATCCCATCCCATCCCATCCCATCACATCACATCACATCACATCCCATCCCATTCCACCACATCCCACCCCACCACACCACACCACAAGAGGCAGGTTCAGAGGGCGGGGAGCGCACCAGCAGCAGGGAGCTGCAGGAGTGGGCAAAAGAGGGGAGTAAGCCCTGATGGGACATCCCATCCCATCCCATCCCACCCCAAACAACCTCATCCTATTCCACCCCACCCCACCCCACCACACCACATCACAAGAGTGGGTTCAGGGGGCAGAGGGCAGGCAGAGCACCAGCAGCAGCGCGCTGCAGGAGCGGGCGAGGAGCTTCAGAGATGGGCGGCTGCTGAAGTAGCCCGACCAGTAGGGCCCACTGTCCTGATAGCTGGGGTGAGGGGCACACGCATGGGGGTGGAGAGGGGGAAGGGGGGGAGAAAGGGGGGGAGGGGGGAGGGTGCGGGGGTTAGGGTATGTGGGAACTCTATGCGGAATATGGTTCCTTTGTGAAGTAGCCAGACCAGAAGGGACCAGAATGGTTCCCTTGAGAATTGTCCTCATAGCTGGGGAGATGGGCGCATGCATGGGCGGAAGGAAGGGGGGGAGAAGTGGGGGGAAGGGGGAGGGATGTGAGAATTATACAGGGAGAATGGATCCTCATGTGCAGTAGCCCAGACAGACCAATAGGTGGCAGCACCACCTGAACAGCTGAGATTAGGGATGAGCAAGGGGCGAACACGATCGCCCCTAGACGAACACATCCGTTTGCCGAACCGAACACTGTTCGGTTCGGCGAACACTTTAAGCAAAAACACGTGTTCGCCGTTCGCCTGTGAAGGCATGTTCGGGCGAACATCGAACACGTTCGTGTTCGTCGCGGGGCAAATTGCAGCAGCGGCCCGAACACGAACGTGTTCGGGCGAACATCGAACACTGTTCGGCGAACATCGAACACTGTTCGGCGAACAATTTAAGCAAAAAAAACAAACCTGTTCGGTTCGCCTCGAACGCGAACCGAACAGGTGTTCGCCCTTGTGCTCATGTCTAGCTGAGATGAGATGAGGGACGGATGGATGAGATTGCATGGGTGGCTGACACGTGGCATGGATGGGAGAGGGGGAATGTGAGAAGCCTATGCAGACAGGGTGCTCCTGTGCAGTAGCCCGACCCGACCAGTAGGAGAAGGCGTGATCCAAATAGCTGGAGTGAGGGACGAATAGGTAGAGAGGAAGAGAGAGAAAGGGGGGTAGAGGGAAAGGGGCGGGGGAAGTGAGGGGGTTGGGTGGAGGGGTACGTGAGAGAGAATCAAGAGAATGGGTTCTCAAGACAATGGGTTCTCTTGGGCCATGGCCCAGCACGTCCATTCCAGTGGGACTTGCTGTGCCGTCCTGTGCATAGCTGGGCTGGGGTGAGAGGCGCTTTGGCGGAGAGGGGCAGAGATTTGGAGAGAGAAGGGGAAGGGCGGGGGGGAAGGTTGAGAGACCGGGAGTGGCGTGATGGGTGAGGGATAGGGACTTCGTTATGGGTTTTATTCGAATGGATGCAGTGTGGGGAGTGTGAGTGGGCATGGATGGGTGCGGGCGGGAGGGAATGGTTGCTTACAGGGGTGAACTGACAGTTGTGATGAGTGACTCACGGGAACATGTCACCAGTCTTGAGAGGCCACGTGGCATTGGCAGAGTGGAGTGCGTCCAGATACATGGATGGCGTGGAATAGAGCGCGTTCACCCTCCCATCCTGTAACGTGGTTACAGAGTCACATGATTACATGGTTACACGATTACACATTTATGCAATATGTGGGAATCAACTGCGAGTGTGATGTGAAGTTAACAACTGTGTGTCTGCTTTTTGTAAACAGATTGTGTAACTGTACGGGTGTTAAGGAGACACACACTCAAATCAGGGATACTGCCGGCCAATGAAAAGGGCATAGTTTCTGCTAAAAAAAAAAAATGTAAGCTCACTGGGATCTCACAACATAAGCTCTTTATATTCTTGAATCGCATGCAGACAACCGATCAATGACATCACATGCAATCCCATCCATTGCCATCCGTGCCATGCCATGTCAAGCACCCAGCAACCCACCGAGTGTGCAGCAAACCACCCGACAAGCACCCAGCAGCAACTGATCGGGATGACGTAGTGAACCCCAAGATGGTATCCCATGCTACGCTATCCCGTCGAATGTCATGCCGTGTAATGCTACGCCATGCCATGCCATGCCAAGCATCAAGCAATTGACCAGGTTGATGTGGTGAAAGAGCTTGTCCATGTTCTAACCACGAGATGGCATCCCATGCTATGCCATCCCAACCCATGCCATGCCACGCACCAGCGACCCAGCCAGCATGATGTAGCACCCATACCATGCCAAGCACCCAGCGACCCACCCAGCATGATGTAGCACCCATACCATGCCAAGCACCCAGCAACCCACCCAGCATCCAGCGACCCACCAAGCACCCAGCGAGCAACTGACCAGGTTGACGTAGTGAATGAGCTTGTCCATGTTCTTGAACCACGAGATGGCGCGGTCAAACGCAAAGTCCTCGCCCATGGGGAACAGCAGGTGGTTCGTCTTGAAGCCCTCCGCCTGCTTGGCAGTTTGGGAGAGAGTAAGTTGCAGAAGAAGCAGCAAGGGCATGAGTGAGTGAATGATTGGGTGAGTGAGCAAGGTAAATTCCTCGCCCATGGGAAGCAGCAGGTGATTCGCGTCCTCGGGAGAATGTGTGGGAGAGAGTGAGGTGCAGAGGATGCAACGAGTGAAGGGTGGCTGGTTGAACGGGAAGTCCTTGCTCGTAGGGAAGTCCTTGCTCATAGGGCAGTCCTTGCTCATAGGGCAGTCCTTGCTCATAGGGAAGTCCTTGCTCATAGGGCAGTCCTTGCTCATAGGGCAGTCCTTGCTCATAGGGCAGTCCTTGCTCATAGGGCAGTCCTTGCTCATAGGGCAGTCCTTGCTCATAGGGCAGTCCTTGCTCATAGGGAACAGCAGATCTTCAACCCATGAGACGAGAACCGTGGAGAGCAAGGGGGGAGGCAGCGAGAGGAAGAAGGGGTTTTGAGAGGGTTTTGCAGGTGTAAGACGCTGTGGATGGTACAGAGGTGGGCCAATCACGCACACCAGGGAACCTAGAAGACTTGAAGGACCCATGCAAGTACCAAGAAACATGAAAAAAAAAGAAGGCGACTAACATTGCGCACTCAATCAGTCACGTCACTCATATGTCAAACCATGAGCTCTTCAGCATGATTGGCACGCATATCTACTGTGCAAGTGCACTTGAAGCACAGTCCAAGTGCCACTCACTCTCGGTGTCAAAACTTTCACGATGTCTCAAAGCACACTCCAAGTGCCACTCACCCTCGGTGTCACTTCTGCAACAAACTCTTCCGTGAGGCGCTGCACGTTCGTTTTTTAGTCAACTCAAAAAACATGTACTGTGCAAGAACACTTGAAGGCACAAGCGCCACTCACCCTCTTGGTCCCTTCCGCTACAAACTCGTCCACCAGGCGCTGCATGTTGATGTTCGAGTGGACTCAAAAGACATGCACTGTGCAAGAACACTGGAAGGCGCAGTCCAAACGCCACTCACCCTCTTGCTCACTTCCGCTACAAACTCGTCCACGAGGCGCTGCACGTTGGGCGACCCCCCATAGGGATTATCCTGACCAGGGGGCGAGGGCAGAGCGGAGATGGAAGAGCAGATCGGGCAATGGAAGAGCAGAGGGCGTGGGGGGCCTGCGGGGGTGCGACATGGCAGGAAGGGGGGAGTTACGCTTGCAGAGTGAAATGGGGATGTCAGCAGTAAGGGGATTCAGCACGCACACGACCAGGGTTTAGCCGAAAGTGATCAGCCGAAACAATGAGTGGTGAAAGGCATGGTGCTGACAGGCATGGTGAAAGGCATGGTGCTGACAGGCATGGTGAAAGGCATGGTGGAAGGCATGGTGGAAGGCATGGTGGAAGGCATGGTGAGAGACGTCTCAAAAACACTCTTTATCACGTGCCTACAGGAGAGGTGCACACATGAAGCATGCTTGACCATTGTGGTGGAGCAGAGGGGCGAGTGCCTTGCAGCAGAGGGGCGAGTGCCTTGCAGCAGAGGGGCAAGTGCCTTGCAGCAGAGGGGCAAGTGCCTTGCAGCAGAGGGGCGAGTGCCGAGCAGCAGAGGAGCGAGTGCCGAGCAGCAGAGGGGCGAGTGCAGAGCAGCAGAGGGGCGAGTGCAGAGCAGCAGCAGGGCGAGTGCAGAGCAGCAGAGGAGCGAGTGCAGAGCAGCAGAGGGGCGAGTGCAGAGCAGCAGCGGGGAAAGCGCAGAGCAGCAGAGGGGTGAGTGCAGAGCAGCAGCAGGGCGAGTGCAGAGCAGCTGAGGGGTGAGTGCAGAGCAGCAGAGGGGTGAGTGCAGAGCAGCAGAGGGGTGAGTGCAGAGCAGCAGAGGGATGAGTGCAGAGCAGCAGAGGGGTGAGTGCAGAGCAGCAGAGGGGCGAGTGCAGAGCAGCAGAGGGGCGAGTGCAGAGCAGCAGAGGGGCGAGTGCAGAGCAGCAGAGGGGAGAGTGCAGAGCAGCAGCGGGGCGAGTGCAGAGCAGCAGCAGGGTGAGTGCAGAGCAGCAGAGGGGCGAGTGCAGAGCAGCAGAGGGGCGAGTGCAGAGCAGCAGAGGGGCGAGTGCAGAGCAGCAGAGGGGCGAGTGCAGAGCAGCAGAGGGGTGAGTGCAGAGCAGCAGAGGGGTGAGTGCAGAGCAGCAGAGGGGTGAGTGCAGAGCGACTGGATGCAGAGCAGCAAAGGGAGCAAGGGAGTACCTGAATGTGGTAGGTAGGATCGTCCGAGTCCTGGTAGCGGAACTGCGAGGGCGAGTAGTAGCCGTCATAGGATACCATTCCCAGCACCTGGGGGAGGGGGTTGGAGAGGGGTGGAGGGACAGGGGTGGCGAGGGGAGTGGTTCGTAGGATCGTCTGTTTCTTGGTAGCGGAACTGTGAGGGCGAGTAGTAGCCGTCGTAGGAGACCATTCCCAGCACCTGGGGGAGGGGTTGGGATGAGTGGATAAGTGGAGTGGCAGCAGGAGAGAGAGAAATTGAGAAAAATCGAGGGTGAGCGACTGGAGAGAAGACCATTCTCCCAGCACAGCACCTGGCAGGGGGGTTTGGGAGGAGAGGTTGAACGGCATGGGGTGACACGACGTGGAGGGAAAGAGGTGGAGAAGGAGATTAGATGGCGAACTTGGTGTAATCAACCTAACTGAAAGGAACTCACCTGGCTGTCCTTCCGACGCCCCTTGCCGCCTGCGACACTAACTGTAGTGCCCTGGCGGTCATGTAAGCCTAATTCTCCTGTTCAATCCACGGCAGCACATGCTACCATACCTCTCATCTCAGCAGCATACCCCACCACACACCTCGTTGTCTCCCTCTCGTTCCGTACCACCTGCCTGCCACATGAATTGCCTTTCCTGGCGGTCATGCGATCCTGCTTCTCTTCTCCTGTTTAGTCCCCAGCAGAACACACACACACCGTACCATTCGCTCAGCCTCACGCACCTACTACCTCTCAGCCTCACGCACCTACTACCTCTCAGCAGCATCACATGCGGCCCACCTGGTTGTCCCTCTGCCTTGGCCCCTCGGCGCGCCACACAAACTCCATTGTTTTGGCGGCCAAGCGGGTCACCTTCTCCTGCTGGTCCACCCTCCCCAGGAACACCGCTTCTAGCCCCGCCTGGTGGAGAGATGCGAGTGGAGAGTGGTTGTGGGGTTGGGGGGAAAGAAGGAGGGAAAGCGGGGTGGAAGGGGAAGGGGATGAAACGGGAAGGACCGTGCTTCTCCTGCTTGTTCGCTATCCCTATGGATACTGCGTCTGGGCCCGACTGTTGGAGATGTGTGTGGGAAGGGAGAGGGAGGGGCGCAGAAAACGGGATGGGGGAGGGAACGAGGGCGTTGGTTTGACGGGAAGGGGGGGGGAGGGGGCGGCTTCTCCTGCTTGTCCACCCTCCCTGTGAAAAGCTCGACCAACCCCAACTGATTGAGACGTGGGATGGGGGCATTGAGCCGAGAGGACAAAGGGGAGGGGAGGCGGGAGGTGATGGGGGGAGAAGAGAATGTGGTGGGACCGGGATGACCACCTGTACCTCACCTGTAGGTTGCACCTACCAAGTGCCACCTGCAGGCCGCACCTAGCAAAGCAAGTACCTCACGAGCCAGTGCTGTTAGAAATAGGCTGTCAACACTTTGTGTACTCTATTCTATATCGAGTAGGTTATTTGTAGGTTGGGTGTAATTTGTAATCCCAACCCTATCTGGTTGGGATTCCCTCGTAATCCAGCAAATCTGCCAACTCACCATTGGAGATTTGCCTAGGATTCCCATCCCATCCTTTCCCTAGCTTTGCTCAACCCAACCTTGTTTGTACTTAAGGCCTAGTGCCTTTCTTACTAATAAATCAGTTCATTTCCAATTCTATCATGGTATCGAGCTAGCAAATTCCGCTCACGCGGAATCCAATCCTTGGCGTCACGATGGTTCTCTTCCTCTAGGCTATGCCTATTTCGGCTCCCGGCTCCTACGCTTAGAGTTTTCTAACTTCACATCGTCGCGCAGGTCAAGAGCGCATTCGCCTTCCTTCATCCCGCATTTCGTTTTTCAACAGCGACAAATTCCGCCTTCAACTTCCTTCATCGTAAGCTTCTGGAATTTAAAATCTCCGTGGCAAATTTCTCAATTTCTTAACTTCGAACAGGTTTTCATCGGCGCAGCAGAACCGGTTCATTTCTTAACTTCGAACAGGTTTCAGAGGCGCAGCAGGACAGGTTTCAGCGGCGCAGCAGAACAGGTTTCAGCGGCGCAGCTGAACAGGTTTCAGCGGCGCAGCATAACAGGTTTCAGCGGCGCAGCAGAGCAGGTTCAGCGGCGCAGCAGAACAGGTTCAGCGGCGCAGCAGAGCAGGTTCAGCGGCGCAGCAGAACAGGTCTCAGCGGCGCAGCAGAACAGGTCAGTGGCGCAGCAGAGAAGCGGAAAAGGGGCAGCGGCGAAGCAGAACAGGGGGCATCGGCGAAGCAGAACAGGGGGCATCGGCGAAGCAGAACAGGGGGCATCGGCGAAGCAGTGTAGCAGATCAGAATGCGGGCTTTCTATTGCCGAAATCGCGTTTCGCTCCGCTACGTATCGGAGACTTTAGCGCTGCGCTCCGCGCGAATGGCGACTTCAACTTCCACCCTTGTCGGAAATCTCATTGTTCTCAATCTCGCTCCCAACGGCACGAGCACCAACTTTGGGGAATGGTGCTATGGAGTGGAGAAGCACCTCCTTAGCACGGAGCAGAAGGGAATTTGCCTCAAGGACATCCTTCTCAACCGCGGCAAGGGAAAGATGCCTCTCCCTCCCGATCCTCTTGGCGAAGGAGTCACTGCCGCAGCCAAGACCGCATTTGAGGCTCAGCCCACCAAGTATGAGACCGACTTCAGTGTGGGAGCAGGCGGATGCGGCAGTTATTAGGGTTTTCATCACCACCACTCTAGTTGAACTTGTCAAATCCTACCGCACCTTTCGCTCCGCTCATGAGATTTGGAAGTACCTCCAGGACCGTTTTCATGACAAGACCGCAGTGGGAGTTGCAATCCTCATCCCTCGTATGTTCCAGATCTGCCTTGAGGAATGCCCGGGCATGGCGGACTACATCTCTGAAATTCGTAACATCCACAAGGAACTCAAAGACATCGGGATCATCTTCCCCGAACTGGCACCTGCGGTGCGGCTGGGCTACTCGTAGGTCTTACCCCGGCCTACAATGTCACCAGTTCTATGATCAAGCAGCTCCCCACCAAGGAACTCACTTTCGAGAAAGTCGCATCGGCCCTTCTCTTTCCTGAAAAAGACCTTGCGGCACAAGCATCCGTCAAAGCTGTGCGCTGCACCCCTGGTATCCCATTCCGCTCCCAGCAGGGACCGAGGAGCAACTCGTTTCCCCCATGCCCTTACATCATTAGGAAGGGTCCACGTGCAGGGCAGAAATGTGGAGGCACCAACCACCCTGAGGCAATTTGCTTCCAGAAGCGAGATGACGACTGGTATGACGTCCACGGTATCTCCACCAACAAGCGTCCTCCCAACTGGGCCCCACCCTCTCGCGTGAACCACGTCGAGGCAGTGGAGGAACCTGCTCAGGCATTTGCTAGCGCCCCATCTGATGTTCGCCTCAATCTGTTATTCTCTGGTGCTGGTATTATTAATGAGAAGGGGTCGCAGTACATCGGTGTTTCAAACACACAGGGGATCGAGTTCATACTAGACAGTGGTGCCACCCACACAGTGCTCAAAGACCAAACCGCGTTCGTTCCCTACCAGGCTCCCACCCCACTCCTTGGAGCCGATTCTAGCTTCTCCATCCAATGCCATGGGTCCTCTACAGTTCCTTGTCCTGCCTTCCCATCCGGCACAGTCACTGGCATCTGTGCCCCAACCCTCCGCTACAACCTCCTTGCACAGCGTGAAATCCAACATGCAGGGGTGCTCACCATCTTTCCCAATGATGTTGACGACTGTGACCTATTTGACACCAAATCCCACATCCATCTTGCCCGCTTCACCCCAAACTCCAACAACCTCTACACACTCGTTGTACCTCCCATTCAAACATGCTCGCTCACCAACCTTCCGCTTCCTTCCTCCGACTCCTCCACCTGTCACTGCCGTCTCCTTTCTGACAAAACTATGCTATTTCATCACCGCCTCGGCCACATTAACTTTCGCGCACTTCCAGACCTTGCCACAAAACAGCTCCTTCATGGACTTCCAGCCTCACTTCCCTCCCCAACCTCCAACCTAGGGCCGCCTTGCCTTGACTGTGCACAGAGCAAGCTTCGTGAACAGCCCCATCCCCCAACTGAGTCCATCTCAACTGCACCTCTCGATCGCGTGCACATGGACCTATGGGGTCCAGCTCCTGTTCGTTCTCGTGGCGGACACTTCTACTTCCTTGTCATCATTGATGACTATTCCCGCTATGTGTCTGTCCACCTTCTCACCTCCCAAGTCAGAAGCCCCAGCCGTCATCATGGAATGGGCCCGGCAGGCTCATAACCACTTCAAAACTACAATCAAGGTTCTTCACTCTGACGGAGGCGGTGAATTCCGCAACAACACTCTCAAAGCTTTTTGCTCTACACAGGGTATCTTTCAGACCTTCACTCTCCCAGACAGTCCTCAACAGAACGGTGTTGCTGAGAGCCGCTGACAGTCCTCATCCTCACCACACCCACACCACCCCCGCTGAGCTGTGGACGGGTCAAAAGCCGTCCGTCCGCCCTCTGCGCGTATGGGGGTGCACTTTCTATGTCCTCCTCAACTCCCAAGCCCGCCGTGCAGCTGGCGGCAAACTTGCTCCCAAAACAGTCACGTGCGTGTACCTCGGGCACAACTCAGACTCCCCAGACTATCTCTTCCTCCATCCTTCCACCAACAAGCTCTATCGCAAACGGGACGTGTTCTTTGATGAGTCTCACCCGTTCTACCCTTCCTCCAAGGCTTCCCCCTCTCCTATGCCTCCTTCTCTTACTTGGGCTGACTTTGACAGCCTTCCTCCTCCCGACACTCCATCTCCTCTTCCCGCTCCCTCCACCGTCTCTGACCCGCCACCACCCACTTCCCCCTCCAGCACCACGCAGTCTCCTCCGCTCCTTCCCTCCCCCTTCCCTCCCCCACTGGCTCCCCCTCCTTTCTCCCCTCCCGCTCTGGCTCCTGATCCTGCTTCCGCTCCTCCTTCCGAGCCTCCTCCTCTCAAAACCTACCACCGCCGTCCTCCTGCTCCTGCTCCAGCTCCCGATCCTACTCTTGATCCCACTCCCACTTCACCTACCGCTACTCCTCCTCCTGCTCCGCCTCCCTCCCCCATCGCTTCTCGCACCCGCTCTCATAAAGCTCCAAAGCCGCTCTCCCTTTCCGTTCGTGTCTTCCTCAATCCTCCTCATGTCGGGGGTGATTATTCTCCTTAAAACAGACATGAGGAGTTGATTGATATCGAGTCAGCCATACACGCACTCTACTTCCTCTTTCCAGATATCGCAGACTCTCCCACTCTCAATTTCTCCGACAACCCCTCCATCCCCACACCTCGCACCTATGCTGAAGCAGTTTCTGGTCCTCACGCCGCAGAATGTGAGGCCTTCATTCATACAGGAACTTTCACAGATGAAGGGCAAATGGGTTTTTCGGGTGAAACAACTCCCAGCCCAGGCGAACTCCCGGTCTTCAAAGCCCGGTACTGTGCCAAGGGATTTACCCAAAAGCACGGACTGGACTTTTTTGAGACATTCACTCCCACCGCCAAACCCCCCCACACTATGCACCCTTCTCGATGTTGCCGCTCAGGATGACATGGAGGTTGATTGCATGGATGTGTCGTCTGCATTTCTTCAAGGGATTCTTCGAGAGGAGATCTTTATGGAACGACCCCAAGGATTTCCAGCTCCCTTTCCACCAGGCACTGTATGGAAGCTAAATCGGCCAGTGTATGGCCTCAAGCAAGCACCCCGGGAATGGCACAAGTTGAAGAGCACCTTAGGGTCCCTCGACTTTCACCCATCCACCTCTAACCCCAATAGCTTCATCCGAGCTACACCATCCCACTTCTTCATCTTGGTTTATGTCGATGACATGGTCCTTGTCAACAAGGATCAGGCTAAGTTGGCAGCAGTCAAAACCGCACTTGGGGAGAAGCTGGCCATGAAGGATCTTGGGAAGCTGACGAACTATTTGGGCATGGAAATTGCGCGTGATCGCACGGCCCACACCATCACCCTCTCGCAAAATTTTTTACATCAAAAACGTCCTGACGCGGTTCAAGATGCAGGAAGCCGCATCAATGCCTACCCCACTCTCTCTGCACCACCAGCTCACTGCACCCTCTGTTCCCTCACCTGAGCCCTGTGACGAGCCATACCCCGAGCTCGTTGGATCCCTCATGTACGCGATGATGTGCATTCGGCCAAACTTGGCCTACCCATTCAATGTACTGTCTTGCTACGTTGCATCTGGTCGCTTCACCCACCACCACTGGTCTGCCGCCAAGCGGGTCCTTCGCTATCTCAAAGGCACATATGATTATGTGCTCACTCTTGGCGGCTCTTCACTTGTTCACCTTGAGGGGTACAGTGACTCGTCATACACTGATGACCAGAGTGAACGGCGCTCTTCTCAAAGGTATTGCTTTACCCTTGGCAGCGGGGTTGTCAGTTGGCGCTCCACTCGATCGTCCTCAGTCTCACTGTCAACCTGTGAAGCAGAGTTGTACGCCGGGACCATGGCTGCCCAGGAGGCCCGTTGGCTCTCCTTCCTGTTGGCAGAACTCGGGTATCCTCAGCCAGCCCCAACGCTTTGGTGTAACAACGAGAGCACCATTCATCTCACCAAGGACCCCGTTTTTCACGACCGCACCAAGCACATTGAGGTCCGTTACTTTCTTAGTGAGATGGTGCAGCGCGAGCAGCTGAAGGCTGACCACATTGCCTCCGACTGCAACCTTGCTGACTTATTTACCAAGTCACTTATTCGCCAGGACCACTACCGCCTCCTCTCGTCCATGGGTGTTGGGCCTCCCTGTGGCATATATGTTGCAGCCTAGGGGGTGTGTTAGAAATAGGTTGTCAACACTTTGTGTACTATATTCTATATCGAGTAGGTTATTTGTAGGTTGGGTGTAGTTTGTAATCCCAACCCTATCTGGTTGGGATTCCCTCGTAATCCAGCAAATCTGCCAACTCACCATTGGAGATTTGCCTAGGATTTCCATCCCATCCTTTCCCTAGCTTTGCTCAACCCAACCTTGTTTGTACTTAAGGTCTAGTGCCTTTCTTACTAATAAATCAGTTCAGCTCCAATTCTATCAAGCACCACCCCTGCCTTTCTCCCGGTGCACCTGGGGTGATGTGATGAGGCTGGCTTGGCTGACGGAGTGGCTGAAGGGGCCGATGTGCCACGCGATGTGCGGGGTGACGTTAAATATGCACACACGCCCGTCACTTACAAGCACCAGCCAGCGCCACCCCTGCCTTTCTCCCGGTGCACCCAGGCAGTGATAAGGCTGGAAGCTGTACCTCGCCTGTACCACACCAGTCAGTGACACAGCAGTCAGTGCCACACCCACCCACCAGTCACTGCGTACCTGGGCGGTGATGAGGCTGGCTTGGGTGGCGGAGTGGCCGAAGGGGTCGATCTGCCAGGCGATGCGCGGGGTGATGTTGAATATCCACACACAACCGTCGCTTACCAGCACCAATCACTGCCAACCCTCCCCTTCCTTCCTCCTGGCGCACCTGGGCAGTGATGAGGCTGGCTTGGGTGGCGGAGTGGCCGAAGGGGTCGATCTGCCAGGCGATGCGCGGGGTGATGTTGAAGTGCGCCATGAGGAAGCGGTGCCCCATGGCCATCTGATGCACCATGTCCGTGTAGTGCGTGCACGCCTTGTCATGCATCACCCACCCGCCGTTGCTGCATGTCATGTGGAAGAAGCATAGAAGATATGTGTATGGGAGAGGATGGGGGAGAGAAGGGGAGGGGGGCAAGGGGGGGGTTGGGAAGGGGGGGGATGGGAAGGGTGGGGGAGTTGGGGCGTGGGGCGATGCGCGGGGTGATGTTGAAGTGCGCCATGAGGAAGCGGTGCCCCATGGCCATCTGATGCACCATGTCTGTGTAGTGTGTGCACGCCTCGTCATACATCACCCACCCGCCGTTGCTGCACAGCATAGCGCATGGAGGAAAGATACAAAATATGTGTATGGGAGAGGAGGGAGGGAAGGAGGGGGAGGGAGGAGGAGGGGGGGAAGGGGGGTAGGTGACGGGAGTGGGGGTTGGGGCGAGGGGGGGATGACATGTCATCAAATGAGGGTTCTTCAACATTCGATGTGCACCATGTCCAAAACGCCTGTCATGCATGACCTACGCGCCATGCTTTGGGAGAAAGGGATATGCAAAATTTGGAATCGGCGAATGCATGCCTACTACAGTAGTGAGAACTTGAATGGCTGGGTTGGGTTGATGTTACTAAATTCTTATCCTTTTCTGTCATATCAGAATGCACTGTCTTTAGTGAAACCGGTTAACATCAAGGAATGTGCTGACTCACATAAACTCCAACTGGCCAGAAGCCACCAGCTTCCGTACTTTTTCCCGCATTGATTCGTGCTGGCGTTCCCACCAACGATAGAAAAAACCCTGCAGACATACAGGTAAGTGAGGATAAAGAAAATTTGACTTGTTTAACCCATCCGGTTGTATCCACTTCATATGGGAGCAAAACTCGTAATATCTGTATTGTGTTTCTACCGTTGTGAGAAAAGTGGATGAATCCTGATCACTTGCGTCCTTCGTGAGTCAGTAACTCTGGCGACCACGTACGCAACAGGAGTTCTTGAGTTGATGTGATTCACTCATTCAACTGAGATAACCACAAGTAGCGCATTCGCTACTCAATGCTGTGGAATCAGCATTGGTGCGACTCGTAAACTGCTTTAGATCCACGATTTAGCAGTGGAGGCACGTAGTACTTGGTACCATGCAATCATAAGGCATCAATGAATCTAGTTAGGCTCAAAGGATGCTCTCACCTGCTCTACTTGAATGAACTTGCGGTCAGGATTGTCCGAAAGCTGGTCGACGACGGTCTCGATGATGTACTGTACCGTGTCGACCTGCAGTGATGTACGACGAAATAGAAACAGAATGTGAACGAAGGTTGGTCGATCAAAGACTTCCGTTCGCCGCTTGTCAGCGTGAAGTGACTACACGGACCAGTGCACAAGCACGTCAATCTTAACGTCGCGAACCACGTCCTACGCTTCCGAAACTACGACCAATGTTCCTTTTGAACGAGCAGCCTGTGGAGATTCCATCGGAACCCCAATACCTTCAAGGTTCCATTGCGAAATCCTTCGTTGAAATCACTTTTGAGAACTCTCAGAAGTGATTTCAGCATAGCTGATTCCATCGGAACCCATCGCGACCTTCAAGGCTCCATCGCGAAATCCTTCAGAACCCCTTTTACGTTCGGGGAATATGCGCTGATTAGTAGCGACTACAATGGACGAGTTCAAGACCGGTTTATGCCAGCGATTATCGCAGAATCTTCATTCTCAAATCTCCGACGTTCGTACTCACGTAATACTGGTCAATGGTTTTCAGCCAACCGAGGTCGTCGTGCGAGTGAACCACCAAGTGTACGTTCAGCTTTCCGTCCACCACTACAGCGCTGGTATTGTAACGAAACGGCACGATCTCCTCAAACGAGGATGAAGCTTCATTGTGACCCGTGATCGGCGTCTGATCGCTCTGAGCCGTTGCTGTTTCTACCCGTTCTAAGGATATGAATGGGATGCGTGTTGATAGTGACTGCTGCAACATCAGCAAAGTGAAGCCCGTCAATATGCCTATAACGAACGGCGGCACGAGCACTGCGGCTCGATTCCATGACGTCATCACTGCAGTCATCTAATTCTACTCGTAAGAAGTATTATCGGAAAGAAACGGCTTTTGCGGAGCAATGGAAGGAAAAACACGATCACCCTACTCTGTCTTGAATACTTCGGGACTGAGGTAGCTTCAGACACGCTGCCATTGCGATCCCAAGGAACTGAAAACACCCTCGGTGATACTGGAGTGTTCTCTGTTTGTGTGTGAAGGTTCAGGCTGGTGGGTAGGAAGCGGTTGAAAGTGGTGAGAAACAAAATCGTTCCAGAATGCACAGCATCGTAATGAACCGATTTCGATGAGCAAAAGTGAATTCTGGGCATTTGGTGGAGGTTGGAGGATGCAAGCAGACGAATGGAATTGGTTGGAGTGCTGCATTCTGTTTGCTTGTCTTGGAGTTGAGCTTGCATGGGACAAGGATTACGTGTACCGTGGCTTTTAGCACCTTGTACATTTCTTTTTTTCGGTCAGCAGGAATGTGTGATGTCTATTATTTTTTTTAGGAGGTTCCTATTGTGACTCTGTAAGGTTTTCAGACTAAGAGTGCTACCAGCTCAGAAATATCAGTCTGTAAAAAGCATTCACTATTTGTAAGGGTTGGAAATCAAACTACGAGGTCCAAACCTAGACCTTGCCTTATCTTATAGAAGACACATACCCTTAGGTATTAAGAAGACCTTTATTTCCCAATTGAGGTACTACAATGTCGAGAACATCGATGTAGCCCTCGTACAGCACTGTTCATCGAGGCACGAATATTCCTCCGTCGTTACCACTCACCTTTTATCGCAAGCATTCGTCCTGCTACACAATGCCGAAGCCCTAGCCTTGAGAGTTTCTCGAGCCCCAGCGAAAGCATGTTTCCTATGTATGGAATCTTCTCGCTCATTCCTTAGGACTGACAACGAAGCTACAGAAATATGGGGGAAGAAAAAGTGAACTATTGAAGCAATTGTCACTATCGAAACCACTGCGACTGATGTTCGAGCCACTACCTGAAGCATGAGCTCTCCTGAAGCCATGATAGCATTAGTGACTCACATAAGATTTGAAGAAACCAGGCCTACGTGACTAGCGCGTCCGATATTCTTGTTTCGGCTTTTTTGCCCGAACAACGACTCAGCGGGGTGGGGGCCCCCCGGGGAGGCTTGCCCGTGCGAAGAAACGCACTTCTGCTTAGACTAGGAGCATGGCGCCACCTGCAGTGAAGTACAGAATCCAGTCATCAATTGCGGAAGGAGGCGAACGACGTTATTCAATATTATCAGTTGCTGATGATGTCGCACACAAGAGGCACAAGAAGAACCCATTCGATCAGAAGTACCTTTCGCTAGCCTTGGCGCCATTTGACATTGTAAGGATATGGATACTTAGCACGATATATTGGCCACTCTACTGTTCAGTGACGTCTTAGCACGATATATTGGCCACTCTACTGTTCAGTGACGTCAGCTTTTTTTTCACAGGCAGATAACAGGGGAAAAACGAAAAATGTCGTTACTAAGGCTGACGTGGAGGAGGCGTCAACCAACGTTTATGTCCGAGCGGAGGTAAGAACTTACCCATGAATAATTTGAGTGTGTTTTTCCGTCTTGCATCTGACGTCAACGTTCATGCGTGCAGCTTATTCGAACAATGCGAGGTACGCGAGTATCCAGGTTTTGCTGGCTGATGAAACCCTAGGAGGCTCTTGCCAATGACACGCTCCATTCAAAACAGACGTGTTGTCTAAGAAGACCACTGAGGCCGTTCGTGAGCTCAAGACCACAGCTAGGGAGCCAGGTTCAAAGCCTACAAAATCAGGTCAGGACAAATTTGTGGTGATGCTTAGGTCGTTTTCGTGCTCACAGCTAACAGCATTTACATTTTACAGCCCGAAACGTCAATGGGCAAGAATCGACGGAGTCTGACCTCGATCGGTACAAAACTATTTTCGGGGATGGGCAACTACTGAGCGGTGAAGAGAAGAGCAGACATGGTAAATTTGGTAGCTTCATTGGCGCCACAACGCAGCGAAGGAACAATCAGGGAGTGTTGAAATTGAACCTGGATGATGCAGTGGCCAATGCAGTAAGTTTGATTTGATGTACCATAATTTTGACATATTCCGCAACAGCATGATCAGTTGAAACCACACTGACGGTATACCTCCCTGGCAGATCAGTAAAATATCTGAAAACAAGTCCCCTTTTCTCCATCGGGACGAGTTGTGTTACAGCCTAAGCTCTTCCACCTCTGGGAATCTGGAATCCACAATCTCAAGGTAGGCAACTTCAAGCTGCCACTTATGGGCGCATCTGCATGTATATCCTCTAATCATCAGCCTTTGTTTGTGAAGAGTGCTTGACTGGCATGGAAACGATGATGGTTACCCCGAGATAAGCATTCCCACATACTTTGATCTAAGACCGTATAAAGGTCTCGTTGTTCCCATTGAGGAAGACCTATTGGATGATGAAGCTGCTGAAGATGATGCTCCAATTGAAGTTCCGTCACTGTTTGATGGCGAGGCTGCATCTGACACTTCTTTTCCAAATATGGAGCCAGACGTAAGTTAGCCATTGCACCGGAGGAGTTGCACCTGCGCTGTGCAACATAATCATCATCAGTATGGCACATGCTGCAACTGTATTGAGTATGCTTTGCATGCTGCAGGTGCACGGGGAAGCCTTGCACTATGATGCTCCTCATGGAGAGGACAAGGATTTTGATGACATTTGTGACTTTGACGACTTTGATCTTGTGGATAAGCTTGTTGAGGAACATGAAGCGAAGAAGGCTGCTCGCGCAGCAGAAAATCCTGACTTGCCAGAGGAGGTATACTTCTTAGTTGCGCTTTGCTAATCGTCTTGTGCGCTGCAACTTTCTCTGAGCTAATGTCTCACACTTGACAGGCCACAGCTGGAAGGACCTCACAAGCGGTTCCTGTCCAAGCTCATGCACAGCATGTGAATGCTGAAGAGCCCCACCCGCCTCAAGAACATGAGCAATGGCATGCACCTCCTGAGCCTTTTGCTGACCCGATTACCGAATGTCCGGACGCAAACCAAGTCAAACCTGGCGATCATGAGGCGTCTCAAGTTTGTGGTCTGTACAAGCCACAGTTTGGTAAAAGAAAATCACGTCTGGAGAAAATGGTGTCAACCTCAATGAACGAGCCAGAGGGTGACCCCATGGGCCCACCAGAGTGCCAATCTGAGGAACAACCAGCAGAAATGACTGTGGATGGAAGTGGCCCACCAGATAATTTAATACAAACTGAGGAGGCCCCAGCAGTTGACAAGGTATGATTCTTGGGGTTTGTGCCGTATATGTAGCTGTTCATGCTCTCTCAACCTACTTCAGCAGGGACCCAGTATCCTTCTCCTTGATCGGCTTGTGGTTTCAAAGTTTCGAGAGGCAGATTCCAGCAGCACTACCCGACAAAGCAGGTAAGTAAAGCAATCTTGTGCACAAACAGTGTGTGCAGCCAAAGCTTTCTTGATTCCTTACGGCCCATTCTGTTCTCCCTCAACATGGATGATCAAGCACTTGTCAAATTTGCAGGCAAATTCGTGATGCAGAGAGGCTTCTTATGCCACCACAACAGTGCGAGGAACCAATTCCCTCAGATCCGTGGGATGATACCGATATGGACCGAGACATGTTCAGGCTTTCCCTGTACAGATGTAAGTGCTTGGGTTACAAAAAGGAAGCAAACGATTTCATGAATTCACAGACTTCCCTTTTAAATGCAAATTCTATTCCTGGAATTTCTGTCGAGGGCTTTTTGTTTCGCTTGTGCAGCAAGATTCGACATTGTTTCATATCGTGAGAAGCTGTTCACCGACCCTTCCGTGGTATGGTGCTACTTTTCTAGAAATGTTGTGGTCCTGATTTGTGGTGAACGTTGGATAATAATATTTTCCTGATGCTCTACAGATTGAGGGGGGTTTCGACCTTGACTTCTCTGATGTTTCATGTATGTTGTTTTAATTGCTATTCTTGTCTTCCCTGGCCTCGTGACTAATTTTTGTGATATTCAGGCTCCAAGATATCTGACATGTCACTTGTAGTATATGAAGATGACACTTTCCAACTTCCACCGCCTGAGATGGAAGGAATCCATGAATATGTTGAAGACCTTGACAATTCATTGGAAATCCCACTTCAGGAGCCATCTGGTTCCTCGATGCATGAAGAAGACCACAACGACAAGGATTTCTGGGATTTATGTGGGTGGAAGGATCTGGACCCAGTTCACTCTCCCAATCATGATGGTCCAACTATGATGCATCAGCCTCAGCGGCATGAACCAGTGGTGGCTTATTGCAAGCCAAGTGCTGAGCCATGTGCCGATACTACATTTAGGATTCCACCCTCAGGAGATTCAAGGGTCCATCATGAGAACATCCTGCTCGCACCTGCTCCAGATCCTGCAAGAAACTGCAACTATCCAGTTTCGTTCACTGCTCCAGTTGCCGCTGATCATGACAAGCCAGAATCATCATTTTTACAAAACTTGGCGAGGCACGCTGACGTTCATCCAGTGCCCGGAACTGACCGTTTTCCAAAAGCAGCAGATCCGTGCAACAGTGTTCCCGTGCCCACAAGAATTGAGACAGTTCCACCTCCTGTTAACATTGGACTTGTACGACCTGCTAAGACATCCTGTCATATTCTTCCCTCCACGGGACATGCGGCTCCTAGTTCACAGGCAGTTGGATCTCAATCTACTGCAACTCATCCACAATGCTCCATGGGTTCATCAGCTGTGGAAACTTCCTCTTGTGGTAACGCGCGAGGGAAGCGCCCCAGGCTCCAAGACCTGATCGAGCAAGTGATGAGTCGAGATGCTTATCCGGTACGTTTTTTTTTTTTTTTTACTGATTGTTTCACTCTGGTTGATGTGGCTGTCATCATTGCACACAATTCTCGTGTTTATGTTCCCACTGCAGGAGCATTTATCTGACCCGTCAAGCATCTCTGCACTTTCACATAAGCTCGAGAAGGATATTGCTGTGGCTGTCAAGTCTGGAGAGAGAGTATTTGGAAGAGATCATCTAACAAACATGCTTGGACAAACTTCTGCAAAAGGTAATGCATCAAAATCACAATCCTTTGTTGAGAGGTCACTGCACTTCCTAACTGTGGTTAATGCTGCAGGAGCAATGACAGCACAGAGATACCTAATGGTGCTGTTGAACCTCGCTCACCACCACAACATTCTGCCTCCAGAACGAAGGGTGAGCATGTGTGCTGAAACAGCACAGTGACAGTTCTTGCATCATCGCTCGCTTGACCACATCCCAGTCTTTCATGGAAACCTTTGGTGCTTTGCAGGAGCCAACGATAAGTGACACTGATTTTGTGCTGCGCTGCGCCTCTGGAGCTGGCCCCTCCTGTGTGGAGTTGAGCTTGTCAGCCATCACGTTTGTTGACGGATGAAGATTCCTTTGTTTCTACTGGATTTTAGCATGAACGGCCAATCACAAATGCAGTGTTTCAGCAAGCAGATTACAACACACTACAGCAGATCCTGATATGAAGCTTTAAAAGCTGCTCCACAGCATAAACATTCAAAGTGGGTTAGTAGAATGACACCAGTTAACACCAAGCATTTGTGCTTCACATGCGACCACCTATAGCCAACCAGCTCTGGTCTCTACAAACGTGCATCAGATAAACATGTCAAGCTCCGCTCGAGTGTAGGTATTGTTTGGCTCGTCAGGCAGGTGTGGGTATGCAGCCACAAGGGCATCTTGTGCACCAATGTACAGGTTGTTGTAGATACGCCAATACACCTCACGCACCTTACGAGCTGGATGGTATAGACCCTGCATGGAAATAAAGAGGGTGTGAAAACGGGCTGAAACAAGTCTGCAACACCCAGATCAATCCAATTGAAAGAACCAGTTTTTTGCTCTGGAAACACAGGTAGTGCAGCCACCTCAAATTTCACCGTGCGCAGCAGTATGAGAACACAAGCAAGCAACATTGGAACAACCAACAAACCTGACATGTGCTGATTACAACATGGAAAACTGCCTACCTGCAGGACATATCCAAGAACGAGTGCAGGGCCCAGGGCCACCCTCATGCTGTCAATGGTCCCCATGACTGCTTGAATCAAATGAGGTGATGTCTCAAATATGTTGGGCCACACCAGGTTTAGCAAGTGAATCTGCATAAAAAAAAATCATGGAGAATAAAACGGTAAGGTAATACCAGAGATGAAACGCGCCTAGAGGAGACAACAGAAGTCAAGCGAAGATGTCGAGTAAAAACCAGGAAGATGTGCAGGATGGCATGGCCTAGAAAAGGTGAGCAAAGGCATGTGCAATTTGAATGACAGAGAACTAGCCTGGTGGACAATGAACCTGGTAGATAACAAGCCTGGCCAACAGAGAGAGGACTCACCAGAGCATCTTCACAACCAAGCCCTGCCACTCCCAGCGTCATATGCATCACTGCCAAAGCTGCCGTCTGAAACACAAGCGAGCGGAAGAGGAGATGTACAGTTCAGGCGGAATTCAGGTTGCCAGATGAAGGAGTCATCTTGGTCATGCGGATCACGTTCACAATGGCTCTGAGCACTCCTGGAATGGACCCGAGCATCTCGGGGTACTCTGGAGAGGGGAAGACCGCAGAGACACATAGAGCGAGCGAACCAAGTTACGTCTATTAAAAAAACGTGACAGCAGGGGGAGGGGCGAGGGGGGGAGAGAAAAGGTTGGCAGAGGTGTGAATTGTGCTGGCAAGTGCCCCCTGAGCTGCTCCTTCCCCCACACACTCATCACCACCGCTCTAATAGATTGCACTGACTGCACCGCACTGCACGACACTGCACCACACTTCAACACACCACACCATGCCACACCCAGTCCTACCTTCTCCCAGGTACTCATCATAGAGCACGATGCCCAGGTGGCCCATGAGCTGCTCTTTCCCGCACGCCTTCATCACCACTGCAATGCGTGCTATCAGATCCGTTGCCTGCTATCACACTCTTACTACATGCACGACATGCCACTGCACCGTACTGAACTGCACTCCACTGCACCATGCACACCATATCCTACTCTACTCACCTTCTCCGAGGTACTCATAGAGCACGACGCCCAGATGCCCCATGAGCTGCTCCTCCCCACACGCCTTCATCACCACTGCAATGCGCGCTATCAGGTCCGCCGCCCACTGCCGCACCTTTGCACTCTTGTTGTTCAGCCGCCACTTCACTGTTCCACAGATCTGTTAACACAGAGAACACAAAAGGGAATAAGAAAGAGAGGGTTACACAAAGGAATGGGAGAAGAGACGAGCGGAGCGGCTGACATAAGCAGTGGCCATACTAGAAAGGAGTGCTGCTACAGAAGAAAACAAATTGCATCCACAGCCGATTTTACTGAGCTGTGCTGCGAAGAGACGCACTGGCGTGGGGGAGGTAGGGCCGCACTCTCTGCCCGAGCGCATTGACCACGGTGCCAAAGCCGTTGAGCATCACATTCGCATCGTCGCTTGTCTGCACTCATCATGGGGCGTGATCAAGCATGCATGCATGCATATGTCAGCCAGGGGTGCATAGAGGTATGTATGCATAGCATGCACATGATGGGGCATGCCAACGAGCTGAGAGACGAGAGGGAGGGAAGGGGGTGGAATTCTGGGTAGGACGCGAAGAGGAAGGCTGGATGTAGTAACAGAAACGAAGGCAAGAAGGGAATCTGGGTTCGCTGCCAACCATGTACAACGGCAATATTTTTTAGGCGCCTCAAAAAACTGGGTTCGCTGCCAACGCACAACGTCAATACATTGGTCCTCCAACCGCGCATCGATGTCAGCGTCCCCCAGGTTAGTGAGCATCTTCTCCACCGTCTCCATCACCATTCCCACTCCCCATGTACCCACCCACGTGTTGTCCCCCACATACCCAGTGCCCACAGGTTCCTGGAAGGTAGAGAGGATGCCGTCGATCAGCATATCTTCCAGCCGGGTGTCGATGTCAGCCGCCCCCAGGTTGGTGAGCACCTTCTCCACCGTCTTCATCACCATGCGATGTGCCTCATTAGCCCACGCACATACGCAACCACCTGCTGCCAGTCACCCACCCAACTGCTCCTGGAACGCATAGAGGATTCCGTCAATCAGTAGTTCCTCCAGTTGCGCGTCGATGTCAGTGGCCCCTAGGTTAGTGAGCACCTTAACCGTCTCCACCACCATGCGCCCTCTGTCATGTGTCGAGCCTATCCCACCCTTCACGCACCTCCTGCTCCTTCAAATCACCCACCTGCTCCTAGAAGGCGTAAAGAATCCCATCAATCAGAAGCTCCTCCAGCCAGGCATCAATATCAGCGGCGCCCAGGTTGGTGAGCACCTTCTCAACCGTCTCCATCACCATGCGCCGGTACGGCTCGCTCTCATCCTTGAGGTCCTCCACCACCCGCCCTATGATGTCGCTCAATCCCGCCTGGGAAGGGGGGGCAGGTTTTTTTAGTGAGGGGTATGGTGAAGTGGGGCAGATGGTGAGTGGAGAGGCAAAAGACAGCTCGCTCTCGTCCTTGAGGTCCTCCACCACCCGCCCTATCATGTCACTCACTCCCGCCTAGGGAGGAGAGGGTGAGGGGTAGTGTGGGGGGGAGAGGAGAGACGTGAGTGAGGGAAATCGAGAGTGGAGGCCAACGACGGCTCGCTCTCGTCCTTGAGGTCCTCCACAACCCGCCCTACGGTGTCGCCCGCACCCGCCTGTTAGCGGGGAGGGAGAGAGATGAGAGTGAGGGGATACGAGGATATGGCAAAGTGAGGGGAATGGTGTGGGGAGTGAAGGACAAAGGTGATGTCGCTCACCCCTGCAAGGGAAGGTGATGGGTGGGTACATGGGGATAAGGAGACACGGTGATAAGGGGAAATGGTGATAAAGGGACATGGGGATAAGGGGACATGGTGAAGGGAAGAAACAGGTGAGCGGATGACAGAGATGGCTGGCTGTGGTCCTCCTCAAGGTCTTCCGTCAAATGCGACCCGCCCTGCCCTGCAATCACACCACTCTGTTGTAATGCCCTGCAATGCAACTACTTATGTCACTCACGCCCGCCTGGCCGCGCACTGCCTGTCCCCACATGCTGTTGCACCACATTCTCCAGTCGCAACCGAGCCGACGTTGACACAATGAGAGCAGTTGCAACACGGCCAATGGAGGCAGAAGAGGGAAGGGAGGCTGAGGAGGGGAGGGGGGAGTGGATGGTGCAAGGCAGCAGGAACGGGAATCAGGACGTGGGAGTTGATTCCCGTAAAACCCAATGCACGCACCTTATTTGCGATCTCCACAGTCGTCTCCACCAGTTGTTTGTAATTCCTTCTGTCCAGCGCCATGTGGCGCACCCAGAAGGGCTTGAAGTACTCAGGGAGGATCTCTGTGCGGATGTAGTCCGGCTCCACTCCGTCTGTGCTGTGCTGCTTCCCATTCCCCCACACTGCTTCACCTCCGTCGCCACCTGTCCACCTGCTGACCTGCTTACCTGCCCTGCCAACCCTCCCTCAAAGCCCACTGACCTTATTTGCAATCTCCACGGTGGTTTCCACGAGCTGCTTGTAATTCCTTCTATCCAGCGCCATGCGGCGCACCCAGAAGTGCTTGAAGTACTCGGGGAGTATCTCCGTGCGGGTGTAGTCTGGCTCCACTCCGTCTGTGCTGTGCTGCTTCCCATTCCCCCACACTGCTTCACCTCCTTCGCCACCTGTCCACCTGCTGACCTGCTTACCTGCCCTGCCAACCCTCCCTCAAAGCCCACTAACCTTATTCGCGATCTCCACGGTGGTTTCCACGAGCTGCTTGTAATTCCTTCTATCCAGCGCCATGCGGCGCACCCAGAAGTGCTTAAAGTACTCGGGGAGGATCTCCGTGCGAATGTAGTCCGGCTCCATGCCGTCCGTGCCCACAGACTGCTTCACCACCTTCAGCACTAACTTCTTCATCTCCTCGTCTGGCGACTGGAACTCACGAATCAGCACCACCATCACCTGAACGAGCAGGGAGGTGGGAAGGGGAGGGGAGGGAGGGGACGGGACGGTGGGAGAGTTGGAGATGCAAGTGAAGAGGCATAGTCAGTCCATGCACACACACTGCAGTCACCTACATGCACAGTCGCTCGCATGCATGGCATTCAAAACATGAATGGTGAGCTGATTCGCCCCCTGTGCCCTCCCGTCCATGCCACCCCCATCCATCCCGTCCCTTCAACCTCCCACACATCCTTCTCCCACTCACCTCACGTGTGTAGTAGCTGGCATACATGGCGTCCATCTAAGAGATGATGAACAGACATACCCCACCATACCCCCCCATAAGGACCCACGTATCCCAGTCCTTCCCTCCCACCTCCCCCCATCGCCCACTCACCTCACGTGTGTAGTAGCTGGCATACATGGCGTCCATCAGGGGAATGATGAACCCCACACATGTCCCCTCCGATCTCCCCCCCCATCCCGCTAACCCACACCCCCTACACACACACAGACACTCCTTCCTCCTCACCTCGCGTGTGTAGTAGTTGGCATACATGGCGTCCATTAGGGGATGATTAACCCCATACATGTGCCCCCAGCGCCCCCTATGATGAACCCAACCCAATCCACATGCAACCCCTTTCTCTCTGCACCTCACGTGTGTAGTAGTTGGCATACATGGCGTCCATCAGAGGGATGATGAACCCGATCGCCTTCAGGAAGGCCGCAAGAACCTTCCCACGGTGCGCGCAAATGCCCTTTCACAGTGGCTTCAGCACGGAGTCAAAGCTCTCAATGCCGTACGGTGCTGACGCCTCTGCCAGCGCTGCCAGAGACAAAGCTGTGATGGTGCGGACTTGAGGGGGGCAGGAGGAAAGTGGAGAAAAAAGAGGATTGCAAGTCAGCACGGAGTCAAAGCTCTCAATGATGAACGGCGCTGACACCTCTGCTAGCGCTGCCAGGGAGAGCGAAGTGATGGTGCAAACCTGAGCTAAATAATTGGTGCGACGGTGCGTACCTTCTCTTTGTCGTCCTCCAGCCCATCCTTAATGGTATCCACCAAGAGTTGATTCACTCACTTTCACCACCACCTACTCACACCCCCCAACTCTCACCTTCTGGTTGTCGTCCCCCAGCCCATGCTCAATGATATCCACCAGCGACCGGCAGCACGGCGCAGCCCATGAGGATGGCGATCTGCTGCATGATCTTGATGCACGTGTGCCGCACCTGCCACGACTTCTTGCTGGCGCACACGGCTCGCAGGAATGGCAGTAGCGTGGGGATGCCCAGGGCGGACGCCACCACGGAGAAGGCGCGGGCGGTGGTGTTGCGCACGTACTCGTCTACGTTGTCTATGTTGGGGTGCATTGCTGCAATCATTGTTGCCAGCCCTGCTGCCTGTGGGTGGGGAGAGGCCGAGGAGAGAGGAAAAAGGGGTTGTGAGTGAGGCCCATCTGCAGGGCGACGGCGACGAGATACTGCTCGTTGCCTCGACCAGGGAGGTGTCGGTCGAGCGAGCTACACCGGACGAGCCCTCTGCACCGACCTTTGCCCTTGCTCGACGCAGTCGCCGTCGACCGAGGTGGTGGCTCTGCGGATGATCGTCTCGGTGACGAAATCAACCCCTGACCGGTTGCATGCGAGGCTCGCGCATGTCGGCGTCGACACGATCAAGAGCTCCGCGAAGCATGAAGTTGCTACTGGGCTCGACATCACGCCGTTGACCGGAGCAGACCCGCCGTGTGTCTTGTGCGTCGGAGGAAAGCTGGCTCGGCACACCTTCCCTAACAAGGCTCGGACGCCGAGGAAGCACCGGCTGTCGTGCACATTGACTTGTGTGGACCATTTCGGGTGGCTGCCAAGGATGGCAGCCTGTACTTCCTGCTGTTGAAGGATCGCCACACTCGGTTCGTGTGGGCAATGCTGGTCGTTAAGAAGAGCGATGTGCTGCGGGAATTCCAATTGTGGCTGGTGCTGGTCGAGCGGTAGACAAAGAAGACGGTGCTGATGCTCCGCTCATATCGAGGTGGGGAGTTCCTCGGGAAGGCGTTCACCGACTTCGTCAACGGGAAGGGCATCGTCCACAACTTGACGTGCCCCTACACTCCGCATCAGAACGCCATGGCTGAGCTGGAGTTGCGCACGGTCGTCGAGTCCGTGCGGACGATGCTGCTGCACATGGGCGTGCAGCACCACTGGTGGCATCTCGCCGTACGACAGGACGTTTGGGTACGCAACTGTTTGGAGCGGTCGACGATGCCGCCGAGAACGACGCCGTACCAGCTGCTGATCGGGAAGAAGCCTGATCTCACGCTGGTGCGGGTGTGGGGCTGCATGGTGCGGTTCATGGTTCCCGAGCAGCAGCGTGGTGGGAAGCTGGCGCCGAAGGCTCGTTGGGGGCTTCACATGGGTGTGTCGCCGGAGAGCAGGGGCTGGGAGGTGCTGGACTTGACCGACAACAAGGTCGTCACGTCGGTCGAGGTGATCTTCTACGAGACGCTGTCGCTGGAGGTGTGGAAGGCGAAGTATGGGCCGGTGTCGGGGCGGACGCAAGCACACTTGCAAACAGACACCTCGATGGCGACGGTTCCGCTGTTCGCCGAAATCGACGAGCCTGCTGATGAGGATGTTGTGGAGGTTCTTCCACCTCCTCCTGTTCTTGCTCCTCCCTCCCCCGTTGCAGATCGGCGTGCGTCGACACCTGTGTCGGCCACCGGCGATGAGGGGAGCCTTGAGGCATCGCCTGTGGCGCCGGCCAGTGGCATCGCCGGCGGTCGACAAGGCGCCAAGCTCGGCGACCAGGATCGGAAGCCGTCGACGAAAGGGGAGCTGGTTGAACAGGAGGCAGCGGCAGGGGTGCAGTCGATAGGGGAGCAGCAGACGGGGCGGTCGACAGAGGAGCTGTCGAAGTCAGCAGGAGGAGAGCAGTCGCTCGATGGGTCGAAGCAGCTGGTCAACGACGAAGATGTCGACGAGGAAGGGGAGCAGTCGGCGGGTGAGGAGTCCACCGACAGCGACGTGGTGGAGGTGCCGATCACGAAGCATGAGTTGCAACGCACAGGTCGAGCTCGACGGCCGTCGTAGTGGCTGAGCTTCTACGCATGCCTACTGCCAGCTGCCTTCACCACGGTGTACGACGAGGTCGACGACGACCTGTTGTACGACGACGACGAGGAAGATGAAGAACTGCCGGAGCTCGACCCCAACGTGCTTGCCGACCCCGAACACCGCTGGAACATCGCCACGATGACGGTGAAGGAGGCGCTGGCGAGCTGGACTGGCGAGGCGGTGAAGGAGGCGCTAGCGAGCTTGAAGGGCGAGGCGGTGAAGGCTGCCATGGATGAGGAGATCCGCAGTCTCATCGGCATGGGCACTTGGGAGCTGGTCGAATGCCCACGCGGGGTGAACATCATGAAGAACCGGTGGGTGATGACGACCAAGTACCGCATCGACGACACCGTCGAGCGTGAGAAGGCGAGGCTGGTCGTGAAGGGCTTCACGCAGGTGTACGGCGCCAACTACGACAAGACGTACTCGCCGGTGAGCGGCTACGTCACGCTGAGGATCTTCCTCAGCATCGTCGCCGTCTTCAACCTCAACCTGATGCAGCTCGACATGAAGAACGCTTTCCTGCAGAGCAAGCTCGACAGGGTGCTCTACATGTACCAGCCGGACTACTTCGACGATGGGACAGGCCGGGTTTGTAAGGCGACGACGACGACGAGGCCGGATATCGCCTTCGCATGCAGCAAGCTGGGGAGCGGCTTCACGGTGAGGAGCGACCAGCAGTGGCGCGAGGTCGACCGCTGCCTCGCCTACCTCACCGACACCCGCGACACCACCCAGGAGTTTGGCGGTGGACCAGAGTCGCTGGAGCTGATCGACTACGTGGACGCCTACGACGCAGGCGAGAAGCAGAACCGGACGAGCACGGGCGGCTACGTGTTTGCCTTCGGAGGGGCCGCGGTCTCCTGGTCGAGACCGCGGCCCCGGAGTACGTCATCAAGTGCGCGACACTCTCCTCGACCGAGTCGGAGTACGTCGCAGCCACGGACGCCGGCAAGGAGGGGCGTCGACTTCGCTTCCTCCTTGCCGAGTTCAAGCAGCTCGATGCTGGGAAGCCGACCATCCTCCGTGTGGACAACAAGTCGGCAATCACTGTCGCTGAGGGCTTGGGGGTGACGGGCAACCTCAAGCACTTGGAGCGACGCTATGCCTGGCTGCAACACATGGTGAGGCGCGGGAAGATCATGCTGAAATACATCCCGATCACCGAGCAGCCGGCAGACTTCCTGACGAAGGCGCTGCATTTTCCGGCTTTCAACCGGTGCTCTGTCGCCATCGGCCAAGTTCGTTTGGCCGACGTCCGCGACGGTGACGATGATGTGCAGTAGTAGGTGCCGTGCCTTTCTGCACGGCTGGTGCGGTGACGGCGTGCTGTGTATGGGATGCATGCCGAGGACGAGTTTTCTCCGTGGAGTACTGCCGTGTGGGCTGCAGGGGAGTGTTAACGGGAGTGAAGTTTTGGCCCCGCCCTCGCTAGGGAAACGCAGATGACTTGTTCGGATGTACGGGTGAAGCAGCCGACTGTTCACAGTGGGAGAGCTGCTCGACGGGCTTCGTCGAGCTGCAGGGAACCGCTGTGGTGTTGCTGTCGACCAGGGAGCTCGAGAGCTGCAGCTGACTGGGCTGGGCGACGGGTGGGACGTCGACCAGGAGGAGCAGTTCGACCGGGAGGTCGACGGAGCAGTCTGTCGAGCTGACATGTGAGCAGCGGTCGACGAGGGGAGCTCGGCGACAACAGCTGACAGTTCTGGTCGACGGAGGGGTCCGTCGACCAGGGGGTAGCTCGACGGGAGCTATGGTCGACCACAGGCACCTGGTGGTCGACCAGAGGCACTGGTGGTCGACCAGAGCACCTGGTGGTCGACCAGGTAGTCCAGGTAACCTGCTCGGCGAGTTCTGTGGAGGCACGCGAACGTCGTCGAGGTTGCGATGGCGAAGGCGACTTCGGGCTGGTATCCCGAAGTCGATGTGGCTCGTCAGGCGCAGACAACAGCTGACGGATGCACAACGATGCAAGTCGGGCCAATCGTCTGCACGCACCTGCGAGCGTGCGCACTGCTGTCTTCTACGGGGCAACGCTAGACAGCCGCTCCGCTGCAGCATTGGCACGCCGTCTATTGCGGCTCCTCTACGCAACGCTGGCAGGCGGTCGATCAAGCTGTGCTGGCGGTCGACCAGGCTAGCTGCAGAGTTGCTAGGTGCCTTATGTAGTCATTGTTGTCATTGCCTGTTCAATCATTTTTATGTAATTCCGACTTTGCTAGTGAAACTCTTGCCAACTTCTCCCGTGAATGTGCAAGTGCTAAGGAACCTAAGCAAATCTACGATCACTCCTGGTAGTTCGTGCCAACCCCCCCCCCCCCCCCCCCCCGTAGTCTAGCTCACTACCTTTGTCGAGTGTCTCTCCTCAGCCTTCCTCCCATTTTGAGATTCTCCAGCTCATCCTAACACGGTTCCTAATTGCGTTCAAAATCCTCCTCTTGTTGAATAGAAAGAGTAGGGCCTAGGCTTAGTAGCCTAGGCCAAAGGGAGTCGAGAGAGTTTAGGCAAAAGAGTGGTGAGTTCACTATGGAGCGAGGTACAAATAACAAACAAAGCATGCAAAGAAGGTGCACCACCAACAAGTTTATAATAACTACACTAACTACAGCTACAGGCAGTTACAGATATATTCTAACACTCCCCCATAACTGCCTGCAGCAGGAGTCTGTGCAGCGACACATCCTGGATGGGTACACCACGAACAGAGAAAACAGCAACAGCAGGCAAGGTAACAAAGCAGGTACAGCAGCAAAGGGGCAGGCACTCCTGCCACCCCTTTACTCTTCTCCCCCCCCCCCCCCCCCCACCTCAGAGGGACGGGGGCTGATTGGTCTCACACCCGCCACCCCAATGCCACTCCCCTGGCTCCCCCACACCCTCACACCCTCACACCCTCCCCCCAGCGGCAGCTGCAGTAGTGGGAACGAAAGGAGGAGGAGGGGAAGGGAAACATACCACCCATCACCCCCATACCCGCCACCCCTAGACCCTCCGTTCCACGGCTGCACGCGCAGCAGGGAGACGAAGAAGGGGGGGGGGGGGGGGGGGGGGGGGGGGAGAGCAGCAACGGGCAGCACAGGCACGGGCAGCAACGGGCGGCAATGGGCAGCACAGGGTCCAGGAACGGCGTCGCATGCAGCTGCAGGGTCGGCACCGTGGGGTCCAGGGGCGGCGTCGCGGGGTCCAGGGGCGGCTGCTCCAGGGGCCAGGGGCGGCTGCTGAGGTCCAGGGGCGGCTGCACCAGGGGCGGGTGCTCCAGGGGCGGCTGCACCAGGGGCGGCTGCTCCGACGTGCGGCCCCCCCCAGGTCGCCCATCCCGTCGCCTGTCGAGGCGACCTGGGGGGGGGCCGCGCGCGACAGGCGACGAAACCGCCGCACGCCTCGGGGCGCACGACGGGCAGGGCACCGTCGCGCGCCACGGGGCGCACGACGGGCAGGCAGGGCACCGTCGCGCGCCACGGGGCGCACGACGGGCAGGCAGGGCACCGTCGCGCGCCAAGGGGCGCACGACGGGCAGGCAGGGCACCGTCGCGCGCCACGGGGCGCACGACGGGCAGGCAGGCAGGCAGGCAGGGCACCGTCGCGCACCTCGGGGCGCACGACGGGCAGGCAGGGCGGCGCGACGGGCAGAAAAAAAAAAAGCGTGCGCCCGAGGCGCGCGATAGGCAGCAGCGGAAGACTAGGTGGGCCCGTTATGGAAGGCAGCAGGAAGGTGCCTGCTCTGAATACCATGTTGAATAGAAAGAGTAGGGCCTAGGCTTAATAGCCTAGGCCAAAGGGAGTCGAGAGAGTTTAGGCAAAAGAGTGGTGAGTTCACTATGGAGCGAGGTACAAATAACAAACAAAGAATGCAAAGAAGGTGCACCACCAACAAGTTTATAATAACTACACTAACTACAGCTACAGGCAGTTACAGATATATTCTAACACCTCTGGCGAAGGAAGAAGCAATCAATGAAAAAACAACGACGCTCAGCCGCTCGTATCAAGATGGCCACTCGGTTTCGCTTCCTCGTTTTCGACCACGACGGAACCCCTTCTATTCACCCAGACTTCCGCGCATCCTGGCTGCTTGGGGACCCCTTTCGCCCCCCTTTAGTCATTCCTTTTTTTAGCACAGAGAGCTCCCCAACCGTGCTGGTGGTTATCCTTTGGATAAAGAAAAAACGTGTTTCCTACGTACGCCTTTGGGCTGTTGGTTTGTGTAGACCATATTTCTAGCTGCTCTATGCTTTGCTGTACATGGTTGCGACCTTAACCTTAACCCACGTCCATCCTAGGCCCACAAGTTTATCAAATGTAGCACGGCCTCAGCCTTGTTGGTTCTGGAAACATCTATCCAGCTACCAACAGACCGACACAGCTGCTGCTCCTCACACCGCAAGCAACCCACTTGCTCAATTGCACTTTGGGGAGGAATATAACACAGACGGCAAGTTTTAGCGTGATCCGGGTGGGTCTGGTGTAGGTGGAAGTGGTGTCGACGGGGGTTTTGCGATGGCGAAGTGGGACGTGAAGGAGGGAGAAATGGGGAGCGACGAGGAAGAGTTGGTGGGCGATGGAACAGAGGAGGAATTAGAGGAACGAGAGGAGGAAGAGGAGGAAGGAGAGGCAGGGGGCGAAGGGGATGAAGAGAAGGAGGAGGAGGACGGTGAGGAAGGGGAGGATAACGAGGAGGGAGATGCAGCAGGTGCGCATGGGTTGGATCGGCTACGAACGAACGAAGGCGCCACTGCAGGGCGGGGTGATTATAGCGAGAGTGATAGTGATGAGGGCGATGCGGAACGAAGCAGAAGCGACGGGGACTGCGGCACGATGGGCACAGAGAATGGGCTTCAGAATGGGCGGAAGCGGCGGAAAGGGGAGGGGGACGGGGGAGAAGAGCAGGGAGAGGGCGGGAAGAGAAATCAGGCGAAGTTGGCGAAAGGGAAGAAGCGACACAAGACTGGCGTGTGTTACCTTTCGAGAATACCCCCTCGCATGAAACCCTTGAAGCTGCGTCACTTGCTGTCGCCGTACGCGGAAATCCTTCGGATATACCTCACACCTGAAGGTACATCCGGCACTTGAAGCACCTCCTTCCCACTTCAAGGTTCGCGGTTCCGAGATTCCCCTGGGTCCTGAACTTGACCCTGACGCGTGAACGGCGACGGCGGAGTAGCAGGAGATGGAAGCTCAGTGCACCTCGGTTCACGGTTTAAAGCGGCAGTATACATTTGACAGCGGGGTTCAGGGTCTTACAGTGTGCCCCACAATTTCGCCCCCACCATGTACCATTTATAATCTTTTGGCTCTCTCCCTTCCAAATGTATACTGCTGCTTTAAGGCATCCTCTCCGATTCTGGATCCGATTGAAATTGATTTTTATGGGGTTTCGGGTTTTTGATTCAGCGCGCCGTCACTGGTGCTTCTTCTTGCACCACTGCAATCGAAACCCTGCAATGCGCAGAGCATCCACCTCCCACCACCCGTAGACCCTTGGTTATCCCACTAGTATATTCGCTCTCTTCCTTCCCCACACACCTAAACCTACATTCCTTCGCTGTTCCCCGAAACATCTACCATTGTAAATTCTACCTCGCCCCTCCATAACTCCGCAAAAACCCCTGTCTCAATCGCTGGTCAGGGTTGAGGGTTTCGGGTTTTAAAACTTTAATCCCCAACCTCTCACCTCCGCTCCGTCCCAATCCCCTTCCTCCCAATCCTACCACCCCTCGACTCGGCCGCTGCTCCCCTCTCCTTGGCAGACCCGGCAGCTCGCCATTGGCGAGATCATTTGGAAACCTCAATCTCCACCATCTCACCTTTCTTCCCCCCCCCCGCACATTCCCTCCCTCTCCTCTTTTCCCCTCTTACCACCCCTCTGTTTGCCCGCTGCTCTGCTCCCCTCTCCTTGGCAGACCCAGCAGCTCGCCAGCGGCGGCGGGCAGCGGGGGGCAGCCGAAACAAAAACTTCACAGAAGGGTGGGTCCTGGTTGCAGATTGATTCTCTGGGCCAGAAGGGTAGGGTAGGCTCGTTGCCGAGCGGGCAGGGTTGAGGGTTTACGATTTGATGGGTCGGGAATGGTGTTTAAGAGTTGCTTGCGATCGAGGAGAAGGGGTTCTTATGATTGCCAAGCCAGTATCTCCTGCCTTGCTGTCATACTTTCAAGAAGGATTGCCGGGTAGGTGGAGAGCTGGTCAAAAGTCTGAAGCTTGGAGCTTCCCCGTTTCCCTCCTCTCTGCTCTCTCTTAGGCTGCAGTGCTTCGCTTCTCTCACGCCTCCTGTCCGCTGCTCCCGATTTCCTTCCCCCCCCCTTCCCCCCCCAACCCCAACACACCCAACTTCCTTGTTCCCTGCCTGCACCCATGCTATGTGTGACCACGAGGGCAGGTGGGTGGAGTTTGCTCGAAAGAGGGACGCCAAGCGAGTGGCAGCGCTGCTTAACGGCCAGCCCATGGGTGCGTGCCTCTCTGCCCGCCCACTCACACAACAACACAGGCTCACTTCGCTTGCTTTAGCATATCCCTCTCCGCTGCTCTTCTCTTCGTTTAGCCAGACCCCCTCTTTTGGGTCACTCCTATTCGTGGTCTGTCTGTTCTTCCTCCTCTGTTCCTCTCTATTGTCTCATACCTTTGTCTTTCTCCTCCCCTTTGTTTACCTCTAAGCATCCTTGTCTTCTTGCGTCCCGTGTCCTTGTCTTCAGAATGCCCATTTTTGTTTCACCTTCCCCCCCTCACTCCCCACCTTCCCATACATTCTCCACCCGTGTTCTGCCCCTTCCTCCTGCTGTTCCTCTTTCTTTCAAGCGGCAAAAAATGCCCGCATCACTGTTTTGGCTTGTGGTGTTTCGCCCTCTTCATTCTTTTCCCTCAATCTACCAACCCCCCAAACCCCCGCTCCCCTTTTTCCGCCTTTCTTTTCTGCCTCATGCAGCAAGAGTCGCTCACACAATCGTTTTGACCTGTGGATTTTCTTCCTCTTTTTTTTTCTTGAATGCCCCCCGAACTCCCCCTCTTTCGGATTTTCCAGGCGGCAAGAATCGCTCGCACCACCGGTTTGACCTTTGGACCATCAAGTATCTCAAGCGCTTCAAGTGGGACAACCTGAGCGAGGAGATGGGTGAGTGCAGTGCAGTGCAGTGCAGTGCAGCGCAGCGCAGTGCAGTGCAGTGCAGTGCAGTGCAGTGCAGTGCAGTGCAGTGCGGCGCGTGCAAGGGCGGATGAGAGGCTGAGGGAAGGTTGAGAAGTGAGTGGCGGGGAGAATGGCAGGCATGCAGGGCGTGGTTTGTGAGAGAGATGCCGACCTGTGGACTATCAAGTACCTGAAGCGATTCAAGTGGGAGAACCTCAGCGAGGAGATGGGTGGAAGGAAGAGAGGCCGAGGGAAGGGATGGGTTAGTGCAGGGGAGAATGGCAGGCAGGCATGCAAGTCATGGTTTGTTTTGTGAGAGAGGTGCTGACTGACCTGCATGCCACCAAGTACCACAAGCGCTGTAAGTGGGACAACCTGGGTGAGCTGCTGAGAGGTTGAGAGGCTAGCGAGGGGGTGGGTGAGTCGACGAGTGGATGAGATGAGAGGCCAGGGAGGGAGGAGGTGTGATGGCATGTGTGGATGGCAGCTTGTGAGCCAAGCCATGGGTGCAGCAGAATGGCAGGCAGTTCTGGTGAGGGAGATGCCGAGCCGAGCGTGTTGAGTAATGAATGAGGCTTGCTGCCCTGCCACTCACATGGATGAGTTCAAGGGTTCATGCCTCTCGCCTCTCATCGTGCCTCGCCTCCCACCTCCTCTTCTCCTCTTCCATCCCTGTTTTCCCCCCCTTCCCACCTCTCGTCCCCACGTCCGCCTCTCGTCCCCACGTCCGCCTCTCGTCCCCGCTTCACACTTCTCATCCCCTCTTCACACTTCTCATCCCCTGCTCCCATCTCTCATTCCCCTTCTCCCTTCCCATCCCCCTTCCCCTCATCCCCACTCATTTCCCGCACAACCTACCGCCACGCAGTGGGGGAGCAGAAGCTGGACGCGGAAGCAAGGGCGGCGCCTCATACTCTACTGCTCTCGCCCGTTCTCTCCGTCACTTCCCTTTAGATTCCCTCTCATTTCCGCCACCGTTTTCCGCTCATCTCTTGCCCAGCCAACTGCCGTGCAGCGAGGGAGCAGAAGGTGGAGGCGGGGATGAGGGTGGCGGAGAGCAGCTTCACGCAGACCACTCTCAGCATCCCCCCTCGCACCTCTCTTTCCTCCCCTCGCCCCTCCCCCCCACCCCCCCCCCCCCGCCTTTCATCCCCTCTCACCGCTCATCTCTCCCCCAGCGTACCAGTGCCATGAGGGAGGCAGAAGCTGGAGGCCTCCAACAGTCGACCACTCTCATCACCCATTCTCCCCTCACTTAGCTTTAAGCTGGTCTCTTATCCCCATTCTTCTCTCTCATACTCCCCGCGCAGCCTACCGCCGGGCAGTGAGGGAGCAGAATCTGGAGGCACAGATGAGGGTGGTGGCGGGTAGTGCCTCACACGCTGCACTTCTCAACCCCCCTTCGGCCCTCCCTTCTCCCCTCTTATTCCCCCTCTTCCCTCCCATCTTCCCACAGCCTACCGGCGCGCAGTGAGGGAGCAGAAGCTGGAGGCGGAGATGCGGGTGGCGGGCAAGGAGAGGGATGCGTATGTGACTCGCGTGCAGCAGAGCAAGGTGCTGCAGCGCCGATCAGCCAAGGCGGCCAAGAAGGTAGGGGGTTCGGATGGGTGGGTTGGAGTGTGTGTGTAAGTTGTTGAGGTGCCTACAGGAGGAGAGGGGTGCATATGAGACGCGCGTGCAGCAAATCCGGGTGGGTGCTGTAGCGTCGGCAAGCCAGGATGCCTAAAACCGTAGGATGGTGGTTGGGGGTGTGTGTGTGCGAGTGTGTTTTTGCGTGTGTATGTGAGTGTGTGTTTGTGCATGCATGTGAGTGGGCGTGTTTGTGTGAGCGGGCGAGAGAAGGGGGAAGGGAGGGATGAGGGAAGGCTGTGAACTGTGGTCACAACACACCTGCCTTGTCACAATAATGCTATGGGATGAGCGTCATCACATGCCGTCACACCCCTAACTTCATGCCACATAACCCTTTGTACATGTCCCCAAGCCGAGCACTGTTCATCAGTCATCCCTCCAGACATTAACCTTTCTAACTCAAATCTCCCTACCAACCCAAACCCTTCTCACCCACCCCTCCCTCCCTCCACCCCTCCCCCCCCACTCCTGCTCTTCCCTGCGCCAGGCTAAGCCAGCAGCAGCAGGGGCGGAGGGAGGGGAAGGGGCAGTGCAGCAGGGAGGGCAGCAGCGGGTGCGGCACTACCTGCAGCGGGGGCCGATAGAGGAGGGGCAGCAGCAGGAGGACGGGCGACTCATGTCCAGAGACGTGCTGGGGAAGGTGAGCGAGAGGGAATCGTGCTGGGGAAGGTGGGAATGGGAGAGGGCAAACGGTGTGTGCGAGGGACAGGAAGGTAGGAATAGGAGTAGATGGAGGGGAGAGGTGGGGGGGGGGGAGGAGGGGGAAAAGTTGAAGGGTTGGGGAGTGCATGCATGCATGGTTCCTGATTGTTCCGCCTGCGTGTACCTGCTGTAGTATCAAATAGGAAGGGTCTGAACGGCACAGTGGGCAGAATGATTCACGGAGTCCCTTCTGCTCACACACAAGCTCCAACCTCCATCCCATACTAGTGCTTCCTGAGTCGCCGATAGCTGTCTACTGGGGTTGGCTCATCTCGTGCATCCTGCCACGATGCGATGTGATTGGTTCCCTGCCATCCCCTCCTCTCATGCGGACCCCTGCTGCTCCGCCTGTGCGCCCTCCTGTCCAGCCTATTGGTACATGTCGCGCCTGCTTTCCTGTCTACTTGTCCCTCGTGTTTGACCTCTCCTTCCGCTCTCCTCCATTTGAACTGCAGGTGCTCGGATAACCACTGCCACCATGTATGGTGTTGGAAACAAGCAATTTAACGCTCCTGTTGTGTCGAAACAATAGACTACAAATGAGGCGAATCACAGCGGAGCAACGGCGAGTCAACCGAGGAGGTTGACAGAAAGTAACAGCTGGAGGTTACGCGAAGATCAAAGGTCAGCGACCTTTGACTCGACGAAATACAGCGCGACAGCAAGGACAAACAACTGACTCGGTATTGAGCAGTTGCCCGAGTCGTCACTGTTTCGAACCGCAACAGCAAAACAGTTAGTTGCACCTTTTCGTATTCCTTGTGATCTTATAAAAGCCTTTGTATTACCTTGCTATAATTAATCTCTTGCTCTCACACACTAGTGCAAGTTAGTTCAACAAGTTTACTAAGAACGCTTCCGCAATTACAACATTCCTACTCAGGGTCTTAGCCTTGGAAAGAACCTAAGGGCTTTTATCAGCCCAACATGGTATGAGAGCAAAAAGGCAAGATCCAACTTCATTTTAATCTTCTACAACATCAGAAGGCATGGCAACGCAAAATGAGAGAAGCTCTTCTAGCAGCTCCCCCGGTACTACATCTAATCCACCTCCAGCCTCTGGCCTACAGACGGAAGGAGGCACAGCGACAAGACCAGCAGCTGAGTCTACTGAAACTCCTGCTAACCAAGCAGCAAGCCTCGACCCAAGCATGATGGAGAAATTCTTCTCCTTCATGTCCTTCTACGAGCAGCACCAGCAAGCAGCACCTGCGCAATCAAACAACATCGACAACAACAATGCGGTTACTCCAATGAGCCTTGACAGTTCATCCTATGCGCGCGAAAACAAGCAACAACCTACCTTTGCCCCGTACGAACCTCAACGTGGCTCCATCAGCTTCATGCCACACCAACAGCCTTCACCTGGACAAGAGAAGACACTGGACGTGCTTCAGGTTCAATCACAGTTCGCACACGTTTTGAAACTGCAGACATCGACACCCTTTGACGGAAAGGACTTCTATACCTGGTCATTCGAGTTTGAGCTAATGATGGAAGGCGCGCAGATTCTCGGATTCTTCGACGGATCCCTGCCATACCCAACACACGGGACGCAGTACGACAAGCTACAGTACACGTATCAGTCACTGATGGCGTATACAATTCTTCTGCGAAACATAACTCCGAACGAACAGCATAACATCCGGTCTTATCGAGGGTACGGCAACTCCGCCGAGCTCACGTACAACCACCTGAAGGACCTGTATCAAGCAACAGACAGTGTTAATCAAAGTCGTCTCATGGCACAGCTGACAACAGTGGAAATGAAACCCGGCGAAAAAGGGATGGCGTATATCAGCCGTTGTCGTGGACTGCGCGACAGGCTCCTTCGATGCGGATGATCGATATCCGAAGAAGCCTTCATGGCAATTGTCATCACTGGCCTCAGTCCTCATTGGCGCTCCACTCGAGCTATTCTCCGAGCTCACGGGAAGATCTCCGAAGCGGCACTCTGCGCTGAAATTCACGCTGAACAGCAGGACATGGACCTATACGAAGAACGACACAAGAAGAGAGCGTCAGCACCAGAGTTCGCGTTTCACACTCAACGGCGCTACAACAACAACAACAATCGACAGAACAAACATCAAGCTCAACAGTACGTACCACAGTTCTGCCATCTCTGCAAGACATCAGGACACCCTCGCACACACTGCCCGAATCAGCAGCAGTCAACGCCGTCGCAACGTCAACTTCGACCCTCAAGTAGTCAAGTTGCTTCTACACAAGCGCATCCCACCAATCAAGTACAGTCCTCAACGACATCGACGACAAAACCTGCACAAGGCGCAAGAAACATCGTAAGCTGCATGGCAAGAACAACAGACTCCTGCATCACCGGATCGCCACCATACTACTCACCAGAAGAACAACTCGACGAAATCACCCCTCGCCGTGAATCATTGGAGCTCAACCCGACGTACGCAGCCATCGCCCAGAGCGAGCCGTCCGGGAAAGACACCTGGTTCTTGGACAGTGGCTGCGGACAACACATGTGCTCATCGGGTCGCTTCGTTCAACAGGAACATCAACTTCAGCGCGAAGTTGTAATCACCGTCGCCAACAACCAGAACCTACGCACACAACGACAAGGGATAGTTCAACTTCAGTCTTGAGAAACCAATGTTATTCTGTAGATGTCAAAGGTTTTAATCACAAAAGGAATTGGCTATAACTTACTCAGCGTCAGTCAACTAATGGCGAAGGGAATCCATCTCGAAGCAGACAGCACCACCCAGGAGTTCAAGTTGTACCACGGGAAGGGTGGACTCTACATCGGCAAAGCAGTCTTGAAGAACAATATCTTCGTTCTTGACTTCGTTCCAGACCAAGGCACCGCCGACAGCGACGCCATCGTCAACTTCACCTCCTGGACACACCCGCCAGATCTCGACCCCGACTTTAGTCCTGAAGGCTTCTGGTACTCACACACTATACCTGAAGCAGAACGAACGAGCGCGTTAGTGACAATCCAACAAACATCGACAGCAGCAGAGACAACATCGGCAGCAGCAGAGACAACATCGGCAGCAGCAGAGACAACATCGGCAACAGCAGAGACAACATCGGCACCAGCAGAGACAACACCGGCAGCAGCAGAGGCAACACCGACTACAACACCAATCGCGGGTCCTTCAACGGCACCAGCTCTCATCGACGATACTCCACCGACTCCTGCACAGCAGTTGACTCCCACTCCACGCGAAGTTCACAAAAGCGCCAACCTCACCGCGGGATTTTACTCTAACTCTGACCTGTACAAGCGATCACTCGGACATCGCGCTAGCGAATCAATCTGGCACGCAAGGATGGGACACCCGAGCAACACAACGTTAAACAACACGATAAGAGCTGGAGTACTCGACAAGGACTCACTGCTACTACATGACGGCAGGGAACTCCAGCGAGTTCACGGAACATTTTTTACCTGCCCCGAAGCCGACTTACCCCATCAGCCATTCGTCTCTCATCACAACCCGAGCGCACTTGCATACACACCACTGGAGAAGGTTTACAGCAACATATTGTTCAACCGCGAAAGTGGCCAAGGAGCCTACAACAACGTTATCACGTTCATCGACGCCACCACCCGATACGTCTGGCACCTCAACCTTCCGAGCCGCGACATGGCTTTCCAAGCCTTCGTCGCCTGGCTTCCAGTAGCAGAACGGGAATCAGGAGCGAAACTGAAAAGCTTCCAGTCAGACGGAGGAGGAGAATACCAGTCACAGCGATTCACGCAATGCCTGGCAGAGAGAGGCATCAAGCGACTCATCTCACTTCCCTATGCCCATCAACAACAAGGCGTGGCAGAAAGAATGAACAGGACCCTCCTGAACACCATGCGCAAACTGCTACGCGGCATGCGACTGCCCAACCACCAGAGGCCCGAGGCGATGGACCACGCTGTCATGCTACACAACTTGCTCTCGTCATCATCGCTCCCGAACAATGCATCACCGCATCTGCTGTGGACAGGAAAATTTGGCAGCACAAAAATGTTACGAGTATTCGACTGCATGGTACAGTACCGACCCCCAGCTGCACGAGCCGTCCGATTCTCCCAACGCGCACAGTGGGGACTACACCTGGGCATCGAAAAACACTACAACGCATGGAAGATTTTTGACATCCACACAAAGGAAACAGTAGCAGCACGTGATGTCATTTTCTACGAGCGACTCACACTTCAGACGTACCTGGACAACTTGGAAGCAGAACGAGATGTCACTGGCGGTTTTCGTGGGGACCAAGCCTTCGCTTCGGCAGCAGATGAAGCTGACTGGGACGAGCAGAATGTCAGAATGTTATATTTGTCTAGCCTGCAGTGGGGTACTCTATAGCGAGTACAGCCCAATTTAGGGTTTGCTATATGTACTCAACTGCCTGCTAGTGAAACCTCTTCTCTGTTTCAACTCATTCCTTTAGTTTCCTGACATGGAATCAGAGCAGGTCGACCCTCCCGGGTCGATCCTGTGCATGGGCCCACCGTTAGCTTCCGCTGCTGCTGTCCTGCCTATCGCGCGCCTCGGGCGCGCGCCGTTTTTCTGCCTGCCGTGCGCCATTTTTTCTTCCCGCCGCCCTGCCCTGCCCATCGTGCGCCCCGTGGCGCGCGACGGTGCCCTGCCCATCGTGCGCCCCGGGGCGTGCGGCGGTTTTGTCGCTCGTGCGCGGCCTCCCCCCCCCCCCCCCTCCCGTCGTGGCGCCATCGGGGGCCCGCGCGGCCCCCACTTCTGTCGCCCGTCGTGGCGCCCTCGGGGGCCCGCGCGGCCCCCACTTCCGTCGCCCGTCGTGGCGCCCTCGGGGGGCCACGCGCGGCCCACTCCCGTCGCCCGTCGTGGCGCCCTTGGGGGCCCGCGCGGCCCCCACTCCTGTCGCCCGTCCAGGCGCCCTCGGGGGGCCCGCGCGCTGCCCCTCCTGCAGCCCGCGAGCCGCCCCTGAAGCCGCCCGTGCCGCCTCCTGTCCACGTGCAACTGCGGGGTGGCGGGTATGGGGGTGGCGGGTGTGTGAGTTGTCCCTTGCTCCTCCTCCTCCTCTGTCTCCCACTGCTGCAGCTGCCGCTGAGGGGGGTGGATGTGTGGGAGCCGAAGGAGTGGTGCTAGGGGGGTGTCGTGGGAGTGAAGCTAGGGGTGCAGCAGAGGGTATGTGAAAGGGGGGTGGGACAGTTTGGGGAGGTTGAAGGGGGGTGGCCGCCGTGAAGCCAGCAGCTCCAGTCGCCCGTGAGACCGTTGCGCCAGTCACCCGTGAGCCTGTTGCTCCAGTTGCCCGTGAGCCCGTTGCTCCAGTCGCCCGTGGGTCCGTTGTTCCTGCCGCTCAGAGTTAGCCGCAGAGCCAGTTACTCCAGTAGCCAGTGTGCCAGTTGCCCGTGTGCCAGTTGCTCCAGTTGCGCCGTGTGCCAGCAGCTTCAGCTGCCGCCCACTACCTCCTCTCCTCTCATAGTCCCTCTTCCTCACTTGCCCTCTGTGATAGCTTCTAGCTTTGCTTATTATTGTGAACTATTGCGTTGCTTGCTTATTGTGCTGATTACACCACACTTTGGCTATGGGGGTGTGTCAGAATGTTATATTTGTCTAGCCTGCAGTGGGGTACTCTATAGCGAGTACATCCCAATTTAGGGTTTGCTATATGTACTCAACTGCCTGCTAGTGAAACCTCTTCTCTGTTTCAACTCATTCCTTTAGTTTCCTGACACAGAATGTGGACGGAGCTTCGGAGGAAGCCGGACCTCTTCCGTACTGCTCAGTGGGCATTCTCATGGATGACGACAACCCTCGCGAAAGTATCAACGCCGAAGTCTACTACGCTTCGCCGACAACGGTTACGTTACACCCCAACCGGTCGACACCAACGTCTCCGAACGTATAGGGCCCAACTTCTTACTTGATCCAAAAGTGAGAGATGAAGCAGCTTATCCCGAGGACACAAATCTCCTCCGCTACACACAGAGTGGGCTGCAGATACTGGGACTCGTCACCGCCATCCACGGAGCAGCGCCACCAAAGGAGCCTGCCACGGTTCAGCAGGCTCTGGGGGGGAAGCACAAGGAAAAATGGCGCGAAGCCATGGACAGGGAACTGAAGGCGTTAGAAGACAGAAACACATGGAAAATGATGCCTATTAGAGTGGCACGCAACAAAATTGTTTTCACGGGAAAATGGGTCTTCCGCGTGAAGACAAAAGCTGACGGAACGATCGATAAGTTTAAGGCGCGCTGGGTCGTACGCGGCTTCGATCAAGAGCACGGACGAGACTTCACCGAAACCTTCGCGCCAGTTAGCCGACACACCTCACTGCGGATTCTCCTCGCGATAGCCGCCATGAAGCGGAAGAAGCTCCGACAAATCGACGTCGCCAACGCCTTTCTGTATGCTCCCGTCGACGCTGAGATTAAACAACCACACGGATCTAATGCAGACCCCAATCAAGTCTGTCAGCTGCAAAAATCACTATACGGCATCAAGCAAGCCCCGAGACAGTGGCAGCGGTACCTTCACGCCCGACTAATCCGCATCGGATTCTGCCAACTATTGAATGAATAAGGAATGTACCGACTCACTAAAGGGACCGACTATATCCTGCTCATCGCCTACGTAGACGACCTGCTCTACATAGGCTCCACTGACGGCATAACAACTTGGTTTGAAGGGGAACTACAGCGGGACCTCACACTCACCATCTCGTCTACCGTGACACAGTACCTGGGACTCAACATACAAGACGGGGAAAACGCAATCTACCTCAGCGCCGCAAAATACGCCGACACCATCGCCAAACGCTTCGGACTAACTCCGGCTACCATCACCACGCCATATCGTTACAACGACGGAGATCGCAAGGAAGACTCCGCCCTACTCAAACCCGTCGGCATTCGCAACTACCAACGAAAGCTAGGCTGTCTACTCTTCGCAGCCATCACCTGCCGACCGGACCTATCTTACTCAGCTAGTCAACTCGCCACCCATCTCAAGAAGCCTGAAGCAGATCACATGGCGGAGCTCGACCGTGCTCTTCACTACCTCGTCAGCACCCCGACGATCGGCCTAACCTACCACAAGACCGGAACTACGACGCCCAAGCTAATCGGATATGTGGATGCTGACCATGCCGGCGACTCAGACAACAGGCGATCGTGCACCGGCTACATCTACCGACTCGAACCTATCGGCCCTATCTCGTGGCAGTCGAGCAAGCAAGAGCTAATTGCTCTCTCCTCAGCTGAAGCAAATTATATCGCACTCTGCTCTGTCGAAAGTAGCTAGTTGCAGTTGGGAACCATGGCTAGGGTCCAAGGTACTAGCTTGAGTGTCGAGAGAGTAGGGGGAGCAGAAAAGAGCAAAATGGTGAGTTCACTATAGAGCGAGCAGTACAAATAGGCAAGAATGAAGAAAGGTGCACCACCAAACAGAAAGTTATATGACTACAGTATTCTACACTACAGGCAATTATAGAACAATATATAGAATTATATATTATTCTGACATGCTCAGCCACCAAGGAAGGATTGTACCTTCGCGAACTACTGGAAGAAGCGAAGCTGACTAAGTTACCCAGCTCCTCCCTGTTCTGCGACAACCAATCGGCCATTCGCATAGCGAACAAGAACGGGTTCGCGAATCGAACGAAGCATATCGCCCTCCGGTACTTCTTCGTAAAAGACGAAATCGAGAAGGGGAGACTTGCGCTATCCTAATGTCCCACATCCGAGATGGCAGCCGATTACTTAACCAAGAAACTCGGAAAGCAGAAGTTCGAGTATTGCAAGCTGCTGACTGGACAAAGGCCACGTCATCAGCAGCGACACTCCAGAAGCGAAGGGGAGTGTTGGAAACAAGCAATTTAACGCTCCTTTTGTGTCGAAACAATAAACTACAAACGAGGCGAATCACAGCGGAGCAACGGCGAGTCAACTGAGGAGGTTGACAGAAAGTAACAGCTGGAGGTTACGCGAAGGTCAAAGGTCAGCGACCTTTGACTCGACGAAATACAGCGCGACAGCAAGGACAAACAAGTGACTCGGTATTGAGCAGTTGCCCGAGTCGTCACTGTTTCGAACCGCAACAGCAAAACAGTTAGTTGCACCTTTTTGTATTCCTTGTTATCTTATAAAAGCCTTTGTATTACCTTGATATAATTAATCTCTTGCTCTCACACACTAGTGCAAGTTGGTTTAACAATATTACTAAGAACGCTTCCGCAATCACAACATTCCTACTGAGGGTCTTAGCTTTGGAAAGATCCTAAGGGCTTTTATCAGCCCAACATATGGTAACCAGCTGTTGAGGCGCTTCTATGGCTCGGCTCACCATTACCGTATCCCCGTGTGTGGTAAGGAATATGGTGGCTTCTGCCTTTATTTGCAGCACGGTAGTCCTCCGTTTGTGGCTGGGAGGCCATTATTGACCCCGAGCAAAAACAAACTCTTACCGTATCACCCCGGATATAAGCGCACCTGCGCTTATAATAAAACATGAATTTTCAGGGGGGTGCGCTTATAATTGAGTTAAAAATATAAGCGCATGCGCTTATAAAATAACAAATATACAATTTTAAACTACTAGCACGAAAATGTAGTTCACGTCATTGCGCACCCAATCGAGTCGATTTGAAACAGGGTTGTGGGTGAAAAACTCTCACTACTTGGCAGGGAAAGATTCCCTGCCAGCACCTACACTCAAAATGAGTCACTAGGAGCTTCTGACAGCACTTGCTGACTGGACGCGCAGCCTGTGCAGGGTTTGAACGCGAAGGAAATCTGATTTTCAACTCATCGCCCCTTTAAAGTGAACTTCGTTACAGTAATTTGACAGCTTTTCAATTTGAAAACTAACATGCGCTTATAATAAATCATGTTTTTTAAGGGGGTGCGCTTATAATTGAGGATCGGGCATAAGCGCATGCGCTTTTAATAGGCCTGCGCTTTTATCCGGGGTGATACGGTACTGCTGGGTGATTTTTTAGAAAGAGAATGTGCTTGTGGGAAAAAACTACAAGACCAAGAAGAATATGTTGCAAGGATATACAAGAGGGTGGAAGCTGTTGGGTTGATGAGCTCAAGCCACTCTGCCTCATTTCTTGCATCCACATCTTGTTCTAGCTTGAAGAATTCCGGTATTGGAAAGAATGTCTGGTGAACAGAGGACTGTACACTTTTACCGTATGACTGAGTGAAGTACAACCAATCACTAGTGCATGTGAAGTGAAGCTACTGAGGCGAGGTAAATCACCAAAGCGGCTGAATGTTCCAGGATACAGCCTCCAATTTCGCTCCCCAGGCGTATTTTACTGGTGGGTGGCGTTGACTGACGCCCACTCATATGCCCCTGAAATGGTCACGGCCGGTCGTGCTAGCTTGCTGGCCAGTACCGGTATTACTGCGAGCCAGCCCCCCCCCTTGAAACAAGAAGTGCTACATTGGAGTGTGGAGCTTGTAGGGATGAACCAAGGCACATGCGAGCTCCAGTGCCTCCAGCAGAAGAGGCGGGTGGCTCTCAACGTGCAATGGACACACTGATGTGGCGTTTGGGGGGGTAGTAGTTGCACCAGCCTCGTGTGCCCTGCTTGATCCGGTGGCTTCAAGACGGGTAAGGACTGGCGCCAGGATCTGACATGAGAGGAGAGTGTGAAATGCTCCTCTCTGTGAGAATGATGCAAAAGGGGTTCTGAGAGAGGAATCTGCAAGCTCGGGTTCGAAACAAGAGTGCAAAACCAAGGAAAGAGGAAGCAGCAAAGAATCAGGAAGCAGCAAAGAATCAGGAAGCAGCAAAGAATGAGGAAGCAACAAAGAATGAGGAAGCAGGGCCTTGTTGCAACTGCCTCTCCCATGACAGCACGTACCTTGCGTGCATGCCCGCCAAACGCCACGCCTGCAACTGTGCGCCCATGATCTGAGTGGCAGGGGGATGGGTGAGCACATGGGCATGTGCGTTCGAGTCACCATTGTAAGAATCCATTTATCCAGTGCACTTGCACTTCGAGTGACATGCTGAGATTTTTCACTAAAATGGATCGACTTTGAAATATTCTCAAAATGTTGGAGTGGTGAAAGATACCGTAAGTGCGGAGTGAACGGCGATCAGAGATTACTGGTGGCACCCAATGAAGCGTGAGCTACAAGGGAAGAAATGGCACCCAATGAAGCGTGAGCTACAAGGGAAGAAATGGCACCCAATGAAGCGTGAGCTACAAGGGAAGAAATGGCACCCAATGAAGCGTGAGCTACAAGGGAAGAAATGGCACCCAATGAAGCGTGAGCTACAAGGGAAGAAATGGCACCCAATGAAGCGTGAGGTACAAGGGAAGAAATGGCACCCAATGAAGCGTGAGCTACAAGGGAAGAAATGGCACCCAATGAAGCGTGAGGTACAAGGGAAGAAATGGCACCCAATGAAGCGTGAGGTACAAGGGAAGAAATGGCACCCAATGAAGCGTGAGCTACAAGGGAAGAAATGGCACCCAATGAAGCGTGAGCTACAAGGGAAGAAATGGCACCCAATGAAGCGTGAGCTACAAGGGAAGAAATGGCACCCAATGAAGCGTGAGCTACAAGGGAAGAAATGGCACCCAATGAAGCGTGAGCTACAAGGGAAGAAATGGCACCCAATGAAGCGTGAGCTACAAGGGAAGAAATGGCACCCAATGAAGCGTGAGGTACAAGGGAAGAAATGGCACCCAATGAAGCGTGAGCTACAAGGGAAGAAATGGCACCCAATGAAGCGTGAGCTACAAGGGAAGAAATGGCACCCAATGAAGCGTGAGGTACAAGGGAAGAAATGGCACCCAATGAAGCGTGAGGTACAAGGGAAGAAATGGCACCCAATGAAGCGTGAGGTACAAGGGAAGAAATGGCACCCAATGAAGCGTGAGCTACAAGGGAAGAAATGGCACCCAATGAAGCGTGAGGTACAAGGGAAGAAATGGCACCCAATGAAGCGTGAGGTACAAGGGAAGAAATGGCACCCAATGAAGCGTGAGGTACAAGGGAAGAAATGGCACCCAATGAAGCGTGAGGTACAAGGGAAGAAATGGCACCCAATGAAGCGTGAGGTACAAGGGAAGAAATGGCACCCAATGAAGCGTGAGGTACAAGGGAAGAAATGGCACCCAATGAAGCGTGAGGTACAAGGGAAGAAATGGCACCCAATGAAGCGTGAGGTACAAGGGAAGAAATGGCACCCAATGAAGCGTGAGGTACAAGGGAAGAAATGGCACCCAATGAAGCGTGAGGTACAAGGGAAGAAATGGCACCCAATGAAGCGTGAGGTACAAGGGAAGAAATGGCACCCAATGAAGCGTGAGGTACAAGGGAAGAAATGGCACCCAATGAAGCGTGAGGTACAAGGGAAGAAATGGCACCCAATGAAGCGTGAGGTACAAGGGAAGAAATGGCACCCAATGAAGCGTGAGGTACAAGGGAAGAAATGGCACCCAATGAAGCGTGAGGTACAAGGGAAGAAATGGCACCCAATGAAGCGTGAGGTACAAGGGAAGAAATGGCACCAAATGAAGCGTGAGGTACAAGGGAAGAAATGGCACCCAATGAAGCGTGAGGTACAAGGGAAGAAATGGCACCCAATGAAGCGTGAGCTACAAGGGAAGAAATGGCACCCAATGAAGCGTGAGCTACAAGGGAAGAAATGGCACCCAATGAAGCGTGAGCTACAAGGGAAGAAATGGCACCCAATGAAGCGTGAGGTACAAGGGAAGAAATGGCACCCAATGAAGCGTGAGGTACAAGGGAAGAAATGGCACCCAATGAAGCGTGAGGTACAAGGGAAGAAATGGCACCCAATGAAGCGTGAGCTACAAGGGAAGAAATGGCACCCAATGAAGCGTGAGGTACAAGGGAAGAAATGGCAGCTTGCAATGCGAAAATATGTGAGGACTTGCAGATTGCGGATTGTGACGACTCAAAAATCGACTCACTAGACCAGTTAGGACCAGTTAGGACTTGCAGATTGCGGATTGTGACGACTCAAAAATCGACTCACTAGACCAGTTAGGACCAGTTAGGACTTGCAGATTGCGGATTGTGACGACTCAAATTGCAGTTAGGACCAGTTAGGACTTGCAGATTGCGGAGGCCTTTGAAGGGGCAACAACGGCCTTTGATGTTGCAACTAGCATTACAAGGTGACTCTTGCAAGTCGACTCAAAGTGGGGATGTGGCAGCATTGGTTGTAATGGAGCAACAACAGCAGCAGCGTGGGGTGACACTCACCAGACGCAGAAGCAGGCAGCAGCCCTTGTTGTTTTAACGCGGTGAAAGTGTGACTGTTGGTGCCGCCTGCTATTTGCAAATACCCTGGTCACACGGAGGTGGAGAGAGGAGACCAAGTGCAATGAGGAGAGAAAAGAAACTGAATGAAACGAGGAGAACAACAGGCGTGAGAGAGGAAAGAGGGATGGGAGGTGAGAGAGGCAGAATGAAAAAAGGACTTGCCTAGTTCCTAAGAATCAACAGTCTCATGCCATCACATGCCATGCCATGCCCAGCTATGCCGTTACATGCCACGTGTGATGCATGTCCCTCTTTCGCCGAATCAGATGCCACGTGCCATGGTCATCCTCCCCCCATCCCCCCTCCTGGCGGCCACGTCACCTGGCGGTCCGTCGTGGAATGCAGCCACTCGGGCAGCCAATCGGATTGCAGCACGTGTCGCCCCGGCGCCTATGTCCCCACTCATGGGGCGACCGTCCAACTAGGGGGGGGGGGATGGAGAGGAAAGGTGATGGCGGAAGGGGAAGATGGGAAGGGCAGGGGGGGGAGAGAAATAGGAAATGGGGGGCCCACGAAAGGCTTGAGGGTTGAGTAGGGCTTGGGGGTTTAAAAGGGAACAGCAAGAGCTGAACAAGGGGGCTGAAATGTGTGCACGCATGGTGCTGTGCATGGCGTGCATGGCATATTATGAGGCATACAATGCCAGACGCTACCTGCCAGAGGGTTGCAGCAGTGAGGTGTGCGCGTGTGGTGCTGTGCATGGCGTGCATGGCGTGCATTTCAGGCGCCTCAAAAGTCGAAGCATAGAGTGCCACTACACAGTACGTGCCAGAGGTTGGCGGCAAAGAGGTGCGGCAGCATGGTGCGGTGAATGGTGTGGTGCATGGTGTGCGGTGCGGTGCTGCACAGTGCCTCTTGATCTGACTCTGGCCTCACCTGCCAGAGGTTGGCAGCAGAGAGGTGTGGCAGCATGGTGCGGTGCATGGCATGCATGGCAACTGGCATGCTGTCCCCCAGGTCTGGCAGACTCACCTGCATGCACATGGGGAGAGGGGTGGGGGTGGGAGACGCAGGAACGAGGGAAGGTGGAAGGAAAAGATGGGAGGGACATAAAGAGGAAGGCGTGGTGTGGTCTGGTGTGGTGTGGTGTGGTGTGGTGTGGTGTGGTGTGGTGTGGTGTGGTGTGGTGTGGTGTGTGGTAAATTGCATGGGGTGTATACTAGGTCTGGCCGAGTCAACTGTATGGACATGGGGTGGAGGAGGAGAAACGAAAGAACGAGGAAACGATGAGAGGGAGCGAGAGAAGAGAGGCAGGATACAGGAATAGTGGGGAAGGTCTTGAATACTTTTCAAACAAAATCAGAGCTGGAAAGTGGGTCAACTACTCACAGCAACAAGCTTGAGGGCCCCTGCTGCTTCACCGATGGATGCCCACAAGGCGTTGAACTCGTCCAGGTGGCTGCACGTGATTGGATGGATGACGTGGAGAGAAGCGCATTGGGATACAGCTCTATGCAGAAAATCAATTAGTGGAAAGAACGTGCAAACTTGCGCAAATATTAAAATGGGTAACAGGTGGCAGCTGTTCGTATTTGACAGGGTAGTGAATCACAAGGGGTGATTTACCCTGGCAGCGTGTGTATTTCGATGGCATCAACAAGCCCGCTTCTCAGGAGGTTCAACGCGTCCTCCTCTGTTCGCTGGTGCTCCTCCGCCACTGATGGGGGCGAGAGGGAGAGGGTGGAGGGGGAGAAAGAGAAAGACACGCACATGAACAGGCAGAGAGAACGGAGGAGGCAGAGAGAAGGGCGGAGGAAGACAGAGGGGAGGAGGCAGAGAGAAGGGCGGAGGAAGACAGAAGGGAGGAGGCAGAGAGAAGGGCGGAGGAAGACAGAGGGGAGGAGGCAGAGAGAAGGGCGGAGGAAGACAGAGGGGAGGAGGCAGAGAGAAGGGCGGAGGAAGACAGAGGGGAGGAGGCAGAGAGAAGAGCGGAGGAAGACAGAGGGGAGGAGGCAGAGAGAAGAGCGGAGGAAGACAAGGACAAGGCAGAGAGAAGGACAAGGCAGAGAGAAGGACAAGGCAGAGAGAAGGACAAGGCAGAGAGAAGGACAAGGCAGAGAGAAGGACAAGGCAGAGAGAAGGACAAGGCAGAGAGAAGGACAAGGCAGAGAGAAGGACAAGGCAGAGAGAAGGACAAGGCAGAGAGAAGGACAAGGCAGAGAGAAGGACAAGGCAGAGAGAAGGACAAGGCAGAGAGAAGGACAAGGCAGAGAGAAGGACAAGGCAGAGAGAAGGACAAGGCAGAGAGAAGGACAAGGCAGAGAGAAGGACAAGGCAGAGAGAAGGACAAGGCAGAGAGAAGGACAAGGCAGAGAGAAGGACAAGGCAGAGAGAAGGACAAGGCAGAGAGAAGGACAAGGCAGAGAGAAGGACAAGGCAGAGAGAAGGACAAGGCAGAGAGAAGGACAAGGCAGAGAGAAGGACAAGGCAGAGAGAAGGACAAGGCAGAGAGAAGGACAAGGCAGAGAGAAGGACAAGGCAGAGAGAAGGACAAGGCAGAGAGAAGGACAAGGCAATCCTTGACGTAAAGACACCTCAAGAGGTGTGGGATGTATGCCAGGGCAGAGAGGTAAAGAGAGACGGTTTTGAGAGTGTATGAGTGGCGGCGAGGGAAGACACCATGGGCTGAGCGGGAAGGGGTATACGGGCGCAACTGGGGCAACTGTGATGTGATTCAAAGTGCCGTACGGCTGGCACAGGTAAATGCAGCGTGCCACCCATTGCAGTAAAAGGTTATGGGATAAGCAAGGACAGACGTACAGATGAGACCCAGGGGGCATACAGGGATGCATCGGCCACAGCCATAGCACCGCTCTGCTATCAACCCATCGCTGCTGCTGCTGCTGCTGCTGCTGCTGCTGCTGCTGCTTCCGGCCATGCTGGCCTGTGCAGCAGTGAGGCCAGCATCTGCGGCAGCGGGTAGGAAGCGGATAGCAGCGGCGGGGCAGACTCGCTCACAGGGCCGAGGGCAGGTGGTCGGACAGAGAGAGGCGTCGAATACTGGTGTGGTGGGGGCAGTGGAAGGAGGTAACGGAGGGGGGGAGGGGGAGTGACGGAGAGATCAATGGATGGTTTGGAGAGAGAGGAGGGGAAAGGTTACACGTGCAACAAGATGTGACATAAGCGTGCAACAAGGGAATGCAGAGGTGGTGTAAGAAAGGGAATGCAGAGGCACAATGTGGTTTGGTGAGGTGGAGTGAAGTGAGGCATGAAGCGAGAATTGCGCCAAGGACAACCTATTGTGCTCGGTCTTAGCTACATAGGTACAGCTGCAGAGAGAGGCATGCACTTGTCAAAGCACCCAAGCCCACCTCGCCCTGAAGCCCACTCAAGGAACCCAACTGGCTTGCAAGCCTGGCTGGTTGAAGCACCCACCTGCTTTGCGGAAGTGCGGGTCCTGCCCATCGCTCACACTCACCATCACCCATGGCCGCCTGCCCCCCTCCACATCCCCCCCTCCAGCCCTGCCGCCCCACAGCCCCTCCCCTGGAACCTCCCCTCCCCTCCCACCCCTCAGCTCCCCTACTGCTTCCCCCACGCGCCCGTCCCTCTGGGCAGCTGCCGCTGCCCCCCCATATACGCGCCCACCCCTGAGGGTGCGTGCAGCCCACGCCGTGGCGGCACTGATGCCATCCCTTGCCGCCGCCACCACTGCTGTGTCCGCTGCACAGTCGATGCAGTCCACTGGAGGGAAGAACGGGTGGGGGTGCGGATAAGCCTATAAGGGGATGATGAGCGCGGTGCGTGGGAGATGGATAGGTTGAGACATGCTGCCGCCACCACTACTGTGTCCGCTGTACAGTCGATGCAGTCCACTGGAGGGAAGAACGGGGTGGGGGTGCGGATGAGGGGATGATGAGGGCGATATGTGGGAGAATGTTAGGATAGGTTGACACGTGCTGCCACAACCACTGGTAGCTCTGCCGCAAGGTCTGTGCAGTCCAGTGAAGGGGAGATGGGTTTTGAGGGTGAAAGGACGATGGCAAGATGAGGGAGGGATACAGGGGGCGAGAGAAAGATGAGTGTGGTGAGTGAGTGAGTGAGTGAGTGAGTGAGTGAGTGAGTGGTGAGCGAGTGAGTGAGTGAGACGAGTTGCTGCCACCGCTTCTCAGCAACTCCTGCCACTGCTGCAAAGCCGATGCCAAGCACCCGTGGTGCTTTGGAGGCGACAAGGAAGAATGTGCATCATGACACAAGGAAGAATGTGCATCATGACACAAGGAAGAATGTGCATCATGACACAAGGAAGACTGTGCATCATGACACAAGGAAGAATGTGCATCATGACTTCCCATCCTAGATCTTGAGTGCTTGTCTCATTCCAGCTGGTGTAAGGGCCCTTGGCATGGATATGAACCCGCACAAAGCTTGCTCCCACCCTAGTTAACATTTTCCCCCAGTCATCCGAAACAGAGGGTGGGGTGTGGGCAGCAGTGCTGCTGTGCTGCAGTGCTGCTGTGCTGCCTGCCATCATGACTTCCCATCTCATAACTGCATTCCACCGTACCTCATCAGCATCTCACCGTACCTCAACAGCATTCCACCACCGTACCTCAAGAGCATTCCACCACCGTACCTCAAGAGCATTCCACCACTGTACCTCGAGCATGGCAGTGCATATCCCCCATGCATGCACCCCAGCACAGCAAAGCACGTACCGCCTGCAAGGGTGTAGATGAAGGCGAGGTTGCGCACATCTGCCACGTCCTGGTGTGGTGGGGGCGTGAGAGGGAGAGGCGCAAGAGGCGCGGGGAAGACGGAGAGCGGCAGCAAGGTGTGTTGGAGCGTAGGGTGTAGATGAAGGTGAGGTTGCGCACATCTGCCACGTCCTGGTGGGGGCGTTGGGGGAGAGACAAGAGGGGCGAGGGGAGAAGGAGAGGGCAGACGAGCACGCACAACGCACAGGGCTGTGAGCGAGCACGAGGGCATCTAAGTGGCGTCAAATGTGAGCTGTGAAAAAGCACCGCCTCGCCTGCGAGGAGAGGGTGTAGATGACTGCAAGGCTGTGACTGTCTGCCACGTCACGTCCTGGTGTGGTTGGGGCGTGGCCGCGTGTGGGGAAGACACGAGGGGCCGAGGGGGAAGGAGAGGGCAGCGCAGGGGCAGAGGGCAGGCGTGAGGCACAGGCAGGCGTGAGGCACGGGCAGGCGTGCCTGTTCATAGTAGCAGACACAGGGAGAGGGGGATGCGTTGGCAGCACGGTCCAGGTGCAGGCACAGGGAGAGGGGGATGCGTTGGCAGCACGGTCCAGGTGCAGACACAGGGAGAGGGGGATGCGTTGGCAGCACGGTCCAGGTGCAGGCACAGGGAGAGGGGGATGCGTTGGCAGCACGGTCCAGGTGCAGGCACAGGGAGAGGGGGTTGCGTTGGCAGCACGGTCCAGGTGCAGACACAGGGAGAGGGGGATGCGTTGGCAGCACGGTCCAGGTGCAGGCACAGGGAGAGGGGGATGCGTTGGCAGCACGGTCCAGGTGCAGGCACAGGGAGAGGGGGTTGCGTTGGCAGCACGGTCCAGGTGCAGACACAGGGAGAGGGGGATGCGTTGGCAGCACGGTCCAGGTGCAGGCACAGGGAGAGGGGGATGCGTTGGCAGCACGGTCCAGGTGCAGGCACAGGGAGAGGGGGATGCGTTGGCAGCACGGTCCAGGTGCAGGCACAGGGAGAGGGGGATGCGTTGGCAGCACGGTCCAGGTGCAGGCACAGGGAGAGGGGGATGCGTTGGCAGCACGGTCCAGGTGCAGGCACAGGGAGAGGGGGATGCGTTGGCAGCACGGTCCAGGTGCAGGCACAGGAAGAGGGGGATACGTTGGCAGCACGGTCCAGGTGCAGGCACAGGGAGAGGGGGATGCGTTGGCAGCACGGTCCAGGTGCAGGCACAGGGAGAGGGGGATGCGTTGGCAGCACGGTCCAGGTGCAGGCACAGGGAGAGGGGGATGCGTTGGCAGCACGGTCCAGGTGCAGACATAGGGAGAGGGGGATGCGTTGGCAGCACGGTCCAGGTGCAGGCACAGGGAGAGGGGGATGCGTTGGCAGCACGGTCCAGGTGCAGGCACAGGGAGAGGGGGATGCGTTGGCAGCACGGTCCAGGTGCAGGCACAGGGAGAGGGGGATGCGTTGGCAGCACGGTCCAGGTGCAGGCACAGGGAGAGGGGGATGCGTTGGCAGCACGGTCCAGGTGCAGGCACAGGGAGAGGGGGATGCGTTGGCAGCACGGTCCAGGTGCAGGCACAGGGAGAGGGGGATGCGTTGGCAGCACGGTCCAGGTGCAGGCACAGGGAGAGGGGGATGCGTTGGCAGCACGGTCCAGGTGCAGGCACAGGGAGAGGGGGATGCGTTGGCAGCACGGTCCCGGTGCAGACACAGGGAGAGGGGGATGCGTTGGCAGCACGGTCCAGGTGCAGGCACAGGGAGAGGGGGATGCGTTGGCAGCACGGTCCAGGTGCAGGCACAGGGAGAGGGGGATGCGTTGGCAGCACGGTCCAGGTGCAGGCACAGGGAGAGGGGGATGCGTTGGCAGCACGGTCCAGGTGCAGGCACAGGGAGAGGGGGATGCGTTGGCAGCACGGTCCAGGTGCAGGCACAGGAAGAGGGGGATACGTTGGCAGCACGGTCCAGGTGCAGGCACAGGGAGAGGGGGATGCGTTGGCAGCACGGTCCAGGTGCAGGCACAGGGAGAGGGGGATGCGTTGGCAGCACGGTCCAGGTGCAGGCACAGGGAGAGGGGGATGCGTTGGCAGCACGGTCCAGGTGCAGACATAGGGAGAGGGGGATGCGTTGGCAGCACGGTCCAGGTGCAGGCACAGGGAGAGGGGGATGCGTTGGCAGCACGGTCCAGGTGCAGGCACAGGGAGAGGGGGATGCGTTGGCAGCACGGTCCAGGTGCAGGCACAGGGAGAGGGGGATGCGTTGGCAGCACGGTCCAGGTGCAGGCACAGGGAGAGGGGGATGCGTTGGCAGCACGGTCCAGGTGCAGGCACAGGGAGAGGGGGATGCGTTGGCAGCACGGTCCAGGTGCAGGCACAGGGAGAGGGGGATGCGTTGGCAGCACGGTCCAGGTGCAGGCACAGGGAGAGGGGGATGCGTTGGCAGCACGGTCCAGGTGCAGGCACAGGGAGAGGGGGATGCGTTGGCAGCACGGTCCAGGTGCAGACACAGGGAGAGGGGGATGCGTTGGCAGCACGGTCCAGGTGCAGGCACAGGGAGAGGGGGATGCGTTGGCAGCACGGTCCAGGTGCAGGCACAGGGAGAGGGGGATGCGTTGGCAGCACGGTCCAGGTTGCAGGCACAGGGAGAGGGGGATGCGTTGGCAGCACGGTCCAGGTGCAGGCACAGGGAGAGGGGGATGCGTTGGCAGCACGGTCCAGGTGCAGGCACAGGGAGAGGGGGAAGCGTTGGCAGCACGGTCCAGGTGCAGGCACAGGGAGAGGGGGATGCGTTGGCAGCACGGTCCAGGTGCAGGCACAGGGAGAGGGGGATGCGTTGGCAGCACGGTCCAGGTGCAGGCACAGGGAGAGGGGGATGCGTTGGCAGCACGGTCCAGGTGCAGGCACAGGGAGAGGGGGATACGTTGGCAGCACGGTCCAGGTGCAGGCACAGGGAGAGGGGGATGCGTTGGCAGCACGGTCCAGGTGCAGGCACAGGGAGAGGGGGATGCGTTGGCAGCACGGTCCAGGTGCAGACACAGGGAGAGGGGGATGCGTTGGCAGCACGGTCCAGGTGCAGGCACAGGGAGAGGGGGATGCGTTGGCAGCACGGTCCAGGTGCAGGCACAGGGAGAGGGGGTTGCGTTGGCAGCACGGTCCAGGTGCAGACACAGGGAGAGGGGGATGCGTTGGCAGCACGGTCCAGGTGCAGGCACAGGGAGAGGGGGATGCGTTGGCAGCACGGTCCAGGTGCAGGCACAGGGAGAGGGGGTTGCGTTGGCAGCACGGTCCAGGTGCAGACACAGGGAGAGGGGGATGCGTTGGCAGCACGGTCCAGGTGCAGGCACAGGGAGAGGGGGATGCGTTGGCAGCACGGTCCAGGTGCAGGCACAGGGAGAGGGGGATGCGTTGGCAGCACGGTCCAGGTGCAGGCACAGGGAGAGGGGGATGCGTTGGCAGCACGGTCCAGGTGCAGGCACAGGGAGAGGGGGATGCGTTGGCAGCACGGTCCAGGTGCAGGCACAGGGAGAGGGGGATGCGTTGGCAGCACGGTCCAGGTGCAGGCACAGGAAGAGGGGGATACGTTGGCAGCACGGTCCAGGTGCAGGCACAGGGAGAGGGGGATGCGTTGGCAGCACGGTCCAGGTGCAGGCACAGGGAGAGGGGGATGCGTTGGCAGCACGGTCCAGGTGCAGGCACAGGGAGAGGGGGATGCGTTGGCAGCACGGTCCAGGTGCAGACATAGGGAGAGGGGGATGCGTTGGCAGCACGGTCCAGGTGCAGGCACAGGGAGAGGGGGATGCGTTGGCAGCACGGTCCAGGTGCAGGCACAGGGAGAGGGGGATGCGTTGGCAGCACGGTCCAGGTGCAGGCACAGGGAGAGGGGGATGCGTTGGCAGCACGGTCCAGGTGCAGGCACAGGGAGAGGGGGATGCGTTGGCAGCACGGTCCAGGTGCAGGCACAGGGAGAGGGGGATGCGTTGGCAGCACGGTCCAGGTGCAGGCACAGGGAGAGGGGGATGCGTTGGCAGCACGGTCCAGGTGCAGGCACAGGGAGAGGGGGATGCGTTGGCAGCACGGTCCAGGTGCAGGCACAGGGAGAGGGGGATGCGTTGGCAGCACGGTCCAGGTGCAGACACAGGGAGAGGGGGATGCGTTGGCAGCACGGTCCAGGTGCAGGCACAGGGAGAGGGGGATGCGTTGGCAGCACGGTCCAGGTGCAGGCACAGGGAGAGGGGGATGCGTTGGCAGCACGGTCCAGGTGCAGGCACAGGGAGAGGGGGATGCGTTGGCAGCACGGTCCAGGTGCAGGCACAGGGAGAGGGGGATGCGTTGGCAGCACGGTCCAGGTGCAGGCACAGGAAGAGGGGGATACGTTGGCAGCACGGTCCAGGTGCAGGCACAGGGAGAGGGGGATGCGTTGGCAGCACGGTCCAGGTGCAGGCACAGGGAGAGGGGGATGCGTTGGCAGCACGGTCCAGGTGCAGGCACAGGGAGAGGGGGATGCGTTGGCAGCACGGTCCAGGTGCAGACATAGGGAGAGGGGGATGCATTGGCAGCACGGTCCAGGTGCAGGCACAGGGAGAGGGGGATGCGTTGGCAGCACGGTCCAGGTGCAGGCACAGGGAGAGGGGGATGCGTTGGCAGCACGGTCCAGGTGCAGGCACAGGGAGAGGGGGATGCGTTGGCAGCACGGTCCAGGTGCAGGCACAGGGAGAGGGGGATGCGTTGGCAGCACGGTCCAGGTGCAGGCACAGGGAGAGGGGGATGCGTTGGCAGCACGGTCCAGGTGCAGGCACAGGGAGAGGGGGATGCGTTGGCAGCACGGTCCAGGTGCAGGCACAGGGAGAGGGGGATGCGTTGGCAGCACGGTCCAGGTGCAGGCACAGGGAGAGGGGGATGCGTTGGCAGCACGGTCCAGGTGCAGACACAGGGAGAGGGGGATGCGTTGGCAGCACGGTCCAGGTGCAGGCACAGGGAGAGGGGGATGCGTTGGCAGCACGGTCCAGGTGCAGGCACAGGGAGAGGGGGATGCGTTGGCAGCACGGTCCAGGTGCAGGCACAGGGAGAGGGGGATGCGTTGGCAGCACGGTCCAGGTGCAGGCAGAGGGAGAGGGGGATGCGTTGGCAGCACGGTCCAGGTGCAGGCACAGGGAGAGGGGGATGCGTTGGCAGCACGGTCCAGGTGCAGGCACAGGGAGAGGGGGATGCGTTGGCAGCACGGTCCAGGTGCAGGCACAGGGAGAGGGGGATGCGTTGGCAGCACGGTCCAGGTGCAGGCACAGGGAGAGGGGGATACGTTGGCAGCACGGTCCAGGTGCAGGCACAGGGAGAGGGGGATGCGTTGGCAGCACGGTCCAGGTGCAGGCACAGGGAGAGGGGGATGCGTTGGCAGCACGGTCCAGGTGCAGGCACAGGGAGAGGGGGATGCGTTGGCAGCACGGTCCAGGTGCAGGCACAGGGAGAGGGGGATGCGTTGGCAGCACGGTCCAGGTGCAGGCACAGGGAGAGGGGGATGCGTTGGCAGCACGGTCCAGGTGCAGGCACAGGGAGAGGGGGATACGTTGGCAGCACGGTCCAGGTGCAGGCACAGGGAGAGGGGGATGCGTTGGCAGCACGGTCCAGGTGCAGGCACAGGGAGAGGGGGATGCGTTGGCAGCACGGTCCAGGTGCAGGCACAGGGAGAGGGGGATGCGTTGGCAGCACGGTCCAGGTGCAGGCACAGGGAGAGGGGGATGCGTTGGCAGCACGGTCCAGGTGCAGGCACAGGGAGAGGGGGATGCGTTGGCAGCATGGTCCAGGTGCAGGCACAGGGAGAGGGGGATGCGTTGGCAGCACGGTCCAGGTGCAGGCACAGGGAGAGGGGGATGCGTTGGCGGCATGGTCCAGGTGCAGGCACAGGGAGAGGGGGATGCATTGGCAGCATGGTCCAGGTGCAGGCACAGGGAGAGGGGGATGCGTTGGCAGCACGGTCCAGGTGCAGGCACAGGGAGAGGGGGATGCGTTGGCAGCATGGTCCAGGTGCAGGCACAGGGAGAGGGGGATGCGTTGGCAGCACGGTCCAGGTGCAGGCACAGGGAGAGGGGGATGCGTTGGCAGCACGGTCCAGGTGCAGGCACAGGGAGAGGGGGATGCGTTGGCAGCACGGTCCAGGTGCAGGCACAGGGAGAGGGGGATACGTTGGCAGCACGGTCCAGGTGCAGGCACAGGGAGAGGGGGATGCGTTGGCAGCACGGTCCAGGTGCAGGCACAGGGAGAGGGGGATGCGTTGGCAGCACGGTCCAGGTGCAGGCACAGGGAGAGGGGGATGCGTTGGCAGCACGGTCCAGGTGCAGACACAGGGAGAGGGGGATGCGTTGGCAGCACGGTCCAGGTGCAGGCACAGGGAGAGGGGGATGCGTTGGCAGCACGGTCCAGGTGCAGGCACAGGGAGAGGGGGTTGCGTTGGCAGCACGGTCCAGGTGCAGACACAGGGAGAGGGGGATGCGTTGGCAGCACGGTCCAGGTGCAGGCACAGGGAGAGGGGGATGCGTTGGCAGCACGGTCCAGGTGCAGGCACAGGGAGAGGGGGATACGTTGGCAGCACGGTCCAGGTGCAGGCACAGGGAGAGGGGGATGCGTTGGCAGCACGGTCCAGGTGCAGGCACAGGGAGAGGGGGATGCGTTGGCAGCACGGTCCAGGTGCAGGCACAGGGAGAGGGGGATGCGTTGGCAGCATGGTCCAGGTGCAGGCACAGGGAGAGGGGGATGCGTTGGCAGCACGGTCCAGGTGCAGGCACAGGGAGAGGGGGATGCGTTGGCGGCATGGTCCAGGTGCAGGCACAGGGAGAGGGGGATGCATTGGCAGCATGGTCCAGGTGCAGGCACAGGGAGAGGGGGATGCGTTGGCAGCACGGTCCAGGTGCAGGCACAGGGAGAGGGGGATGCGTTGGCAGCATGGTCCAGGTGCAGGCACAGGGAGAGGGGGATGCGTTGGCAGCACGGTCCAGGTGCAGGCACAGGGAGAGGGGGATGCGTTGGCAGCATGGTCCAGGTGCAGGCACAGGGAGAGGGGGATGCGTTGGCAGCACGGTCCAGGTGCAGGCACAGGGAGAGGGGGATGCGTTGGCAGCACGGTCCAGGTGCAGGCACAGGGAGAGGGGGATGCGTTGGCAGCACGGTCCAGGTGCAGGCACAGGGAGAGGGGGATACGTTGGCAGCACGGTCCAGGTGCAGGCACAGGGAGAGGGGGATGCGTTGGCAGCACGGTCCAGGTGCAGGCACAGGGAGAGGGGGATGCGTTGGCAGCACGGTCCAGGTGCAGGCACAGGGAGAGGGGGATGCGTTGGCAGCACGGTCCAGGTGCAGACACAGGGAGAGGGGGATGCGTTGGCAGCACGGTCCAGGTGCAGGCACAGGGAGAGGGGGATGCGTTGGCAGCACGGTCCAGGTGCAGGCACAGGGAGAGGGGGTTGCGTTGGCAGCACGGTCCAGGTGCAGACACAGGGAGAGGGGGATGCGTTGGCAGCACGGTCCAGGTGCAGGCACAGGGAGAGGGGGATGCGTTGGCAGCACGGTCCAGGTGCAGGCACAGGGAGAGGGGGATACGTTGGCAGCACGGTCCAGGTGCAGGCACAGGGAGAGGGGGATGCGTTGGCAGCACGGTCCAGGTGCAGGCACAGGGAGAGGGGGATGCGTTGGCAGCACGGTCCAGGTGCAGGCACAGGGAGAGGGGGATGCGTTGGCAGCACGGTCCAGGTGCAGGCACAGGGAGAGGGGGATGCGTTGGCAGCACGGTCCAGGTGCAGACACAGGGAGAGGGGGATGCGTTGGCAGCACGGTCCAGGTGCAGGCACAGGGAGAGGGGGATGCGTTGGCAGCACGGTCCAGGTGCAGGCACAGGGAGAGGGGGTTGCGTTGGCAGCACGGTCCAGGTGCAGACACAGGGAGAGGGGGATGCGTTGGCAGCACGGTCCAGGTGCAGGCACAGGGAGAGGGGGATGCGTTGGCAGCACGGTCCAGGTGCAGGCACAGGGAGAGGGGGATGCGTTGGCAGCACGGTCCAGGTGCAGGCACAGGGAGAGGGGGTTGCGTTGGCAGCACGGTCCAGGTGCAGACACAGGGAGAGGGGGATGCGTTGGCAGCACGGTCCAGGTGCAGGCACAGGGAGAGGGGGATGCGTTGGCAGCACGGTCCAGGTGCAGGCACAGGGAGAGGGGGATACGTTGGCAGCACGGTCCAGGTGCAGGCACAGGGAGAGGGGGATGCGTTGGCAGCACGGTCCAGGTGCAGGCACAGGGAGAGGGGGATGCGTTGGCAGCACGGTCCAGGTGCAGGCACAGGGAGAGGGGGATGCGTTGGCAGCACGGTCCAGGTGCAGACATAGGGAGAGGGGGATGCGTTGGCAGCACGGTCCAGGTGCAGGCACAGGGAGAGGGGGATGCGTTGGCAGCACGGTCCAGGTGCAGGCACAGGGAGAGGGGGATGCGTTGGCAGCACGGTCCAGGTGCAGGCACAGGGAGAGGGGGATGCGTTGGCAGCACGGTCCAGGTGCAGGCACAGGGAGAGGGGGATGCGTTGGCAGCACGGTCCAGGTGCAGGCACAGGGAGAGGGGGATGCGTTGGCAGCACGGTCCAGGTGCAGGCACAGGGAGAGGGGGATGCGTTGACAGCACGGTCCAGGTGCAGGCACAGGGAGAGGGGGATGCGTTGGCAGCACGGTCCAGGTACAGGCACAGGGAGAGGGGGATGCGTTGGCAGCACGGTCCAGGTGCAGGCACAGGGAGAGGGGGATGCGTTGGCAGCACGGTCCAGGTGCAGGCACAGGGAGAGGGGGATGCGTTGGCAGCACGGTCCAGGTGCAGGCACAGGGAGAGGGGGATGCGTTGGCAGCACGGTCCAGGTGCAGGCACAGGGAGAGGGGGATGCGTTGGCAGCACGGTCCAGGTGCAGGCACAGGGAGAGGGGGATGCGTTGGCAGCACGGTCCAGGTGCAGGCACAGGGAGAGGGGGATGCGTTGGCAGCACGGTCCAGGTGCAGACACAGGGAGAGGGGGATGCGTTGGCAGCACGGTCCAGGTGCAGGCACAGGGAGAGGGGGATGCGTTGGCAGCACGGTCCAGGTGCAGGCACAGGGAGAGGGGGATGCGTTGGCAGCACGGTCCAGGTGCAGGCACAGGGAGAGGGGGATGCGTTGGCAGCATGGTCCAGGTGCAGGCACAGGGAGAGGGGGATGCGTTGGCAGCACGGTCCAGGTGCAGGCACAGGGAGAGGGGGATGCGTTGGCAGCACGGTCCAGGTGCAGGCACAGGGAGAGGGGGATGCGTTGGCAGCACGGTCCAGGTGCAGGCACAGGGAGAGGGGGATGCGTTGGCAGCACGGTCCAGGTGCAGGCACAGGGAGAGGGGGATGCGTTGGCAGCACGGTCCAGGTGCAGGCACAGGGAGAGGGGGATACGTTGGCAGCACGGTCCAGGTGCAGGCACAGGGAGAGGGGGATGCGTTGGCAGCACGGTCCAGGTGCAGGCACAGGGAGAGGGGGATGCGTTGGCAGCACGGTCCAGGTGCAGGCACAGGGAGAGGGGGATGCGTTGGCAGCACGGTCCAGGTGCAGACACAGGGAGAGGGGGATGCGTTGGCAGCACGGTCCAGGTGCAGGCACAGGGAGAGGGGGATGCGTTGGCAGCACGGTCCAGGTGCAGGCACAGGGAGAGGGGGATGCGTTGGCAGCACGGTCCAGGTGCAGGCACAGGGAGAGGGGGATGCGTTGGCAGCATGGTCCAGGTGCAGGCACAGGGAGAGGGGGATGCGTTGGCAGCACGGTCCAGGTGCAGGCACAGGGAGAGGGGGATGCGTTGGCAGCACGGTCCAGGTGCAGGCACAGGGAGAGGGGGATGCGTTGGCAGCACGGTCCAGGTGCAGGCACAGGGAGAGGGGGATGCGTTGGCAGCATGGTCCAGGTGCAGGCACAGGGAGAGGGGGATGCGTTGGCAGCACGGTCCAGGTGCAGGCACAGGGAGAGGGGGATGCGTTGGCAGCACGGTCCAGGTGCAGGCACAGGGAGAGGGGGATGCGTTGGCAGCACGGTCCAGGTGCAGGCACAGGGAGAGGGGGATGCGTTGGCAGCACGGTCCAGGTGCAGGCACAGGGAGAGGGGGATGCGTTGGCAGCACGGTCCAGGTGCAGGCACAGGGAGAGGGGGATGCGTTGGCAGCACGGTCCAGGTGCAGGCACAGGGAGAGGGGGATGCGTTGGCAGCACGGTCCAGGTGCAGGCACAGGGAGAGGGGGATGCGTTGGCAGCACGGTCCAGGTGCAGGCACAGGGAGAGGGGGATGCGTTGGCAGCACGGTCCAGGTGCAGACACAGGGAGAGGGGGATGCGTTGGCAGCACGGTCCAGGTGCAGGCACAGGGAGAGGGGGATGCGTTGGCAGCATGGTCCAGGTGCAGGCACAGGGAGAGGGGGATGCGTTGGCAGCACGGTCCAGGTGCAGGCACAGGGAGAGGGGGATGCGTTGGCAGCACGGTCCAGGTGCAGGCACAGGGAGAGGGGGATGCGTTGGCAGCACGGTCCAGGTGCAGGCACAGGGAGAGGGGGATGCGTTGGCAGCACGGTCCAGGTGCAGGCACAGGGAGAGGGGGATGCGTTGGCAGCACGGTCCAGGTGCAGGCACAGGGAGAGGGGGATGCGTTGGCAGCACGGTCCAGGTGCAGGCACAGGGAGAGGGGGATGCGTTGGCAGCACGGTCCAGGTGCAGGCACAGGGAGAGGGGGATGCGTTGGCAGCACGGTCCAGGTGCAGGCACAGGGAGAGGGGGATGCGTTGGCAGCATGGTCCAGGTGCAGGCACAGGGAGAGGGGGATGCGTTGGCAGCACGGTCCAGGTGCAGGCACAGGGAGAGGGGGATGCGTTGGCAGCACGGTCCAGGTGCAGGCACAGGGAGAGGGGGATGCGTTGGCAGCACGGTCCAGGTGCAGGCACAGGGAGAGGGGGATACGTTGGCAGCACGGTCCAGGTGCAGGCACAGGGAGAGGGGGATGCGTTGGCAGCACGGTCCAGGTGCAGGCACAGGGAGAGGGGGATGCGTTGGCAGCACGGTCCAGGTGCAGGCACAGGGAGAGGGGGATGCGTTGGCAGCACGGTCCAGGTGCAGGCACAGGGAGAGGGGGATGCGTTGGCAGCACGGTCCAGGTGCAGACACAGGGAGAGGGGGATGCGTTGGCAGCACGGTCCAGGTGCAGGCACAGGGAGAGGGGGATGCGTTGGCAGCATGGTCCAGGTGCAGGCACAGGGAGAGGGGGATGCGTTGGCAGCACGGTCCAGGTGCAGGCACAGGGAGAGGGGGATTCGTTGGCAGCACGGTCCAGGTGCAGGCACAGGGAGAGGGGGATGCGTTGGCAGCACGGTCCAGGTGCAGGCACAGGGAGAGGGGGATGCGTTGGCAGCATGGTCCAGGTGCAGGCACAGGGAGAGGGGGATACGTTGGCAGCACGGTCCAGGTGCAGGCACAGGGAGAGGGGGATGCGTTGGCAGCACGGTCCAGGTGCAGGCACAGGGAGAGGGGGATGCGTTGGCAGCACGGTCCAGGTGCAGGCACAGGGAGAGGGGGATGCGTTGGCAGCACGGTCCAGGTGCAGGCACAGGGAGAGGGGGATGCGTTGGCAGCACGGTCCAGGTGCAGGCACAGGGAGAGGGGGATGCGTTGGCAGCACGGTCCAGGTACAGGCACAGGGAGAGGGGGATGCGTTGGCAGCACGGTCCAGGTGCAGGCACAGGGAGAGGGGGATGCGTTGGCAGCACGGTCCAGGTGCAGGCACAGGGAGAGGGGGATGCGTTGGCAGCACGGTCCAGGTGCAGGCACAGGGAGAGGGGGATGCGTTGGCAGCACGGTCCAGGTACAGGCACAGGGAGAGGGGGATGCGTTGGCAGCACGGTCCAGGTGCAGGCACAGGGAGAGGGGGATGCGTTGGCAGCACGGTCCAGGTGCAGACACAGGGAGAGGGGGATGCGTTGGCAGCATGGTCCAGGTGCAGGCACAGGGAGAGGGGGATGCGTTGGCAGCACGGTCCAGGTGCAGGCACAGGGAGAGGGGGATGCGTTGGCAGCACGGTCCAGGTGCAGGCACAGGGAGAGGGGGATGCGTTGGCAGCACGGTCCAGGTGCAGGCACAGGGAGAGGGGGATGCGTTGGCAGCACGGTCCAGGTGCAGGCACAGGGAGAGGGGGATGCGTTGGCAGCACGGTCCAGGTGCAGGCACAGGGAGAGGGGGATGCGTTGGCAGCACGGTCCAGGTGCAGACACAGGGAGAGGGGGATGCGTTGGCAGCACGGTCCAGGTGCAGGCACAGGGAGAGGGGGATGCGTTGGCAGCATGGTCCAGGTGCAGGCACAGGGAGAGGGGGATGCGTTGGCAGCACGGTCCAGGTGCAGGCACAGGGAGAGGGGGATTCGTTGGCAGCACGGTCCAGGTGCAGGCACAGGGAGAGGGGGATGCGTTGGCAGCACGGTCCAGGTGCAGGCACAGGGAGAGGGGGATGCGTTGGCAGCATGGTCCAGGTGCAGGCACAGGGAGAGGGGGATACGTTGGCAGCACGGTCCAGGTGCAGGCACAGGGAGAGGGGGATGCGTTGGCAGCATGGTCCAGGTGCAGGCACAGGGAGAGGGGGATGCGTTGGCAGCACGGTCCAGGTGCAGGCACAGGGAGAGGGGGATGCGTTGGCAGCACAGTCCAGGTGCAGGCACAGGGAGAGGGGGATGCGTTGGCAGCACGGTCCAGGTGCAGGCACAGGGAGAGGGGGATGCGTTGGCAGCACGGTCCAGGTGCAGGCACAGGGAGAGGGGGATGCGTTGGCAGCACGGTCCAGGTGCAGGCACAGGGAGAGGGGGATGCGTTGGCAGCATGGTCCAGGTGCAGGCACAGGGAGAGGGGGATGCGTTGGCAGCATGGTCCAGGTGCAGGCACAGGGAGAGGGGGATGCGTTGGCAGCACGGTCCAGGTGCAGGCACAGGGAGAGGGGGATGCGTTGGCAGCACGGTCCAGGTGCAGGCACAGGGAGAGGGGGATGCGTTGGCAGCACGGTCCAGGTGCAGGCACAGGGAGAGGGGGATGCGTTGGCAGCACGGTCCAGGTGCAGGCACAGGGAGAGGGGGATGCGTTGGCAGCACGGTCCAGGTGCAGGCACAGGGAGAGGGGGATGCGTTGGCAGCACGGTCCAGGTGCAGGCACAGGGAGAGGGGGATGCGTTGGCAGCATGGTCCAGGTGCAGGCACAGGGAGAGGGGGATGCGTTGGCAGCACGGTCCAGGTGCAGGCACAGGGAGAGGGGGATGCGTTGGCAGCATGGTCCAGGTGCAGGCACAGGGAGAGGGGGATGCGTTGGCAGCACGGTCCAGGTGCAGGCACAGGGAGAGGGGGATGCGTTGGCAGCACGGTCCAGGTGCAGGCACAGGGAGAGGGGGATGCGTTGGCAGCACGGTCCAGGTGCAGGCACAGGGAGAGGGGGATGCGTTGGCAGCATGGTCCAGGTGCAGGCACAGGGAGAGGGGGATGCGTTGGCAGCACGGTCCAGGTGCAGGCACAGGGAGAGGGGGATGCGTTGGCAGCACGGTCCAGGTGCAGGCACAGGGAGAGGGGGATGCGTTGGCAGCACGGTCCAGGTGCAGGCACAGGGAGAGGGGGATGCGTTGGCAGCATGGTCCAGGTGCAGGCACAGGGAGAGGGGGATGCGTTGGCAGCACGGTCCAGGTGCAGGCACAGGGAGAGGGGGATGCGTTGGCAGCACGGTCCAGGTGCAGGCACAGGGAGAGGGGGATACGTTGGCAGCATGGTCCAGGTGCAGGCACAGGGAGAGGGGGATGCATTGGCAGCATGGTCCAGGTGCAGGCACAGGGAGAGGGGGATGCGTTGGCAGCACGGTCCAGGTGCAGGCACAGGGAGAGGGGGATGCGTTGGCAGCATGGTCCAGGTGCAGGCACAGGGAGAGGGGGATGCGTTGGCAGCACGGTCCAGGTGCAGGCACAGGGAGAGGGGGATGCGTTGGCAGCACGGTCCAGGTGCAGGCACAGGGAGAGGGGGATGCGTTGGCAGCATGGTCCAGGTGCAGGCACAGGGAGAGGGGGATGCGTTGGCAGCATGGTCCAGGTGCAGGCACAGGGAGAGGGGGATGCGTTGGCAGCATGGTCCAGGTGCAGGCACAGGGAGAGGGGGATGCGTTGGCAGCATGGTCCAGGTGCAGGCACAGGGAGAGGGGGATGCGTTGGCAGCACGGTCCAGGTGCAGGCACAGGGAGAGGGGGATGCGTTGGCAGCACGGTCCAGGTGCAGGCACAGGGAGAGGGGGATGCGTTGGCAGCACGGTCCAGGTGCAGGCACAGGGAGAGGGGGATGCGTTGGCAGCATGGTCCAGGTGCAGGCACAGGGAGAGGGGGATGCGTTGGCAGCACGGTCCAGGTGCAGGCACAGGGAGAGGGGGATGCGTTGGCAGCACGGTCCAGGTGCAGGCACAGGGAGAGGGGGATGCGTTGGCAGCACGGTCCAGGTGCAGGCACAGGGAGAGGGGGATGCGTTGGCAGCATGGTCCAGGTGCAGGCACAGGGAGAGGGGGATGCGTTGGCAGCACGGTCCAGGTGCAGGCACAGGGAGAGGGGGATGCGTTGGCAGCACGGTCCAGGTGCAGGCACAGGGAGAGGGGGATGCGTTGGCAGCATGGTCCAGGTGCAGGCACAGGGAGAGGGGGATGCATTGGCAGCATGGTCCAGGTGCAGGCACAGGGAGAGGGGGATGCGTTGGCAGCACGGTCCAGGTGCAGGCACAGGGAGAGGGGGATGCGTTGGCAGCATGGTCCAGGTGCAGGCACAGGGAGAGGGGGATGCGTTGGCAGCACGGTCCAGGTGCAGGCACAGGGAGAGGGGGATGCGTTGGCAGCACGGTCCAGGTGCAGGCACAGGGAGAGGGGGATGCGTTGGCAGCATGGTCCAGGTGCAGGCACAGGGAGAGGGGGATGCGTTGGCAGCATGGTCCAGGTGCAGGCACAGGGAGAGGGGGATGCGTTGGCAGCATGGTCCAGGTGCAGGCACAGGGAGAGGGGGATGCGTTGGCAGCACGGTCCAGGTGCAGGCACAGGGAGAGGGGGATGCGTTGGCAGCATGGTCCAGGTGCAGGCACAGGGAGAGGGGGATGCGTTGGCAGCATTGTCCAAGTGCAGGCACAGGGAGAGGGGGATGCGTTGGCAGCATGGTCCAGGTGCAGGCACAGGGAGAGGGGGATACGTTGGCAGCACGGTCCAGGTGCAGGCACAGGGAGAGGGGGATGCGTTGGCAGCATGGTCCAGGTGCAGGCACAGGGAGAGGGGGATGCGTTGGCAGCACGGTCCAGGTGCAGGCACAGGGAGAGGGGGATGCGTTGGCAGCACGGTCCAGGTGCAGGCACAGGGAGAGGGGGATGCGTTGGCAGCACGGTCCAGGTGCAGGCACAGGGAGAGGGGGATGCGTTGGCAGCACGGTCCAGGTGCAGGCACAGGGAGAGGGGGATGCGTTGGCAGCACGGTCCAGGTGCAGGCACAGGGAGAGGGGGATGCGTTGGCAGCATGGTCCAGGTGCAGGCACAGGGAGAGGGGGATGCGTTGGCAGCATGGTCCAGGTGCAGGCACAGGGAGAGGGGGATGCGTTGGCAGCACGGTCCAGGTGCAGGCACAGGGAGAGGGGGATGCGTTGGCAGCACGGTCCAGGTGCAGGCACAGGGAGAGGGGGATGCGTTGGCAGCACGGTCCAGGTGCAGGCACAGGGAGAGGGGGATGCGTTGGCAGCACGGTCCAGGTGCAGGCACAGGGAGAGGGGGATGCGTTGGCAGCACGGTCCAGGTGCAGGCACAGGGAGAGGGGGATGCGTTGGCAGCATGGTCCAGGTGCAGGCACAGGGAGAGGGGGATGCGTTGGCAGCACGGTCCAGGTGCAGGCACAGGGAGAGGGGGATGCGTTGGCAGCATGGTCCAGGTGCAGGCACAGGGAGAGGGGGATGCGTTGGCAGCACGGTCCAGGTGCAGGCACAGGGAGAGGGGGATGCGTTGGCAGCACGGTCCAGGTGCAGGCACAGGGAGAGGGGGATGCGTTGGCAGCACGGTCCAGGTGCAGGCACAGGGAGAGGGGGATGCGTTGGCAGCATGGTCCAGGTGCAGGCACAGGGAGAGGGGGATGCGTTGGCAGCACGGTCCAGGTGCAGGCACAGGGAGAGGGGGATGCGTTGGCAGCACGGTCCAGGTGCAGGCACAGGGAGAGGGGGATGCGTTGGCAGCACGGTCCAGGTGCAGGCACAGGGAGAGGGGGATGCGTTGGTAGCACGGTCCAGGTGCAGGCACAAGGAGAGGGGGATGCGTTGGCAGCATGGTCCAGGTGCAGGCACAGGGAGAGGGGGATGCGTTGGCAGCATGGTCCAAGTGCAGGCACAGGGAGAGGGGGATGCGTTGGCAGCACGGTCCAGGTGCAGGCACAGGGAGAGGGGGATGCGTTGGCAGCACGGTCCAGGTGCAGGCACAGGGAGAGGGGGATGCGTTGGCAGCACGGTCCAGGTGCAGGCACAGGGAGAGGGGGATGCGTTGGCAGCACGGTCCAGGTGCAGGCACAGGGAGAGGGGGATGCGTTGGCAGCACGGTCCAGGTGCAGGCACAGGGAGAGGGGGATGCGTTGGCAGCATGGTCCAGGTGCAGTCACAGGGAGAGGGGGATGCGTTGGCAGCACGGTCCAGGTGCAGGCACAGGGAGAGGGGGATGCGTTGGCAGCATGGTCCAGGTGCAGTCACAGGGAGAGGGGGATGCGTTGGCAGCATGGTCCAGGTGCAGTCACAGGGAGAGGGGGATGCGTTGGCAGCACGGTCCAGGTGCAGGCACAGGGAGAGGGGGATGCGTTGGCAGCATGGTCCAGGTGCAGGCACAGGGAGAGGGGGATGCGTTGGCAGCACGGTCCAGGTGCAGGCACAGGGAGAGGGGGATGCGTTGGCAGCATGGTCCAGGTGCAGGCACAGGGAGAGGGGGATGCGTTGGCAGCACGGTCCAGGTGCAGGCACAGGGAGAGGGGGATGCGTTGGCAGCACGGTCCAGGTGCAGGCACAGGGAGAGGGGGATGCGTTGGCAGCATGGTCCAGGTGCAGGCACAGGGAGAGGGGGATGCGTTGGCAGCATGGTCCAGGTGCAGGCACAGGGAGAGGGGGATGCGTTGGCAGCATGGTCCAGGTGCAGGCACAGGGAGAGGGGGATGCGTTGGCAGCATGGTCCAGGTGCAGGCACAGGGAGAGGGGGATGCGTTGGCAGCACGGTCCAGGTGCAGGCACAGGGAGAGGGGGATGCGTTGGCAGCACGGTCCAGGTGCAGGCACAGGGAGAGGGGGATGCGTTGGCAGCACGGTCCAGGTGCAGGCACAGGGAGAGGGGGATGCGTTGGCAGCACGGTCCAGGTGCAGGCACAGGGAGAGGGGGATGCGTTGGCAGCACGGTCCAGGTGCAGGCACAGGGAGAGGGGGATGCGTTGGCAGCACGGTCCAGGTGCAGGCACAGGGAGAGGGGGATGCGTTGGCAGCACGGTCCAGGTGCAGGCACAAGGAGAGGGGGATGCGTTGGCAGCATGGTCCAGGTGCAGGCACAGGGAGAGGGGGATGCGTTGGCAGCATGGTCCAGGTGCAGGCACAGGGAGAGGGGGATGCGTTGGCAGCACGGTCCAGGTGCAGGCACAGGGAGAGGGGGATGCGTTGGCAGCACGGTCCAGGTGCAGGCACAGGGAGAGGGGGATGCGTTGGCAGCACGGTCCAGGTGCAGGCACAGGGAGAGGGGGATGCGTTGGCAGCACGGTCCAGGTGCAGGCACAGGGAGAGGGGGATGCGTTGGCAGCACGGTCCAGGTGCAGGCACAGGGAGAGGGGGATGCGTTGGCAGCACGGTCCAGGTGCAGGCACAGGGAGAGGGGGATGCGTTGGCAGCATGGTCCAGGTGCAGGCACAGGGAGAGGGGGATGCGTTGGCAGCACGGTCCAGGTGCAGGCACAGGGAGAGGGGGATGCGTTGGCAGCACGGTCCAGGTGCAGGCACAGGGAGAGGGGGATGCGTTGGCAGCATGGTCCAGGTGCAGGCACAGGGAGAGGGGGATGCGTTGGCAGCATGGTCCAGGTGCAGGCACAGGGAGAGGGGGATGCGTTGGCAGCACGGTCCAGGTGCAGGCACAGGGAGAGGGGGATGCGTTGGCAGCATGGTCCAGGTGCAGGCACAGGGAGAGGGGGATGCGTTGGCAGCACGGTCCAGGTGCAGGCACAGGGAGAGGGGGATGCGTTGGCAGCACGGTCCAGGTGCAGGCACAGGGAGAGGGGGATGCGTTGGCAGCACGGTCCAGGTGCAGGCACAGGGAGAGGGGGATGCATTGGCAGCATGGTCCAGGTGCAGGCACAGGGAGAGGGGGATGCGTTGGCAGCACGGTCCAGGTGCAGGCACAGGGAGAGGGGGATGCGTTGGCAGCATGGTCCAGGTGCAGGCACAGGGAGAGGGGGATGCGTTGGCAGCACGGTCCAGGTGCAGGCACAGGGAGAGGGGGATGCGTTGGCAGCACGGTCCAGGTGCAGGCACAGGGAGAGGGGGATGCGTTGGCAGCATGGTCCAGGTGCAGGCACAGGGAGAGGGGGATGCGTTGGCAGCATGGTCCAGGTGCAGGCACAGGGAGAGGGGGATGCGTTGGCAGCACGGTCCAGGTGCAGGCACAGGGAGAGGGGGATGCGTTGGCAGCACGGTCCAGGTGCAGGCACAGGGAGAGGGGGATGCGTTGGCAGCATGGTCCAGGTGCAGGCACAGGGAGAGGGGGATGCGTTGGCAGCATGGTCCAGGTGCAGGCACAGGGAGAGGGGGATGCGTTGGCAGCATGGTCCAGGTGCAGGCACAGGGAGAGGGGGATGCGTTGGCAGCATGGTCCAGGTGCAGGCACAGGGAGAGGGGGATGCGTTGGCAGCATTGTCCAAGTGCAGGCACAGGGAGAGGGGGATGCGTTGGCAGCATGGTCCAGGTGCAGGCACAGGGAGAGGGGGATGCGTTGGCAGCATGGTCCAGGTGCAGGCACAGGGAGAGGGGGATGCGTTGGCAGCATGGTCCAGGTGCAGGCACAGGGAGAGGGGGATGCGTTGGCAGCACGGTCCAGGTGCAGGCACAGGGAGAGGGGGATGCGTTGGCAGCACGGTCCAGGTGCAGGCACAAGGAGAGGGGGATGCGTTGGCAGCATGGTCCAGGTGCAGGCACAGGGAGAGGGGGATGCGTTGGCAGCATGGTCCAGGTGCAGGCACAGGGAGAGGGGGATGCGTTGGCAGCACGGTCCAGGTGCAGGCACAGGGAGAGGGGGATGCGTTGGCAGCATGGTCCAGGTGCAGGCACAGGGAGAGGGGGATGCGTTGGCAGCATGGCCCAGGTGCAGGCACAGGGAGAGGGGGATGCGTTGGCAGCATGGTCCAGGTGCAGGCACAGGGAGAGGGGGATGCGTTGGCAGCATGGTCCAGGTGCAGGCACAGGGAGAGGGGGATGCGTTGGCAGCACGGTCCAGGTGCAGGCACAGGGAGAGGGGGATACGTTGGCAGCACGGTCCAGGTGCAGGCACAGGGAGAGGGGGATGCGTTGGCAGCATGGTCCAGGTGCAGGCACAGGGAGAGGGGGATGCGTTGGCAGCACGGTCCAGGTGCAGGCACAGGGAGAGGGGGATGCGTTGGCAGCATGGTCCAGGTGCAGGCACAGGGAGAGGGGGATGCGTTGGCAGCATGGTCCAGGTGCAGGCACAGGGAGAGGGGGATGCGTTGGCAGCATGGTCCAGGTGCAGGCACAGGGAGAGGGGGATGCGTTGGCAGCATGGTCCAGGTGCAGGCACAGGGAGAGGGGGATGCGTTGGCAGCACGGTCCAGGTGCAGGCACAGGGAGAGGGGGATGCGTTGGCAGCACGGTCCAGGTGCAGGCACAGGGAGAGGGGGATGCGTTGGCAGCATGGTCCAGGTGCAGGCACAGGGAGAGGGGGATGCGTTGGCAGCATGGTCCAGGTGCAGGCACAGGGAGAGGGGGATGCGTTGGCAGCATGGTCCAGGTGCAGGCACAGGGAGAGGGGGATGCGTTGGCAGCACGGTCCAGGTGCAGGCACAGGGAGAGGGGGATGCGTTGGCAGCACGGTCCAGGTGCAGGCACAGGGAGAGGGGGATGCGTTGGCAGCACGGTCCAGGTGCAGGCACAGGGAGAGGGGGATGCGTTGGCAGCATGGTCCAGGTGCAGGCACAGGGAGAGGGGGATGCGTTGGCAGCACGGTCCAGGTGCAGGCACAGGGAGAGGGGGATGCGTTGGCAGCACGGTCCAGGTGCAGGCACAGGGAGAGGGGGATGCGTTGGCAGCATGGTCCAGGTGCAGGCACAGGGAGAGGGGGATGGGTTGGCAGCACGGTCCAGGTGCAGGCACAGGGAGAGGGGGATGCGTTGGCAGCATGGTCCAGGTGCAGGCACAGGGAGAGGGGGATGCGTTGGCAGCATGGTCCAGGTGCAGGCACAGGGAGAGGGGGATGCGTTGGCAGCATGGTCCAGGTGCAGGCACAGGGAGAGGGGGATGCGTTGGCAGCACGGTCCAGGTGCAGGCACAGGGAGAGGGGGATGCGTTGGCAGCATGGTCCAGGTGCAGGCACAGGGAGAGGGGGATGCGTTGGCAGCATGGTCCAGGTGCAGGCACAGGGAGAGGGGGATGCGTTGGCAGCATGGTCCAGGTGCAGGCACAGGGAGAGGGGGATGCGTTGGCAGCATGGTCCAGGTGCAGGCACAGCCCACAGGGAATCTCAAAAGGGAAGCCGTGAGTGACAGCAGCACAGCTCACCTCGAAGCTGCGCTGCCCCCACGTAATATGAGCTTCAAGACAACCACCGCCCCTCCTGCAGTGAGTGAAACGGCTCTGCCACGGTGCCACCTGCCCCTCGTGCATTTCCACTCTGCTCACATTGCACCTCCACTACCACCACTCTCAACACACACCCGCACCTCACCAGAAGCTGGCCCCGCGAATGAGTTTCCGCCACCGCCCCACCTCGGGCAATTGCAGCAGCTGTGCCCCATGCCATGCCAATCATATATTTTCAGTCCACTCAAACTACAATCAGCACCAATCCGCGGCTCACCTCGAAGCTGGCCCCGCAAATGAGCTTCACCCACCGCCCTGCGTCCAGTGACCGCAATGGCTCCTCCCCATGCCCCTCGTGCACCACCTCACTCCCCCTCTCTGCTGCACCTTCCCCGCGTCCCGCGCTGCCATGCGCATAGCGCTCAGGTGCATGCGTGCGGCGAATCAGCTCTGCGATCCGCTCTATACTGTCACACCCGGCTGCTCTCCCCCCTGTCTCAGCAGCAGCAGCTGTTGCCACGAAACCGCCCCTAGAAAGGTCGCCGCGGGACGAATCGATGACAGCCGTGCGTGCGCTGAAGCAGGTGCGCGGAACACTGCGGATCGCCGCCTCGCGCCCCCTTCCCTCTCTCCGCCCCACGCGCTTCATGCGCGCGCGGCATGGGAGACGAGATCGTTCGGAGCCGGTCTCTGCCGCGTGCCTCTCTGCTGCACGCCTCGCAGCCTGCGCTGCACGCAAACACGAAAGCACTGTAGGCAATGAGCGGGCGACACCTTTTTGTGTTAAGTGTGCTCAGAAATCGCAAACACGGCAGCACTCGACGTGCTGTGGTGGCGGCAAATGCCATGACATGTCAATCTGATGTATCTCGTGGCTCTGCGACAGCTTGGCACGGCCATGATGCCATCGTGCAGGTGGGAAATCGCCGAGTAGGAATGCGACAAGTAGGGTCCGCATGAGACAACGGACGTCTGGGAAAACTGGCTGGGGAGAAAACGAGGGATGCTGAGGATGGCGCAAGTCAACGTACTGGTGAAGCCACGCCGTCCGTGCTACCGTGGATGAATGGGGGAGAAATCAGGCTTACTACCGCGATCTCCGGCCCATGGCGGAGGTGCGAAATGCACTGGTAGGCGTGCGACGCGAGTAGTCATCTTGTGGATAGAACAAAGTGCGGGGAGCCGCGAAATATGGGCTTGTGATGAGTAGAATGAGGGAGGGAATGACGGACCGCCCTGGTTTCGGGTTTCCGATTCCTTTTGACAGTGATTTTGACACCGCCTGGCTTCGCGCTCGAGTCGATACCTTCGGTCAGTTATTTACGCTATTGCCCCTTTTTGAGTCCAGAGAATAATATTGTGTTTATTTATTGGGATATCATAAATTGAATTGTCGCATCAATTACGAGAAGCTCGGGAAAAAAAAATATTATACCCCTCATGGGGGCATGCCATTTGGGATGCATCAACCCTAAACACCATGAGGCAAGGTGTTTAGGGTTGATGCCTCCCAAATGGCCAGCCATCCGAGAGGGGTTTATTTTTTCCACTGGCCCATAAACTAAAACCAGGTAAACTTCAGAATTTTCCTGGTCACAGGAAATTGGAAATGTCGAAATCAGCTGCCCCAAGGAATCGGACGCGAGCGGAGAAGCGAGGCGGTGTCAAAGCCACTGCCTAAAGGAATCGGAAACTTGAAAACAGGGCAATCCGTCATTTCCTCAGGAGGGGATGAGGAGGATTGAATCGAATGTAGGCGGCATACGCGTTAAGGTGCACCAACAGAAACTCTGGCAGCTCGGATATTATCCAACAAGTGTTTTGTGTTAAATGTATCTACAAAATGGTAATCTGTTCCGGAATTTCGCTGTGTCGCAAAGTACGTCTGGAAAACACCCTGTGCATGTATTTTTTCGTAGCAACCGACAGTGGTCGCTGTGGTCCACCACCATCATGTCGGCAAAGTGCCCTGTGACGCCTTAGTTGGAAGCCTTCTTGCCGAGCGTGGAGTTCACCAAGAGAACCTGCGACTCGTTAAGAACAACCTGGGGCCTGCTAGGGTAACAAACGGCGGTGGTCCAGCCATTGGCGAGTCAACAGCTCCTCAAACATCCACCAGGCGCGCAACTCGCGCCTAGGCGGAACCATCTGGAACTTGCCCTGCTTGCGCTGCGCGCTCTCCAGGTTGAACACTTCGCACGCGGCGAAGCTCGCCCAGCACAGGGTCCTGTCCTGGCGGAATCGAACGAGTGGCTCACATCACAGCGACCAGTGTGCGCGGTGGGCAGGTGGAGCACATGGAATTTTGACGAACGGCCCTCCTATAATCCCATCCCACCCAGTGCGCCGCAAAACACGAGCTCGTGCCCAGCCACCCAGCCCTCCCTCCCAGCCTCGTAGACGGAATAGTAGGCTAGAGCAGGGGAGGGAAGAAAGCCGTACAGTTGAGCTGACGGAAATCTGTGGACGAGAGCAGAGAGCACCAGGAGCACAAGGAGGAGAAGGTAGCAAAACCGAGTTGACCGCTTCCTCCCATCCCATCACAAGGGCGTGACCTTGCGCGCATCCCCGCATCTCAACGCCCCCCACCCACGGCGCGCGGCTTGCGCTGCTTCCGCGCCGTGGATCTCCGAGTTGCGCGGGGCTTGATCCCACTTGTCGAGGACTCACCAGCTGTCCGCACTCGTCACGATCCGAAATATAGCAACTATTAGCTACTGGTTATTGATTAGTGTTTACTTTATACAGTCGCGTCGCCAAGCCGTAGCGCAGCGAGCCGCGGCTGGACGTGCAGGCATCAAGCCTCTGGCGAGGAGTTATGTCTAAATTTTGAATGCAGCGAATAGCGAAGGGCGACTAGTTATCAACGATTACTAGAACTAAAGAGAGGTCTTTCGCCATAGCAAGGGCGCAAAATCCACGTAGCTGGATCGTGTGGGCCACGCTGCACTGCATCGAAAACAATGTTGCTGCCACGTGGCGTTCACGTGCCCAGCGACGGCGCGCAGTGCGGTGGCCGCGATTTCACCACAGGATGCGCGGGAGACCGCGACGGCATGGGCGCAGCAGAGCCGGCTCGGCGCGGCGGCTGTAGCACAGATAGCGCTACAGGTGGCGCGATAGGTAGCGGCTGTAGCGGCGCCGACCGCGTCGCGAGCGGGCGATGCGCTGGCAGTAGCGACGGCGGACACGAACTAGTTCAGTCTCGAGCGAGCGCCGAAAGGCGGCAGCGTGGAAGCAGCGAATGCTGGTCCGCGGAGCCAAACAGACAGTTGGGTACTGATAGCGTCGAGGACTCGCGCCAACGGAGCAGATTAGGCGGCAACAGATGCGGCAGGCTGTGCGCGCAGCACGTGGCGGAGCGGCAGCTGCGGCTGCTGCGCCCCGCGCTGCTGCTGCTCGCTCTGCTGTCGTGCGGCCTATCGCCACTCCCGCCCCTGGCAGGGCCGCTCGCTCCAGCCAGTGATGCTCCCGCGCGCACCCGCCGCTCCGCACTGCTTGTGGGCGCCACCCGAGCCTACTTCCCCTTCTTCCCCTCCTTCGCGCAGGTAGGTCTTTTAACGCCGGATTCCCATCATAGACCCGAACTCGCCTGTTGGAACCGAATTCACCTCGTAAGTCTCCCAGAGTCACCCCATCAAGTTCCCACACTGATGTTGCGAGGATTTCGGAACGCGTAGCCCTGGGAAGCGCTCGTGCTCACCTCGTGCTGGCGACACGCTACAGGCGTTAGAAGCGAAACGAAGGCTTTTCGCCGACTCCTATTCCGGCGACGCCGCCTCTCCTCCACTCGTCTTGTCACGTCCCAGTCGGTCCGCGTTACTTTTCCTCTCCCCCTTCCGCTCTCCCCAACACTCTTTCTCACTTTCCTCGCCCCATACACCCGTTTCCCCGTTCCGTCCGTTCGTTCCCTTCTGTAGCTGTCTCGAATCAACCCTCCCCCCCTTTCACTCGCGCTCTACCTCCTCGTCCCCGACGGTATCCATCCTCGATATTGCGTCTCCTCGTACTCGACGTGTATCCACCCCGCTTCCTTACCCGACCTTCCCGCCATTCTTTCCCATCCCTCCCGCTCCCTTCCGCCTGCGACAGTCCTCGGGGCCGAACGAAGCGTCGGCGACGCTGGCGACGAGCAGCAAAGATTCTGCGACGAATGTGACGAGCGCGGGCGACAGCAAAGGCAAGAGTAGCAGCAGTGACAAGACTAATAGCAGCAGCAGTAGCAGCAGTGACAAGAGCAATAGCAGCAGTAGCAGCAGTGACAAGAGCAATAGCAGCAGCAGCAGCGGCAGTGACAAGAGTAATAGCAGCAGCAGCAGCGGCAGTGACAAGAGCAATAGCAGCAGTAGCAGCAGTGGCAAGAGCAATAGCAGCAGTGACAAGAACAATAGCAGCAGCAGTAGCGGCGGTAGCAGCAGTAGCGGCGGTAGCAGCAGCAGCGATGACAAGAACAGCGGATCGGCGGCGGGCGGCAGTGAGAAATCGAATTCCACGTCGGACGGAAGCTCATCGAGCAGCAGTTCATCGTCAGGCAGTGACAAGTCCTCGTCAAGCAATGACACGTCATCGTCAAGCAATGACACGTCATCGTCAGGCAGTGACAAGTCCTCGTCAAGCAATGACACGTCATCGTCAGGCAGTGACACGTCATCGTCAGGCAGTGACAAGTCCTCGTCGAGCGGTCACACGTCATCGTCAGGCAGTGACAAGTCATCGTCACACAATGACACGTCATCGTCAGGCAGTGACAAGTCCTCGTCGAGCGGTGACACGTCATCGTCAGGCAGTGACAAGTCATTGTCACACAATGACACGTCATCGTCAGGCAGTGACAAGTCCTCGTCGAGCGGTGACACGTCATCGTCAGGCAGTGACAAGTCATCGTCACACAATGACACGTCATCGTCAGGCAGTGACAAGTCCTCGTCGAGCGGTGACACCTCATCGTCAGGCAGTGACACGTCCTCGTCAGGCAGTGACACGTCATCGTCAGGCAGTGACACATCATCGAATTCAAGCGAACCATCCACTGACAGCAACGGCGGCGGAAGCGACACGGGCGGAGGGGGGCAGTCGGCGGAAGGTTGGCGCGCGCCGTGGGCGAAGGGCGGAGTGGCGGAGGCGGAGACGGTGCATCTGGTGCTCACGCGCGGAGCGCGAGCGGCGCAAGCGGAGGTGAGCCGCCGAGGCTGGCGGGGGTGGGCGGGGTTGGCGTAAGCAGGGAGGAGTGGCGCGCGGAGTGCTGGGGTAGAGCCGGGAAACGGGTTGCGAGTGGGGGAAGGGGCGCAGGCGTTTCTTGCGCGCTGCTCGCTGGATTGCGGGGTTGCGCGGGAGGGAAGGGGCGGGCGGTTATTGCTTTGGCGGAATGGAACAAGTCTCCCGCTTCCCGCCTGCTCCCCCCCCCGGCTACCCCCTTATTCCCTCGCTTTCTCCCTTCCCCCTTTCCCATTGATACTTCGTCAACCCCTCCCCGCCTCTCTCTCCGCCCCCCGGCGCGTTGCGCCCTCGGGCGCAGCGACAATGGGGTTCCCAACTGCGCCTCACTTTTCCTCCCATTCCCTCGCGCCCCCCACCTCCCCCCCTCTCTTCTCCACCACCTCCTCTTCCCGCCATTCACCCGCGCGCCAGCCCACACCAGCGGCGGACGCGGCGGTGGTGGCGGCGGGGCTGCCGGAGCTGCCGCGAGTGGGGCTGAAGAACGAGATCCGCTACGAGTACGGCGACGCGCGGGACAGCGCGTTGCTCAGGGTGAGTCGTACGCGTTTCCAGCTGCTCATCCCTGTCTGCCCCTTTACCCACCCCCCAGCAGCCCTTTCCCTCCGGCTCATACTCCTCTTGTTTCCCCCCCTCCCCCCTTCCCCCTTCCCCCCCTCCCTCCTTCCCCCTTCCCCACCTCCCCCTTCCTCACTTCCCCCTTCCCCCCCTCCCACTTCCCCCCTTCCCCCTTCCTTCCCTCCCCCTTCCCCCCTTCCCCGTTCCTCCCCTCCCCCTTCCTTTTGTCTCCCGTCCCTCCCTCCCCTCCGCCAGACGACCATGTACACGGCGGTGGGGGCGAGTCGCGACCCCGCAGTCAGCGCAGAGTTTAGGGCCGCCGTCTCTCGCGCTGACGTCACCATCGCGCCACCCCGCAGCAGCGCGGACAGGTGGGGAGAGCGGGAGTGGGGAGGGGAGGAAGTGGTACGGCTGGGGATGGGCGGGCGGGAGGGCTGGGTTGGAAACGCATGGAGGCGTGGAGAGGGCTAGACGGCGACAGGGAAGGGGGGAGGGATGGTGGGGGAAGACATGGGGAAGGGCGCAGGTGGGTGGTGAGGAATGGATTGGGCGTGATGGCATGATGGACATGATGGCATGATGGCATGATGGCACGATGGCATGATGGCATGATGGACATGATGGCATGATGGACATGATGGCATGATGGACATGATGGCATGATGGCATGATGGCATGATGGACATGATGGCATGATGGACATGATGGCATGATGGCACGATGGCATGATGGACATGATGGCACGATGGCATGATGGCACGATGGCATGATGGCATGATGGACATGATGGCATGATGGACATGATGGCATGATGGCACGATGGCATGATGGACATGATGGCATGATGGCATGATGGCATGATGGACATGATGGCATGATGGCATGATGGACATGATGGCATGATGGACACGATGGCATGATGGCATGATGGCATGATGGACATGATGGCATGATGGCATGATGGACATGATGGCATGATGGACATGATGGCATGATGGCACGATGGCATGATGGACATGATGGCACGATGGCATGATGGCACGATGGCATGATGGCATGATGGACATGATGGCATGATGGACATGATGGCATGATGGCACGATGGCATGATGGACATGATGGCATGATGGCATGATGGCATGATGGACATGATGGCATGATGGCATGATGGACATGATGGCATGATGGACACGATGGCATGATGGCATGATGGCATGATGGCATGATGGCATGATGGCATGATGGTCATGGCGCCCCACCTGCCCTGGGCAGGATAGGCCTCCCCTCACCGCTTCCCCACTACCCTACCCTCCCTCTCCCCCCTCCCCCTCCCCCCACCAGGTACCGCACGGAGGTGCGAGTGGTCGCAGCAACCATTCAGCGCGCTGGTCGATACGGCGTCCCACCTGCTCTGCCTACCCTTCACTCATCGCTTTCCCCCTGTCTCTCCCCTGACTCTCCCCCTTCTCCTCTCTTCCGTCCCCTCTCCTCTCCCTTCTCCCTTCTCCCTTCTCCCTTCTCCCTTCTCCCTTCTCCCTTCTCCCTTCTCCCTTCTCCCTTCTCCCTTCTCTTCCCCTTCCCGCCCACCAGCAGGTACCACACGGAGGTGCGAGTGGGGTCATCACAGCAGGCGTTCAAAGTGATGGTGGACACAGCGTCCGACCTGCTCTGGCTGCCCTGCGACTGCGTGCGCTGCACCGATGGACCCTCCTCCTCCTCCACGGTAAGCCCTGCACATGCTCCTCCCGGCACATGCTCCTCCCTGCACGTCCACATCACCACCATCCCCTGCCACTCCTCCACCTGCTCCACCCGGACTGCCAACCTCTCCCTCTCAACCCCTGCCCCCCTTTCTACCTGCGCCTTTCGCCCCCATCCCTCCATTTCCTATGCCCACTCTCCGCCTCCCAACCCCTCCAGCCAACCCCGTTCAACCCAGCGGAGTCCACCACGCTCACCACCATGCCCTGCGACTCCTCCTCCTGCTCCGCCTGGGCGGACGACCGCTCGCTCTCAGTGGGCTGCAGCATCGCACCGGACCTACCCACACCGGACTCCACGTGCCAGTACGCGCTGGTGTCCAGCTCCCCCCAGGGCAGCTCAGCGGGCAACCTGGTGCGCGACGAGGTGCATCTCAGCCTCGAGGACGGCAGCTTCCTCGCTCCCAACCTCACCTTCGGGTACGCGTGCTGTGACCTTAGGGTTGGTGTGCATGCGGGCGTGGTGCCATGCGTGCTTGTGTGCTTCGCTGCTCGTCACGCTTGTCAACGCCGCGCCTCTCCCACCGATTGCCCTACTTTCCCGCTCTTACCCCCTCTCCCCATTCGCTCCCCCTCTCACAGCTGCGGGCGCTATCAGTCAGGGCTGCTGGGCACAGAGAGCGGCGCCCCAGGAGGCGTGCTGGGGCTGGGCGCAAGGCGCTCTCACTGCTCTCCCAGCTGCCCCTCCCACTCCATCCCCTTCCGCACCCTTCCCCCCTCCCCCACCCGATCCCTCCGTCCGCACCCCACCCTCCCTCCTTCCTTCCTCAGCTGTGGGCGGTATCAAACGGGAGTGCTGGCAACAGACAACGGTGCCCCAGGGGGCGTGTTGGGGCTGGGCACGGGGCCGCTCTCACCGCTCTCCCAGCTGGCGGAGAGCGGGGTGGTGCCGCGAGCGGGCTTCGCACTGTGCCTGGAGGGGGACGATGCCTCTGCTGCTGGGGGGGGAAGCCACCTGCTGCTGGGGACCACGGACGCCGGGCCTGCTAGCGGGTCAGCCCGCGTGTACAAGAACAGCCTCAGGTGGGTTGGCTTGGCTCGCATTGGGATGACGTGAGGGCGGGTGACGTGAAGGGTGGTGTGTGTTGCTGCCAGCAGTGCGAGGCTGTGTGCTTTTACAGAGACTCGTTCGTTGAGTGTGACCGTCATGCCTATGGCCCACACGAGGGTGGACAAGTGCAACAGCACCAGCTCATGTGGGGGGTGCTCCCATCACCCTCCTTTCCATTCTTCCTCTCTGCCCACCCCCCCTTCCTTGTCCATCCCCATCAGCCCGTTCTTCTATGTGAAGATAAAGGACATGCATCTCGGCACAGCGGACCTGGTGGTCACGCCCTCCATGTTCCCACCGCTCTCCTCTGCGGGGGCGGGCGGCACAGCGCTCGACTCCTCCTCTGCTGCCTCCGTGCTGCCCCGACCTGCCTACATGGCACTCGCCACCGCTGTGAGTGGTTCGGAGTGGTTCAGAGTGGTGCATTCCCCCATCTCACGTTGTCTCCTCTCATTTCCTTGTGAAGGTGAGCATGTCTCAAGCCCTCCCATGTTCGTTTCCCAGCTCCCCCTCTCTGTCACGTCCCCCCACGCATGGTGTGTGTATCGTCTGTGAGCGCACAGGAGGGGCTCGCACTCTCTCACTCTCGCACTTGCTCCACTCTGCCCTCTGCGCATGTGCGTGTGTGTGTGTGTGTGTGAATCCTCTCCTCTCCTTCCCCCCCACCCAGTCCATCGTGCAGCACTCGCGCATGACGTGTGTGTTGTCTGGGAGCGCACAGGAGGGCCTCACACTAGCTCATGCTCTTTCTCTCCCCCCTACCCGCCCCCATTCCCCCCCACCAGTTCCTCGTGCAGTACCCGCACATGAAATTGGCGTCACCTATGCGCGCACAGGACGGGATTTCACTCGCTCACATTCCCCTCTGCACCTCTCCTTTCCCTCCCCCTCACATCAGTTCCTGCTGAAGTACCCGCTCATGAAGTTTGCCTCGTCTGTGAGCGCACAGGGGCTTTCGTTTTCTCATTCCCTTCTCTCTGCATCTCTGCGCTGCATCTCTCCTCCCCATCCTTCCCCCCCCCACCAGTTCCTGGTGCAGTACCCACTCATGAAGTTTGCGTCGTCAGAGAGCGCACAGGAGGGGCTGGACTGCCTTGACGCCAACGACTACCACCAGTGAGTGCCGCAGTGTGCGGGTGAGCAAGGGCAGGGGGGAGAGGGTGGGAGGGGGAGCATGCAGCATAGAAAATAGGGACTGGGGGGGTGAGAGAGAAACGAAGCACTCGGCAGGGGCAGCCTCCATTGGTGGAAAAGCAAGAGCGCTTGTCTTGTTCTGGTATGTCCCCTTTCACGCCTTGTCCCCGTGGTGCTCCTCCCTCAACGCACTACCAGTGCTCCAATCTCATCCCCTCCCTACCATCTCCTGCTTCATTCTACCACTCCAGCCACTCTCTCACTCGCCACACAATCTCTCTCACTCGCCACACAATCTCTCTCACTCGCCACACAATCTCTCTCACTCGCCACACAATCTCTCTCACTCGCCACACAATCTCTCTCACTCGCCACACAATCTCTCTCACTCGCCACACAATCTCTCTCACTCGCCACACAATCTCTCTCACTCGCCACACAATCTCTCTCACTCGCCACACAATCTCTCTCACTCGCCACACAATCTCTCTCACTCGCCACACAATCTCTCTCACTCGCCACACAATCTCTCTCACTCGCCACACAATCTCTCTCACTCGCCACACAATCTCTCTCACTCGCCACACAATCTCTCTCACCCACCACACAATCTCTTTCACTCGCTACACAATCTCTCTCACCCACCACCCCCTCCTTGCCCCCCACCTCTCAACCTGCCCTCCCTCAACCCCTCCCTTACGGGCATCCATAACCCCCCCTTGGAGTTCGTACAGCAGTTCCCCCTCATCACACTCGTGCTGGCGGGCAGCAAGGGCAACGCTGACTTCACCGTCACCTTTCCCAATTGTGCCCGCCATGCCGCACCCCCACCCTTCCGCCCTTCCCCCTCATAGGGCATCCATGACCCCCGCGGAGTTCCTACAGCAGTTTCCACCGCTCACGCTCGTGCTGGCAGGCGGCAAGGGCAGCGCTGATTTCACCATCGCGCCCACCAACTACCTCAAGATTGTACGTGCCCTGCCCAAAGATGGTGACTTTCTACCGCCATTTAAACTCACGTGTGTACCTAGAGGTGGTGACTTTTGAGCTGACTTTGAAATTTCCATGTACGTAGCCGTCGCCCGCCCTTCTCCCTTGCTACTGTGCTGTCGCCGTGCACGGGGAGTAAGGGGCGCTTGCAAGCCGTGCACGGGGCGTAAGGGGCGCTTGCAAGCCGCAAGCTGCTGTTGCTTCACTCGCTCGTGCTCATACCACGCCTCACTTGAGCTGTCAGATCACTCTGCACCACAGCGCACCGCACTGCACTCTTGTTCCTCGCTCATCTCTTTCCGCCCTGAGCCCTCCTCCTCACTAATTGAGACAGACGGCTGGGGAGCACATGTGCTGCAACGCGCAGTGACAAATACGGCCCCAGCCCGCCTCCTGATATCTCAACCGTGGCCCCTCGTGTCATGTTGCAACGTTCACCACTGCATCTCCTTCTCCTCCCCATGCACCGCTTGCCCCCGCTTCAAACTCGCAACCACTCCCCCCTCTCGTGCCCTCTCGTGTTATGTCTCTCTTGCAATATTTTCCCTCTCGTGCCCTCGCCAGGTGGCGAGCAGCCCACACGTGGTGTGCTTCACAGTGCGCATGGCGAGCAGTCAGGCGGAGCGGGCAGTGATTGGTGACCCGTGGATGAGAGACAAGTACCTCGTCATTGACACTCACAAAGATACACTCTCCTGGATCGATGCTAACTGTAAGTCAGGCAGAGCGGGCTGTGATAGGCGATGCATGGGTGAGAGACATGTGCCTTGTGGTTGACACACCCAAGGATAAACTCTCATGGATCGACGCTAACTGTGAGCACCAAGATCACTGCTCTCGTGATCGCTGGGTAATCCTTCATCAAGGCTTGTCTCGATTGCTGCCAACTGTAAGCATTGCTCGCTGCCCTGCTCAACCATGCTTCGCTGCTGTGCATCACTGCCTCCCACATCCTACTGCCTCCCTCTCTTGTACTTCCCCATCCACTTATATTCCCTCCTCCCTATTCCTCCTCTTCCCATCCCCTCTCCCCCCACCACCACAGGCACCACAGGGCTTGCCATTATCCGCAACACCACTGACAGCACCACCAACACCTCCTCCTCGTCCTCCTCCCTTCCTCCCTCCTCCCCAGGGCCCGCCGGCCAGCCGCAGCCATCTCTCAACTCCTCCTCCACCACCCCCCCAAGCGGCTCCACCAGTCCCTCACAGGGCTTCCCCCCCTCCATCTTCGACTCTAGCCCCGGCCCCACTGCTGCTCCCCCCGCCCCCACTGCTGCTCCCCCCTCCATCGCCCCGCCCTCCCTTTCCCCCCCCTCCCTGCCTCCCCCAAGCCCCCCCCCTCCACCACCACCCCCGCCCCCAAGCCCCCCTCCTCCCAACAACCCTCCCCCGAACCCCCCCCCTCCTCCCAACAACCCTCCCCTGAACCCCCCCCCTCCGCCCAACAACCCTCCCCCAGCCAATCCTCCCCCTCCGCCGGCCTCTCCGAATGAGCCCCCCCTAGCGGGATGCCAGCCGTCCCCCACGGACTGTGCCTTCTTCTTTGCGGGCCACGAGGGGCAGGTCCCCACCTTCTCCATCCAGCCGCGCCAGGGCGACGCTGTGCTGTCAACGAGTGAGCTTAAAACGAGTATAATGGGCAGCGACATCCAGGTGCTGGCGGGCAACTCGGGCGAGGCGCAGATCCTGTGTGCCGAGGGCCAGGGTGCCGGGGCGGGTCTGGGGGGTGGTGGTGGCTCGGGGCTGACGGCAACGGCAGCCATGGCTATGAACGATGGTGCTGTGACACAGGACATTGGCAACCAGCTGTACATCACCGGCACGGTGCGTCAACTGAGGGGGGGAGTGGGGGTTGATGTGTGTGGTATATGGTGTTTGGTTGTGCATGGTGTGTGGTGGTGCATGGTGCATGGTGCATGGTGCATGGAGCTTGGAGCATGGTGCATGGAGCATGGTGCATGGAGCATGGTGCATGGAGCATGGAGCATGGAGCATGGTGCAGCAGTGCACATGCAGCCACATGGAGAGCCCATTCCTCCTCGCACCACCTCCTCCTCCTTTTCTCACCTCTTCTCTCTGTGCTGTGCTCATCCCTTGATTCTCTCCCCATTTCATGCTCTCCCCATTTCATGCTCTCCCCATTTCATGCTCTCCCCATGCCTCCAACAGGACGTGCAGCAGCGCACGTTCAACCGAATCGAGAACCTGTTCGCGCTGCGCAACGCGTATGTGAAGCTGCGGGTGACGGCAGCGGAGATGGACGTGTTTGGCATGACGGTCAACATGAACCCCGGCGACGGCAACTCCTACTTCCCCGAGGACAAGCGCTGTGTGCTCTTCAAAACCAAACTGCCTGACGGCTGACCGCCTGGGTGGCCGGCTAGCTGGCAGGTTGGGCGACTGGGCCACTGTGTGGGTGACAGACAGTGTGGGTGGAGGATGAAGCAGCAGCAGTCTCAGTTGCCAGGCTTGCCCACCAACTGCCTCCCATGAACCAAGGGACATGGTTCATGGTAATCTCTCAGGAAGATGCCTAAATGGGCGCAAAACTTGGGCTTTGAGAGGCACCCGTAGCTGTTGTATCATGGACGTCTCCCAACACATTCCCACCGCATTCCCTTCCCTCCCCATCTGCACCCACATTCGCTAGCATGGTAGTCTCGTTGGTGTAATCAGTCCTTTCGGGGCATGGCCATGCAGTGATGTTGTAATGTTGTGTGATGTGTAACATAGTGCAATAAAGTATGATGGCGCCCCATCCTGACCCCCTTGTACACCACAGATTTGTTACACTCCTTTTCTGTGTATTTTCACCTGGAGAATCACCTGTTTCTGTAAACAAACAATAGTGTTGATGTTTGTGACTGATAGAAGAGAATACACGGTGTACCGTAAGCCCCCGGATAGAAGCGCAGGCCTCGGATAAGCGCCGGCGGTTGTAAAAGGGTGATGGCGCTTATATCCAGTCCTCGATTATAAGCGCACCCCTGGAGGCTTACGGATTATAAGCGCACCCCTGTATTATGACACATTATAAGCGCCTCCCTTTTTTATTTCGACTATTTTTATCCTATCTTTTACAAGCTATTTTCACTACAACATACCGTATTCTCCCGGACAAAACACCCCCCCGTAATTGTATACCCCCGGGTAGCTTGTGCGGGGTGGTTGTTATGATAGACCTCGTTTCTACTATACCCCCATTTTTTGCTGATTTTCTATAACACCCCCCTTTTCTTACGAATTCGTTATAATAGTCGTTAACGAGTAGCTGCAATATTGAAGAATATCGCGAAAATTTCTCCCTAGATGAAATTTCGCGGTACATTCACTTACAATCTACCGAGATTTCCCCCCTCGCACTACTTCGCTGTGACCACGTGCAGGCGAATCTTCCGCTGCAAGTGGCAAGAGAGGTGCCACATGGCATTTTCGTGGGGGTGATGAAGCTCGTGGCCGAAACCCACATTCGCGCCTCAGTCAGTGATGTTAAAATGAAAATCAAAACACCCACATTGTCTAATTAAATAAACACCAACACTAAAATATACCATATGTAAAGACCCGAGTATTATGTATGTTTTTCCTATGAGGAGACCCCCCCCATTTTTTCCCTGTATTTTTAGCTATAGCCTAGGGTGCTATGTCCAAGAGAATACGGTAATATTTTTCCAATTCTACTACGATACTAAATCCTACTGATAGTTTAGCGCAACATTCACTGACCTTCTCTAGCATCCTATGCATTCTTTTCTTCATAGCATCCTATGCATCACCATCAACTGGCGGAGCCATCTTGGTCGGCCTCCCCGTCCGACTCTGGCTCCTCTACGTTGTTGCAGCAGAATCCATCTGCTGCAATCTCGTCGTCAAGTTCTACTTCACCCTTGACGGCGTCCCGCCGGTGCTGCATGCAGAGATTGTCCTGGGACCCATCCAGGGCGTTGCTGATGGCACAGGTGAGAAACGAGCACTGAATCAACTCCTTGGGCACAGCCTTCCAGGCCTTGGAGATCCACTTGAGCGTCAGCTCTGGAGGTGGCTTGCGGATGTTGCCTGCCACACATGGAAACACTACAGCAATCAGAACAGGGTGGAAACAGTCAAGAGCGGACACATCGTACACGTAGGGATTGTGCTCACCTCTTTCGGTCAGGCAGTCGACCCCCTCGCTCTCGAACCAGTCCTGGTACAGTTGGCGGACTGCTGCTTTGAATGAGCGGTTCACCGCGGCGTCAAGAGGCTGGATCTCAGAGGTACAGCCAGCTGGTATGACGGCGGGGACGATGTTCAGCTCCCCGAATTTCGCCTTCACAGCATCAGTGAGGTGCCCGCGGTAGGAGTCAAGAACCAACATCACTTTCCTGCTGCGTACTCCGAACCTGGGGTTGACATACGGGTTCACCGTCCCGTCGAGCCATGCGAGGACGCCGTTAGCGTCCATCCAACCGTTGGGATGTGCGGCGACCACAACATCTGCACATCCGAACAAGGCGTACGGACAGATTAGCATCAGACATAAAAAAAAATATCACATGCAAATGACACCGTCACTGCACAAGCTGCTCGGCTTACCGGAGGGGAAATTCCCCTTAGGAATTGTCTTGCGCTTAAAGAAGACCCAAGGCTTGAGCTTCTCGCCGTTGGCGGTGCAGGCGAGCATCACCGTCACGCGTTCTTTTTTATAGCCGCCGCTGCGGATGGGCACGGAGAGGATCCCCACCTCCTCGACCGTGCGTTCAGCTGGCATCTCGAGCCAGAGTGGCGTTTGATCGGCATTAATAATCCAGCGGTTGTCGATACCGTACTGACGGCGGGAGTGTCGCACGAACTTCCAGAAATTCTGCACCTGTGTCTCACACTCTGCAAGGGAAGGGTGGGAGAGACAAACAAAAGAAAATTAGATTTTCGAAGGTCGTAAGCAGCCATAAACTATAGCGACAGCACAAACACCGACTCACCAGACGACAACTTCTGGCCGATTCTGGTCTTTGCTCGGGTAGTGAGGTTCCAACGCCGTCGAAAACGCTCAGTCCACCTCTGAGATCCAGCCCACTTTACATCAGGTAGCAGGATCTTCATCACCTCGTGTGACCACTTCTGCAGTCGGCCGACAGACACGGCGAGACACTTTTTCCGGTGGGCAAGAACACGTGAGTACACCTCGATCTCCATGTCGCGGTACCACGACGCCCGACCACGCCCGTGAAGGCGCTTGCGAGCCTTCCAGCTCACCCTTCCGCGACTTCCACTCTGACAGGGACTTTCGGGAGATACCAGTGTCGTGGGACATTCTCCGCACACTCACAGCTCCGGACTCCAACTTTGCAATCCACTGCAGCTTCTCCTGGGAAGTGTAGGAGTTGCGCTTGTGCGTTGAAGGCTTGCTCCTGGGGGACGAAGGGCGGGCATCACGATTCTGTTTGGGGGGGTGGGGCCGTTTCTTATTCGGCGGGGGGAAACTATGGACAGACAGGTCCTCGGGAATTCGTCGGCCGCCCACCATTCAACATCGTCTTCAGCACTAGTGGCGGATTCGTCGTACGGGCAGTCTTCCGCGTCTCCCCAGCGTGGCGACAGACCGGGGCCGGGTTCATTGTCGCCGCTGCGCTCGGGCTCGGAGATGTACGCGTCGAAAGCTGAGTAACCGCGAGGGAGGAGCTGCAGAACGGGCTGACCGTTGATGACGACGATAGGCGGAGCGGGAGGAGCAGGAGGCGCTGGAGGAGCAGGAGGCGCTGGGCGACTCTGCCACTGAGAGTAATCGCGAGTGTTGCCAACAGCAGGTCAGCGGCTAAAGAGGAAGTGAGTGCCTGGAAGGCCCGCCATGGCCTAGGCAGGCCGAGGGAAAACAAGAAAACTGAAAAAAAACGACGAGAATGAGCCTCGTTTGAAACCCTCGCCCGAGACCCCTCCAACTTCGCGGCCTGGGTTCCTCTGCAGGGAAAGGGGGAAAACTGTCAAGATCCCCCCGCAAAGGAGCTGAGGTGGTGAGGTCAATGCCTCGGTGGAGTGGAATCTTGCCGCTTCTGCCAATTGCGTGGTTGTACAGAGTCGTACCTGGCACGGCATGCGACCCTGATTGGGCAGTCGCACCCTAAACCACGTGTGCGCTGGCATGGGCCAGATTCATGTTCGATGAATCTGGCCAGGCCAGCAAGGCGTCATGGGCGTGATTCCACGCCTTGCTGGCCATTTGACGCGCTTTTCATGCACGGTTACGAACGTTCTAGATGTGGATTGAATCCCCTTTTGAAAAAGCTTCAATTTCATGTTAAAACAATACATTTCATTTTTGCCATTTTATAAACGCCGGCGCTTGTAAATTTCCTCGATTATAAGCGCACCCCCTAAAAAACAGTGTTTTTTTATACCCCCAGGGGCGTTACTATCCAGGGGCTGATGGTACAAATTCTTTGCGATGAAAGACCCCTCATCGTTGAGTGATTTGTCGCGCTGTCCAAACTCGCCTAGTTTACCAAGCTCGGTTGAGTGTATGACAAGATAAAACATTCCGATTCGCCGATGCCGGGAATCGAACCCGGATCTTCCGCGTGACAGGGAGAAACTGACCATTATACTACATCGACATGTCGAAATATTATAAAATAAAGTATCTAGTAAATTAAACATTTCATACCAGCGCACGAGAGAGGAGAGAAGGAAAAGGGCGAGAGAACTTGTCGCGGGAAGACGGTCGAGAGAAGGTGGTGATCAGCGAGTCAAGAGGAAGGCAGGCGGGGCATAGTCGGATCCGGGGGCAGCAAGCGGAGAAGGCGGACATAGGATCGATCAGGGGCTAACAGTAGCGCGGGGGAGCACAGGAGCGAGCAGGGGCGCGGGAGTGGAGGGCGGCGATGGGCGACATGGGCGCGGCGCTGCGCGCGGTGGTGGCGGTGGCGGAGCCAAAGGCGAAGGTGGAGGCGTACCGCGCGCTGCTGGCTGACGTCATCTCGCGCAACGACGTGGAGCACGCGAAGCTGTTCGTCGACCACAGTGCGGCCATGGAGGGGAGGGGGAGAACGGGGAGTGGGGGGGTTTGCGGGAAAGGGGGGTGGAGAGGAGAGCGAGGGGGGTTGCGGGAGGCAGTGGGGGGTGGCGAGAATGGGGGAGGAGGGATGCGTGCGTGGGGGAGCGGGGTATGGATGGTGGGTGCGACGATGACTGCTGATGCCAGTAGCGGATTGTGCCTTGGACTCTGGGGGGCGGAGCGAGCGAGTGGTGCTTGTGCGGGGTGCTGCTTGCAATCGTGTCTTGGTGTTCCTTCGTCTTCTTGTGTTCCACTGCAAGAGATCAATCGTGCCTTGGTGTTCCTTCGTCTTCTTGTGTTCCACTGCAAGAGATCAATCGTGCCTTGGTGTTCCTTCGTCTTCTTGTGTTCCACTGCAAGAGATCAATCGTGCCTTGGTGTTCCTTCGTCTTCTTGTGTTCCACTGCAAGAGATCAATCGTGCCTTGGTGTTCCTTCGTCTTCTTGTATTCCACTGCAAGAGATCAATCGTGCCTTGGTGTTCCTTCGTCTTCTTGTGTTCCACTGCAAGAGATCAATCGTGCCTTGGTGTTCCTTCGTCTTCTTGTGTTCCACTGCAAGAGATCAATCGTGCCTTGGTGTTCCTTCGTCTTCTTGTGTTCCACTGCAAGAGATCAATCGTGCCTTGGTGTTCCTTCGTCTTCTTGTGTTCCACTGCAAGAGATCAATCGTGCCTTGGTGTTCCTTCGTCTTCTTGTGTTCCACTGCAAGAGATCAATCGTGCCTTGGTGTTCCTTCGTCTTCTTGTGTTCCACTGCAAGAGATCAATCGTGCCTTGGTGTTCCTTCGTCTTCTTGTGTTCCACTGCAAGAGATCAATCGTGCCTTGGTGTTCCTTCGTCTTCTTGTGTTCCACTGCAAGAGATCAATCGTGCCTTGGTGTTCCTTCGTCTTCTTGTGTTCCACTGCAAGAGATCAATCGTGCCTTGGTGTTCCTTCGTCTTCTTGTGTTCCACTGCAAGAGATCAATCGTGCCTTGGTGTTCCTTCGTCTTCTTGTGTTCCACTGCAAGAGATCAATCGTGCCTTGGTGTTCCTTCCTCTTCTTGTGTTCCACTGCAAGAGATCAATCGTGCCTTGGTGTTCCTTCGTCTTCTTGTGTTCCACTGCAAGAGATCAATCGTGCCTTGGTGTTCCTTCCTCTTCTTGTGTTCCACTGCAAGAGATCAATCGTGCCTTGGTGTTCCTTCGTCTTCTTGTGTTCCACTGCAAGAGATCAATCGTGCCTTGGTGTTCCTTCGTCTTCTTGTGTTCCACTGCAAGAGATCAATCGTGCCTTGGTGTTCCTTCGTCTTCTTGTGTTCCACTGCAAGAGATCAATCGTGCCTTGGTGTTCCTTCGTCTTCTTGTGTTCCACTGCAAGAGATCAATCGTGCCTTGGTGTTCCTTCGTCTTCTTGTGTTCCACTGCAAGAGATCAATCGTGCCTTGGTGTTCCTTCGTCTTCTTGTGTTCCACTGCAAGAGATCAATCGTGCCTTGGTGTTCCTTCGTCTTCTTGTGTTCCACTGCAAGAGATCAATCGTGCCTTGGTGTTCCTTCGTCTTCTTCTGTTCCACTGCAAGAGATCAATCGTGCCTTGGTGTTCCTTCGTCTTCTTCTGTTCCACTGCAAGAGATCAATCGTGCCTTGGTGTTCCTTCGTCTTCTTCTGTTCCACTGCAAGAGATCAATCGTGCCTTGGTGTTCCTTCGTCTTCTTCTGTTCCACTGCAAGAGATCAATCGTGCCTTGGTGTTCCTTCGTCTTCTTCTGTTCCACTGCAAGAGATCAATCGTGCCTTGGTGTTCCTTCGTCTTCTTCTGTTCCACTGCAAGAGATCAATCGTGCCTTGGTGTTCCTTCGTCTTCTTCTGTTCCACTGCAAGAGATCAATCGTGCCTTGGTGTTCCTTCGTCTTCTTCTGTTCCACTGCAAGAGATCAATCGTGCCTTGGTGTTCCTTCGTCTTCTTCTGTTCCACTGCAAGAGATCAATCGTGCCTTGGTGTTCCTTCGTCTTCTTCTGTTCCACTGCAAGAGATCAATCGTGCCTTGGTGTTCCTTCGTCTTCTTCTGTTCCACTGCAAGAGATCAATCGTGCCTTGGTGTTCCTTCGTCTTCTTCTGTTCCACTGCAAGAGATCAATCGTGCCTTGGTGTTCCTTCGTCTTCTTCTGTTCCACTGCAAGAGATCAATCGTGCCTTGGTGTTCCTTCGTCTTCTTCTGTTCCACTGCAAGAGATCAATCGTGCCTTGGTGTTCCTTCGTCTTCTTCTGTTCCACTGCAAGAGATCAATCGTGCCTTGGTGTTCCTTCGTCTTCTTCTGTTCCACTGCAAGAGATCAATCGTGCCTTGGTGTTCCTTCGTCTTCTTCTGTTCCACTGCAAGAGATCAATCGTGCCTTGGTGTTCCTTCGTCTTCTTCTGTTCCACTGCAAGAGATCAATCGTGCCTTGGTGTTCCTTCGTCTTCTTCTGTTCCACTGCAAGAGATCAATCGTGCCTTGGTGTTCCTTCGTCTTCTTCTGTTCCACTGCAAGAGATCAATCGTGCCTTGGTGTTCCTTCGTCTTCTTGTGTTCCACTGCAAGAGATCAATCGTGCCTTGGTGTTCCTTCGTCTTCTTCTGTTCCACTGCAAGAGATCAATCGTGCCTTGGTGTTCCTTCGTCTTCTTCTGTTCCACTGCAAGAGATCAATCGTGCCTTGGTGTTCCTTCGTCTTCTTCTGTTCCACTGCAAGAGATCAATCGTGCCTTGGTGTTCCTTCGTCTTCTTCTGTTCCACTGCAAGAGATCAATCGTGCCTTGGTGTTCCTTCGTCTTCTTCTGTTCCACTGCAAGAGATCAATCGTGCCTTGGTGTTCCTTCGTCTTCTTCTGTTCCACTGCAAGAGATCAATCGTGCCTTGGTGTTCCTTCGTCTTCTTCTGTTCCACTGCAAGAGATCAATCGTGCCTTGGTGTTCCTTCGTCTTCTTCTGTTCCACTGCAAGAGATCAATCGTGCCTTGGTGTTCCTTCGTCTTCTTCTGTTCCACTGCAAGAGATCAATCGTGCCTTGGTGTTCCTTCGTCTTCTTCTGTTCCACTGCAAGAGATCAATCGTGCCTTGGTGTTCCTTCGTCTTCTTCTGTTCCACTGCAAGAGATCAATCGTGCCTTGGTGTTCCTTCGTCTTCTTCTGTTCCACTGCAAGAGATCAATCGTGCCTTGGTGTTCCTTCGTCTTCTTCTGTTCCACTGCAAGAGATCAATCGTGCCTTGGTGTTCCTTCGTCTTCTTCTGTTCCACTGCAAGAGATCAATCGTGCCTTGGTGTTCCTTCGTCTTCTTGTGTTCCACTGCAAGAGATCAATCGTGCCTTGGTGTTCCTTCGTCTTCTTGTGTTCCACTGCAAGAGATCAATCGTGCCTTGGTGTTCCTTCGTCTTCTTGTGTTCCACTGCAAGAGATCAATCGTGCCTTGGTGTTCCTTCGTCTTCTTGTGTTCCACTGCAAGAGATCAATCGTGCCTTGGTGTTCCTTCGTCTTCTTCTGTTCCACTGCAAGAGATCAATCGTGCCTTGGTGTTCCTTCGTCTTCTTCTGTTCCACTGCAAGAGATCAATCGTGCCTTGGTGTTCCTTCGTCTTCTTGTGTTCCACTGCAAGAGATCAATCGTGCCTTGGTGTTCCTTCGTCTTCTTCTGTTCCACTGCAAGAGATCAATCGTGCCTTGGTGTTCCTTCGTCTTCTTCTGTTCCACTGCAAGAGATCAATCGTGCCTTGGTGTTCCTTCGTCTTCTTCTGTTCCACTGCAAGAGATCAATCGTGCCTTGGTGTTCCTTCGTCTTCTTCTGTTCCACTGCAAGAGATCAATCGTGCCTTGGTGTTCCTTCGTCTTCTTCTGTTCCACTGCAAGAGATCAATCGTGCCTTGGTGTTCCTTCGTCTTCTTCTGTTCCACTGCAAGAGATCAATCGTGCCTTGGTGTTCCTTCGTCTTCTTCTGTTCCACTGCAAGAGATCAATCGTGCCTTGGTGTTCCTTCGTCTTCTTCTGTTCCACTGCAAGAGATCAATCGTGCCTTGGTGTTCCTTCGTCTTCTTCTGTTCCACTGCAAGAGATCAATCGTGCCTTGGTGTTCCTTCGTCTTCTTCTGTTCCACTGCAAGAGATCAATCGTGCCTTGGTGTTCCTTCGTCTTCTTCTGTTCCACTGCAAGAGATCAATCGTGCCTTGGTGTTCCTTCGTCTTCTTCTGTTCCACTGCAAGAGATCAATCGTGCCTTGGTGTTCCTTCGTCTTCTTCTGTTCCACTGCAAGAGATCAATCGTGCCTTGGTGTTCCTTCGTCTTCTTGTGTTCCACTGCAAGAGATCAATCGTGCCTTGGTGTTCCTTCGTCTTCTTGTGTTCCACTGCAAGAGATCAATCGTGCCTTGGTGTTCCTTCGTCTTCTTGTGTTCCACTGCAAGAGATCAATCGTGCCTTGGTGTTCCTTCGTCTTCTTGTGTTCCACTGCAAGAGATCAATCGTGCCTTGGTGTTCCTTCGTCTTCTTGTGTTCCACTGCAAGAGATCAATCGTGCCTTGGTGTTCCTTCGTCTTCTTGTGTTCCACTGCAAGAGATCAATCGTGCCTTGGTGTTCCTTCGTCTACTTGTGTTCCACTGCAAGAGATCAATCGTGCCTTGGTGTTCCTTCGTCTTCTTGTGTTCCACTGCAAGAGATCAATCGTGCCTTGGTGTTCCTTCGTCTTCTTGTGTTCCACTGCAAGAGATCAATCGTGCCTTGGTGTTCCTTCGTCTTCTTCTGTTCCACTGCAAGAGATCAATCGTGCCTTGGTGTTCCTTCGTCTTCTTGTGTTCCACTGCAAGAGATCAATCGTGCCTTGGTGTTCCTTCGTCTTCTTCTGTTCCACTGCAAGAGATCAATCGTGCCTTGGTGTTCCTTCGTCTTCTTCTGTTCCACTGCAAGAGATCAATCGTGCCTTGGTGTTCCTTCGTCTTCTTCTGTTCCACTGCAAGAGATCAATCGTGCCTTGGTGTTCCTTCGTCTTCTTCTGTTCCACTGCAAGAGATCAATCGTGCCTTGGTGTTCCTTCGTCTTCTTGTGTTCCACTGCAAGAGATCAATCGTGCCTTGGTGTTCCTTCGTCTTCTTGTGTTCCACTGCAAGAGATCAATCGTGCCTTGGTGTTCCTTCGTCTTCTTGTGTTCCACTGCAAGAGATCAATCGTGCCTTGGTGTTCCTTCGTCTTCTTGTGTTCCACTGCAAGAGATCAATCGTGCCTTGGTGTTCCTTCGTCTTCTTGTGTTCCACTGCAAGAGATCAATCGTGCCTTGGTGTTCCTTCGTCTTCTTGTGTTCCACTGCAAGAGATCAATCGTGCCTTGGTGTTCCTTCGTCTTCTTGTGTTCCACTGCAAGAGATCAATCGTGCCTTGGTGTTCCTTCGTCTTCTTCTGTTCCACTGCAAGAGATCAATCGTGCCTTGGTGTTCCTTCGTCTTCTTCTGTTCCACTGCAAGAGATCAATCGTGCCTTGGTGTTCCTTCGTCTTCTTCTGTTCCACTGCAAGAGATCAATCGTGCCTTGGTGTTCCTTCGTCTTCTTCTGTTCCACTGCAAGAGATCAATCGTGCCTTGGTGTTCCTTCGTCTTCTTCTGTTCCACTGCAAGAGATCAATCGTGCCTTGGTGTTCCTTCGTCTTCTTCTGTTCCACTGCAAGAGATCAATCGTGCCTTGGTGTTCCTTCGTCTTCTTCTGTTCCACTGCAAGAGATCAATCGTGCCTTGGTGTTCCTTCGTCTTCTTCTGTTCCACTGCAAGAGATCAATCGTGCCTTGGTGTTCCTTCGTCTTCTTCTGTTCCACTGCAAGAGATCAATCGTGCCTTGGTGTTCCTTCGTCTTCTTCTGTTCCACTGCAAGAGATCAATCGTGCCTTGGTGTTCCTTCGTCTTCTTCTGTTCCACTGCAAGAGATCAATCGTGCCTTGGTGTTCCTTCGTCTTCTTCTGTTCCACTGCAAGAGATCAATCGTGCCTTGGTGTTCCTTCGTCTTCTTCTGTTCCACTGCAAGAGATCAATCGTGCCTTGGTGTTCCTTCGTCTTCTTCTGTTCCACTGCAAGAGATCAATCGTGCCTTGGTGTTCCTTCGTCTTCTTCTGTTCCACTGCAAGAGATCAATCGTGCCTTGGTGTTCCTTCGTCTTCTTCTGTTCCACTGCAAGAGATCAATCGTGCCTTGGTGTTCCTTCGTCTTCTTCTGTTCCACTGCAAGAGATCAATCGTGCCTTGGTGTTCCTTCGTCTTCTTCTGTTCCACTGCAAGAGATCAATCGTGCCTTGGTGTTCCTTCGTCTTCTTCTGTTCCACTGCAAGAGATCAATCGTGCCTTGGTGTTCCTTCGTCTTCTTCTGTTCCACTGCAAGAGATCAATCGTGCCTTGGTGTTCCTTCGTCTTCTTCTGTTCCACTGCAAGAGATCAATCGTGCCTTGGTGTTCCTTCGTCTTCTTCTGTTCCACTGCAAGAGATCAATCGTGCCTTGGTGTTCCTTCGTCTTCTTCTGTTCCACTGCAAGAGATCAATCGTGCCTTGGTGTTCCTTCGTCTTCTTCTGTTCCACTGCAAGAGATCAATCGTGCCTTGGTGTTCCTTCGTCTTCTTCTGTTCCACTGCAAGAGATCAATCGTGCCTTGGTGTTCCTTCGTCTTCTTCTGTTCCACTGCAAGAGATCAATCGTGCCTTGGTGTTCCTTCGTCTTCTTCTGTTCCACTGCAAGAGATCAATCGTGCCTTGGTGTTCCTTCGTCTTCTTCTGTTCCACTGCAAGAGATCAATCGTGCCTTGGTGTTCCTTCGTCTTCTTCTGTTCCACTGCAAGAGATCAATCGTGCCTTGGTGTTCCTTCGTCTTCTTCTGTTCCACTGCAAGAGATCAATCGTGCCTTGGTGTTCCTTCGTCTTCTTCTGTTCCACTGCAAGAGATCAATCGTGCCTTGGTGTTCCTTCGTCTTCTTCTGTTCCACTGCAAGAGATCAATCGTGCCTTGGTGTTCCTTCGTCTTCTTCTGTTCCACTGCAAGAGATCAAATCGTGCCTTGGTGTTCCTTCGTCTTCTTCTGTTCCACTGCAAGAGATCAATCGTGCCTTGGTGTTCCTTCGTCTTCTTCTGTTCCACTGCAAGAGATCAATCGTGCCTTGGTGTTCCTTCGTCTTCTTCTGTTCCACTGCAAGAGATCAATCGTGCCTTGGTGTTCCTTCGTCTTCTTCTGTTCCACTGCAAGAGATCAATCGTGCCTTGGTGTTCCTTCGTCTTCTTCTGTTCCACTGCAAGAGATCAATCGTGCCTTGGTGTTCCTTCGTCTTCTTCTGTTCCACTGCAAGAGATCAATCGTGCCTTGGTGTTCCTTCGTCTTCTTCTGTTCCACTGCAAGAGATCAATCGTGCCTTGGTGTTCCTTCGTCTTCTTCTGTTCCACTGCAAGAGATCAATCGTGCCTTGGTGTTCCTTCGTCTTCTTCTGTTCCACTGCAAGAGATCAATCGTGCCTTGGTGTTCCTTCGTCTTCTTCTGTTCCACTGCAAGAGATCAATCGTGCCTTGGTGTTCCTTCGTCTTCTTCTGTTCCACTGCAAGAGATCAATCGTGCCTTGGTGTTCCTTCGTCTTCTTCTGTTCCACTGCAAGAGATCAATCGTGCCTTGGTGTTCCTTCGTCTTCTTCTGTTCCACTGCAAGAGATCAATCGTGCCTTGGTGTTCCTTCGTCTTCTTCTGTTCCACTGCAAGAGATCAATCGTGCCTTGGTGTCCTTCGTCTTCTTCTGTTCCACTGCAAGAGATCAATCGTGCCTTGGTGTCCTTCGTCTTCTTCTGTTCCACTGCAAGAGATCAATCGTGCCTTGGTGTTCCTTCGTCTTCTTCTGTTCCACTGCAAGAGATCAATCGTGCCTTGGTGTTCCTTCGTCTTCTTCTGTTCCACTGCAAGAGATCAATCGTGCCTTGGTGTTCCTTCGTCTTCTTCTGTTCCACTGCAAGAGATCAATCGTGCCTTGGTGTTCCTTCGTCTTCTTCTGTTCCACTGCAAGAGATCAATCGTGCCTTGGTGTTCCTTCGTCTTCTTCTGTTCCACTGCAAGAGATCAATCGTGCCTTGGTGCTCCTTCGTCTTCTTCTGTTCCACTGCAAGAGATCAATCGTGCCTTGGTGTTCCTTCGTCTTCATCTGTTCCACTGCAAGAGATCAATCGTGCCTTGGTGTTCCTTCGTCTTCTTCTGTTCCACTGCAAGAGATCAATCGTGCCTTGGTGTTCCTTCGTCTTCTTCTGTTCCACTGCAAGAGATCAATCGTGCCTTGGTGTTCCTTCGTCTTCTTCTGTTCCACTGCAAGAGATCAATCGTGCCTTGGTGTTCCTTCGTCTTCTTCTGTTCCACTGCAAGAGATCAATCGTGCCTTGGTGTTCCTTCGTCTTCTTCTGTTCCACTGCAAGAGATCAATCGTGCCTTGGTGTTCCTTCGTCTTCTTCTGTTCCACTGCAAGAGATCAATCGTGCCTTGGTGTTCCTTCGTCTTCTTCTGTTCCACTGCAAGAGATCAATCGTGCCTTGGTGTTCCTTCGTCTTCTTCTGTTCCACTGCAAGAGATCAATCGTGCCTTGGTGTTCCTTCGTCTTCTTGTGTTCCACTGCAAGAGATCAATCGTGTCTTGGTGTTCCTTCGTCTTCTTGTGTTCCACTGCAAGAGATCAATCGTGTCTTGGTGTTCCTTCGTCTTCTTGTGTTCCACTGCAAGAGATCAATCGTGTCTTGGTGTTCCTTCGTCTTCTTGTGTTCCACTGCAAGAGATCAATCGTGTCTTGGTGTTCCTTCGTCTTCTTGTGTTCCACTGCAAGAGATCAATCGTGTCTTGGTGTTCCTTCGTCTTCTTGTGTTCCACTGCAAGAGATCAATCGTGTCTTGGTGTTCCTTCGTCTTCTTGTGTTCCACTGCAAGAGATCAATCGTGTCTTGGTGTTCCTTCGTCTTCTTGTGTTCCACTGCAAGAGATCAATCGTGTCTTGGTGTTCCTTCGTCTTCTTGTGTTCCACTGCAAGAGATCAATCGTGTCTTGGTGTTCCTTCGTCTTCTTGTGTTCCACTGCAAGAGATCAATCGTGTCTTGGTGTTCCTTCGTCTTCTTGTGTTCCACTGCAAGAGATCAATCGTGTCTTGGTGTTCCTTCGTCTTCTTGTGTTCCACTGCAAGAGATCAATCGTGTCTTGGTGTTCCTTCGTCTTCTTGTGTTCCACTGCAAGAGATCAATCGTGTCTTGGTGTTCCTTCGTCTTCTTGTGTTCCACTGCAAGAGATCAATCGTGTCTTGGTGTTCCTTCGTCTTCTTGTGTTCCACTGCAAGAGATCAATCGTGTCTTGGTGTTCCTTCGTCTTCTTGTGTTCCACTGCAAGAGATCAATCGTGTCTTGGTGTTCCTTCGTCTTCTTGTGTTCCACTGCAAGAGATCAATCGTGTCTTGGTGTTCCTTCGTCTTCTTGTGTTCCACTGCAAGAGATCAATCGTGTCTTGGTGTTCCTTCGTCTTCTTGTGTTCCACTGCAAGAGATCAATCGTGTCTTGGTGTTCCTTCGTCTTCTTGTGTTCCACTGCAAGAGATCAATCGTGTCTTGGTGTTCCTTCGTCTTCTTGTGTTCCACTGCAAGAGATCAATCGTGTCTTGGTGTTCCTTCGTCTTCTTGTGTTCCACTGCAAGAGATCAATCGTGTCTTGGTGTTCCTTCGTCTTCTTGTGTTCCACTGCAAGAGATCAATCGTGTCTTGGTGTTCCTTCGTCTTCTTGTGTTCCACTGCAAGAGATCAATCGTGTCTTGGTGTTCCTTCGTCTTCTTGTGTTCCACTGCAAGAGATCAATCGTGTCTTGGTGTTCCTTCGTCTTCTTGTGTTCCACTGCAAGAGATCAATCGTGTCTTGGTGTTCCTTCGTCTTCTTGTGTTCCACTGCAAGAGATCAATCGTGTCTTGGTGTTCCTTCGTCTTCTTGTGTTCCACTGCAAGAGATCAATCGTGTCTTGGTGTTCCTTCGTCTTCTTGTGTTCCACTGCAAGAGATCAATCGTGTCTTGGTGTTCCTTCGTCTTCTTGTGTTCCACTGCAAGAGATCAATCGTGTCTTGGTGTTCCTTCGTCTTCTTGTGTTCCACTGCAAGAGATCAATCGTGTCTTGGTGTTCCTTCGTCTTCTTGTGTTCCACTGCAAGAGATCAATCGTGTCTTGGTGTTCCTTCGTCTTCTTGTGTTCCACTGCAAGAGATCAATCGTGTCTTGGTGTTCCTTCGTCTTCTTGTGTTCCACTGCAAGAGATCAATCGTGTCTTGGTGTTCCTTCGTCTTCTTGTGTTCCACTGCAAGAGATCAATCGTGTCTTGGTGTTCCTTCGTCTTCGTGTGTTCCACTGCAAGAGATCAATCGTGTCTTGGTGTTCCTTCGTCTTCGTGTGTTCCACTGCAAGAGATCAATCGTGTCTTGGTGTTCCTTCGTCTTCGTGTGTTCCACTGCAAGAGATCAATCGTGTCTTGGTGTTCCTTCGTCTTCGTGTGTTCCACTGCAAGAGATCAATCGTGTCTTCGTGTGTTCCACTGCAAGAGATCAATCGTGTCTTGGTGTTCCTTCGTCTTCGTGTGTTCCACTGCAAGAGATCAATCGTGTCTTGGTGTTCCTTCGTCTTCTTGTGTTCCACTGCAAGAGATCAATCGTGTCTTGGTGTTCCTTCGTCTTCTTGTGTTCCACTGCAAGAGATCAATCGTGTCTTGGTGTTCCTTCGTCTTCTTGTGTTCCACTGCAAGAGATCAATCGTGTCTTGGTGTTCCTTCGTCTTCTTGTGTTCCACTGCAAGAGATCAATCGTGTCTTGGTGTTCCTTCGTCTTCTTGTGTTCCACTGCAAGAGATCAATCGTGTCTTGGTGTTCCTTCGTCTTCTTGTGTTCCACTGCAAGAGATCAATCGTGTCTTGGTGTTCCTTCGTCTTCTTGTGTTCCACTGCAAGAGATCAATCGTGTCTTGGTGTTCCTTCGTCTTCTTGTGTTCCACTGCAAGAGATCAATCGTGTCTTGGTGTTCCTTCGTCTTCTTGTGTTCCACTGCAAGAGATCAATCGTGTCTTGGTGTTCCTTCGTCTTCTTGTGTTCCACTGCAAGAGATCAATCGTGTCTTGGTGTTCCTTCGTCTTCTTGTGTTCCACTGCAAGAGATCAATCGTGTCTTGGTGTTCCTTCGTCTTCTTGTGTTCCACTGCAAGAGATCAATCGTGTCTTGGTGTTCCTTCGTCTTCTTGTGTTCCACTGCAAGAGATCAATCGTGTCTTGGTGTTCCTTCGTCTTCTTGTGTTCCACTGCAAGAGATCAATCGTGTCTTGGTGTTCCTTCGTCTTCTTGTGTTCCACTGCAAGAGATCAATCGTGTCTTGGTGTTCCTTCGTCTTCTTGTGTTCCACTGCAAGAGATCAATCGTGTCTTGGTGTTCCTTCGTCTTCTTGTGTTCCACTGCAAGAGATCAATCGTGTCTTGGTGTTCCTTCGTCTTCTTGTGTTCCACTGCAAGAGATCAATCGTGTCTTGGTGTTCCTTCGTCTTCTTGTGTTCCACTGCAAGAGATCAATCGTGTCTTGGTGTTCCTTCGTCTTCTTGTGTTCCACTGCAAGAGATCAATCGTGTCTTGGTGTTCCTTCGTCTTCTTGTGTTCCACTGCAAGAGATCAATCGTGTCTTGGTGTTCCTTCGTCTTCTTGTGTTCCACTGCAAGAGATCAATCGTGTCTTGGTGTTCCTTCGTCTTCTTGTGTTCCACTGCAAGAGATCAATCGTGTCTTGGTGTTCCTTCGTCTTCTTGTGTTCCACTGCAAGAGATCAATCGTGTCTTGGTGTTCCTTCGTCTTCTTGTGTTCCACTGCAAGAGATCAATCGTGTCTTGGTGTTCCTTCGTCTTCTTGTGTTCCACTGCAAGAGATCAATCGTGTCTTGGTGTTCCTTCGTCTTCTTGTGTTCCACTGCAAGAGATCAATCGTGTCTTGGTGTTCCTTCGTCTTCTTGTGTTCCACTGCAAGAGATCAATCGTGTCTTGGTGTTCCTTCGTCTTCTTGTGTTCCACTGCAAGAGATCAATCGTGTCTTGGTGTTCCTTCGTCTTCTTGTGTTCCACTGCAAGAGATCAATCGTGTCTTGGTGTTCCTTCGTCTTCTTGTGTTCCACTGCAAGAGATCAATCGTGTCTTGGTGTTCCTTCGTCTTCTTGTGTTCCACTGCAAGAGATCAATCGTGTCTTGGTGTTCCTTCGTCTTCTTGTGTTCCACTGCAAGAGATCAATCGTGTCTTGGTGTTCCTTCGTCTTCTTGTGTTCCACTGCAAGAGATCAATCGTGTCTTGGTGTTCCTTCGTCTTCTTGTGTTCCACTGCAAGAGATCAATCGTGTCTTGGTGTTCCTTCGTCTTCTTGTGTTCCACTGCAAGAGATCAATCGTGTCTTGGTGTTCCTTCGTCTTCTTGTGTTCCACTGCAAGAGATCAATCGTGTCTTGGTGTTCCTTCGTCTTCTTGTGTTCCACTGCAAGAGATCAATCGTGTCTTGGTGTTCCTTCGTCTTCTTGTGTTCCACTGCAAGAGATCAATCGTGTCTTGGTGTTCCTTCGTCTTCTTGTGTTCCACTGCAAGAGATCAATCGTGTCTTGGTGTTCCTTCGTCTTCTTGTGTTCCACTGCAAGAGATCAATCGTGTCTTGGTGTTCCTTCGTCTTCTTGTGTTCCACTGCAAGAGATCAATCGTGTCTTGGTGTTCCTTCGTCTTCTTGTGTTCCACTGCAAGAGATCAATCGTGTCTTGGTGTTCCTTCGTCTTCTTGTGTTCCACTGCAAGAGATCAATCGTGTCTTGGTGTTCCTTCGTCTTCTTGTGTTCCACTGCAAGAGATCAATCGTGTCTTGGTGTTCCTTCGTCTTCTTGTGTTCCACTGCAAGAGATCAATCGTGTCTTGGTGTTCCTTCGTCTTCTTGTGTTCCACTGCAAGAGATCAATCGTGTCTTGGTGTTCCTTCGTCTTCTTGTGTTCCACTGCAAGAGATCAATCGTGTCTTGGTGTTCCTTCGTCTTCTTGTGTTCCACTGCAAGAGATCAATCGTGTCTTGGTGTTCCTTCGTCTTCTTGTGTTCCACTGCAAGAGATCAATCGTGTCTTGGTGTTCCTTCGTCTTCTTGTGTTCCACTGCAAGAGATCAATCGTGTCTTGGTGTTCCTTCGTCTTCTTGTGTTCCACTGCAAGAGATCAATCGTGTCTTGGTGTTCCTTCGTCTTCTTGTGTTCCACTGCAAGAGATCAATCGTGTCTTGGTGTTCCTTCGTCTTCTTGTGTTCCACTGCAAGAGATCAATCGTGTCTTGGTGTTCCTTCGTCTTCTTGTGTTCCACTGCAAGAGATCAATCGTGTCTTGGTGTTCCTTCGTCTTCGTGTGTTCCACTGCAAGAGATCAATCGTGTCTTGGTGTTCCTTCGTCTTCGTGTGTTCCACTGCAAGAGATCAATCGTGTCTTGGTGTTCCTTCGTCTTCGTGTGTTCCACTGCAAGAGATCAATCGTGTCTTGGTGTTCCTTCGTCTTCGTGTGTTCCACTGCAAGAGATCAATCGTGTCTTGGTGTTCCTTCGTCTTCGTGTGTTCCACTGCAAGAGATCAATCGTGTCTTGGTGTTCCTTCGTCTTCGTGTGTTCCACTGCAAGAGATCAATCGTGTCTTGGTGTTCCTTCGTCTTCGTGTGTTCCACTGCAAGAGATCAATCGTGTCTTGGTGTTCCTTCGTCTTCGTGTGTTCCACTGCAAGAGATCAATCGTGTCTTGGTGTTCCTTCGTCTTCTTGTGTTCCACTGCAAGAGATCAATCGTGTCTTGGTGTTCCTTCGTCTTCGTGTGTTCCACTGCAAGAGATCAATCGTGTCTTGGTGTTCCTTCGTCTTCGTGTGTTCCACTGCAAGAGATCAATCGTGTCTTGGTGTTCCTTCGTCTTCTTGTGTTCCACTGCAAGAGATCAATCGTGTCTTGGTGTTCCTTCGTCTTCGTGTGTTCCACTGCAAGAGATCAATCGTGTCTTGGTGTTCCTTCGTCTTCTTGTGTTCCACTGCAAGAGATCAATCGTGTCTTGGTGTTCCTTCGTCTTCTTGTGTTCCACTGCAAGAGATCAATCGTGTCTTGGTGTTCCTTCGTCTTCTTGTGTTCCACTGCAAGAGATCAATCGTGTCTTGGTGTTCCTTCGTCTTCTTGTGTTCCACTGCAAGAGATCAATCGTGTCTTGGTGTTCCTTCGTCTTCTTGTGTTCCACTGCAAGAGATCAATCGTGTCTTGGTGTTCCTTCGTCTTCTTGTGTTCCACTGCAAGAGATCAATCGTGTCTTGGTGTTCCTTCGTCTTCTTGTGTTCCACTGCAAGAGATCAATCGTGTCTTGGTGTTCCTTCGTCTTCTTGTGTTCCACTGCAAGAGATCAATCGTGTCTTGGTGTTCCTTCGTCTTCTTGTGTTCCACTGCAAGAGATCAATCGTGTCTTGGTGTTCCTTCGTCTTCTTGTGTTCCACTGCAAGAGATCAATCGTGTCTTGGTGTTCCTTCGTCTTCTTGTGTTCCACTGCAAGAGATCAATCGTGTCTTGGTGTTCCTTCGTCTTCTTGTGTTCCACTGCAAGAGATCAATCGTGTCTTGGTGTTCCTTCGTCTTCTTGTGTTCCACTGCAAGAGATCAATCGTGTCTTGGTGTTCCTTCGTCTTCTTGTGTTCCACTGCAAGAGATCAATCGTGTCTTGGTGTTCCTTCGTCTTCTTGTGTTCCACTGCAAGAGATCAATCGTGTCTTGGTGTTCCTTCGTCTTCTTGTGTTCCACTGCAAGAGATCAATCGTGTCTTGGTGTTCCTTCGTCTTCTTGTGTTCCACTGCAAGAGATCAATCGTGTCTTGGTGTTCCTTCGTCTTCTTGTGTTCCACTGCAAGAGATCAATCGTGTCTTGGTGTTCCTTCGTCTTCTTGTGTTCCACTGCAAGAGATCAATCGTGTCTTGGTGTTCCTTCGTCTTCTTGTGTTCCACTGCAAGAGATCAATCGTGTCTTGGTGTTCCCTTCGTCTTCTTGTGTTCCACTGCAAGAGATCAATCGTGTCTTGGTGTTCCTCGTCTTCTTGTGTTCCACTGCAAGAGATCAATCGTGTCTTGGTGTTCCCTCGTCTTCTTGTGTTCCACTGCAAGAGATCAATCGTGTCTTGGTGTTCCCTCGTCTTCTTGTGTTCCACTGCAAGAGATCAATCGTGTCTTGGTGTTCCCTCGTCTTCTTGTGTTCCACTGCAAGAGATCAATCGTGTCTTGGTGTTCCCTCGTCTTCTTGTGTTCCACTGCAAGAGATCAATCGTGTCTTGGTGTTCCCTCGTCTTCTTGTGTTCCACTGCAAGAGATCAATCGTGTCTTGGTGTTCCCTCGTCTTCTTGTGTTCCACTGCAAGAGATCAATCGTGTCTTGGTGTTCCCTCGTCTTCTTGTGTTCCACTGCAAGAGATCAATCGTGTCTTGGTGTTCCCTCGTCTTCTTGTGTTCCACTGCAAGAGATCAATCGTGTCTTGGTGTTCCCTCGTCTTCTTGTGTTCCACTGCAAGAGATCAATCGTGTCTTGGTGTTCCCTCGTCTTCTTGTGTTCCACTGCAAGAGATCAATCGTGTCTTGGTGTTCCCTCGTCTTCTTGTGTTCCACTGCAAGAGATCAATCGTGTCTTGGTGTTCCTTCGTCTTCTTGTGTTCCACTGCAAGAGATCAATCGTGTCTTGGTGTTCCCTCGTCTTCTTGTGTTCCACTGCAAGAGATCAATCGTGTCTTGGTGTTCCCTTCGTCTTCTTGTGTTCCACTGCAAGAGATCAATCGTGTCTTGGTGTTCCTCGTCTTCTTGTGTTCCACTGCAAGAGATCAATCGTGTCTTGGTGTTCCCTTCGTCTTCTTGTGTTCCACTGCAAGAGATCAATCGTGTCTTGGTGTTCCTTCGTCTTCTTGTGTTCCACTGCAAGAGATCAATCGTGTCTTGGTGTTCCTTCGTCTTCTTGTGTTCCACTGCAAGAGATCAATCGTGTCTTGGTGTTCCTTCGTCTTCTTGTGTTCCACTGCAAGAGATCAATCGTGTCTTGGTGTTCCTTCGTCTTCTTGTGTTCCACTGCAAGAGATCAATCGTGTCTTGGTGTTCCTTCGTCTTCTTGTGTTCCACTGCAAGAGATCAATCGTGTCTTGGTGTTCCTTCGTCTTCTTGTGTTCCACTGCAAGAGATCAATCGTGTCTTGGTGTTCCTTCGTCTTCTTGTGTTCCACTGCAAGAGATCAATCGTGTCTTGGTGTTCCTTCGTCTTCTTGTGTTCCACTGCAAGAGATCAATCGTGTCTTGGTGTTCCTTCGTCTTCTTGTGTTCCACTGCAAGAGATCAATCGTGTCTTGGTGTTCCTTCGTCTTCTTGTGTTCCACTGCAAGAGATCAATCGTGTCTTGGTGTTCCTTCGTCTTCTTGTGTTCCACTGCAAGAGATCAATCGTGTCTTGGTGTTCCTTCGTCTTCTTGTGTTCCACTGCAAGAGATCAATCGTGTCTTGGTGTTCCTTCGTCTTCTTGTGTTCCACTGCAAGAGATCAATCGTGTCTTGGTGTTCCTTCGTCTTCTTGTGTTCCACTGCAAGAGATCAATCGTGTCTTGGTGTTCCTTCGTCTTCTTGTGTTCCACTGCAAGAGATCAATCGTGTCTTGGTGTTCCTTCGTCTTCTTGTGTTCCACTGCAAGAGATCAATCGTGTCTTGGTGTTCCTTCGTCTTCTTGTGTTCCACTGCAAGAGATCAATCGTGTCTTGGTGTTCCTTCGTCTTCTTGTGTTCCACTGCAAGAGATCAATCGTGTCTTGGTGTTCCTTCGTCTTCTTGTGTTCCACTGCAAGAGATCAATCGTGTCTTGGTGTTCCTTCGTCTTCTTGTGTTCCACTGCAAGAGATCAATCGTGTCTTGGTGTTCCTTCGTCTTCTTGTGTTCCACTGCAAGAGATCAATCGTGTCTTGGTGTTCCTTCGTCTTCTTGTGTTCCACTGCAAGAGATCAATCGTGTCTTGGTGTTCCTTCGTCTTCTTGTGTTCCACTGCAAGAGATCAATCGTGTCTTGGTGTTCCTTCGTCTTCTTGTGTTCCACTGCAAGAGATCAATCGTGTCTTGGTGTTCCTTCGTCTTCTTGTGTTCCACTGCAAGAGATCAATCGTGTCTTGGTGTTCCTTCGTCTTCTTGTGTTCCACTGCAAGAGATCAATCGTGTCTTGGTGTTCCTTCGTCTTCTTGTGTTCCACTGCAAGAGATCAATCGTGTCTTGGTGTTCCTTCGTCTTCTTGTGTTCCACTGCAAGAGATCAATCGTGTCTTGGTGTTCCTTCGTCTTCTTGTGTTCCACTGCAAGAGATCAATCGTGTCTTGGTGTTCCTTCGTCTTCTTGTGTTCCACTGCAAGAGATCAATCGTGTCTTGGTGTTCCTTCGTCTTCTTGTGTTCCACTGCAAGAGATCAATCGTGTCTTGGTGTTCCTTCGTCTTCTTGTGTTCCACTGCAAGAGATCAATCGTGTCTTGGTGTTCCTTCGTCTTCTTGTGTTCCACTGCAAGAGATCAATCGTGTCTTGGTGTTCCTTCGTCTTCTTGTGTTCCACTGCAAGAGATCAATCGTGTCTTGGTGTTCCTTCGTCTTCTTGTGTTCCACTGCAAGAGATCAATCGTGTCTTGGTGTTCCTTCGTCTTCTTGTGTTCCACTGCAAGAGATCAATCGTGTCTTGGTGTTCCTTCGTCTTCTTGTGTTCCACTGCAAGAGATCAATCGTGTCTTGGTGTTCCTTCGTCTTCTTGTTCCACTGCAAGAGATCAATCGTGTCTTGGTGTTCCTTCGTCTTCTTGTGTTCCACTGCAAGAGATCAATCGTGTCTTGGTGTTCCTTCGTCTTCTTGTGTTCCACTGCAAGAGATCAATCGTGTCTTGGTGTTCCTTCGTCTTCTTCTGTTCCACTGCAAGAGATCAATCGTGTCTTGGTGTTCCTTCGTCTTCTTCTGTTCCACTGCAAGAGATCAATCGTGTCTTGGTGTTCCTTCGTCTTCTTCTGTTCCACTGCAAGAGATCAATCGTGTCTTGGTGTTCCTTCGTCTTCTTCTGTTCCACTGCAAGAGATCAATCGTGTCTTGGTGTTCCTTCGTCTTCTTCTGTTCCACTGCAAGAGATCAATCGTGTCTTGGTGTTCCTTCGTCTTCTTGTGTTCCACTGCAAGAGATCAATCGTGTCTTGGTGTTCCTTCGTCTTCTTCTGTTCCACTGCAAGAGATCAATCGTGTCTTGGTGCTCCTTCGTCTTCTTCTGTTCCACTGCAAGAGATCAATCGTGTCTTGGTGCTCCTTCGTCTTCTTCTGTTCCACTGCAAGAGATCAATCGTGTCTTGGTGCTCCTTCGTCTTCTTCTGTTCCACTGCAAGAGATCAATCGTGTCTTGGTGCTCCTTCGTCTTCTTCTGTTCCACTGCAAGAGATCAATCGTGTCTTGGTGCTCCTTCGTCTTCTTCTGTTCCACTGCAAGAGATCAATCGTGTCTTGGTGCTCCTTCGTCTTCTTCTGTTCCACTGCAAGAGATCAATCGTGTCTTGGTGCTCCTTCGTCTTCTTCTGTTCCACTGCAAGAGATCAATCGTGTCTTGGTGCTCCTTCGTCTTCTTCTGTTCCACTGCAAGAGATCAATCGTGTCTTGGTGCTCCTTCGTCTTCTTCTGTTCCACTGCAAGAGATCAATCGTGTCTTGGTGCTCCTTCGTCTTCTTCTGTTCCACTGCAAGAGATCAATCGTGTCTTGGTGCTCCTTCGTCTTCTTCTGTTCCACTGCAAGAGATCAATCGTGTCTTGGTGCTCCTTCGTCTTCTTCTGTTCCACTGCAAGAGATCAATCGTGTCTTGGTGCTCCTTCGTCTTCTTCTGTTCCACTGCAAGAGATCAATCGTGTCTTGGTGCTCCTTCGTCTTCTTCTGTTCCACTGCAAGAGATCAATCGTGTCTTGGTGCTCCTTCGTCTTCTTCTGTTCCACTGCAAGAGATCAATCGTGTCTTGGTGCTCCTTCGTCTTCTTCTGTTCCACTGCAAGAGATCAATCGTGTCTTGGTGCTCCTTCGTCTTCTTCTGTTCCACTGCAAGAGATCAATCGTGTCTTGGTGCTCCTTCGTCTTCTTCTGTTCCACTGCAAGAGATCAATCGTGTCTTGGTGCTCCTTCGTCTTCTTCTGTTCCACTGCAAGAGATCAATCGTGTCTTGGTGCTCCTTCGTCTTCTTCTGTTCCACTGCAAGAGATCAATCGTGTCTTGGTGCTCCTTCGTCTTCTTCTGTTCCACTGCAAGAGATCAATCGTGTCTTGGTGCTCCTTCGTCTTCTTCTGTTCCACTGCAAGAGATCAATCGTGTCTTGGTGCTCCTTCGTCTTCTTCTGTTCCACTGCAAGAGATCAATCGTGTCTTGGTGCTCCTTCGTCTTCTTCTGTTCCACTGCAAGAGATCAATCGTGTCTTGGTGCTCCTTCGTCTTCTTCTGTTCCACTGCAAGAGATCAATCGTGTCTTGGTGCTCCTTCGTCTTCTTCTGTTCCACTGCAAGAGATCAATCGTGTCTTGGTGCTCCTTCGTCTTCTTCTGTTCCACTGCAAGAGATCAATCGTGTCTTGGTGCTCCTTCGTCTTCTTCTGTTCCACTGCAAGAGATCAATCGTGTCTTGGTGCTCCTTCGTCTTCTTCTGTTCCACTGCAAGAGATCAATCGTGTCTTGGTGCTCCTTCGTCTTCTTCTGTTCCACTGCAAGAGATCAATCGTGTCTTGGTGCTCCTTCGTCTTCTTCTGTTCCACTGCAAGAGATCAATCGTGTCTTGGTGCTCCTTCGTCTTCTTCTGTTCCACTGCAAGAGATCAATCGTGTCTTGGTGCTCCTTCGTCTTCTTCTGTTCCACTGCAAGAGATCAATCGTGTCTTGGTGCTCCTTCGTCTTCTTCTGTTCCACTGCAAGAGATCAATCGTGTCTTGGTGCTCCTTCGTCTTCTTCTGTTCCACTGCAAGAGATCAATCGTGTCTTGGTGCTCCTTCGTCTTCTCTGTTCCACTGCAAGAGATCAATCGTGTCTTGGTGCTCCTTCGTCTTCTTCTGTTCCACTGCAAGAGATCAATCGTGTCTTGGTGCTCCTTCGTCTTCTTCTGTTCCACTGCAAGAGATCAATCGTGTCTTGGTGCTCCTTCGTCTTCTTCTGTTCCACTGCAAGAGATCAATCGTGTCTTGGTGCTCCTTCGTCTTCTTCTGTTCCACTGCAAGAGATCAATCGTGTCTTGGTGCTCCTTCGTCTTCTTCTGTTCCACTGCAAGAGATCAATCGTGTCTTGGTGCTCCTTCGTCTTCTTCTGTTCCACTGCAAGAGATCAATCGTGTCTTGGTGCTCCTTCGTCTTCTTCTGTTCCACTGCAAGAGATCAATCGTGTCTTGGTGCTCCTTCGTCTTCTTCTGTTCCACTGCAAGAGATCAATCGTGTCTTGGTGCTCCTTCGTCTTCTTCTGTTCCACTGCAAGAGATCAATCGTGTCTTGGTGCTCCTTCGTCTTCTTCTGTTCCACTGCAAGAGATCAATCGTGTCTTGGTGCTCCTTCGTCTTCTTCTGTTCCACTGCAAGAGATCAATCGTGTCTTGGTGCTCCTTCGTCTTCTTCTGTTCCACTGCAAGAGATCAATCGTGTCTTGGTGCTCCTTCGTCTTCTTCTGTTCCACTGCAAGAGATCAATCGTGTCTTGGTGCTCCTTCGTCTTCTTCTGTTCCACTGCAAGAGATCAATCGTGTCTTGGTGCTCCTTCGTCTTCTTCTGTTCCACTGCAAGAGATCAATCGTGTCTTGGTGCTCCTTCGTCTTCTTCTGTTCCACTGCAAGAGATCAATCGTGTCTTGGTGCTCCTTCGTCTTCTTCTGTTCCACTGCAAGAGATCAATCGTGTCTTGGTGCTCCTTCGTCTTCTTCTGTTCCACTGCAAGAGATCAATCGTGTCTTGGTGCTCCTTCGTCTTCTTCTGTTCCACTGCAAGAGATCAATCGTGTCTTGGTGCTCCTTCGTCTTCTTCTGTTCCACTGCAAGAGATCAATCGTGTCTTGGTGCTCCTTCGTCTTCTTCTGTTCCACTGCAAGAGATCAATCGTGTCTTGGTGCTCCTTCGTCTTCTTCTGTCCACGCAAGAGATCATTGTCTGGTGCTCCTTCGTCTTCTTCCACTGCAAGAGATCAATCGTGTCTTGGTGCTCCTTCGTCTTCTTCTGTTCCACTGCAAGAGATCAATCGTGTCTTGGTGCTCCTTCGTCTTCTTCTGTTCCACTGCAAGAGATCAATCGTGTCTTGGTGCTCCTTCGTCTTCTTCTGTTCCACTGCAAGAGATCAATCGTGTCTTGGTGCTCCTTCGTCTTCTTCTGTTCCACTGCAAGAGATCAATCGTGTCTTGGTGCTCCTTCGTCTTCTTCTGTTCCACTGCAAGAGATCAATCGTGTCTTGGTGCTCCTTCGTCTTCTTCTGTTCCACTGCAAGAGATCAATCGTGTCTTGGTGCTCCTTCGTCTTCTTCTGTTCCACTGCAAGAGATCAATCGTGTCTTGGTGCTCCTTCGTCTTCTTCTGTTCCACTGCAAGAGATCAATCGTGTCTTGGTGCTCCTTCGTCTTCTTCTGTTCCACTGCAAGAGATCAATCGTGTCTTGGTGCTCCTTCGTCTTCTTCTGTTCCACTGCAAGAGATCAATCGTGTCTTGGTGCTCCTTCGTCTTCTTCTGTTCCACTGCAAGAGATCAATCGTGTCTTGGTGCTCCTTCGTCTTCTTCTGTTCCACTGCAAGAGATCAATCGTGTCTTGGTGCTCCTTCGTCTTCTTCTGTTCCACTGCAAGAGATCAATCGTGTCTTGGTGCTCCTTCGTCTTCTTCTGTTCCACTGCAAGAGATCAATCGTGTCTTGGTGCTCCTTCGTCTTCTTCTGTTCCACTGCAAGAGATCAATCGTGTCTTGGTGCTCCTTCGTCTTCTTCTGTTCCACTGCAAGAGATCAATCGTGTCTTGGTGCTCCTTCGTCTTCTTCTGTTCCACTGCAAGAGATCAATCGTGTCTTGGTGCTTCCTTCGTCTTCTTTGTTCCACTGCAAGAGATCAATCGTGTCTTGGTGCTCCTTCGTCTTCTTCTGTTCCACTGCAAGAGATCAATCGTGTCTTGGTGCTCCTTCGTCTTCTTGTGTTCCACTGCAAGAGATCAATCGTGTCTTGGTGCTTCCTTCGTCTTCTTCTGTTCCACTGCAAGAGATCAATCGTGTCTTGGTGCTCCTTCGTCTTCTTCTGTTCCACTGCAAGAGATCAATCGTGTCTTGGTGCTCCTTCGTCTTCTTCTGTTCCACTGCAAGAGATCAATCGTGTCTTGGTGCTCCTTCGTCTTCTTCTGTTCCACTGCAAGAGATCAATCGTGTCTTGGTGCTTCCTTCGTCTTCTTGCTGTTCCACTGCAAGAGATCAATCGTGTCTTGGTGCTTCCTTCGTCTTCTTGTTTCCACTGCAAGAGATCAATCGTGTCTTGGTGCTCCTTCGTCTTCTTCTGTTCCACTGCAAGAGATCAATCGTGTCTTGGTGCTTCCTTCGTCTTCTTCTGTTCCACTGCAAGAGATCAATCGTGTCTTGGTGCTCCTTCGTCTTCTTCTGTTCCACTGCAAGAGATCATCGTGTCTTGGTGTCTCCTTCGTCTTCTTCTGTTCCACTGCAAGAGATCAATCGTGTCTTGGTGCTTCCTTCGTCTTCTTCTGTTCCACTGCAAGAGATCAATCGTGTCTTGGTGCTTCCTTCGTCTTCTTCTGTTCCACTGCAAGAGATCAATCGTGTCTTGGTGCTCCTTCGTCTTCTTCTGTTCCACTGCAAGAGATCAATCGTGTCTTGGTGCTTCCTTCGTCTTCTTCTGTTCCACTGCAAGAGATCATCGTGTCTTGGTGCTATTCGTCTTCTTCTGTTCCACTGCAAGAGATCAATCGTGTCTTGGTGCTCCTTCGTCTTCTTCTGTTCCACTGCAAGAGATCAATCGTGTCTTGGTGCTTCCTTCGTCTTCTTCTGTTCCACTGCAAGAGATCAATCGTGTCTTGGTGCTCCTTCGTCTTCTTCTGTTCCACTGCAAGAGATCAATCGTGTCTTGGTGCTCCTTCGTCTTCTTCTGTTCCACTGCAAGAGATCAATCGTGTCTTGGTGTTCCTTCGTCTTCTTCTGTTCCACTGCAAGAGATCAATCGTGTCTTGGTGTTCCTTCGTCTTCTTGCTGTTCCACTGCAAGAGATCAATCGTGTCTTGGTGCTCCTTCGTCTTCTGTTCCTGCAAGAGATCCTGTGTTCCACTGCAAGAGATCGATCGTGTCTTGGTGTTCCTTCGTCTTCTTCTGTTCCACTGCAAGAGATCAATCGTGTCTTGGTGTTCCTTCGTCTTCTTCTGTTCCACTGCAAGAGATCAATCGTGTCTTGGTGTTCCTTCGTCTTCTTCTGTTCCACTGCAAGAGATCAATCGTGTCTTGGTGTTCCTTCGTCTTCTTCTGTTCCACTGCAAGAGATCGATCGTGTCTTGGTGTTCCTTCGTCTTCTTGTTCCACTGCAAGAGATCAATCGTGTCTTGGTGTTCCTTCGTCTTCTTCTGTTCCACTGCAAGAGATCAATCGTGTCTTGGTGTTCCTTCGTCTTCTTCTGTTCCACTGCAAGAGATCGATCGTGTCTTGGTGTTCCTTCGTCTTCTTGTGTTCCACTGCAAGAGATCGATCGTGTCTTGGTGTTCCTTCGTCTTCTTGTGTTCCACTGCAAGAGATCGATCGTGTCTTGGTGTTCCTTCGTCTTCTTGTGTTCCACTGCAAGAGATCGATCGTGTCTTGGTGTTCCTTCGTCTTCTTGTGTTCCACTGCAAGAGATCGATCGTGTCTTGGTGTTCCTTCGTCTTCTTGTGTTCCACTGCAAGAGATCGATCGTGTCTTGGTGTTCCTTCGTCTTCTTGTGTTCCACTGCAAGAGATCGATCGTGTCTTGGTGTTCCTTCGTCTTCTTGTGTTCCACTGCAAGAGATCGATCGTGTCTTGGTGTTCCTTCGTCTTCCTGCAGAGATCGATCTTGTGTTCCTTTCTGTTCCACTGCAAGAGATCGATCGTGTCTTGGTGTTCCTTCGTCTTCTTGTGTTCCACTGCAAGAGATCGATCGTGTCTTGGTGTTCCTTCGTCTTCTTGTGTTCCACTGCAAGAGATCGATCGTGTCTTGGTGTTCCTTCGTCTTCTTGTGTTCCACTGCAAGAGATCGATCGTGTCTTGGTGTTCCTTCGTCTTCTTGTGTTCCACTGCAAGAGATCGATCGTGTCTTGGTGTTCCTTCGTCTTCTTGTGTTCCACTGCAAGAGATCGATCGTGTCTTGGTGTTCCTTCGTCTTCTTGTGTTCCACTGCAAGAGATCGATCGTGTCTTGGTGTTCCTTCGTCTTCTTGTGTTCCACTGCAAGAGATCGATCGTGTCTTGGTGTTCCTTCGTCTTCTTGTGTTCCACTGCAAGAGATCGATCGTGTCTTGGTGTTCCTTCGTCTTCTTGTGTTCCACTGCAAGAGATCGATCGTGTCTTGGTGTTCCTTCGTCTTCTTGTGTTCCACTGCAAGAGATCGATCGTGTCTTGGTGTTCCTTCGTCTTCTTGTGTTCCACTGCAAGAGATCGATCGTGTCTTGGTGTTCCTTCGTCTTCTTGTGTTCCACTGCAAGAGATCGATCGTGTCTTGGTGTTCCTTCGTCTTCTTGTGTTCCACTGCAAGAGATCGATCGTGTCTTGGTGTTCCTTCGTCTTCTTGTGTTCCACTGCAAGAGATCGATCGTGTCTTGGTGTTCCTTCGTCTTCTTGTGTTCCACTGCAAGAGATCGATCGTGTCTTGGTGTTCCTTCGTCTTCTTGTGTTCCACTGCAAGAGATCGATCGTGTCTTGGTGTTCCTTCGTCTTCTTGTGTTCCACTGCAAGAGATCGATCGTGTCTTGGTGTTCCTTCGTCTTCTTGTGTTCCACTGCAAGAGATCGATCGTGTCTTGGTGTTCCTTCGTCTTCTTGTGTTCCACTGCAAGAGATCGATCGTGTCTTGGTGTTCCTTCGTCTTCTTGTGTTCCACTGCAAGAGATCGATCGTGTCTTGGTGTTCCTTCGTCTTCTTGTGTTCCACTGCAAGAGATCGATCGTGTCTTGGTGTTCCTTCGTCTTCTTGTGTTCCACTGCAAGAGATCGATCGTGTCTTGGTGTTCCTTCGTCTTCTTGTGTTCCACTGCAAGAGATCGATCGTGTCTTGGTGTTCCTTCGTCTTCTTGTGTTCCACTGCAAGAGATCGATCGTGTCTTGGTGTTCCTTCGTCTTCTTGTGTTCCACTGCAAGAGATCGATCGTGTCTTGGTGTTCCTTCGTCTTCTTGTGTTCCACTGCAAGAGATCGATCGTGTCTTGGTGTTCCTTCGTCTTCTTGTGTTCCACTGCAAGAGATCGATCGTGTCTTGGTGTTCCTTCGTCTTCTTGTGTTCCACTGCAAGAGATCGATCGTGTCTTGGTGTTCCTTCGTCTTCTTGTGTTCCACTGCAAGAGATCGATCGTGTCTTGGTGTTCCTTCGTCTTCTTGTGTTCCACTGCAAGAGATCGATCGTGTCTTGGTGTTCCTTCGTCTTCTTGTGTTCCACTGCAAGAGATCGATCGTGTCTTGGTGTTCCTTCGTCTTCTTGTGTTCCACTGCAAGAGATCGATCGTGTCTTGGTGTTCCTTCGTCTTCTTGTGTTCCACTGCAAGAGATCGATCGTGTCTTGGTGTTCCTTCGTCTTCTTGTGTTCCACTGCAAGAGATCGATCGTGTCTTGGTGTTCCTTCGTCTTCTTGTGTTCCACTGCAAGAGATCGATCGTGTCTTGGTGTTCCTTCGTCTTCTTGTGTTCCACTGCAAGAGATCGATCGTGTCTTGGTGTTCCTTCGTCTTCTTGTGTTCCACTGCAAGAGATCGATCGTGTCTTGGTGTTCCTTCGTCTTCTTGTGTTCCACTGCAAGAGATCGATCGTGTCTTGGTGTTCCTTCGTCTTCTTGTGTTCCACTGCAAGAGATCGATCGTGTCTTGGTGTTCCTTCGTCTTCTTGTGTTCCACTGCAAGAGATCGATCGTGTCTTGGTGTTCCTTCGTCTTCTTGTGTTCCACTGCAAGAGATCGATCGTGTCTTGGTGTTCCTTCGTCTTCTTGTGTTCCACTGCAAGAGATCGATCGTGTCTTGGTGTTCCTTCGTCTTCTTGTGTTCCACTGCAAGAGATCGATCGTGTCTTGGTGTTCCTTCGTCTTCTTGTGTTCCACTGCAAGAGATCGATCGTGTCTTGGTGTTCCTTCGTCTTCTTGTGTTCCACTGCAAGAGATCGATCGTGTCTTGGTGTTCCTTCGTCTTCTTGTGTTCCACTGCAAGAGATCGATCGTGTCTTGGTGTTCCTTCGTCTTCTTGTGTTCCACTGCAAGAGATCGATCGTGTCTTGGTGTTCCTTCGTCTTCTTGTGTTCCACTGCAAGAGATCGATCGTGTCTTGGTGTTCCTTCGTCTTCTTGTGTTCCACTGCAAGAGATCGATCGTGTCTTGGTGTTCCTTCGTCTTCTTGTGTTCCACTGCAAGAGATCGAATCGTGTCTTGGTGTTCCTTCGTCTTCTTGTGTTCCACTGCAAGAGATCGATCGTGTCTTGGTGTTCCTTCGTCTTCTTGTGTTCCACTGCAAGAGATCGATCGTGTCTTGGTGTTCCTTCGTCTTCTTGTGTTCCACTGCAAGAGATCAATCGTGTCTTGGTGTTCCTTCGTCTTCTTGTGTTCCACTGCAAGAGATCGATCGTGTCTTGGTGTTCCTTCGTCTTCTTGTGTTCCACTGCAAGAGATCAATCGTGTCTTGGTGTTCCTTCGTCTTCTTGTGTTCCACTGCAAGAGATCAATCGTGTCTTGGTGTTCCTTCGTCTTCTTGTGTTCCACTGCAAGAGATCAATCGTGTCTTGGTGTTCCTTCGTCTTCTTGTGTTCCACTGCAAGAGATCAATCGTGTCTTGGTGTTCCTTCGTCTTCTTGTGTTCCACTGCAAGAGATCAATCGTGTCTTGGTGTTCCTTCGTCTTCTTGTGTTCCACTGCAAGAGATCAATCGTGTCTTGGTGTTCCTTCGTCTTCTTGTGTTCCACTGCAAGAGATCAATCGTGTCTTGGTGTTCCTTCGTCTTCTTGTGTTCCACTGCAAGAGATCAATCGTGTCTTGGTGTTCCTTCGTCTTCTTGTGTTCCACTGCAAGAGATCAATCGTGTCTTGGTGTTCCTTCGTCTTCGTGTGTTCCACTGCAAGAGATCAATCGTGTCTTGGTGTTCCTTCGTCTTCGTGTGTTCCACTGCAAGAGATCAATCGTGTCTTGGTGTTCCTTCGTCTTCTTGTGTTCCACTGCAAGAGATCAATCGTGTCTTGGTGTTCCTTCGTCTTCCTTGTGTTCCACTGCAAGAGATCAATCGTGTCTTGGTGTTCCTTCGTCTTCTTGTGTTCCACTGCAAGAGATCAATCGTGTCTTGGTGTTCCTTCGTCTTCTTGTGTTCCACTGCAAGAGATCAATCGTGTCTTGGTGTTCCTTCGTCTTCTTGTGTTCCACTGCAAGAGATCAATCGTGTCTTGGTGTTCCTTCGTCTTCTTGTGTTCCACTGCAAGAGATCATCGTGTCTTGGTGTTCCTTCGTCTTCTTGTGTTCCACTGCAAGAGATCAATCGTGTCTTGGTGTTCCTTCGTCTTCTTGTGTTCCACTGCAAGAGATCAATCGTGTCTTGGTGTTCCTTCGTCTTCTTGTGTTCCACTGCAAGAGATCAATCGTGTCTTGGTGTTCCTTCGTCTTCTTGTGTTCCACTGCAAGAGATCAATCGTGTCTTGGTGTTCCTTCGTCTTCTTGTGTTCCACTGCAAGAGATCAATCGTGTCTTGGTGTTCCTTCGTCTTCTTGTGTTCCACTGCAAGAGATCAATCGTGTCTTGGTGTTCCTTCGTCTTCTTGTGTTCCACTGCAAGAGATCAATCGTGTCTTGGTGTTCCTTCGTCTTCTTGTGTTCCACTGCAAGAGATCAATCGTGTCTTGGTGTTCCTTCGTCTTCTTGTGTTCCACTGCAAGAGATCAATCGTGTCTTGGTGTTCCTTCGTCTTCTTGTGTTCCACTGCAAGAGATCAATCGTGTCTTGGTGTTCCTTCGTCTTCTTGTGTTCCACTGCAAGAGATCAATCGTGTCTTGGTGTTCCTTCGTCTTCTTGTGTTCCACTGCAAGAGATCAATCGTGTCTTGGTGTTCCTTCGTCTTCTTGTGTTCCACTGCAAGAGATCAATCGTGTCTTGGTGTTCCTTCGTCTTCTTGTGTTCCACTGCAAGAGATCAATCGTGTCTTGGTGTTCCTTCGTCTTCTTGTGTTCCACTGCAAGAGATCAATCGTGTCTTGGTGTTCCTTCGTCTTCTTGTGTTCCACTGCAAGAGATCAATCGTGTCTTGGTGTTCCTTCGTCTTCTTGTGTTCCACTGCAAGAGATCAATCGTGTCTTGGTGTTCCTTCGTCTTCTTGTGTTCCACTGCAAGAGATCAATCGTGTCTTGGTGTTCCTTCGTCTTCTTGTGTTCCACTGCAAGAGATCAATCGTGTCTTGGTGTTCCTTCGTCTTCTTGTGTTCCACTGCAAGAGATCAATCGTGTCTTGGTGTTCCTTCGTCTTCTTGTGTTCCACTGCAAGAGATCAATCGTGTCTTGGTGTTCCTTCGTCTTCTTGTGTTCCACTGCAAGAGATCAATCGTGTCTTGGTGTTCCTTCGTCTTCTTGTGTTCCACTGCAAGAGATCAATCGTGTCTTGGTGTTCCTTCGTCTTCTTGTGTTCCACTGCAAGAGATCAATCGTGTCTTGGTGTTCCTTCGTCTTCTTGTGTTCCACTGCAAGAGATCAATCGTGTCTTGGTGTTCCTTCGTCTTCTTGTGTTCCACTGCAAGAGATCAATCGTGTCTTGGTGTTCCTTCGTCTTCTTGTGTTCCACTGCAAGAGATCAATCGTGTCTTGGTGTTCCTTCGTCTTCTTGTGTTCCACTGCAAGAGATCAATCGTGTCTTGGTGTTCCTTCGTCTTCTTGTGTTCCACTGCAAGAGATCAATCGTGTCTTGGTGTTCCTTCGTCTTCTTGTGTTCCACTGCAAGAGATCAATCGTGTCTTGGTGTTCCTTCGTCTTCTTGTGTTCCACTGCAAGAGATCAATCGTGTCTTGGTGTTCCTTCGTCTTCTTGTGTTCCACTGCAAGAGATCAATCGTGTCTTGGTGTTCCTTCGTCTTCTTGTGTTCCACTGCAAGAGATCAATCGTGTCTTGGTGTTCCTTCGTCTTCTTGTGTTCCACTGCAAGAGATCAATCGTGTCTTGGTGTTCCTTCGTCTTCTTGTGTTCCACTGCAAGAGATCAATCGTGTCTTGGTGTTCCTTCGTCTTCTTGTGTTCCACTGCAAGAGATCAATCGTGTCTTGGTGTTCCTTCGTCTTCTTGTGTTCCACTGCAAGAGATCAATCGTGTCTTGGTGTTCCTTCGTCTTCTTGTGTTCCACTGCAAGAGATCAATCGTGTCTTGGTGTTCCTTCGTCTTCTTGTGTTCCACTGCAAGAGATCAATCGTGTCTTGGTGTTCCTTCGTCTTCTTGTGTTCCACTGCAAGAGATCAATCGTGTCTTGGTGTTCCTTCGTCTTCTTGTGTTCCACTGCAAGAGATCAATCGTGTCTTGGTGTTCCTTCGTCTTCTTGTGTTCCACTGCAAGAGATCAATCGTGTCTTGGTGTTCCTTCGTCTTCTTGTGTTCCACTGCAAGAGATCAATCGTGTCTTGGTGTTCCTTCGTCTTCTTGTGTTCCACTGCAAGAGATCAATCGTGTCTTGGTGTTCCTTCGTCTTCTTGTGTTCCACTGCAAGAGATCAATCGTGTCTTGGTGTTCCTTCGTCTTCTTGTGTTCCACTGCAAGAGATCAATCGTGTCTTGGTGTTCCTTCGTCTTCTTGTGTTCCACTGCAAGAGATCAATCGTGTCTTGGTGTTCCTTCGTCTTCTTGTGTTCCACTGCAAGAGATCAATCGTGTCTTGGTGTTCCTTCGTCTTCTTGTGTTCCACTGCAAGAGATCAATCGTGTCTTGGTGTTCCTTCGTCTTCTTGTGTTCCACTGCAAGAGATCAATCGTGTCTTGGTGTTCCTTCGTCTTCTTGTGTTCCACTGCAAGAGATCAATCGTGTCTTGGTGTTCCTTCGTCTTCTTGTGTTCCACTGCAAGAGATCAATCGTGTCTTGGTGTTCCTTCGTCTTCTTGTGTTCCACTGCAAGAGATCAATCGTGTCTTGGTGTTCCTTCGTCTTCTTGTGTTCCACTGCAAGAGATCAATCGTGTCTTGGTGTTCCTTCGTCTTCTTGTGTTCCACTGCAAGAGATCAATCGTGTCTTGGTGTTCCTTCGTCTTCTTGTGTTCCACTGCAAGAGATCAATCGTGTCTTGGTGTTCCTTCGTCTTCTTGTGTTCCACTGCAAGAGATCAATCGTGTCTTGGTGTTCCTTCGTCTTCTTGTGTTCCACTGCAAGAGATCAATCGTGTCTTGGTGTTCCTTCGTCTTCTTGTGTTCCACTGCAAGAGATCAATCGTGTCTTGGTGTTCCTTCGTCTTCTTGTGTTCCACTGCAAGAGATCAATCGTGTCTTGGTGTTCCTTCGTCTTCTTGTGTTCCACTGCAAGAGATCAATCGTGTCTTGGTGTTCCTTCGTCTTCTTGTGTTCCACTGCAAGAGATCAATCGTGTCTTGGTGTTCCTTCGTCTTCTTGTGTTCCACTGCAAGAGATCAATCGTGTCTTGGTGTTCCTTCGTCTTCTTGTGTTCCACTGCAAGAGATCAATCGTGTCTTGGTGTTCCTTCGTCTTCTTGTGTTCCACTGCAAGAGATCAATCGTGTCTTGGTGTTCCTTCGTCTTCTTGTGTTCCACTGCAAGAGATCAATCGTGTCTTGGTGTTCCTTCGTCTTCTTGTGTTCCACTGCAAGAGATCAATCGTGTCTTGGTGTTCCTTCGTCTTCTTGTGTTCCACTGCAAGAGATCAATCGTGTCTTGGTGTTCCTTCGTCTTCTTGTGTTCCACTGCAAGAGATCAATCGTGTCTTGGTGTTCCTTCGTCTTCTTGTGTTTCCACTGCAAGAGATCAATCGTGTCTTGGTGTTCCTTCGTCTTCTTGTGTTCCACTGCAAGAGATCAATCGTGTCTTGGTGTTCCTTCGTCTTCTTGTGTTCCCTGCAAGAGATCATCGTGTCTTGGTGTTCCTTCGTCTTCTTGTTCCACTGCAAGAGATCAATCGTGTCTTGGTGTTCCTTCGTCTTCTTGTGTTCCACTGCAAGAGATCAATCGTGTCTTGGTGTTCCTTCGTCTTCTTGTGTTCCACTGCAAGAGATCAATCGTGTCTTGGTGTTCCTTCGTCTTCTTGTGTTCCACTGCAAGAGATCAATCGTGTCTTGGTGTTCCTTCGTCTTCTTGTGTTCCACTGCAAGAGATCAATCGTGTCTTGGTGTTCCTTCGTCTTCTTGTGTTCCACTGCAAGAGATCAATCGTGTCTTGGTGTTCCTTCGTCTTCTTGTGTTCCACTGCAAGAGATCAATCGTGTCTTGGTGTTCCTTCGTCTTCTTGTGTTCCACTGCAAGAGATCAATCGTGTCTTGGTGTTCCTTCGTCTTCTTGTGTTCCACTGCAAGAGATCAATCGTGTCTTGGTGTTCCTTCGTCTTCTTGTGTTCCACTGCAAGAGATCAATCGTGTCTTGGTGTTCCTTCGTCTTCTTGTGTTCCACTGCAAGAGATCGATCGTGTCTTGGTGTTCCTTCGTCTTCTTGTGTTCCACTGCAAGAGATCAATCGTGTCTTGGTGTTCCTTCGTCTTCTTGTGTTCCACTGCAAGAGATCAATCGTGTCTTGGTGTTCCTTCGTCTTCTTGTGTTCCACTGCAAGAGATCAATCGTGTCTTGGTGTTCCTTCGTCTTCTTGTGTTCCACTGCAAGAGATCAATCGTGTCTTGGTGTTCCTTCGTCTTCTTGTGTTCCACTGCAAGAGATCAATCGTGTCTTGGTGTTCCTTCGTCTTCTTGTGTTCCACTGCAAGAGATCAATCGTGTCTTGGTGTTCCTTCGTCTTCTTGTGTTCCACTGCAAGAGATCAATCGTGTCTTGGTGTTCCTTCGTCTTCTTGTGTTCCACTGCAAGAGATCAATCGTGTCTTGGTGTTCCTTCGTCTTCTTGTGTTCCACTGCAAGAGATCAATCGTGTCTTGGTGTTCCTTCGTCTTCTTGTGTTCCACTGCAAGAGATCAATCGTGTCTTGGTGTTCCTTCGTCTTCTTGTGTTCCACTGCAAGAGATCAATCGTGTCTTGGTGTTCCTTCGTCTTCTTGTGTTCCACTGCAAGAGATCAATCGTGTCTTGGTGTTCCTTCGTCTTCTTGTGTTCCACTGCAAGAGATCAATCGTGTCTTGGTGTTCCTTCGTCTTCTTGTGTTCCACTGCAAGAGATCAATCGTGTCTTGGTGTTCCTTCGTCTTCTTGTGTTCCACTGCAAGAGATCGAATCGTGTCTTGGTGTTCCTTCGTCTTCTTGTGTTCCACTGCAAGAGATCAATCGTGTCTTGGTGTTCCTTCGTCTTCTTGTGTTCCACTGCAAGAGATCGATCGTGTCTTGGTGTTCCTTCGTCTTCTTGTGTTCCACTGCAAGAGATCAGATCGTGTCTTGGTGTTCCTTCGTCTTCTTGTGTTCCACTGCAAGAGATCAATCGTGTCTTGGTGTTCCTTCGTCTTCTTGTGTTCCACTGCAAGAGATCGAATCGTGTCTTGGTGTTCCTTCGTCTTCTTGTGTTCCACTGCAAGAGATCGATCGTGTCTTGGTGTTCCTTCGTCTTCTTGTGTTCCACTGCAAGAGATCAATCGTGTCTTGGTGTTCCTTCGTCTTCTTGTGTTCCACTGCAAGAGATCGATCGTGTCTTGGTGTTCCTTCGTCTTCTTGTGTTCCACTGCAAGAGATCGAATCGTGTCTTGGTGTTCCTTCGTCTTCTTGTGTTCCACTGCAAGAGATCGATCGTGTCTTGGTGTTCCTTCGTCTTCTTGTGTTCCACTGCAAGAGATCGAATCGTGTCTTGGTGTTCCTTCGTCTTCTTGTGTTCCACTGCAAGAGATCGAATCGTGTCTTGGTGTTCCTTCGTCTTCTTGTGTTCCACTGCAAGAGATCGATCGTGTCTTGGTGTTCCTTCGTCTTCTTGTGTTCCACTGCAAGAGATCAATCGTGTCTTGGTGTTCCTTCGTCTTCTTGTGTTCCACTGCAAGAGATCGATCGTGTCTTGGTGTTCCTTCGTCTTCTTGTGTTCCACTGCAAGAGATCGATCGTGTCTTGGTGTTCCTTCGTCTTCTTGTGTTCCACTGCAAGAGATCAATCGTGTCTTGGTGTTCCTTCGTCTTCTTGTGTTCCACTGCAAGAGATCAGATCGTGTCTTGGTGTTCCTTCGTCTTCTTGTGTTCCACTGCAAGAGATCAATCGTGTCTTGGTGTTCCTTCGTCTTCTTGTGTTCCACTGCAAGAGATCAATCGTGTCTTGGTGTTCCTTCGTCTTCTTGTGTTCCACTGCAAGAGATCATCGTGTCTTGGTGTTCCTTCGTCTTCTTGTGTTCCACTGCAAGAGATCAATCGTGTCTTGGTGTTCCTTCGTCTTCTTGTGTTCCACTGCAAGAGATCAATCGTGTCTTGGTGTTCCTTCGTCTTCTTGTGTTCCACTGCAAGAGATCAATCGTGTCTTGGTGTTCCTTCGTCTTCTTGTGTTCCACTGCAAGAGATCAATCGTGTCTTGGTGTTCCTTCGTCTTCTTGTGTTCCACTGCAAGAGATCAATCGTGTCTTGGTGTTCCTTCGTCTTCTTGTGTTCCACTGCAAGAGATCAATCGTGTCTTGGTGTTCCTTCGTCTTCTTGTGTTCCACTGCAAGAGATCAATCGTGTCTTGGTGTTCCTTCGTCTTCTTGTGTTCCACTGCAAGAGATCAATCGTGTCTTGGTGTTCCTTCGTCTTCTTGTGTTCCACTGCAAGAGATCAATCGTGTCTTGGTGTTCCTTCGTCTTCTTGTGTTCCACTGCAAGAGATCAATCGTGTCTTGGTGTTCCTTCGTCTTCTTGTGTTCCACTGCAAGAGATCAATCGTGTCTTGGTGTTCCTTCGTCTTCTTGTGTTCCACTGCAAGAGATCAATCGTGTCTTGGTGTTCCTTCGTCTTCTTGTGTTCCACTGCAAGAGATCAATCGTGTCTTGGTGTTCCTTCGTCTTCTTGTGTTCCACTGCAAGAGATCAATCGTGTCTTGGTGTTCCTTCGTCTTCTTGTGTTCCACTGCAAGAGATCAATCGTGTCTTGGTGTTCCTTCGTCTTCTTGTGTTCCACTGCAAGAGATCAATCGTGTCTTGGTGTTCCTTCGTCTTCTTGTGTTCCACTGCAAGAGATCAATCGTGTCTTGGTGTTCCTTCGTCTTCTTGTGTTCCACTGCAAGAGATCAGATCGTGTCTTGGTGTTCCTTCGTCTTCTTGTGTTCCACTGCAAGAGATCGATCGTGTCTTGGTGTTCCTTCGTCTTCTTGTGTTCCACTGCAAGAGATCAATCGTGTCTTGGTGTTCCTTCGTCTTCTTGTGTTCCACTGCAAGAGATCGATCGTGTCTTGGTGTTCCTTCGTCTTCTTGTGTTCCACTGCAAAGAGATCAATCGTGTCTTGGTGTTCCTTCGTCTTCTTGTGTTCCACTGCAAGAGATCGATCGTGTCTTGGTGTTCCTTCGTCTTCTTGTGTTCCACTGCAAGAGATCAATCGTGTCTTGGTGTTCCTTCGTCTTCTTGTGTTCCACTGCAAGAGATCGATCGTGTCTTGGTGTTCCTTCGTCTTCTTGTGTTCCACTGCAAGAGATCGAATCGTGTCTTGGTGTTCCTTCGTCTTCTTGTGTTCCACTGCAAGAGATCAATCGTGTCTTGGTGTTCCTTCGTCTTCTTGTGTTCCACTGCAAGAGATCAATCGTGTCTTGGTGTTCCTTCGTCTTCTTGTGTTCCACTGCAAGAGATCAATCGTGTCTTGGTGTTCCTTCGTCTTCTTGTGTTCCACTGCAAGAGATCAATCGTGTCTTGGTGTTCCTTCGTCTTCTTGTGTTCCACTGCAAGAGATCAATCGTGTCTTGGTGTTCCTTCGTCTTCTTGTGTTCCACTGCAAGAGATCAATCGTGTCTTGGTGTTCCTTCGTCTTCTTGTGTTCCACTGCAAGAGATCAATCGTGTCTTGGTGTTCCTTCGTCTTCTTGTGTTCCACTGCAAGAGATCAATCGTGTCTTGGTGTTCCTTCGTCTTCTTGTGTTCCACTGCAAGAGATCAATCGTGTCTTGGTGTTCCTTCGTCTTCTTGTGTTCCACTGCAAGAGATCAATCGTGTCTTGGTGTTCCTTCGTCTTCTTGTGTTCCACTGCAAGAGATCAATCGTGTCTTGGTGTTCCTTCGTCTTCTTGTGTTCCACTGCAAGAGATCAATCGTGTCTTGGTGTTCCTTCGTCTTCTTGTGTTCCACTGCAAGAGATCAATCGTGTCTTGGTGTTCCTTCGTCTTCTTGTGTTCCACTGCAAGAGATCGAATCGTGTCTTGGTGTTCCTTCGTCTTCTTGTGTTCCACTGCAAGAGATCAATCGTGTCTTGGTGTTCCTTCGTCTTCTTGTGTTCCACTGCAAGAGATCAATCGTGTCTTGGTGTTCCTTCGTCTTCTTGTGTTCCACTGCAAGAGATCAATCGTGTCTTGGTGTTCCTTCGTCTTCTTGTGTTCCACTGCAAGAGATCAATCGTGTCTTGGTGTTCCTTCGTCTTCTTGTGTTCCACTGCAAGAGATCAATCGTGTCTTGGTGTTCCTTCGTCTTCTTGTGTTCCACTGCAAGAGATCAATCGTGTCTTGGTGTTCCTTCGTCTTCTTGTGTTCCACTGCAAGAGATCGATCGTGTCTTGGTGTTCCTTCGTCTTCTTGTGTTCCACTGCAAGAGATCGAATCGTGTCTTGGTGTTCCTTCGTCTTCTTGTGTTCCACTGCAAGAGATCAATCGTGTCTTGGTGTTCCTTCGTCTTCTTGTGTTCCACTGCAAGAGATCGATCGTGTCTTGGTGTTCCTTCGTCTTCTTGTGTTCCACTGCAAGAGATCGATCGTGTCTTGGTGTTCCTTCGTCTTCTTGTGTTCCACTGCAAGAGATCGATCGTGTCTTGGTGTTCCTTCGTCTTCTTGTGTTCCACTGCAAGAGATCGATCGTGTCTTGGTGTTCCTTCGTCTTCTTGTGTTCCACTGCAAGAGATCGATCGTGTCTTGGTGTTCCTTCGTCTTCTTGTGTTCCACTGCAAGAGATCGATCGTGTCTTGGTGTTCCTTCGTCTTCTTGTGTTCCACTGCAAGAGATCGATCGTGTCTTGGTGTTCCTTCGTCTTCTTGTGTTCCACTGCAAGAGATCGATCGTGTCTTGGTGTTCCTTCGTCTTCTTGTGTTCCACTGCAAGAGATCGATCGTGTCTTGGTGTTCCTTCGTCTTCTTGTGTTCCACTGCAAGAGATCGATCGTGTCTTGGTGTTCCTTCGTCTTCTTGTGTTCCACTGCAAGAGATCGATCGTGTCTTGGTGTTCCTTCGTCTTCTTGTGTTCCACTGCAAGAGATCGATCGTGTCTTGGTGTTCCTTCGTCTTCTTGTGTTCCACTGCAAGAGATCGATCGTGTCTTGGTGTTCCTTCGTCTTCTTGTGTTCCACTGCAAGAGATCGATCGTGTCTTGGTGTTCCTTCGTCTTCTTGTGTTCCACTGCAAGAGATCGATCGTGTCTTGGTGTTCCTTCGTCTTCTTGTGTTCCACTGCAAGAGATCGATCGTGTCTTGGTGTTCCTTCGTCTTCTTGTGTTCCACTGCAAGAGATCGATCGTGTCTTGGTGTTCCTTCGTCTTCTTGTGTTCCACTGCAAGAGATCGATCGTGTCTTGGTGTTCCTTCGTCTTCTTGTGTTCCACTGCAAGAGATCGATCGTGTCTTGGTGTTCCTTCGTCTTCTTGTGTTCCACTGCAAGAGATCGATCGTGTCTTGGTGTTCCTTCGTCTTCTTGTGTTCCACTGCAAGAGATCGATCGTGTCTTGGTGTTCCTTCGTCTTCTTGTGTTCCACTGCAAGAGATCGATCGTGTCTTGGTGTTCCTTCGTCTTCTTGTGTTCCACTGCAAGAGATCGATCGTGTCTTGGTGTTCCTTCGTCTTCTTGTGTTCCACTGCAAGAGATCGATCGTGTCTTGGTGTTCCTTCGTCTTCTTGTGTTCCACTGCAAGAGATCGATCGTGTCTTGGTGTTCCTTCGTCTTCTTGTGTTCCACTGCAAGAGATCGATCGTGTCTTGGTGTTCCTTCGTCTTCTTGTGTTCCACTGCAAGAGATCGATCGTGTCTTGGTGTTCCTTCGTCTTCTTGTGTTCCACTGCAAGAGATCGATCGTGTCTTGGTGTTCCTTCGTCTTCTTGTGTTCCACTGCAAGAGATCGATCGTGTCTTGGTGTTCCTTCGTCTTCTTGTGTTCCACTGCAAGAGATCGATCGTGTCTTGGTGTTCCTTCGTCTTCTTGTGTTCCACTGCAAGAGATCGAATCGTGTCTTGGTGTTCCTTCGTCTTCTTGTGTTCCACTGCAAGAGATCGATCGTGTCTTGGTGTTCCTTCGTCTTCTTGTGTTCCACTGCAAGAGATCGATCGTGTCTTGGTGTTCCTTCGTCTTCTTGTGTTCCACTGCAAGAGATCGAATCGTGTCTTGGTGTTCCTTCGTCTTCTTGTGTTCCACTGCAAGAGATCGATCGTGTCTTGGTGTTCCTTCGTCTTCTTGTGTTCCACTGCAAGAGATCGATCGTGTCTTGGTGTTCCTTCGTCTTCTTGTGTTCCACTGCAAGAGATCGATCGTGTCTTGGTGTTCCTTCGTCTTCTTGTGTTCCACTGCAAGAGATCGATCGTGTCTTGGTGTTCCTTCGTCTTCTTGTGTTCCACTGCAAGAGATCGATCGTGTCTTGGTGTTCCTTCGTCTTCTTGTGTTCCACTGCAAGAGATCAATCGTGTCTTGGTGTTCCTTCGTCTTCTTGTGTTCCACTGCAAGAGATCGAATCGTGTCTTGGTGTTCCTTCGTCTTCTTGTGTTCCACTGCAAGAGATCAATCGTGTCTTGGTGTTCCTTCGTCTTCTTGTGTTCCACTGCAAGAGATCAATCGTGTCTTGGCTGTTCCTTCGTCTTCTTGTGTTCCACTGCAAGAGATCAATCGTGTCTTGGTGTTCCTTCGTCTTCTTGTGTTCCACTGCAAGAGATCGAATCGTGTCTTGGTGTTCCTTCGTCTTCTTGTGTTCCACTGCAAGAGATCGATCGTGTCTTGGTGTTCCTTCGTCTTCTTGTGTTCCACTGCAAGAGATCGATCGTGTCTTGGTGTTCCTTCGTCTTCTTGTGTTCCACTGCAAGAGATCGAATCGTGTCTTGGTGTTCCTTCGTCTTCTTGTGTTCCACTGCAAGAGATCGATCGTGTCTTGGTGTTCCTTCGTCTTCTTGTGTTCCACTGCAAGAGATCGATCGTGTCTTGGTGTTCCTTCGTCTTCTTGTGTTCCACTGCAAGAGATCGATCGTGTCTTGGTGTTCCTTCGTCTTCTTGTGTTCCACTGCAAGAGATCGATCGTGTCTTGGTGTTCCTTCGTCTTCTTGTGTTCCACTGCAAGAGATCAATCGTGTCTTGGTGTTCCTTCGTCTTCTTGTGTTCCACTGCAAGAGATCGATCGTGTCTTGGTGTTCCTTCGTCTTCTTGTGTTCCACTGCAAGAGATCGATCGTGTCTTGGTGTTCCTTCGTCTTCTTGTGTTCCACTGCAAGAGATCGATCGTGTCTTGGTGTTCCTTCGTCTTCTTGTGTTCCACTGCAAGAGATCGATCGTGTCTTGGTGTTCCTTCGTCTTCTTGTGTTCCACTGCAAGAGATCGAATCGTGTCTTGGTGTTCCTTCGTCTTCTTGTGTTCCACTGCAAGAGATCAATCGTGTCTTGGCGTTCCTTCGTCTTCTTGTGTTCCACTGCAAGAGATCAATCGTGTCTTGGGCGTTCCTATCGTCTTCTTGTGTTCCACTGCAAGAGATCAATCGTGTCTTGGTCGTTCCTTCGTCTTCTTGTGTTCCACTGCAAGAGATCAATCGTGTCTTGGCGTTCCTTCGTCTTCTTGTGTTCCACTGCAAGAGATCAATCGTGTCTTGGCGTTCCTTCGTCTTCTTGTGTTCCACTGCAAGAGATCAATCGTGTCTTGGCGTTCCTTCGTCTTCTTGTGTTCCACTGCAAGAGATCAATCGTGTCTTGGCGTTCCTTCGTCTTCTTGTGTTCCACTGCAAGAGATGCATCGTGTCTTGGCGTTCCTTCGTCTTCTTGTGTTCCACTGCAAGAGATCAATCGTGTCTTGGCGTTCCGTCGTCTTCTTGTGTTCCACTGCAAGAGATCAATCGTGTCTTGGCGTTCCTTCGTCTTCTTGTGTTCCACTGCAAGAGATCAATCGTGTCTTGGCGTTCCTTCGTCTTCTTGTGTTCCACTGCAAGAGATCATCGTGTCTTGGTGTTCCTTCGTCTTCTTGTGTTCCACTGCAAGAGATCAATCGTGTCTTGGTGTTCCTTCGTCTTCTTGTGTTCCACTGCAAGAGATCGATCGTGTCTTGGTGTTCCTTCGTCTTCTTGTGTTCCACTGCAAGAGATCAATCGTGTCTTGGTGTTCCTTCGTCTTCTTGTGTTCCACTGCAAGAGATCAATCGTGTCTTGGTGTTCCTTCGTCTTCTTGTGTTCCACTGCAAGAGATCAATCGTGTCTTGGTGTTCCTTCGTCTTCTTGTGTTCCACTGCAAGAGATCAATCGTGTCTTGGCGTTCCTTCGTCTTCTTGTGTTCCACTGCAAGAGATCGAATCGTGTCTTGGCGTTCCTTCGTCTTCTTGTGTTCCACTGCAAGAGATCAATCGTGTCTTGGTGTTCCTTCGTCTTCTTGTGTTCCACTGCAAGAGATCAATCGTGTCTTGGTGTTCCTTCGTCTTCTTGTGTTCCACTGCAAGAGATCAATCGTGTCTTGGTGTTCCTTCGTCTTCTTGTGTTCCACTGCAAGAGATCAATCGTGTCTTGGTGTTCCTTCGTCTTCTTGTGTTCCACTGCAAGAGATCAATCGTGTCTTGGTGTTCCTTCGTCTTCTTGTGTTCCACTGCAAGAGATCAATCGTGTCTTGGTGTTCCTTCGTCTTCTTGTGTTCCACTGCAAGAGATCAATCGTGTCTTGGTGTTCCTTCGTCTTCTTGTGTTCCACTGCAAGAGATCAATCGTGTCTTGGTGTTCCTTCGTCTTCTTGTGTTCCACTGCAAGAGATCAATCGTGTCTTGGTGTTCCTTCGTCTTCTTGTGTTCCACTGCAAGAGATCAATCGTGTCTTGGTGTTCCTTCGTCTTCTTGTGTTCCACTGCAAGAGATCAATCGTGTCTTGGTGTTCCTTCGTCTTCTTGTGTTCCACTGCAAGAGATCAATCGTGTCTTGGTGTTCCTTCGTCTTCTTGTGTTCCACTGCAAGAGATCAATCGTGTCTTGGTGTTCCTTCGTCTTCTTGTGTTCCACTGCAAGAGATCAATCGTGTCTTGGCTGTTCCTTCGTCTTCTTGTGTTCCACTGCAAGAGATCAATCGTGTCTTGGCGTTCCTTCGTCTTCTTGTGTTCCACTGCAAGAGATCAATCGTGTCTTGGTGTTCCTTCGTCTTCTTGTGTTCCACTGCAAGAGATCAATCGTGTCTTGGCGTTCCTTCGTCTTCTTGTGTTCCACTGCAAGAGATCAATCGTGTCTTGGCGTTCCTTCGTCTTCTTGTGTTCCACTGCAAGAGATCAATCGTGTCTTGGTGTTCCTTCGTCTTCTTGTGTTCCACTGCAAGAGATCAATCGTGTCTTGGCGTTCCTTCGTCTTCTTGTGTTCCACTGCAAGAGATCAATCGTGTCTTGGCGTTCCTTCGTCTTCTTGTGTTCCACTGCAAGAGATCAATCGTGTCTTGGTGTTCCTTCGTCTTCTTGTGTTCCACTGCAAGAGATCAATCGTGTCTTGGTGTTCCTTCGTCTTCTTGTGTTCCACTGCAAGAGATCAATCGTGTCTTGGTGTTCCTTCGTCTTCTTGTGTTCCACTGCAAGAGATCAATCGTGTCTTGGCTGTTCCTTCGTCTTCTTGTGTTCCACTGCAAGAGATCAATCGTGTCTTGGCGTTCCTTCGTCTTCTTGTGTTCCACTGCAAGAGATCAATCGTGTCTTGGCTGTTCCTTCGTCTTCTTGTGTTCCACTGCAAGAGATCAATCGTGTCTTGGCGTTCCTTCGTCTTCTTGTGTTCCACTGCAAGAGATCAATCGTGTCTTGGCGTTCCTTCGTCTTCTTGTGTTCCACTGCAAGAGATCAATCGTGTCTTGGCGTTCCTTCGTCTTCTTGTGTTCCACTGCAAGAGATCAATCGTGTCTTGGCGTTCCTTCGTCTTCTTGTGTTCCACTGCAAGAGATCAATCGTGTCTTGGCGTTCCTTCGTCTTCTTGTGTTCCACTGCAAGAGATCAATCGTGTCTTGGCGTTCCTTCGTCTTCTTGTGTTCCACTGCAAGAGATCAATCGTGTCTTGGCGTTCCTTCGTCTTCTTGTGTTCCACTGCAAGAGATCAATCGTGTCTTGGCGTTCCTTCGTCTTCTTGTGTTCCACTGCAAGAGATCAATCGTGTCTTGGCGTTCCTTCGTCTTCTTGTGTTCCACTGCAAGAGATCAATCGTGTCTTGGCGTTCCTTCGTCTTCTTGTGTTCCACTGCAAGAGATCAATCGTGTCTTGGCGTTCCTTCGTCTTCTTGTGTTCCACTGCAAGAGATCAATCGTGTCTTGGCGTTCCTTCGTCTTCTTGTGTTCCACTGCAAGAGATCAATCGTGTCTTGGCGTTCCTTCGTCTTCTTGTGTTCCACTGCAAGAGATCAATCGTGTCTTGGCGTTCCTTCGTCTTCTTGTGTTCCACTGCAAGAGATCAATCGTGTCTTGGCGTTCCTTCGTCTTCTTGTGTTCCACTGCAAGAGATCAATCGTGTCTTGGCGTTCCTTCGTCTTCTTGTGTTCCACTGCAAGAGATCAATCGTGTCTTGGCGTTCCTTCGTCTTCTTGTGTTCCACTGCAAGAGATCAATCGTGTCTTGGCGTTCCTTCGTCTTCTTGTGTTCCACTGCAAGAGATCAATCGTGTCTTGGCGTTCCTTCGTCTTCTTGTGTTCCACTGCAAGAGATCAATCGTGTCTTGGCGTTCCTTCGTCTTCTTGTGTTCCACTGCAAGAGATCAATCGTGTCTTGGCGTTCCTTCGTCTTCTTGTGTTCCACTGCAAGAGATCAATCGTGTCTTGGCGTTCCTTCGTCTTCTTGTGTTCCACTGCAAGAGATCAATCGTGTCTTGGCGTTCCTTCGTCTTCTTGTGTTCCACTGCAAGAGATCAATCGTGTCTTGGCGTTCCTTCGTCTTCTTGTGTTCCACTGCAAGAGATCAATCGTGTCTTGGCGTTCCTTCGTCTTCTTGTGTTCCACTGCAAGAGATCAATCGTGTCTTGGCGTTCCTTCGTCTTCTTGTGTTCCACTGCAAGAGATCAATCGTGTCTTGGCGTTCCTTCGTCTTCTTGTGTTCCACTGCAAGAGATCAATCGTGTCTTGGCGTTCCTTCGTCTTCTTGTGTTCCACTGCAAGAGATCAATCGTGTCTTGGCGTTCCTTCGTCTTCTTGTGTTCCACTGCAAGAGATCAATCGTGTCTTGGCGTTCCTTCGTCTTCTTGTGTTCCACTGCAAGAGATCAATCGTGTCTTGGCGTTCCTTCGTCTTCTTGTGTTCCACTGCAAGAGATCAATCGTGTCTTGGCGTTCCTTCGTCTTCTTGTGTTCCACTGCAAGAGATCAATCGTGTCTTGGCGTTCCTTCGTCTTCTTGTGTTCCACTGCAAGAGATCAATCGTGTCTTGGCGTTCCTTCGTCTTCTTGTGTTCCACTGCAAGAGATCAATCGTGTCTTGGCGTTCCTTCGTCTTCTTGTGTTCCACTGCAAGAGATCAATCGTGTCTTGGCGTTCCTTCGTCTTCTTGTGTTCCACTGCAAGAGATCAATCGTGTCTTGGCGTTCCTTCGTCTTCTTGTGTTCCACTGCAAGAGATCAATCGTGTCTTGGCGTTCCTTCGTCTTCTTGTGTTCCACTGCAAGAGATCAATCGTGTCTTGGCGTTCCTTCGTCTTCTTGTGTTCCACTGCAAGAGATCAATCGTGTCTTGGCGTTCCTTCGTCTTCTTGTGTTCCACTGCAAGAGATCAATCGTGTCTTGGCGTTCCTTCGTCTTCTTGTGTTCCACTGCAAGAGATCAATCGTGTCTTGGCGTTCCTTCGTCTTCTTGTGTTCCACTGCAAGAGATCAATCGTGTCTTGGCGTTCCTTCGTCTTCTTGTGTTCCACTGCAAGAGATCAATCGTGTCTTGGCGTTCCTTCGTCTTCTTGTGTTCCACTGCAAGAGATCAATCGTGTCTTGGCGTTCCTTCGTCTTCTTGTGTTCCACTGCAAGAGATCAATCGTGTCTTGGCGTTCCTTCGTCTTCTTGTGTTCCACTGCAAGAGATCAATCGTGTCTTGGCGTTCCTTCGTCTTCTTGTGTTCCACTGCAAGAGATCAATCGTGTCTTGGCGTTCCTTCGTCTTCTTGTGTTCCACTGCAAGAGATCAATCGTGTCTTGGCGTTCCTTCGTCTTCTTGTGTTCCACTGCAAGAGATCAATCGTGTCTTGGCGTTCCTTCGTCTTCTTGTGTTCCACTGCAAGAGATCAATCGTGTCTTGGCGTTCCTTCGTCTTCTTGTGTTCCACTGCAAGAGATCAATCGTGTCTTGGCGTTCCTTCGTCTTCTTGTGTTCCACTGCAAGAGATCAATCGTGTCTTGGCGTTCCTTCGTCTTCTTGTGTTCCACTGCAAGAGATCAATCGTGTCTTGGCGTTCCTTCGTCTTCTTGTGTTCCACTGCAAGAGATCAATCGTGTCTTGGCGTTCCTTCGTCTTCTTGTGTTCCACTGCAAGAGATCAATCGTGTCTTGGCGTTCCTTCGTCTTCTTGTGTTCCACTGCAAGAGATCAATCGTGTCTTGGCGTTCCTTCGTCTTCTTGTGTTCCACTGCAAGAGATCAATCGTGTCTTGGCGTTCCTTCGTCTTCTTGTGTTCCACTGCAAGAGATCAATCGTGTCTTGGCGTTCCTTCGTCTTCTTGTGTTCCACTGCAAGAGATCAATCGTGTCTTGGCGTTCCTTCGTCTTCTTGTGTTCCACTGCAAGAGATCAATCGTGTCTTGGCGTTCCTTCGTCTTCTTGTGTTCCACTGCAAGAGATCAATCGTGTCTTGGCGTTCCTTCGTCTTCTTGTGTTCCACTGCAAGAGATCAATCGTGTCTTGGCGTTCCTTCGTCTTCTTGTGTTCCACTGCAAGAGATCAATCGTGTCTTGGCGTTCCTTCGTCTTCTTGTGTTCCACTGCAAGAGATCAATCGTGTCTTGGCGTTCCTTCGTCTTCTTGTGTTCCACTGCAAGAGATCAATCGTGTCTTGGCGTTCCTTCGTCTTCTTGTGTTCCACTGCAAGAGATCAATCGTGTCTTGGCGTTCCTTCGTCTTCTTGTGTTCCACTGCAAGAGATCAATCGTGTCTTGGCGTTCCTTCGTCTTCTTGTGTTCCACTGCAAGAGATCAATCGTGTCTTGGCGTTCCTTCGTCTTCTTGTGTTCCACTGCAAGAGATCAATCGTGTCTTGGCGTTCCTTCGTCTTCTTGTGTTCCACTGCAAGAGATCAATCGTGTCTTGGCGTTCCTTCGTCTTCTTGTGTTCCACTGCAAGAGATCAATCGTGTCTTGGCGTTCCTTCGTCTTCTTGTGTTCCACTGCAAGAGATCAATCGTGTCTTGGCGTTCCTTCGTCTTCTTGTGTTCCACTGCAAGAGATCAATCGTGTCTTGGCGTTCCTTCGTCTTCTTGTGTTCCACTGCAAGAGATCAATCGTGTCTTGGCGTTCCTTCGTCTTCTTGTGTTCCACTGCAAGAGATCGAATCGTGTCTTGGCGTTCCTTCGTCTTCTTGTGTTCCACTGCAAGAGATCGATCGTGTCTTGGCGTTCCTTCGTCTTCTTGTGTTCCACTGCAAGAGATCGATCGTGTCTTGGCGTTCCTTCGTCTTCTTGTGTTCCACTGCAAGAGATCGATCGTGTCTTGGCGTTCCTTCGTCTTCTTGTGTTCCACTGCAAGAGATCGATCGTGTCTTGGCGTTCCTTCGTCTTCTTGTGTTCCACTGCAAGAGATCGATCGTGTCTTGGCGTTCCTTCGTCTTCTTGTGTTCCACTGCAAGAGATCGATCGTGTCTTGGCGTTCCTTCGTCTTCTTGTGTTCCACTGCAAGAGATCGATCGTGTCTTGGCGTTCCTTCGTCTTCTTGTGTTCCACTGCAAGAGATCGATCGTGTCTTGGCGTTCCTTCGTCTTCTTGTGTTCCACTGCAAGAGATCAATCGTGTCTTGGCGTTCCTTCGTCTTCTTGTGTTCCACTGCAAGAGATCAATCGTGTCTTGGCGTTCCTTCGTCTTCTTGTGTTCCACTGCAAGAGATCAATCGTGTCTTGGCGTTCCTTCGTCTTCTTGTGTTCCACTGCAAGAGATCAATCGTGTCTTGGCGTTCCTTCGTCTTCTTGTGTTCCACTGCAAGAGATCAATCGTGTCTTGGCGTTCCTTCGTCTTCTTGTGTTCCACTGCAAGAGATCAATCGTGTCTTGGCGTTCCTTCGTCTTCTTGTGTTCCACTGCAAGAGATCAATCGTGTCTTGGCGTTCCTTCGTCTTCTTGTGTTCCACTGCAAGAGATCAATCGTGTCTTGGCGTTCCTTCGTCTTCTTGTGTTCCACTGCAAGAGATCAATCGTGTCTTGGCGTTCCTTCGTCTTCTTGTGTTCCACTGCAAGAGATCAATCGTGTCTTGGCGTTCCTTCGTCTTCTTGTGTTCCACTGCAAGAGATCAATCGTGTCTTGGCGTTCCTTCGTCTTCTTGTGTTCCACTGCAAGAGATCAATCGTGTCTTGGCGTTCCTTCGTCTTCTTGTGTTCCACTGCAAGAGATCAATCGTGTCTTGGCGTTCCTTCGTCTTCTTGTGTTCCACTGCAAGAGATCAATCGTGTCTTGGCGTTCCTTCGTCTTCTTGTGTTCCACTGCAAGAGATCAATCGTGTCTTGGCGTTCCTTCGTCTTCTTGTGTTCCACTGCAAGAGATCAATCGTGTCTTGGCGTTCCTTCGTCTTCTTGTGTTCCACTGCAAGAGATCAATCGTGTCTTGGCGTTCCTTCGTCTTCTTGTGTTCCACTGCAAGAGATCAATCGTGTCTTGGCGTTCCTTCGTCTTCTTGTGTTCCACTGCAAGAGATCAATCGTGTCTTGGCGTTCCTTCGTCTTCTTGTGTTCCACTGCAAGAGATCAATCGTGTCTTGGCGTTCCTTCGTCTTCTTGTGTTCCACTGCAAGAGATCAATCGTGTCTTGGCGTTCCTTCGTCTTCTTGTGTTCCACTGCAAGAGATCAATCGTGTCTTGGCGTTCCTTCGTCTTCTTGTGTTCCACTGCAAGAGATCAATCGTGTCTTGGCGTTCCTTCGTCTTCTTGTGTTCCACTGCAAGAGATCAATCGTGTCTTGGCGTTCCTTCGTCTTCTTGTGTTCCACTGCAAGAGATCAATCGTGTCTTGGCGTTCCTTCGTCTTCTTGTGTTCCACTGCAAGAGATCAATCGTGTCTTGGCGTTCCTTCGTCTTCTTGTGTTCCACTGCAAGAGATCAATCGTGTCTTGGCGTTCCTTCGTCTTCTTGTGTTCCACTGCAAGAGATCAATCGTGTCTTGGCGTTCCTTCGTCTTCTTGTGTTCCACTGCAAGAGATCAATCGTGTCTTGGCGTTCCTTCGTCTTCTTGTGTTCCACTGCAAGAGATCAATCGTGTCTTGGCGTTCCTTCGTCTTCTTGTGTTCCACTGCAAGAGATCAATCGTGTCTTGGCGTTCCTTCGTCTTCTTGTGTTCCACTGCAAGAGATCAATCGTGTCTTGGCGTTCCTTCGTCTTCTTGTGTTCCACTGCAAGAGATCAATCGTGTCTTGGCGTTCCTTCGTCTTCTTGTGTTCCACTGCAAGAGATCAATCGTGTCTTGGCGTTCCTTCGTCTTCTTGTGTTCCACTGCAAGAGATCAATCGTGTCTTGGCGTTCCTTCGTCTTCTTGTGTTCCACTGCAAGAGATCAATCGTGTCTTGGCGTTCCTTCGTCTTCTTGTGTTCCACTGCAAGAGATCAATCGTGTCTTGGCGTTCCTTCGTCTTCTTGTGTTCCACTGCAAGAGATCAATCGTGTCTTGGCGTTCCTTCGTCTTCTTGTGTTCCACTGCAAGAGATCAATCGTGTCTTGGCGTTCCTTCGTCTTCTTGTGTTCCACTGCAAGAGATCAATCGTGTCTTGGCGTTCCTTCGTCTTCTTGTGTTCCACTGCAAGAGATCAATCGTGTCTTGGCGTTCCTTCGTCTTCTTGTGTTCCACTGCAAGAGATCAATCGTGTCTTGGCGTTCCTTCGTCTTCTTGTGTTCCACTGCAAGAGATCAATCGTGTCTTGGCGTTCCTTCGTCTTCTTGTGTTCCACTGCAAGAGATCAATCGTGTCTTGGCGTTCCTTCGTCTTCTTGTGTTCCACTGCAAGAGATCAATCGTGTCTTGGCGTTCCTTCGTCTTCTTGTGTTCCACTGCAAGAGATCAATCGTGTCTTGGCGTTCCTTCGTCTTCTTGTGTTCCACTGCAAGAGATCAATCGTGTCTTGGCGTTCCTTCGTCTTCTTGTGTTCCACTGCAAGAGATCAATCGTGTCTTGGCGTTCCTTCGTCTTCTTGTGTTCCACTGCAAGAGATCAATCGTGTCTTGGCGTTCCTTCGTCTTCTTGTGTTCCACTGCAAGAGATCAATCGTGTCTTGGCGTTCCTTCGTCTTCTTGTGTTCCACTGCAAGAGATCAATCGTGTCTTGGCGTTCCTTCGTCTTCTTGTGTTCCACTGCAAGAGATCAATCGTGTCTTGGCGTTCCTTCGTCTTCTTGTGTTCCACTGCAAGAGATCAATCGTGTCTTGGCGTTCCTTCGTCTTCTTGTGTTCCACTGCAAGAGATCAATCGTGTCTTGGCGTTCCTTCGTCTTCTTGTGTTCCACTGCAAGAGATCAATCGTGTCTTGGCGTTCCTTCGTCTTCTTGTGTTCCACTGCAAGAGATCAATCGTGTCTTGGCGTTCCTTCGTCTTCTTGTGTTCCACTGCAAGAGATCAATCGTGTCTTGGCGTTCCTTCGTCTTCTTGTGTTCCACTGCAAGAGATCAATCGTGTCTTGGCGTTCCTTCGTCTTCTTGTGTTCCACTGCAAGAGATCAATCGTGTCTTGGCGTTCCTTCGTCTTCTTGTGTTCCACTGCAAGAGATCAATCGTGTCTTGGCGTTCCTTCGTCTTCTTGTGTTCCACTGCAAGAGATCAATCGTGTCTTGGCGTTCCTTCGTCTTCTTGTGTTCCACTGCAAGAGATCAATCGTGTCTTGGCGTTCCTTCGTCTTCTTGTGTTCCACTGCAAGAGATCAATCGTGTCTTGGCGTTCCTTCGTCTTCTTGTGTTCCACTGCAAGAGATCAATCGTGTCTTGGCGTTCCTTCGTCTTCTTGTGTTCCACTGCAAGAGATCAATCGTGTCTTGGCGTTCCTTCGTCTTCTTGTGTTCCACTGCAAGAGATCAATCGTGTCTTGGCGTTCCTTCGTCTTCTTGTGTTCCACTGCAAGAGATCAATCGTGTCTTGGCGTTCCTTCGTCTTCTTGTGTTCCACTGCAAGAGATCAATCGTGTCTTGGCGTTCCTTCGTCTTCTTGTGTTCCACTGCAAGAGATCAATCGTGTCTTGGCGTTCCTTCGTCTTCTTGTGTTCCACTGCAAGAGATCAATCGTGTCTTGGCGTTCCTTCGTCTTCTTGTGTTCCACTGCAAGAGATCAATCGTGTCTTGGCGTTCCTTCGTCTTCTTGTGTTCCACTGCAAGAGATCAATCGTGTCTTGGCGTTCCTTCGTCTTCTTGTGTTCCACTGCAAGAGATCAATCGTGTCTTGGCGTTCCTTCGTCTTCTTGTGTTCCACTGCAAGAGATCAATCGTGTCTTGGCGTTCCTTCGTCTTCTTGTGTTCCACTGCAAGAGATCAATCGTGTCTTGGCGTTCCTTCGTCTTCTTGTGTTCCACTGCAAGAGATCAATCGTGTCTTGGCGTTCCTTCGTCTTCTTGTGTTCCACTGCAAGAGATCAATCGTGTCTTGGCGTTCCTTCGTCTTCTTGTGTTCCACTGCAAGAGATCAATCGTGTCTTGGCGTTCCTTCGTCTTCTTGTGTTCCACTGCAAGAGATCAATCGTGTCTTGGCGTTCCTTCGTCTTCTTGTGTTCCACTGCAAGAGATCAATCGTGTCTTGGCGTTCCTTCGTCTTCTTGTGTTCCACTGCAAGAGATCAATCGTGTCTTGGCGTTCCTTCGTCTTCTTGTGTTCCACTGCAAGAGATCAATCGTGTCTTGGCGTTCCTTCGTCTTCTTGTGTTCCACTGCAAGAGATCAATCGTGTCTTGGCGTTCCTTCGTCTTCTTGTGTTCCACTGCAAGAGATCAATCGTGTCTTGGCGTTCCTTCGTCTTCTTGTGTTCCACTGCAAGAGATCAATCGTGTCTTGGCGTTCCTTCGTCTTCTTGTGTTCCACTGCAAGAGATCAATCGTGTCTTGGCGTTCCTTCGTCTTCTTGTGTTCCACTGCAAGAGATCAATCGTGTCTTGGCGTTCCTTCGTCTTCTTGTGTTCCACTGCAAGAGATCAATCGTGTCTTGGCGTTCCTTCGTCTTCTTGTGTTCCACTGCAAGAGATCAATCGTGTCTTGGCGTTCCTTCGTCTTCTTGTGTTCCACTGCAAGAGATCAATCGTGTCTTGGCGTTCCTTCGTCTTCTTGTGTTCCACTGCAAGAGATCAATCGTGTCTTGGCGTTCCTTCGTCTTCTTGTGTTCCACTGCAAGAGATCAATCGTGTCTTGGCGTTCCTTCGTCTTCTTGTGTTCCACTGCAAGAGATCAATCGTGTCTTGGCGTTCCTTCGTCTTCTTGTGTTCCACTGCAAGAGATCAATCGTGTCTTGGCGTTCCTTCGTCTTCTTGTGTTCCACTGCAAGAGATCAATCGTGTCTTGGCGTTCCTTCGTCTTCTTGTGTTCCACTGCAAGAGATCAATCGTGTCTTGGCGTTCCTTCGTCTTCTTGTGTTCCACTGCAAGAGATCAATCGTGTCTTGGCGTTCCTTCGTCTTCTTGTGTTCCACTGCAAGAGATCAATCGTGTCTTGGCGTTCCTTCGTCTTCTTGTGTTCCACTGCAAGAGATCAATCGTGTCTTGGCGTTCCTTCGTCTTCTTGTGTTCCACTGCAAGAGATCAATCGTGTCTTGGCGTTCCTTCGTCTTCTTGTGTTCCACTGCAAGAGATCAATCGTGTCTTGGCGTTCCTTCGTCTTCTTGTGTTCCACTGCAAGAGATCAATCGTGTCTTGGCGTTCCTTCGTCTTCTTGTGTTCCACTGCAAGAGATCAATCGTGTCTTGGCGTTCCTTCGTCTTCTTGTGTTCCACTGCAAGAGATCAATCGTGTCTTGGCGTTCCTTCGTCTTCTTGTGTTCCACTGCAAGAGATCAATCGTGTCTTGGCGTTCCTTCGTCTTCTTGTGTTCCACTGCAAGAGATCAATCGTGTCTTGGCGTTCCTTCGTCTTCTTGTGTTCCACTGCAAGAGATCAATCGTGTCTTGGCGTTCCTTCGTCTTCTTGTGTTCCACTGCAAGAGATCAATCGTGTCTTGGCGTTCCTTCGTCTTCTTGTGTTCCACTGCAAGAGATCAATCGTGTCTTGGCGTTCCTTCGTCTTCTTGTGTTCCACTGCAAGAGATCAATCGTGTCTTGGCGTTCCTTCGTCTTCTTGTGTTCCACTGCAAGAGATCAATCGTGTCTTGGCGTTCCTTCGTCTTCTTGTGTTCCACTGCAAGAGATCAATCGTGTCTTGGCGTTCCTTCGTCTTCTTGTGTTCCACTGCAAGAGATCAATCGTGTCTTGGCGTTCCTTCGTCTTCTTGTGTTCCACTGCAAGAGATCAATCGTGTCTTGGCGTTCCTTCGTCTTCTTGTGTTCCACTGCAAGAGATCAATCGTGTCTTGGCGTTCCTTCGTCTTCTTGTGTTCCACTGCAAGAGATCAATCGTGTCTTGGCGTTCCTTCGTCTTCTTGTGTTCCACTGCAAGAGATCAATCGTGTCTTGGCGTTCCTTCGTCTTCTTGTGTTCCACTGCAAGAGATCAATCGTGTCTTGGCGTTCCTTCGTCTTCTTGTGTTCCACTGCAAGAGATCAATCGTGTCTTGGCGTTCCTTCGTCTTCTTGTGTTCCACTGCAAGAGATCAATCGTGTCTTGGCGTTCCTTCGTCTTCTTGTGTTCCACTGCAAGAGATCAATCGTGTCTTGGCGTTCCTTCGTCTTCTTGTGTTCCACTGCAAGAGATCAATCGTGTCTTGGCGTTCCTTCGTCTTCTTGTGTTCCACTGCAAGAGATCAATCGTGTCTTGGCGTTCCTTCGTCTTCTTGTGTTCCACTGCAAGAGATCAATCGTGTCTTGGCGTTCCTTCGTCTTCTTGTGTTCCACTGCAAGAGATCAATCGTGTCTTGGCGTTCCTTCGTCTTCTTGTGTTCCACTGCAAGAGATCAATCGTGTCTTGGCGTTCCTTCGTCTTCTTGTGTTCCACTGCAAGAGATCAATCGTGTCTTGGCGTTCCTTCGTCTTCTTGTGTTCCACTGCAAGAGATCAATCGTGTCTTGGCGTTCCTTCGTCTTCTTGTGTTCCACTGCAAGAGATCAATCGTGTCTTGGCGTTCCTTCGTCTTCTTGTGTTCCACTGCAAGAGATCAATCGTGTCTTGGCGTTCCTTCGTCTTCTTGTGTTCCACTGCAAGAGATCAATCGTGTCTTGGCGTTCCTTCGTCTTCTTGTGTTCCACTGCAAGAGATCAATCGTGTCTTGGCGTTCCTTCGTCTTCTTGTGTTCCACTGCAAGAGATCAATCGTGTCTTGGCGTTCCTTCGTCTTCTTGTGTTCCACTGCAAGAGATCAATCGTGTCTTGGCGTTCCTTCGTCTTCTTGTGTTCCACTGCAAGAGATCAATCGTGTCTTGGCGTTCCTTCGTCTTCTTGTGTTCCACTGCAAGAGATCAATCGTGTCTTGGCGTTCCTTCGTCTTCTTGTGTTCCACTGCAAGAGATCAATCGTGTCTTGGCGTTCCTTCGTCTTCTTGTGTTCCACTGCAAGAGATCAATCGTGTCTTGGCGTTCCTTCGTCTTCTTGTGTTCCACTGCAAGAGATCAATCGTGTCTTGGCGTTCCTTCGTCTTCTTGTGTTCCACTGCAAGAGATCAATCGTGTCTTGGCGTTCCTTCGTCTTCTTGTGTTCCACTGCAAGAGATCAATCGTGTCTTGGCGTTCCTTCGTCTTCTTGTGTTCCACTGCAAGAGATCAATCGTGTCTTGGCGTTCCTTCGTCTTCTTGTGTTCCACTGCAAGAGATCAATCGTGTCTTGGCGTTCCTTCGTCTTCTTGTGTTCCACTGCAAGAGATCAATCGTGTCTTGGCGTTCCTTCGTCTTCTTGTGTTCCACTGCAAGAGATCAATCGTGTCTTGGCGTTCCTTCGTCTTCTTGTGTTCCACTGCAAGAGATCAATCGTGTCTTGGCGTTCCTTCGTCTTCTTGTGTTCCACTGCAAGAGATCAATCGTGTCTTGGCGTTCCTTCGTCTTCTTGTGTTCCACTGCAAGAGATCAATCGTGTCTTGGCGTTCCTTCGTCTTCTTGTGTTCCACTGCAAGAGATCAATCGTGTCTTGGCGTTCCTTCGTCTTCTTGTGTTCCACTGCAAGAGATCAATCGTGTCTTGGCGTTCCTTCGTCTTCTTGTGTTCCACTGCAAGAGATCAATCGTGTCTTGGCGTTCCTTCGTCTTCTTGTGTTCCACTGCAAGAGATCAATCGTGTCTTGGCGTTCCTTCGTCTTCTTGTGTTCCACTGCAAGAGATCAATCGTGTCTTGGCGTTCCTTCGTCTTCTTGTGTTCCACTGCAAGAGATCAATCGTGTCTTGGCGTTCCTTCGTCTTCTTGTGTTCCACTGCAAGAGATCAATCGTGTCTTGGCGTTCCTTCGTCTTCTTGTGTTCCACTGCAAGAGATCAATCGTGTCTTGGCGTTCCTTCGTCTTCTTGTGTTCCACTGCAAGAGATCAATCGTGTCTTGGCGTTCCTTCGTCTTCTTGTGTTCCACTGCAAGAGATCAATCGTGTCTTGGCGTTCCTTCGTCTTCTTGTGTTCCACTGCAAGAGATCAATCGTGTCTTGGCGTTCCTTCGTCTTCTTGTGTTCCACTGCAAGAGATCAATCGTGTCTTGGCGTTCCTTCGTCTTCTTGTGTTCCACTGCAAGAGATCAATCGTGTCTTGGCGTTCCTTCGTCTTCTTGTGTTCCACTGCAAGAGATCAATCGTGTCTTGGCGTTCCTTCGTCTTCTTGTGTTCCACTGCAAGAGATCAATCGTGTCTTGGCGTTCCTTCGTCTTCTTGTGTTCCACTGCAAGAGATCAATCGTGTCTTGGCGTTCCTTCGTCTTCTTGTGTTCCACTGCAAGAGATCAATCGTGTCTTGGCGTTCCTTCGTCTTCTTGTGTTCCACTGCAAGAGATCAATCGTGTCTTGGCGTTCCTTCGTCTTCTTGTGTTCCACTGCAAGAGATCAATCGTGTCTTGGCGTTCCTTCGTCTTCTTGTGTTCCACTGCAAGAGATCAATCGTGTCTTGGCGTTCCTTCGTCTTCTTGTGTTCCACTGCAAGAGATCAATCGTGTCTTGGCGTTCCTTCGTCTTCTTGTGTTCCACTGCAAGAGATCAATCGTGTCTTGGCGTTCCTTCGTCTTCTTGTGTTCCACTGCAAGAGATCAATCGTGTCTTGGCGTTCCTTCGTCTTCTTGTGTTCCACTGCAAGAGATCAAGTCGTGTCTTGGCGTTCCTTCGTCTTCTTGTGTTCCACTGCAAGAGATCAATCGTGTCTTGGCGTTCCTTCGTCTTCTTGTGTTCCACTGCAAGAGATCAATCGTGTCTTGGCGTTCCTTCGTCTTCTTGTGTTCCACTGCAAGAGATCAATCGTGTCTTGGCGTTCCTTCGTCTTCTTGTGTTCCACTGCAAGAGATCAGTCGTGTCTTGGCGTTCCTTCGTCTTCTTGTGTTCCACTGCAAGAGATCAATCGTGTCTTGGCGTTCCTTCGTCTTCTTGTGTTCCACTGCAAGAGATCAGTCGTGTCTTGGCGTTCCTTCGTCTTCTTGTGTTCCACTGCAAGAGATCAATCGTGTCTTGGCGTTCCTTCGTCTTCTTGTGTTCCACTGCAAGAGATCAATCGTGTCTTGGCGTTCCTTCGTCTTCTTGTGTTCCACTGCAAGAGATCAATCGTGTCTTGGCGTTCCTTCGTCTTCTTGTGTTCCACTGCAAGAGATCAATCGTGTCTTGGCGTTCCTTCGTCTTCTTGTGTTCCACTGCAAGAGATCAATCGTGTCTTGGCGTTCCTTCGTCTTCTTGTGTTCCACTGCAAGAGATCAATCGTGTCTTGGCGTTCCTTCGTCTTCTTGTGTTCCACTGCAAGAGATCAATCGTGTCTTGGCGTTCCTTCGTCTTCTTGTGTTCCACTGCAAGAGATCAATCGTGTCTTGGCGTTCCTTCGTCTTCTTGTGTTCCACTGCAAGAGATCAATCGTGTCTTGGCGTTCCTTCGTCTTCTTGTGTTCCACTGCAAGAGATCAATCGTGTCTTGGCGTTCCTTCGTCTTCTTGTGTTCCACTGCAAGAGATCAATCGTGTCTTGGCGTTCCTTCGTCTTCTTGTGTTCCACTGCAAGAGATCAATCGTGTCTTGGCGTTCCTTCGTCTTCTTGTGTTCCACTGCAAGAGATCAATCGTGTCTTGGCGTTCCTTCGTCTTCTTGTGTTCCACTGCAAGAGATCAATCGTGTCTTGGCGTTCCTTCGTCTTCTTGTGTTCCACTGCAAGAGATCAATCGTGTCTTGGCGTTCCTTCGTCTTCTTGTGTTCCACTGCAAGAGATCAATCGTGTCTTGGCGTTCCTTCGTCTTCTTGTGTTCCACTGCAAGAGATCAATCGTGTCTTGGCGTTCCTTCGTCTTCTTGTGTTCCACTGCAAGAGATCAATCGTGTCTTGGCGTTCCTTCGTCTTCTTGTGTTCCACTGCAAGAGATCAATCGTGTCTTGGCGTTCCTTCGTCTTCTTGTGTTCCACTGCAAGAGATCAATCGTGTCTTGGCGTTCCTTCGTCTTCTTGTGTTCCACTGCAAGAGATCAATCGTGTCTTGGCGTTCCTTCGTCTTCTTGTGTTCCACTGCAAGAGATCAATCGTGTCTTGGCGTTCCTTCGTCTTCTTGTGTTCCACTGCAAGAGATCAATCGTGTCTTGGCGTTCCTTCGTCTTCTTGTGTTCCACTGCAAGAGATCAATCGTGTCTTGGCGTTCCTTCGTCTTCTTGTGTTCCACTGCAAGAGATCAATCGTGTCTTGGCGTTCCTTCGTCTTCTTGTGTTCCACTGCAAGAGATCAATCGTGTCTTGGCGTTCCTTCGTCTTCTTGTGTTCCACTGCAAGAGATCAATCGTGTCTTGGCGTTCCTTCGTCTTCTTGTGTTCCACTGCAAGAGATCAATCGTGTCTTGGCGTTCCTTCGTCTTCTTGTGTTCCACTGCAAGAGATCAATCGTGTCTTGGCGTTCCTTCGTCTTCTTGTGTTCCACTGCAAGAGATCAATCGTGTCTTGGCGTTCCTTCGTCTTCTTGTGTTCCACTGCAAGAGATCAATCGTGTCTTGGCGTTCCTTCGTCTTCTTGTGTTCCACTGCAAGAGATCAGTCGTGTCTTGGCGTTCCTTCGTCTTCTTGTGTTCCACTGCAAGAGATCAATCGTGTCTTGGCGTTCCTTCGTCTTCTTGTGTTCCACTGCAAGAGATCAGATCGTGTCTTGGCGTTCCTTCGTCTTCTTGTGTTCCACTGCAAGAGATCAGATCGTGTCTTGGCGTTCCTTCGTCTTCTTGTGTTCCACTGCAAGAGATCAATCGTGTCTTGGCGTTCCTTCGTCTTCTTGTGTTTCCACTGCAAGAGATCAGTCGTGTCTTGGCGTTCCTTCGTCTTCTTGTGTTCCACTGCAAGAGATCAGTCGTGTCTTGGCGTTCCTTCGTCTTCTTGTGTTCCACTGCAAGAGATCAGTCGTGTCTTGGCGTTCCTTCGTCTTCTTGTGTTCCACTGCAAGAGATCAATCGTGTCTTGGCGTTCCTTCGTCTTCTTGTGTTCCACTGCAAGAGATCAGTCGTGTCTTGGCGTTCCTTCGTCTTCTTGTGTTTCCACTGCAAGAGATCAGATCGTGTCTTGGCGTTCCTTCGTCTTCTTGTGTTCCACTGCAAGAGATCAATCGTGTCTTGGCGTTCCTTCGTCTTCTTGTGTTCCACTGCAAGAGATCAAGTCGTGTCTTGGCGTTCCTTCGTCTTCTTGTGTTCCACTGCAAGAGATCAATCGTGTCTTGGCGTTCCTTCGTCTTCTTGTGTTCCACTGCAAGAGATCAATCGTGTCTTGGCGTTCCTTCGTCTTCTTGTGTTCCACTGCAAGAGATCAATCGTGTCTTGGCGTTCCTTCGTCTTCTTGTGTTCCACTGCAAGAGATCAATCGTGTCTTGGCGTTCCTTCGTCTTCTTGTGTTCCACTGCAAGAGATCAATCGTGTCTTGGCGTTCCTTCGTCTTCTTGTGTTCCACTGCAAGAGATCAATCGTGTCTTGGCGTTCCTTCGTCTTCTTGTGTTCCACTGCAAGAGATCAATCGTGTCTTGGCGTTCCTTCGTCTTCTTGTGTTCCACTGCAAGAGATCAATCGTGTCTTGGCGTTCCTTCGTCTTCTTGTGTTCCACTGCAAGAGATCAATCGTGTCTTGGCGTTCCTTCGTCTTCTTGTGTTCCACTGCAAGAGATCAATCGTGTCTTGGCGTTCCTTCGTCTTCTTGTGTTCCACTGCAAGAGATCAATCGTGTCTTGGCGTTCCTTCGTCTTCTTGTGTTCCACTGCAAGAGATCAATCGTGTCTTGGCGTTCCTTCGTCTTCTTGTGTTCCACTGCAAGAGATCAATCGTGTCTTGGCGTTCCTTCGTCTTCTTGTGTTCCACTGCAAGAGATCAATCGTGTCTTGGCGTTCCTTCGTCTTCTTGTGTTCCACTGCAAGAGATCAATCGTGTCTTGGCGTTCCTTCGTCTTCTTGTGTTCCACTGCAAGAGATCAATCGTGTCTTGGCGTTCCTTCGTCTTCTTGTGTTCCACTGCAAGAGATCAATCGTGTCTTGGCGTTCCTTCGTCTTCTTGTGTTCCACTGCAAGAGATCAATCGTGTCTTGGCGTTCCTTCGTCTTCTTGTGTTCCACTGCAAGAGATCAATCGTGTCTTGGCGTTCCTTCGTCTTCTTGTGTTCCACTGCAAGAGATCAATCGTGTCTTGGCGTTCCTTCGTCTTCTTGTGTTCCACTGCAAGAGATCAATCGTGTCTTGGCGTTCCTTCGTCTTCTTGTGTTCCACTGCAAGAGATCAATCGTGTCTTGGCGTTCCTTCGTCTTCTTGTGTTCCACTGCAAGAGATCAATCGTGTCTTGGCGTTCCTTCGTCTTCTTGTGTTCCACTGCAAGAGATCAATCGTGTCTTGGCGTTCCTTCGTCTTCTTGTGTTCCACTGCAAGAGATCAATCGTGTCTTGGCGTTCCTTCGTCTTCTTGTGTTCCACTGCAAGAGATCGATCGTGTCTTGGCGTTCCTTCGTCTTCTTGTGTTCCACTGCAAGAGATCGATCGTGTCTTGGCGTTCCTTCGTCTTCTTGTGTTCCACTGCAAGAGATCGAATCGTGTCTTGGCGTTCCTTCGTCTTCTTGTGTTCCACTGCAAGAGATCGATCGTGTCTTGGCGTTCCTTCGTCTTCTTGTGTTCCACTGCAAGAGATCGAATCGTGTCTTGGCGTTCCTTCGTCTTCTTGTGTTCCACTGCAAGAGATCGATCGTGTCTTGGCGTTCCTTCGTCTTCTTGTGTTCCACTGCAAGAGATCAATCGTGTCTTGGCGTTCCTTCGTCTTCTTGTGTTCCACTGCAAGAGATCGATCGTGTCTTGGCGTTCCTTCGTCTTCTTGTGTTCCACTGCAAGAGATCAGATCGTGTCTTGGCGTTCCTTCGTCTTCTTGTGTTCCACTGCAAGAGATCAGATCGTGTCTTGGCGTTCCTTCGTCTTCTTGTGTTCCACTGCAAGAGATCAGTCGTGTCTTGGCGTTCCTTCGTCTTCTTGTGTTCCACTGCAAGAGATCAGTCGTGTCTTGGCGTTCCTTCGTCTTCTTGTGTTCCACTGCAAGAGATCAGTCGTGTCTTGGCGTTCCTTCGTCTTCTTGTGTTCCACTGCAAGAGATCAATCGTGTCTTGGCGTTCCTTCGTCTTCTTGTGTTCCACTGCAAGAGATCAATCGTGTCTTGGCGTTCCTTCGTCTTCTTGTGTTCCACTGCAAGAGATCAAGTCGTGTCTTGGCGTTCCTTCGTCTTCTTGTGTTCCACTGCAAGAGATCAGTCGTGTCTTGGCGTTCCTTCGTCTTCTTGTGTTCCACTGCAAGAGATCAATCGTGTCTTGGCGTTCCTTCGTCTTCTTGTGTTCCACTGCAAGAGATCAATCGTGTCTTGGCGTTCCTTCGTCTTCTTGTGTTCCACTGCAAGAGATCAATCGTGTCTTGGCGTTCCTTCGTCTTCTTGTGTTCCACTGCAAGAGATCAATCGTGTCTTGGCGTTCCTTCGTCTTCTTGTGTTCCACTGCAAGAGATCAATCGTGTCTTGGCGTTCCTTCGTCTTCTTGTGTTCCACTGCAAGAGATCAATCGTGTCTTGGCGTTCCTTCGTCTTCTTGTGTTCCACTGCAAGAGATCAATCGTGTCTTGGCGTTCCTTCGTCTTCTTGTGTTCCACTGCAAGAGATCAATCGTGTCTTGGCGTTCCTTCGTCTTCTTGTGTTCCACTGCAAGAGATCAATCGTGTCTTGGCGTTCCTTCGTCTTCTTGTGTTCCACTGCAAGAGATCAATCGTGTCTTGGCGTTCCTTCGTCTTCTTGTGTTCCACTGCAAGAGATCAATCGTGTCTTGGCGTTCCTTCGTCTTCTTGTGTTCCACTGCAAGAGATCAATCGTGTCTTGGCGTTCCTTCGTCTTCTTGTGTTCCACTGCAAGAGATCAATCGTGTCTTGGCGTTCCTTCGTCTTCTTGTGTTCCACTGCAAGAGATCAATCGTGTCTTGGCGTTCCTTCGTCTTCTTGTGTTCCACTGCAAGAGATCAATCGTGTCTTGGCGTTCCTTCGTCTTCTTGTGTTCCACTGCAAGAGATCAATCGTGTCTTGGCGTTCCTTCGTCTTCTTGTGTTCCACTGCAAGAGATCAATCGTGTCTTGGCAGTTCCTTCGTCTTCTTGTGTTCCACTGCAAGAGATCAATCGTGTCTTGGCGTTCCTTCGTCTTCTTGTGTTCCACTGCAAGAGATCAATCGTGTCTTGGCGTTCCTTCGTCTTCTTGTGTTCCACTGCAAGAGATCAATCGTGTCTTGGCGTTCCTTCGTCTTCTTGTGTTCCACTGCAAGAGATCGGTCGTGTCTTGGCGTTCCTTCGTCTTCTTGTGTTCCACTGCAAGAGATCGATCGTGTCTTGGCGTTCCTTCGTCTTCTTGTGTTCCACTGCAAGAGATCGGTCGTGTCTTGGCGTTCCTTCGTCTTCTTGTGTTCCACTGCAAGAGATCGATCGTGTCTTGGCGTTCCTTCGTCTTCTTGTGTTCCACTGCAAGAGATCGGTCGTGTCTTGGCGTTCCTTCGTCTTCTTGTGTTCCACTGCAAGAGATCGATCGTGTCTTGGCGTTCCTTCGTCTTCTTGTGTTCCACTGCAAGAGATCGGTCGTGTCTTGGCGTTCCTTCGTCTTCTTGTGTTCCACTGCAAGAGATCGATCGTGTCTTGGCGTTCCTTCGTCTTCTTGTGTTCCACTGCAAGAGATCGATCGTGTCTTGGCGTTCCTTCGTCTTCTTGTGTTCCACTGCAAGAGATCGATCGTGTCTTGGCGTTCCTTCGTCTTCTTGTGTTCCACTGCAAGAGATCGGTCGTGTCTTGGCGTTCCTTCGTCTTCTTGTGTTCCACTGCAAGAGATCGATCGTGTCTTGGCGTTCCTTCGTCTTCTTGTGTTCCACTGCAAGAGATCGGTCGTGTCTTGGCGTTCCTTCGTCTTCTTGTGTTCCACTGCAAGAGATCGATCGTGTCTTGGTGTTCCTTCGTCTTCTTGTGTTCCACTGCAAGAGATCGATCGTGTCTTGGTGTTCCTTCGTCTTCTTGTGTTCCACTGCAAGAGATCGATCGTGTCTTGGTGTTCCTTCGTCTTCTTGTGTTCCACTGCAAGAGATCGATCGTGTCTTGGTGTTCCTTCGTCTTCTTGTGTTCCACTGCAAGAGATCGATCGTGTCTTGGTGTTCCTTCGTCTTCTTGTGTTCCACTGCAAGAGATCGATCGTGTCTTGGTGTTCCTTCGTCTTCTTGTGTTCCACTGCAAGAGATCGATCGTGTCTTGGTGTTCCTTCGTCTTCTTGTGTTCCACTGCAAGAGATCGATCGTGTCTTGGTGTTCCTTCGTCTTCTTGTGTTCCACTGCAAGAGATCGATCGTGTCTTGGTGTTCCTTCGTCTTCTTGTGTTCCACTGCAAGAGATCGATCGTGTCTTGGTGTTCCTTCGTCTTCTTGTGTTCCACTGCAAGAGATCGATCGTGTCTTGGTGTTCCTTCGTCTTCTTGTGTTCCACTGCAAGAGATCGATCGTGTCTTGGTGTTCCTTCGTCTTCTTGTGTTCCACTGCAAGAGATCGATCGTGTCTTGGTGTTCCTTCGTCTTCTTGTGTTCCACTGCAAGAGATCGATCGTGTCTTGGTGTTCCTTCGTCTTCTTGTGTTCCACTGCAAGAGATCGATCGTGTCTTGGTGTTCCTTCGTCTTCTTGTGTTCCACTGCAAGAGATCGATCGTGTCTTGGTGTTCCTTCGTCTTCTTGTGTTCCACTGCAAGAGATCGATCGTGTCTTGGTGTTCCTTCGTCTTCTTGTGTTCCACTGCAAGAGATCGATCGTGTCTTGGTGTTCCTTCGTCTTCTTGTGTTCCACTGCAAGAGATCGATCGTGTCTTGGTGTTCCTTCGTCTTCTTGTGTTCCACTGCAAGAGATCGATCGTGTCTTGGTGTTCCTTCGTCTTCTTGTGTTCCACTGCAAGAGATCGATCGTGTCTTGGTGTTCCTTCGTCTTCTTGTGTTCCACTGCAAGAGATCGATCGTGTCTTGGTGTTCCTTCGTCTTCTTGTGTTCCACCTGCAAGAGATCGATCGTGTCTTGGTGTTCCTTCGTCTTCTTGTGTTCCACCGCAAGAGATCGATCGTGTCTTGGTGTTCCTTCGTCTTCTTGTGTTCCACTGCAAGAGATCGATCGTGTCTTGGTGTTCCTTCGTCTTCTTGTGTTCCACCTGCAAGAGATCGATCGTGTCTTGGTGTTCCTTCGTCTTCTTGTGTTCCACCGCAAGAGATCGATCGTGTCTTGGTGTTCCTTCGTCTTCTTGTGTTCCACCGCAAGAGATCGATCGTGTCTTGGTGTTCCTTCGTCTTCTTGTGTTCCACCGCAAGAGATCGATCGTGTCTTGGTGTTCCTTCGTCTTCTTGTGTTCCACCGCAAGAGATCGATCGTGTCTTGGTGTTCCTTCGTCTTCTTGTGTTCCACCGCAAGAGATCGATCGTGTCTTGGTGTTCCTTCGTCTTCTTGTGTTCCACCGCAAGAGATCGATCGTGTCTTGGTGTTCCTTCGTCTTCTTGTGTTCCACCGCAAGAGATCGATCGTGTCTTGGTGTTCCTTCGTCTTCTTGTGTTCCACCGCAAGAGATCGATCGTGTCTTGGTGTTCCTTCGTCTTCTTGTGTTCCACCGCAAGAGATCCATCGTGTCTTGGTGTTCCTTCGTCTTCTTGTGTTCCACCGCAAGAGATCGATCGTGTCTTGGTGTTCCTTCGTCTTCTTGTGTTCCACCGCAAGAGATCCATCGTGTCTTGGTGTTCCTTCGTCTTCTTGTGTTCCACCGCAAGAGATCGATCGTGTCTTGGTGTTCCTTCGTCTTCTTGTGTTCCACCGCAAGAGATCCATCGTGTCTTGGTGTTCCTTCGTCTTCTTGTGTTCCACCGCAAGAGATCGATCGTGTCTTGGTGTTCCTTCGTCTTCTTGTGTTCCACCGCAAGAGATCCATCGTGTCTTGGTGTTCCTTCGTCTTCTTGTGTTCCACCGCAAGAGATCCATCGTGTCTTGGTGTTCCTTCGTCTTCTTGTGTTCCACCGCAAGAGATCCATCGTGTCTTGGTGTTCCTTCGTCTTCTTGTGTTCCACCGCAAGAGATCCATCGTGTCTTGGTGTTCCTTCGTCTTCTTGTGTTCCACCGCAAGAGATCCATCGTGTCTTGGTGTTCCTTCGTCTTCTTGTGTTCCACCGCAAGAGATCCATCGTGTCTTGGTGTTCCTTCGTCTTCTTGTGTTCCACCGCAAGAGATCCATCGTGTCTTGGTGTTCCTTCGTCTTCTTGTGTTCCACCGCAAGAGATCCATCGTGTCTTGGTGTTCCTTCGTCTTCTTGTGTTCCACCGCAAGAGATCCATCGTGTCTTGGTGTTCCTTCGTCTTCTTGTGTTCCACCGCAAGAGATCCATCGTGTCTTGGTGTTCCTTCGTCTTCTTGTGTTCCACCGCAAGAGATCCATCGTGTCTTGGTGTTCCTTCGTCTTCTTGTGTTCCACCGCAAGAGATCCATCGTGTCTTGGTGTTCCTTCGTCTTCTTGTGTTCCACCGCAAGAGATCCATCGTGTCTTGGTGTTCCTTCGTCTTCTTGTGTTCCACCGCAAGAGATCCATCGTGTCTTGGTGTTCCTTCGTCTTCTTGTGTTCCACCGCAAGAGATCCATCGTGTCTTGGTGTTCCTTCGTCTTCTTGTGTTCCACCGCAAGAGATCCATCGTGTCTTGGTGTTCCTTCGTCTTCTTGTGTTCCACGCAAGAGATCCATCGTGTCTTGGTGTTCCTTCGTCTTCTTGTGTTCCACCGCAAGAGATCCATCGTGTCTTGGTGTTCCTTCGTCTTCTTGTGTTCCACCGCAAGAGATCCATCGTGTCTTGGTGTTCCTTCGTCTTCTTGTGTTCCACCGCAAGAGATCCATCGTGTCTTGGTGTTCCTTCGTCTTCTTGTGTTCCACCGCAAGAGATCCATCGTGTCTTGGTGTTCCTTCGTCTTCTTGTGTTCCACCGCAAGAGATCCATCGTGTCTTGGTGTTCCTTCGTCTTCTTGTGTTCCACCGCAAGAGATCCATCGTGTCTTGGTGTTGTTCACGCAAGGATCCATCGTGTCTTGGTGTTCTTCACCGCAAGAGATCCATCGTGTCTTGGTGTTCCTTCGTCTTCTTGTGTTCCACCGCAAGAGATCCATCGTGTCTTGGTGTTCCTTCGTCTTCTTGTGTTCCACGCAAGAGATCCATCGTGTCTTGGTGTTCCTTCGTCTTCTTGTGTTCCACCGCAAGAGATCCATCGTGTCTTGGTGTTCCTTCGTCTTCTTGTGTTCCACCGCAAGAGATCCATCGTGTCTTGGTGTTCCTTCGTCTTCTTGTGTTCCACCGCAAGAGATCCATCGTGTCTTGGTGTTCCTTCGTCTTCTTGTGTTCCACCGCAAGAGATCCATCGTGTCTTGGTGTTCCTTCGTCTTCTTGTGTTCCACCGCAAGAGATCCATCGTGTCTTGGTGTTCCTTCGTCTTCTTGTGTTCCACCGCAAGAGATCCATCGTGTCTTGGTGTTCCTTCGTCTTCTTGTGTTCCACCGCAAGAGATCCATCGTGTCTTGGTGTTCCTTCGTCTTCTTGTGTTCCACCGCAAGAGATCGATCGTGTCTTGGTGTTCCTTCGTCTTCTTGTGTTCCACCGCAAGAGATCGATCGTGTCTTGGTGTTCCTTCGTCTTCTTGTGTTCCACCGCAAGAGATCGATCGTGTCTTGGTGTTCCTTCGTCTTCTTGTGTTCCACCGCAAGAGATCGATCGTGTCTTGGTGTTCCTTCGTCTTCTTGTGTTCCACCGCAAGAGATCGATCGTGTCTTGGTGTTCCTTCGTCTTCTTGTGTTCCACCGCAAGAGATCGATCGTGTCTTGGTGTTCCTTCGTCTTCTTGTGTTCCACCGCAAGAGATCGATCGTGTCTTGGTGTTCCTTCGTCTTCTTGTGTTCCACCGCAAGAGATCGATCGTGTCTTGGTGTTCCTTCGTCTTCTTGTGTTCCACCGCAAGAGATCGATCGTGTCTTGGTGTTCCTTCGTCTTCTTGTGTTCCACCGCAAGAGATCGATCGTGTCTTGGTGTTCCTTCGTCTTCTTGTGTTCCACCGCAAGAGATCGATCGTGTCTTGGTGTTCCTTCGTCTTCTTGTGTTCCACCGCAAGAGATCGATCGTGTCTTGGTGTTCCTTCGTCTTCTTGTGTTCCACCGCAAGAGATCGATCGTGTCTTGGTGTTCCTTCGTCTTCTTGTGTTCCACCGCAAGAGATCGATCGTGTCTTGGTGTTCCTTCGTCTTCTTGTGTTCCACCGCAAGAGATCGATCGTGTCTTGGTGTTCCTTCGTCTTCTTGTGTTCCACCGCAAGAGATCGATCGTGTCTTGGTGTTCCTTCGTCTTCTTGTGTTCCACCGCAAGAGATCGATCGTGTCTTGGTGTTCCTTCGTCTTCTTGTGTTCCACCGCAAGAGATCGATCGTGTCTTGGTGTTCCTTCGTCTTCTTGTGTTCCACCGCAAGAGATCGATCGTGTCTTGGTGTTCCTTCGTCTTCTTGTGTTCCACCGCAAGAGATCGATCGTGTCTTGGTGTTCCTTCGTCTTCTTGTGTTCCACCGCAAGAGATCGATCGTGTCTTGGTGTTCCTTCGTCTTCTTGTGTTCCACCGCAAGAGATCGATCGTGTCTTGGTGTTCCTTCGTCTTCTTGTGTTCCACCGCAAGAGATCGATCGTGTCTTGGTGTTCCTTCGTCTTCTTGTGTTCCACCGCAAGAGATCGATCGTGTCTTGGTGTTCCTTCGTCTTCTTGTGTTCCACCTGCAAGAGATCGATCGTGTCTTGGTGTTCCTTCGTCTTCTTGTGTTCCACTGCAAGAGATCGATCGTGTCTTGGTGTTCCTTCGTCTTCTTGTGTTCCACTGCAAGAGATCGATCGTGTCTTGGTGTTCCTTCGTCTTCTTGTGTTCCACTGCAAGAGATCGATCGTGTCTTGGTGTTCCTTCGTCTTCTTGTGTTCCACTGCAAGAGATCGATCGTGTCTTGGTGTTCCTTCGTCTTCTTGTGTTCCACTGCAAGAGATCGATCGTGTCTTGGTGTTCCTTCGTCTTCTTGTGTTCCACTGCAAGAGATCGATCGTGTCTTGGTGTTCCTTCGTCTTCTTGTGTTCCACTGCAAGAGATCGATCGTGTCTTGGTGTTCCTTCGTCTTCTTGTGTTCCACTGCAAGAGATCGATCGTGTCTTGGTGTTCCTTCGTCTTCTTGTGTTCCACTGCAAGAGATCGATCGTGTCTTGGTGTTCCTTCGTCTTCTTGTGTTCCACTGCAAGAGATCGATCGTGTCTTGGTGTTCCTTCCTCTTCTTGTGTTCCACTGCAAGAGATCGATCGTGTCTTGGTGTTCCTTCCTCTTCTTGTGTTCCACTGCAAGAGATCGATCGTGTCTTGGTGTTCCTTCCTCTTCTTGTGTTCCACTGCAAGAGATCGATCGTGTCTTGGTGTTCCTTCCTCTTCTTGTGTTCCACTGCAAGAGATCGATCGTGTCTTGGTGTTCCTTCCTCTTCTTGTGTTCCACTGCAAGAGATCGATCGTGTCTTGGTGTTCCTTCGTCTTCTTGTGTTCCACTGCAAGAGATCGATCGTGTCTTGGTGTTCCTTCGTCTTCTTGTGTTCCACTGCAAGAGATCGATCGTGTCTTGGTGTTCCTTCGTCTTCTTGTGTTCCACTGCAAGAGATCGATCGTGTCTTGGTGTTCCTTCGTCTTCTTGTGTTCCACTGCAAGAGATCGATCGTGTCTTGGTGTTCCTTCGTCTTCTTGTGTTCCACTGCAAGAGATCGATCGTGTCTTGGTGTTCCTTCGTCTTCTTGTGTTCCACTGCAAGAGATCGATCGTGTCTTGGTGTTCCTTCGTCTTCTTGTGTTCCACTGCAAGAGATCGATCGTGTCTTGGTGTTCCTTCGTCTTCTTGTGTTCCACTGCAAGAGATCGATCGTGTCTTGGTGTTCCTTCGTCTTCTTGTGTTCCACTGCAAGAGATCGATCGTGTCTTGGTGTTCCTTCGTCTTCTTGTGTTCCACTGCAAGAGATCGATCGTGTCTTGGTGTTCCTTCGTCTTCTTGTGTTCCACTGCAAGAGATCGATCGTGTCTTGGTGTTCCTTCGTCTTCTTGTGTTCCACTGCAAGAGATCGATCGTGTCTTGGTGTTCCTTCGTCTTCTTGTGTTCCACTGCAAGAGATCGATCGTGTCTTGGTGTTCCTTCGTCTTCTTGTGTTCCACTGCAAGAGATCGATCGTGTCTTGGTGTTCCTTCGTCTTCTTGTGTTCCACTGCAAGAGATCGATCGTGTCTTGGTGTTCCTTCGTCTTCTTGTGTTCCACTGCAAGAGATCGATCGTGTCTTGGTGTTCCTTCGTCTTCTTGTGTTCCACTGCAAGAGATCGATCGTGTCTTGGTGTTCCTTCGTCTTCTTGTGTTCCACTGCAAGAGATCGATCGTGTCTTGGTGTTCCTTCGTCTTCTTGTGTTCCACTGCAAGAGATCGATCGTGTCTTGGTGTTCCTTCGTCTTCTTGTGTTCCACTGCAAGAGATCGATCGTGTCTTGGTGTTCCTTCGTCTTCTTGTGTTCCACTGCAAGAGATCGATCGTGTCTTGGTGTTCCTTCGTCTTCTTGTGTTCCACTGCAAGAGATCGATCGTGTCTTGGTGTTCCTTCGTCTTCTTGTGTTCCACTGCAAGAGATCGATCGTGTCTTGGTGTTCCTTCGTCTTCTTGTGTTCCACTGCAAGAGATCGATCGTGTCTTGGTGTTCCTTCGTCTTCTTGTGTTCCACTGCAAGAGATCGATCGTGTCTTGGTGTTCCTTCGTCTTCTTGTGTTCCACTGCAAGAGATCGATCGTGTCTTGGTGTTCCTTCGTCTTCTTGTGTTCCACTGCAAGAGATCGATCGTGTCTTGGTGTTCCTTCGTCTTCTTGTGTTCCACTGCAAGAGATCGATCGTGTCTTGGTGTTCCTTCGTCTTCTTGTGTTCCACTGCAAGAGATCGATCGTGTCTTGGTGTTCCTTCGTCTTCTTGTGTTCCACTGCAAGAGATCGATCGTGTCTTGGTGTTCCTTCGTCTTCTTGTGTTCCACTGCAAGAGATCGATCGTGTCTTGGTGTTCCTTCGTCTTCTTGTGTTCCACTGCAAGAGATCAGTCGTGTCTTGGTGTTCCTTCGTCTTCTTGTGTTCCACTGCAAGAGATCGATCGTGTCTTGGTGTTCCTTCGTCTTCTTGTGTTCCACTGCAAGAGATCGATCGTGTCTTGGTGTTCCTTCGTCTTCTTGTGTTCCACTGCAAGAGATCGATCGTGTCTTGGTGTTCCTTCGTCTTCTTGTGTTCCACTGCAAGAGATCGATCGTGTCTTGGTGTTCCTTCGTCTTCTTGTGTTCCACTGCAAGAGATCGATCGTGTCTTGGTGTTCCTTCGTCTTCTTGTGTTCCACTGCAAGAGATCAGTCGTGTCTTGGTGTTCCTTCGTCTTCTTGTGTTCCACTGCAAGAGATCAATCGTGTCTTGGTGTTCCTTCGTCTTCTTGTGTTCCACTGCAAGAGATCAATCGTGTCTTGGTGTTCCTTCGTCTTCTTGTGTTCCACTGCAAGAGATCAATCGTGTCTTGGTGTTCCTTCGTCTTCTTGTGTTCCACTGCAAGAGATCAATCGTGTCTTGGTGTTCCTTCGTCTTCTTGTGTTCCACTGCAAGAGATCAATCGTGTCTTGGTGTTCCTTCGTCTTCTTGTGTTCCACTGCAAGAGATCAATCGTGTCTTGGTGTTCCTTCGTCTTCTTGTGTTCCACTGCAAGAGATCAATCGTGTCTTGGTGTTCCTTCGTCTTCTTGTGTTCCACTGCAAGAGATCAATCGTGTCTTGGTGTTCCTTCGTCTTCTTGTGTTCCACTGCAAGAGATCAATCCGTGTCTTGGTGTTCCTTCGTCTTCTTGTGTTCCACTGCAAGAGATCAATCGTGTCTTGGTGTTCCTTCGTCTTCTTGTGTTCCACTGCAAGAGATCAACCGTGTCTTGGTGTTCCTTCGTCTTCTTGTGTTCCACTGCAAGAGATCAACCGTGTCTTGGTGTTCCTTCGTCTTCTTGTGTTCCACTGCAAGAGATCAACCGTGTCTTGGTGTTCCTTCGTCTTCTTGTGTTCCACTGCAAGAGATCAATCGTGTCTTGGTGTTCCTTCGTCTTCTTGTGTTCCACTGCAAGAGATCAATCGTGTCTTGGTGTTCCTTCGTCTTCTTGTGTTCCACTGCAAGAGATCAATCGTGTCTTGGTGTTCCTTCGTCTTCTTGTGTTCCACTGCAAGAGATCAATCGTGTCTTGGTGTTCCTTCGTCTTCTTGTGTTCCACTGCAAGAGATCAATCGTGTCTTGGTGTTCCTTCGTCTTCTTGTGTTCCACTGCAAGAGATCAATCGTGTCTTGGTGTTCCTTCGTCTTCTTGTGTTCCACTGCAAGAGATCAATCGTGTCTTGGTGTTCCTTCGTCTTCTTGTGTTCCACTGCAAGAGATCAATCGTGTCTTGGTGTTCCTTCGTCTTCTTGTGTTCCACTGCAAGAGATCAATCGTGTCTTGGTGTTCCTTCGTCTTCTTGTGTTCCACTGCAAGAGATCAATCGTGTCTTGGTGTTCCTTCGTCTTCTTGTGTTCCACTGCAAGAGATCAATCGTGTCTTGGTGTTCCTTCGTCTTCTTGTGTTCCACTGCAAGAGATCAATCGTGTCTTGGTGTTCCTTCGTCTTCTTGTGTTCCACTGCAAGAGATCAATCGTGTCTTGGTGTTCCTTCGTCTTCTTGTGTTCCACTGCAAGAGATCAATCGTGTCTTGGTGTTCCTTCGTCTTCTTGTGTTCCACTGCAAGAGATCAATCGTGTCTTGGTGTTCCTTCGTCTTCTTGTGTTCCACTGCAAGAGATCAATCGTGTCTTGGTGTTCCTTCGTCTTCTTGTGTTCCACTGCAAGAGATCAATCGTGTCTTGGTGTTCCTTCGTCTTCTTGTGTTCCACTGCAAGAGATCAATCGTGTCTTGGTGTTCCTTCGTCTTCTTGTGTTCCACTGCAAGAGATCAATCGTGTCTTGGTGTTCCTTCGTCTTCTTGTGTTCCACTGCAAGAGATCAATCGTGTCTTGGTGTTCCTTCGTCTTCTTGTGTTCCACTGCAAGAGATCAATCGTGTCTTGGTGTTCCTTCGTCTTCTTGTGTTCCACTGCAAGAGATCAATCGTGTCTTGGTGTTCCTTCGTCTTCTTGTGTTCCACTGCAAGAGATCAATCGTGTCTTGGTGTTCCTTCGTCTTCTTGTGTTCCACTGCAAGAGATCAATCGTGTCTTGGTGTTCCTTCGTCTTCTTGTGTTCCACTGCAAGAGATCAATCGTGTCTTGGTGTTCCTTCGTCTTCTTGTGTTCCACTGCAAGAGATCAATCGTGTCTTGGTGTTCCTTCGTCTTCTTGTGTTCCACTGCAAGAGATCAATCGTGTCTTGGTGTTCCTTCGTCTTCTTGTGTTCCACTGCAAGAGATCAATCGTGTCTTGGTGTTCCTTCGTCTTCTTGTGTTCCACTGCAAGAGATCAATCGTGTCTTGGTGTTCCTTCGTCTTCTTGTGTTCCACTGCAAGAGATCAATCGTGTCTTGGTGTTCCTTCGCCTTCTTGTGTTCCACTGCAAGAGATCAATCGTGTCTTGGTGTTCCTTCGCCTTCTTGTGTTCCACTGCAAGAGATCAATCGTGTCTTGGTGTTCCTTCGCCTTCTTGTGTTCCACTGCAAGAGATCAATCGTGTCTTGGTGTTCCTTCGCCTTCTTGTGTTCCACTGCAAGAGATCAATCGTGTCTTGGTGTTCCTTCGTCCTTCTTGTGTTCCACTGCAAGAGATCAATCGTGTCTTGGTGTTCCTTCGCCTTCTTGTGTTCCACTGCAAGAGATCAATCGTGTCTTGGTGTTCCTTCGCCTTCTTGTGTTCCACTGCAAGAGATCAATCGTGTCTTGGTGTTCCTTCGCCTTCTTGTGTTCCACTGCAAGAGATCAATCGTGTCTTGGTGTTCCTTCGCCTTCTTGTGTTCCACTGCAAGAGATCAATCGTGTCTTGGTGTTCCTTCGCCTTCTTGTGTTCCACTGCAAGAGATCAATCGTGTCTTGGTGTTCCTTCGCCTTCTTGTGTTCCACTGCAAGAGATCAATCGTGTCTTGGTGTTCCTTCGCCTTCTTGTGTTCCACTGCAAGAGATCAATCGTGTCTTGGTGTTCCTTCGCCTTCTTGTGTTCCACTGCAAGAGATCAATCGTGTCTTGGTGTTCCTTCGCCTTCTTGTGTTCCACTGCAAGAGATCAATCGTGTCTTGGTGTTCCTTCGTCTTCTTGTGTTCCACTGCAAGAGATCAATCGTGTCTTGGTGTTCCTTCGTCTTCTTGTGTTCCACTGCAAGAGATCAATCGTGTCTTGGTGTTCCTTCGTCTTCTTGTGTTCCACTGCAAGAGATCAATCGTGTCTTGGTGTTCCTTCGTCTTCTTGTGTTCCACTGCAAGAGATCAATCGTGTCTTGGTGTTCCTTCGTCTTCTTGTGTTCCACTGCAAGAGATCAATCGTGTCTTGGTGTTCCTTCGTCTTCTTGTGTTCCACTGCAAGAGATCAATCGTGTCTTGGTGTTCCTTCGTCTTCTTGTGTTCCACTGCAAGAGATCAATCGTGTCTTGGTGTTCCTTCGTCTTCTTGTGTTCCACTGCAAGAGATCAATCGTGTCTTGGTGTTCCTTCGTCTTCTTGTGTTCCACTGCAAGAGATCAATCGTGTCTTGGTGTTCCTTCGTCTTCTTGTGTTCCACTGCAAGAGATCAATCGTGTCTTGGTGTTCCTTCGTCTTCTTGTGTTCCACTGCAAGAGATCAATCGTGTCTTGGTGTTCCTTCGTCTTCTTGTGTTCCACTGCAAGAGATCAATCGTGTCTTGGTGTTCCTTCGTCTTCTTGTGTTCCACTGCAAGAGATCAATCGTGTCTTGGTGTTCCTTCGTCTTCTTGTGTTCCACTGCAAGAGATCAATCGTGTCTTGGTGTTCCTTCGTCTTCTTGTGTTCCACTGCAAGAGATCAATCGTGTCTTGGTGTTCCTTCGTCTTCTTGTGTTCCACTGCAAGAGATCAATCGTGTCTTGGTGTTCCTTCGTCTTCTTGTGTTCCACTGCAAGAGATCAATCGTGTCTTGGTGTTCCTTCGTCTTCTTGTGTTCCACTGCAAGAGATCAATCGTGTCTTGGTGTTCCTTCGTCTTCTTGTGTTCCACTGCAAGAGATCAATCGTGTCTTGGTGTTCCTTCGTCTTCTTGTGTTCCACTGCAAGAGATCAATCGTGTCTTGGTGTTCCTTCGTCTTCTTGTGTTCCACTGCAAGAGATCAATCGTGTCTTGGTGTTCCTTCGTCTTCTTGTGTTCCACTGCAAGAGATCAATCGTGTCTTGGTGTTCCTTCGTCTTCTTGTGTTCCACTGCAAGAGATCAATCGTGTCTTGGTGTTCCTTCGTCTTCTTGTGTTCCACTGCAAGAGATCAATCGTGTCTTGGTGTTCCTTCGTCCTTCTTGTGTTCCACTGCAAGAGATCAATCGTGTCTTGGTGTTCCTTCGTCTTCTTGTGTTCCACTGCAAGAGATCAATCGTGTCTTGGTGTTCCTTCGTCTTCTTGTGTTCCACTGCAAGAGATCAATCGTGTCTTGGTGTTCCTTCGTCTTCTTGTGTTCCACTGCAAGAGATCAATCGTGTCTTGGTGTTCCTTCGTCTTCTTGTGTTCCACTGCAAGAGATCAATCGTGTCTTGGTGTTCCTTCGTCTTCTTGTGTTCCACTGCAAGAGATCAATCGTGTCTTGGTGTTCCTTCGTCTTCTTGTGTTCCACTGCAAGAGATCAATCGTGTCTTGGTGTTCCTTCGTCTTCTTGTGTTCCACTGCAAGAGATCAATCGTGTCTTGGTGTTCCTTCGTCTTCTTGTGTTCCACTGCAAGAGATCAATCGTGTCTTGGTGTTCCTTCGTCTTCTTGTGTTCCACTGCAAGAGATCAATCGTGTCTTGGTGTTCCTTCGTCTTCTTGTGTTCCACTGCAAGAGATCAATCGTGTCTTGGTGTTCCTTCGTCTTCTTGTGTTCCACTGCAAGAGATCAATCGTGTCTTGGTGTTCCTTCGTCTTCTTGTGTTCCACTGCAAGAGATCAATCGTGTCTTGGTGTTCCTTCGTCTTCTTGTGTTCCACTGCAAGAGATCAATCGTGTCTTGGTGTTCCTTCGTCTTCTTGTGTTCCACTGCAAGAGATCAATCGTGTCTTGGTGTTCCTTCGTCTTCTTGTGTTCCACTGCAAGAGATCAATCGTGTCTTGGTGTTCCTTCGTCTTCTTGTGTTCCACTGCAAGAGATCAATCGTGTCTTGGTGTTCCTTCGTCTTCTTGTGTTCCACTGCAAGAGATCAATCGTGTCTTGGTGTTCCTTCGTCTTCTTGTGTTCCACTGCAAGAGATCAATCGTGTCTTGGTGTTCCTTCGTCTTCTTGTGTTCCACTGCAAGAGATCAATCGTGTCTTGGTGTTCCTTCGTCTTCTTGTGTTCCACTGCAAGAGATCAATCGTGTCTTGGTGTTCCTTCGTCTTCTTGTGTTCCACTGCAAGAGATCAATCGTGTCTTGGTGTTCCTTCGTCTTCTTGTGTTCCACTGCAAGAGATCAATCGTGTCTTGGTGTTCCTTCGTCTTCTTGTGTTCCACTGCAAGAGATCAATCGTGTCTTGGTGTTCCTTCGTCTTCTTGTGTTCCACTGCAAGAGATCAATCGTGTCTTGGTGTTCCTTCGTCTTCTTGTGTTCCACTGCAAGAGATCAATCGTGTCTTGGTGTTCCTTCGTCTTCTTGTGTTCCACTGCAAGAGATCAATCGTGTCTTGGTGTTCCTTCGTCTTCTTGTGTTCCACTGCAAGAGATCAATCGTGTCTTGGTGTTCCTTCGTCTTCTTGTGTTCCACTGCAAGAGATCAATCGTGTCTTGGTGTTCCTTCGTCTTCTTGTGTTCCACTGCAAGAGATCAATCGTGTCTTGGTGTTCCTTCGTCTTCTTGTGTTCCACTGCAAGAGATCAATCGTGTCTTGGTGTTCCTTCGTCTTCTTGTGTTCCACTGCAAGAGATCAATCGTGTCTTGGTGTTCCTTCGTCTTCTTGTGTTCCACTGCAAGAGATCAATCGTGTCTTGGTGTTCCTTCGTCTTCTTGTGTTCCACTGCAAGAGATCAATCGTGTCTTGGTGTTCCTTCGTCTTCTTGTGTTCCACTGCAAGAGATCAATCGTGTCTTGGTGTTCCTTCGTCTTCTTGTGTTCCACTGCAAGAGATCAATCGTGTCTTGGTGTTCCTTCGTCTTCTTGTGTTCCACTGCAAGAGATCAATCGTGTCTTGGTGTTCCTTCGTCTTCTTGTGTTCCACTGCAAGAGATCAATCGTGTCTTGGTGTTCCTTCGTCTTCTTGTGTTCCACTGCAAGAGATCAATCGTGTCTTGGTGTTCCTTCGTCTTCTTGTGTTCCACTGCAAGAGATCAATCGTGTCTTGGTGTTCCTTCGTCTTCTTGTGTTCCACTGCAAGAGATCAATCGTGTCTTGGTGTTCCTTCGTCTTCTTGTGTTCCACTGCAAGAGATCAATCGTGTCTTGGTGTTCCTTCGTCTTCTTGTGTTCCACTGCAAGAGATCAATCGTGTCTTGGTGTTCCTTCGTCTTCTTGTGTTCCACTGCAAGAGATCAATCGTGTCTTGGTGTTCCTTCGTCTTCTTGTGTTCCACTGCAAGAGATCAATCGTGTCTTGGTGTTCCTTCGTCTTCTTGTGTTCCACTGCAAGAGATCAATCGTGTCTTGGTGTTCCTTCGTCTTCTTGTGTTCCACTGCAAGAGATCAATCGTGTCTTGGTGTTCCTTCGTCTTCTTGTGTTCCACTGCAAGAGATCAATCGTGTCTTGGTGTTCCTTCGTCTTCTTGTGTTCCACTGCAAGAGATCAATCGTGTCTTGGTGTTCCTTCGTCTTCTTGTGTTCCACTGCAAGAGATCAATCGTGTCTTGGTGTTCCTTCGTCTTCTTGTGTTCCACTGCAAGAGATCAATCGTGTCTTGGTGTTCCTTCGTCTTCTTGTGTTCCACTGCAAGAGATCAATCGTGTCTTGGTGTTCCTTCGTCTTCTTGTGTTCCACTGCAAGAGATCAATCGTGTCTTGGTGTTCCTTCGTCTTCTTCGTGTTCCACTGCAAGAGATCAATCGTGTCTTGGTGTTCCTTCGTCTTCTTCTGTTCCACTGCAAGAGATCAATCGTGTCTTGGTGTTCCTTCGTCTTCTTGTGTTCCACTGCAAGAGATCAATCGTGTCTTGGTGTTCCTTCGTCTTCTTCTGTTCCACTGCAAGAGATCAATCGTGTCTTGGTGTTCCTTCGTCTTCTTGTGTTCCACTGCAAGAGATCAATCGTGTCTTGGTGTTCCTTCGTCTTCTTGTGTTCCACTGCAAGAGATCAATCGTGTCTTGGTGTTCCTTCGTCTTCTTGTGTTCCACTGCAAGAGATCAATCGTGTCTTGGTGTTCCTTCGTCTTCTTGTGTTCCACTGCAAGAGATCAATCGTGTCTTGGTGTTCCTTCGTCTTCTTGTGTTCCACTGCAAGAGATCAATCGTGTCTTGGTGTTCCTTCGTCTTCTTATGTTCCACTGCAAGAGATCAATCGTGTCTTGGTGTTCCTTCGTCTTCTTATGTTCCACTGCAAGAGATCAATCGTGTCTTGGTGTTCCTTCGTCTTCTTATGTTCCACTGCAAGAGATCAATCGTGTCTTGGTGTTCCTTCGTCTTCTTATGTTCCACTGCAAGAGATCAATCGTGTCTTGGTGTTCCTTCGTCTTCTTATGTTCCACTGCAAGAGATCAATCGTGTCTTGGTGTTCCTTCGTCTTCTTGTGTTCCACTGCAAGAGATCAATCGTGTCTTGGTGTTCCTTCGTCTTCTTGTGTTCCACTGCAAGAGATCAATCGTGTCTTGGTGTTCCTTCGTCTTCTTGTGTTCCACTGCAAGAGATCAATCGTGTCTTGGTGTTCCTTCGTCTTCTTGTGTTCCACTGCAAGAGATCAATCGTGTCTTGGTGTTCCTTCGTCTTCTTGTGTTCCACTGCAAGAGATCGATCGTGTCTTGGTGTTCCTTCGTCTTCTTGTGTTCCACTGCAAGAGATCGATCGTGTCTTGGTGTTCCTTCGTCTTCTTGTGTTCCACTGCAAGAGATCGATCGTGTCTTGGTGTTCCTTCGTCTTCTTGTGTTCCACTGCAAGAGATCGATCGTGTCTTGGTGTTCCTTCGTCTTCTTGTGTTCCACTGCAAGAGATCGATCGTGTCTTGGTGTTCCTTCGTCTTCTTGTGTTCCACTGCAAGAGATCGATCGTGTCTTGGTGTTCCTTCGTCTTCTTGTGTTCCACTGCAAGAGATCGATCGTGTCTTGGTGTTCCTTCGTCTTCTTGTGTTCCACTGCAAGAGATCGATCGTGTCTTGGTGTTCCTTCGTCTTCTTGTGTTCCACTGCAAGAGATCGATCGTGTCTTGGTGTTCCTTCGTCTTCTTGTGTTCCACTGCAAGAGATCGATCGTGTCTTGGTGTTCCTTCGTCTTCTTGTGTTCCACTGCAAGAGATCGATCGTGTCTTGGTGTTCCTTCGTCTTCTTGTGTTCCACTGCAAGAGATCGATCGTGTCTTGGTGTTCCTTCGTCTTCTTGTGTTCCACTGCAAGAGATCGATCGTGTCTTGGTGTTCCTTCGTCTTCTTGTGTTCCACTGCAAGAGATCGATCGTGTCTTGGTGTTCCTTCGTCTTCTTGTGTTCCACTGCAAGAGATCGATCGTGTCTTGGTGTTCCTTCGTCTTCTTGTGTTCCACTGCAAGAGATCGATCGTGTCTTGGTGTTCCTTCGTCTTCTTGTGTTCCACTGCAAGAGATCGATCGTGTCTTGGTGTTCCTTCGTCTTCTTGTGTTCCACTGCAAGAGATCGATCGTGTCTTGGTGTTCCTTCGTCTTCTTGTGTTCCACTGCAAGAGATCGATCGTGTCTTGGTGTTCCTTCGTCTTCTTGTGTTCCACTGCAAGAGATCGATCGTGTCTTGGTGTTCCTTCGTCTTCTTGTGTTCCACTGCAAGAGATCGATCGTGTCTTGGTGTTCCTTCGTCTTCTTGTGTTCCACTGCAAGAGATCGATCGTGTCTTGGTGTTCCTTCGTCTTCTTGTGTTCCACTGCAAGAGATCGATCGTGTCTTGGTGTTCCTTCGTCTTCTTGTGTTCCACTGCAAGAGATCGATCGTGTCTTGGTGTTCCTTCGTCTTCTTGTGTTCCACTGCAAGAGATCGATCGTGTCTTGGTGTTCCTTCGTCTTCTTGTGTTCCACTGCAAGAGATCGATCGTGTCTTGGTGTTCCTTCGTCTTCTTGTGTTCCACTGCAAGAGATCGATCGTGTCTTGGTGTTCCTTCGTCTTCTTGTGTTCCACTGCAAGAGATCGATCGTGTCTTGGTGTTCCTTCGTCTTCTTGTGTTCCACTGCAAGAGATCGATCGTGTCTTGGTGTTCCTTCGTCTTCTTGTGTTCCACTGCAAGAGATCGATCGTGTCTTGGTGTTCCTTCGTCTTCTTGTGTTCCACTGCAAGAGATCGATCGTGTCTTGGTGTTCCTTCGTCTTCTTGTGTTCCACTGCAAGAGATCGATCGTGTCTTGGTGTTCCTTCGTCTTCTTGTGTTCCACTGCAAGAGATCGATCGTGTCTTGGTGTTCCTTCGTCTTCTTGTGTTCCACTGCAAGAGATCGATCGTGTCTTGGTGTTCCTTCGTCTTCTTGTGTTCCACTGCAAGAGATCGATCGTGTCTTGGTGTTCCTTCGTCTTCTTGTGTTCCACTGCAAGAGATCGATCGTGTCTTGGTGTTCCTTCGTCTTCTTGTGTTCCACTGCAAGAGATCGATCGTGTCTTGGTGTTCCTTCGTCTTCTTGTGTTCCACTGCAAGAGATCGATCGTGTCTTGGTGTTCCTTCGTCTTCTTGTGTTCCACTGCAAGAGATCGATCGTGTCTTGGTGTTCCTTCGTCTTCTTGTGTTCCACTGCAAGAGATCGATCGTGTCTTGGTGTTCCTTCGTCTTCTTGTGTTCCACTGCAAGAGATCGATCGTGTCTTGGTGTTCCTTCGTCTTCTTGTGTTCCACTGCAAGAGATCGATCGTGTCTTGGTGTTCCTTCGTCTTCTTGTGTTCCACTGCAAGAGATCGATCGTGTCTTGGTGTTCCTTCGTCTTCTTGTGTTCCACTGCAAGAGATCGATCGTGTCTTGGTGTTCCTTCGTCTTCTTGTGTTCCACTGCAAGAGATCGATCGTGTCTTGGTGTTCCTTCGTCTTCTTGTGTTCCACTGCAAGAGATCGATCGTGTCTTGGTGTTCCTTCGTCTTCTTGTGTTCCACTGCAAGAGATCGATCGTGTCTTGGTGTTCCTTCGTCTTCTTGTGTTCCACTGCAAGAGATCGATCGTGTCTTGGTGTTCCTTCGTCTTCTTGTGTTCCACTGCAAGAGATCGATCGTGTCTTGGTGTTCCTTCGTCTTCTTGTGTTCCACTGCAAGAGATCGATCGTGTCTTGGTGTTCCTTCGTCTTCTTGTGTTCCACTGCAAGAGATCGATCGTGTCTTGGTGTTCCTTCGTCTTCTTGTGTTCCACTGCAAGAGATCGATCGTGTCTTGGTGTTCCTTCGTCTTCTTGTGTTCCACTGCAAGAGATCGATCGTGTCTTGGTGTTCCTTCGTCTTCTTGTGTTCCACTGCAAGAGATCGATCGTGTCTTGGTGTTCCTTCGTCTTCTTGTGTTCCACTGCAAGAGATCGATCGTGTCTTGGTGTTCCTTCGTCTTCTTGTGTTCCACTGCAAGAGATCGATCGTGTCTTGGTGTTCCTTCGTCTTCTTGTGTTCCACTGCAAGAGATCGATCGTGTCTTGGTGTTCCTTCGTCTTCTTGTGTTCCACTGCAAGAGATCGATCGTGTCTTGGTGTTCCTTCGTCTTCTTGTGTTCCACTGCAAGAGATCGATCGTGTCTTGGTGTTCCTTCGTCTTCTTGTGTTCCACTGCAAGAGATCGATCGTGTCTTGGTGTTCCTTCGTCTTCTTGTGTTCCACTGCAAGAGATCGATCGTGTCTTGGTGTTCCTTCGTCTTCTTGTGTTCCACTGCAAGAGATCGATCGTGTCTTGGTGTTCCTTCGTCTTCTTGTGTTCCACTGCAAGAGATCGATCGTGTCTTGGTGTTCCTTCGTCTTCTTGTGTTCCACTGCAAGAGATCGATCGTGTCTTGGTGTTCCTTCGTCTTCTTGTGTTCCACTGCAAGAGATCGATCGTGTCTTGGTGTTCCTTCGTCTTCTTGTGTTCCACTGCAAGAGATCGATCGTGTCTTGGTGTTCCTTCGTCTTCTTGTGTTCCACTGCAAGAGATCGATCGTGTCTTGGTGTTCCTTCGTCTTCTTGTGTTCCACTGCAAGAGATCGATCGTGTCTTGGTGTTCCTTCGTCTTCTTGTGTTCCACTGCAAGAGATCGATCGTGTCTTGGTGTTCCTTCGTCTTCTTGTGTTCCACTGCAAGAGATCGATCGTGTCTTGGTGTTCCTTCGTCTTCTTGTGTTCCACTGCAAGAGATCGATCGTGTCTTGGTGTTCCTTCGTCTTCTTGTGTTCCACTGCAAGAGATCGATCGTGTCTTGGTGTTCCTTCGTCTTCTTGTGTTCCACTGCAAGAGATCGATCGTGTCTTGGTGTTCCTTCGTCTTCTTGTGTTCCACTGCAAGAGATCGATCGTGTCTTGGTGTTCCTTCGTCTTCTTGTGTTCCACTGCAAGAGATCGATCGTGTCTTGGTGTTCCTTCGTCTTCTTGTGTTCCACTGCAAGAGATCGATCGTGTCTTGGTGTTCCTTCGTCTTCTTGTGTTCCACTGCAAGAGATCGATCGTGTCTTGGTGTTCCTTCGTCTTCTTGTGTTCCACTGCAAGAGATCGATCGTGTCTTGGTGTTCCTTCGTCTTCTTGTGTTCCACTGCAAGAGATCGATCGTGTCTTGGTGTTCCTTCGTCTTCTTGTGTTCCACTGCAAGAGATCGATCGTGTCTTGGTGTTCCTTCGTCTTCTTATGTTCCACTGCAAGAGATCAATCGTGTCTTGGTGTTCCTTCGTCTTCTTATGTTCCACTGCAAGAGATCAATCGTGTCTTGGTGTTCCTTCGTCTTCTTATGTTCCACTGCAAGAGATCAATCGTGTCTTGGTGTTCCTTCGTCTTCTTATGTTCCACTGCAAGAGATCAATCGTGTCTTGGTGTTCCTTCGTCTTCTTATGTTCCACTGCAAGAGATCAATCGTGTCTTGGTGTTCCTTCGTCTTCTTATGTTCCACTGCAAGAGATCAATCGTGTCTTGGTGTTCCTTCCTCTTCTTCTGTTCCACTGCAAGAGATCAATCGTGTCTTGGTGTTCCTTCGTCTTCTTGTGTTCCACTGCAAGAGATCAATCGTGTCTTGGTGTTCCTTCGTCTTCTTGTGTTCCACTGCAAGAGATCAATCGTGTCTTGGTGTTCCTTCGTCTTCTTGTGTTCCACTGCAAGAGATCAATCGTGTCTTGGTGTTCTTTCCTCTTCTTGTGTTCCACTGCAAGAGATCAATCGTGTCTTGGTGTTCTTTCCTCTTCTTGTGTTCCACTGCAAGAGATCAATCGTGTCTTGGTGTTCCTTCGTCTTCTTGTGTTCCACTGCAAGAGATCAATCGTGTCTTGGTGTTCCTTCGTCTTCTTGTGTTCCACTGCAAGAGATCAATCGTGTCTTGGTGTTCCTTCGTCTTCTTGTGTTCCACTGCAAGAGATCAATCGTGTCTTGGTGTTCCTTCGTCTTCTTGTGTTCCACTGCAAGAGATCAATCGTGTCTTGGTGTTCCTTCGTCTTCTTGTGTTCCACTGCAAGAGATCAGTCGTGTCTTGGTGTTCCTTCGTTTTCTTGTGTTCCACTGCAAGAGATCAATCGTGTCTTGGTGTTCCTTCGTCTTCTTGTGTTCCACTGCAAGAGATCAATCGTGTCTTGGTGTTCCTTCGTCTTCTTGTGTTCCACTGCAAGAGATCAGTCGTGTCTTGGTGTTCCTTCGTCTTCTTGTGTTCCACTGCAAGAGATCAGTCGTGTCTTGGTGTTCCTTCGTCTTCTTGTGTTCCACTGCAAGAGATCAATCGTGTCTTGGTGTTCCTTCGTCTTCTTGTGTTCCACTGCAAGAGATCAGTCGTGTCTTGGTGTTCCTTCGTCTTCTTGTGTTCCACTGCAAGAGATCAGTCGTGTCTTGGTGTTCCTTCGTCTTCTTGTGTTCCACTGCAAGAGATCAATCGTGTCTTGGTGTTCCTTCGTCTTCTTGTGTTCCACTGCAAGAGATCAATCGTGTCTTGGTGTTCCTTCGTCTTCTTGTGTTCCACTGCAAGAGATCAATCGTGTCTTGGTGTTCCTTCGTCTTCTTGTGTTCCACTGCAAGAGATCAATCGTGTCTTGGTGTTCCTTCGTCTTCTTGTGTTCCACTGCAAGAGATCAATCGTGTCTTGGTGTTCCTTCGTCTTCTTGTGTTCCACTGCAAGAGATCAATCGTGTCTTGGAGTTCCTTCGTCTTCTTGTGTTCCACTGCAAGAGATCAATCGTGTCTTGGTGTTCCTTCGTCTTCTTGTGTTCCACTGCAAGAGATCAATCGTGTCTTGGTGTTCCTTCGTCTTCTTGTGTTCCACTGCAAGAGATCAATCGTGTCTTGGTGTTCCTTCGTCTTCTTGTGTTCCACTGCAAGAGATCAATCGTGTCTTGGTGTTCCTTCGTCTTCTTATGTTCCACTGCAGGAGATCAATCGTGTCTTGGTGTTCCTTCGTCTTCTTATGTTCCACTGCAAGAGATCAATCGTGTCTTGGTGTTCCTTCGTCTTCTTATGTTCCACTGCAAGAGATCAATCGTGTCTTGGTGTTCCTTCGTCTTCTTATGTTCCACTGCAAGAGATCAATCGTGTCTTGGAGTTCCTTCGTCTTCTTATGTTCCACTGCAAGAGATCAATCGTGTCTTGGTGTTCCTTCGTCTTCTTATGTTCCACTGCAAGAGATCAATCGTGTCTTGGAGTTCCATCGTCTTCTTATATACCACTGCAAGAGATCAATCGTGTCTTGGTGTTCCTTCGTCTTCTTATGTTCCACTGCAAGAGATCAATCGTGTCTTGGTGTTCCTTCGTCTTCTTATGTTCCACTGCAAGAGATCAATCGTGTCTTGGTGTTCCTTCGTCTTCTTATGTTCCACTGCAAGAGATCAATCGTGTCTTGGAGTTCCTTCGTCTTCTTATGTTCCACTGCAAGAGATCAATCGTGTCTTGGTGTTCCTTCGTCTTCTTATGTTCCACTGCAAGAGATCAATCGTGTCTTGGAGTTCCTTCGTCTTCTTATATACCACTGCAAGAGATCAATCGTGTCTTGGTGTTCCTTCGTCTTCTTATGTTCCACTGCAAGAGATCAATCGTGTCTTGGTGTTCCTTCGTCTTCTTATGTTCCACTGCAAGAGATCAATCGTGTCTTGGTGTTCCTTCGTCTTCTTATGTTCCACTGCAAGAGATCAATCGTGTCTTGGTGTTCCTTCGTCTTCTTATGTTCCACTGCAAGAGATCAATCGTGTCTTGGTGTTCCTTCGTCTTCTTATGTTCCACTGCAAGAGATCAATCGTGTCTTGGTGTTCCTTCGTCTTCTTATGTTCCACTGCAAGAGATCAATCGTGTCTTGGTGTTCCTTCGTCTTCTTATGTTCCACTGCAAGAGATCAATCGTGTCTTGGTGTTCCTTCGTCTTCTTATGTTCCACTGCAAGAGATCAATCGTGTCTTGGTGTTCCTTCGTCTTCTTATGTTCCACTGCAATAGATCAATCGTGTCTTGGTGTTCCTTCGTCTTCTTATGTTCCACTGCAAGAGATCAATCGTGTCTTGGTGTTCCTTCCTCTTCTTATGTTCCACTGCAAGAGATCAATCGTGTCTTGGTGTTCCTTCATCTTCTTATGTTCCACTGCAAGAGATCAATCGTGTCTTGGTGTTCCTTCCTCTTCTTATGTTCCACTGCAAGAGATCAATCGTGTCTTGGTGTTCCTTCGTCTTCTTATGTTCCACTGCAAGAGATCAATCGTGTCTTGGTGTTCCTTCATCTCCTTATGTTCCACTGCAAGAGATCAATCGTGTCTTGGAGTTCCTTCGTCTTCTTATGTTCCACTGCAAGAGATCAATCGTGTCTTGGTGTTCCTTCCTCTTCTTCTGTTCCACTGCAAGAGATCAATCGTGTCTTGGTGTTCCTTCGTCTTCTTGTGTTCCACTGCAAGAGATCAATCGTGTCTTGGTGTTCCTTCGTCTTCTTGTGTTCCACTGCAAGAGATCAATCGTGTCTTGGTGTTCCTTCGTCTTCTTGTGTTCCACTGCAAGAGATCAATCGTGTCTTGGTGTTCTTTCCTCTTCTTGTGTTCCACTGCAAGAGATCAATCGTGTCTTGGTGTTCTTTCCTCTTCTTGTGTTCCACTGCAAGAGATCAATCGTGTCTTGGTGTTCCTTCGTCTTCTTGTGTTCCACTGCAAGAGATCAATCGTGTCTTGGTGTTCCTTCGTCTTCTTGTGTTCCACTGCAAGAGATCAATCGTGTCTTGGTGTTCCTTCGTCTTCTTGTGTTCCACTGCAAGAGATCAATCGTGTCTTGGTGTTCCTTCGTCTTCTTGTGTTCCACTGCAAGAGATCAATCGTGTCTTGGTGTTCCTTCGTCTTCTTGTGTTCCACTGCAAGAGATCAATCGTGTCTTGGTGTTCCTTCGTCTTCTTGTGTTCCACTGCAAGAGATCAGTCGTGTCTTGGTGTTCCTTCGTCTTCTTGTGTTCCACTGCAAGAGATCAATCGTGTCTTGGTGTTCCTTCGTCTTCTTGTGTTCCACTGCAAGAGATCAATCGTGTCTTGGTGTTCCTTCGTCTTCTTGTGTTCCACTGCAAGAGATCAGTCGTGTCTTGGTGTTCCTTCGTCTTCTTGTGTTCCACTGCAAGAGATCAGTCGTGTCTTGGTGTTCCTTCGTCTTCTTGTGTTCCACTGCAAGAGATCAATCGTGTCTTGGTGTTCCTTCGTCTTCTTGTGTTCCACTGCAAGAGATCAGTCGTGTCTTGGTGTTCCTTCGTCTTCTTGTGTTCCACTGCAAGAGATCAGTCGTGTCTTGGTGTTCCTTCGTCTTCTTGTGTTCCACTGCAAGAGATCAATCGTGTCTTGGTGTTCCTTCCTCTTCTTATGTTCCACTGCAAGAGATCAATCGTGTCTTGGTGTTCCTTCGTCTTCTTATGTTCCACTGCAAGAGATCAATCGTGTCTTGGTGTTCCTTCATCTCCTTATGTTCCACTGCAAGAGATCAATCGTGTCTTGGAGTTCCTTCGTCTTCTTATGTTCCACTGCAAGAGATCAATCGTGTCTTGGTGTTCCTTCCTCTTCTTCTGTTCCACTGCAAGAGATCAATCGTGTCTTGGTGTTCCTTCGTCTTCTTGTGTTCCACTGCAAGAGATCAATCGTGTCTTGGTGTTCCTTCGTCTTCTTGTGTTCCACTGCAAGAGATCAATCGTGTCTTGGTGTTCCTTCGTCTTCTTGTGTTCCACTGCAAGAGATCAATCGTGTCTTGGTGTTCTTTCCTCTTCTTGTGTTCCACTGCAAGAGATCAATCGTGTCTTGGTGTTCTTTCCTCTTCTTGTGTTCCACTGCAAGAGATCAATCGTGTCTTGGTGTTCCTTCGTCTTCTTGTGTTCCACTGCAAGAGATCAATCGTGTCTTGGTGTTCCTTCGTCTTCTTGTGTTCCACTGCAAGAGATCAATCGTGTCTTGGTGTTCCTTCGTCTTCTTGTGTTCCACTGCAAGAGATCAATCGTGTCTTGGTGTTCCTTCGTCTTCTTGTGTTCCACTGCAAGAGATCAATCGTGTCTTGGTGTTCCTTCGTCTTCTTGTGTTCCACTGCAAGAGATCAATCGTGTCTTGGTGTTCCTTCGTCTTCTTGTGTTCCACTGCAAGAGATCAGTCGTGTCTTGGTGTTCCTTCGTCTTCTTGTGTTCCACTGCAAGAGATCAATCGTGTCTTGGTGTTCCTTCGTCTTCTTGTGTTCCACTGCAAGAGATCAATCGTGTCTTGGTGTTCCTTCGTCTTCTTGTGTTCCACTGCAAGAGATCAGTCGTGTCTTGGTGTTCCTTCGTCTTCTTGTGTTCCACTGCAAGAGATCAGTCGTGTCTTGGTGTTCCTTCGTCTTCTTGTGTTCCACTGCAAGAGATCAATCGTGTCTTGGTGTTCCTTCGTCTTCTTGTGTTCCACTGCAAGAGATCAGTCGTGTCTTGGTGTTCCTTCGTCTTCTTGTGTTCCACTGCAAGAGATCAGTCGTGTCTTGGTGTTCCTTCGTCTTCTTGTGTTCCACTGCAAGAGATCAATCGTGTCTTGGTGTTCCTTCGTCTTCTTGTGTTCCACTGCAAGAGATCAATCGTGTCTTGGTGTTCCTTCGTCTTCTTGTGTTCCACTGCAAGAGATCAATCGTGTCTTGGTGTTCCTTCGTCTTCTTGTGTTCCACTGCAAGAGATCAATCGTGTCTTGGTGTTCCTTCGTCTTCTTGTGTTCCACTGCAAGAGATCAATCGTGTCTTGGTGTTCCTTCGTCTTCTTGTGTTCCACTGCAAGAGATCAATCGTGTCTTGGTGTTCCTTCGTCTTCTTGTGTTCCACTGCAAGAGATCAATCGTGTCTTGGTGTTCCTTCGTCTTCTTGTGTTCCACTGCAAGAGATCAATCGTGTCTTGGTGTTCCTTCGTCTTCTTGTGTTCCACTGCAAGAGATCAATCGTGTCTTGGTGTTCCTTCGTCTTCTTGTGTTCCACTGCAAGAGATCAATCGTGTCTTGGTGTTCCTTCGTCTTCTTATGTTCCACTGCAGGAGATCAATCGTGTCTTGGTGTTCCTTCGTCTTCTTATGTTCCACTGCAAGAGATCAATCGTGTCTTGGTGTTCCTTCGTCTTCTTATGTTCCACTGCAAGAGATCAATCGTGTCTTGGTGTTCCTTCGTCTTCTTATGTTCCACTGCAAGAGATCAATCGTGTCTTGGAGTTCCTTCGTCTTCTTATGTTCCACTGCAAGAGATCAATCGTGTCTTGGTGTTCCTTCGTCTTCTTATGTTCCACTGCAAGAGATCAATCGTGTCTTGGAGTTCCTTCGTCTTCTTATATACCACTGCAAGAGATCAATCGTGTCTTGGTGTTCCTTCGTCTTCTTATGTTCCACTGCAAGAGATCAATCGTGTCTTGGTGTTCCTTCGTCTTCTTATGTTCCACTGCAAGAGATCAATCGTGTCTTGGTGTTCCTTCGTCTTCTTATGTTCCACTGCAAGAGATCAATCGTGTCTTGGTGTTCCTTCGTCTTCTTATGTTCCACTGCAAGAGATCAATCGTGTCTTGGTGTTCCTTCGTCTTCTTATGTTCCACTGCAAGAGATCAATCGTGTCTTGGTGTTCCTTCGTCTTCTTATGTTCCACTGCAAGAGATCAATCGTGTCTTGGTGTTCCTTCGTCTTCTTATGTTCCACTGCAATAGATCAATCGTGTCTTGGTGTTCCTTCGTCTTCTTATGTTCCACTGCAAGAGATCAATCGTGTCTTGGTGTTCCTTCCTCTTCTTATGTTCCACTGCAAGAGATCAATCGTGTCTTGGTGTTCCTTCATCTTCTTATGTTCCACTGCAAGAGATCAATCGTGTCTTGGTGTTCCTTCCTCTTCTTATGTTCCACTGCAAGAGATCAATCGTGTCTTGGTGTTCCTTCGTCTTCTTATGTTCCACTGCAAGAGATCAATCGTGTCTTGGTGTTCCTTCATCTCCTTATGTTCCACTGCAAGAGATCAATCGTGTCTTGGAGTTCCTTCGTCTTCTTATGTTCCACTGCAAGAGATCAATCGTGTCTTGGTGTTCCTTCCTCTCCTTATGTTCCACTGCAATAGATCAATCGTGTCTTGGTGTTCCTTCGTCTTCTTATGTTCCACTGCAAGAGATCAATCGTGTCTTGGTGTTCCTTCCTCTTCTTATGTTCCACTGCAAGAGATCAATCGTGTCTTGGTGTTCCTTCGTCTTCTTATGTTCCACTGCAAGAGATCAATCGTGTCTTGGAGTTCCTTCGTCTTCTTATGTTCCACTGCAAGAGATCAATCGTGTCTTGGTGTTCCTTCGTCTTCTTATGTTCCACTGCAATAGATCAATCGTGTCTTGGTGTTCCTTCATCTTCTTATGTTCCACTGCAATAGATCAATCGTCTCTTGGTGTTCCTTCATCTTCTTATGTTCCACTGCAATAGATCAATCGTGTCTTGGTGTTCCTTCATCTTCTTATGTTCCACTGCAAGAGATCAATCGTGTCTTGGTGTTCCTTCATCTTCTCATGTTCCACTGCGCTCTCTGCTGCCACCAGGTGTGCTATGCACGGATTCTGGACTCCAAGAGGAAGTTCCTGGAAGCTGCGCTCAAGTACTACGACCTCTCCCAGCTGGACCAGAGGGAACTGGGCGGCATGTGAGTGCATTGTGGGCGGCAAGTGAGTGCATTGTGGGCGGCAAGTGAGTGCCTTGTGGGCGGCAAGTGAGTGCCTTGTGGGCGGCAAGTGAGTGCCTTGTGGGCGACAAGTGAGTGGCTTGTGGGCGACAAGGGAGTGGCTTGTGGGCGGCAAAGGAGTGGTGGGTAGGGAGTAGTGGCAACTTGTGTGCTGAGTGCTGTGCTGGTGGGTAGGGTTGAGCACTGGCCGGGTAGGGTTCGGCCCGGGCGGGGCCGGGCCAGGCTGCCCCCAAAAGGGGGCCGAACCCTGCCAGGCCCGCCCCGGGCGGAAGGAGCGAGACCTCTGCCTGGGTTCGCCCAGGGGGTGTCCGGGCCCAGAAGGGCCCGGCCGGGCTGAGTATGGCCCCGCCCGGGTGCCCTGACTGTAACCCTAAACATAACTTACTTTGAAATGCATGAAAAAAACTGTAATGAGGATGGAGTTGACCCGCGTTACCGCCTAGAGTACCGTGCTGTTTCTGTACAAAGACAGAACCGCCCCGCCTATAAACGAAATGTCTAGGCGGGGCGGTTCTGTCTTTGCAACGCTAAAAGGGAAGGTTAAGGGACCTATCGGCAAGGTTTTAAGTACCCAAGGCGTCACGCACTATAACTTTGCATAGATTCTTACAGTAAGCTAGGAAAAAACAACCAGCCAGGTGCGAGAAGAGTGGCGAGAATGTACATGTGAGGTGAGGTGCTGGAAGTTGGAGGTCGCAAATGAACTCCAATAAATTGTGGTGCAGCTCATTAAGAACCCACTTCGTGCGACAACTGTCGTTGGGGTCAAAAGCGGGCCAGAAAGGCCAGCCCCGGACCGCACTTCGAGGCGGGCCGGCCCGGCCCGGCGCTAACCCCGTGGGCCAATAGCGAGGTGCAGCAAGTTCCGCGGGCAGGGAAGGTTTGGCTCGCCCCGGGCCGTCAGCCCAAGGTTCGGCCCGGGGCACATTCGGGCTGGCCCGACCCGGGCCGAACCAGGTTCGCCCAGATGCTCAACCCTATTGGTGGTCAACAAGTGAGTTTGTTTGTTTGAAGTGACACAACGTGGGGATGTTTCTGTGTATGTGTGCGGAGAAAGCGGTGGTGGGAAAGAGAACTTGGAAATGAGGAAGGTGAACCTGCCAACTTTACACTGCAACCCACCTTTCACACTTGGTTCGTTTCCTTGCCTTGGCTGTCTTTTCAAATCCTCGTTCATAGTTGATGTGTTGATGATGCTGATGCACGCGTGCACACATGTGCTCATGTGCACACGTTTGTCCTGCACAACTCGTTCTGAACGCACACGCATGGACCGGCTTAATTTGTCGATGCATGCACATGTGCTGCGCGAGCACCGTGCAGGCAGGTGGATGAGGAGGAGTTGGAGGCGGTGCTGAACGCCGCTGTCACCTGCACCATCCTCGCTGCTGCCGGCCCCCAGCGCTCCCGCATGCTCGCCACCCTCTATAAGGTGCCACTCCCTCTCTCTCAGGTGCAAATTACTATCTATTGATTGTCTTGGCTTGAGCTGACTCGTTGGTATCGGAATGCATGCTGTAATGTATGGGACTTACGGCTTTCGACACTAATGTCGAGTTCGTCAATTGGATTGGCGTGCTTTAGTGTGTGTGGGGTCTGTGTATGTGTGTGTGCGTGCGTGCGTGCGTGCGTGCGTGTGTGTGTGTGTATGCGTGTGTGTGTGTGTGTTTGTCTGTCTGTATGTATGCGTGTATGGTGCTACTGCTCCACCCATCAGGATGAGCGCTGCAGCAAGCTGAAGATCTACCCCATTCTGCAGAAAGTATGTCTCGCCCCTTGCTGCTCTCGATCTGTGCCTCCTTGCTCCCTCACCTCTTGCTCTCTTTTGCTCTTCTCCCTTGCTCTCATGCCCTACCATTATCCCAGCAACACATCCATCACCTGTATCTCCATTTCCCTTGTGTCTCTGCACTGGACCCTGCTGTCACTAGCCCTTGAAGTTCTGCTTCCCTTTTTTTTTTCCTCCATCTCACCTGTTCTCTGCCTTCCTTTCCACCTCCTCTTGCCTCTCAACACTGCTCTCCACCGCTCTCCACCCAGGTGTATCTGGAGCGCATCCTGCGATCACCAGAGGTGGAGGCATTCGCCAAGGAGCTCAAGCCACATCAAGTTTGTATACATACACATCAATACGATTTATACATAAAATAATTATATGTGCACTGCTCAACCCGCACAGTAAGCTCAAGCCCATCAGGTGAGTTGCTGGGCTGCACACTTTCGGTTTCAAAGGCCGATTTCTTAGCTGTGCAGCATCACACTCCTCTCAATCCATTCGAACTCTTTCCAGCTGAAATCTATGCGACTCACCCCGCTTACCCCCCAGCATTCCTCCGAACCAACTCTTCCTTCTCTCTCTCTGCCACTATCCACCTGCACGCATGTGCTGACACCTATCCCATCTGACTCCCTGTGGTGCAGAAAGCGGTGTTGCCGGGCGGGTCAACGGTGCTGGACCGGGCAGTGATAGAGCACAACCTGCTCAGCGCCAGCAAGCTGTACACCAACATCAGGTAGGCAGCAAGCTGTACACCAACATCAGGTAGGCAGCAAGCCGTACAGCAACATCAGGTAGGCAGCAAGCTGTACAGCAACATGAGGTGATCAGTCTATGTCCCTGCTTGCTGCACACTCGCCTACCTCATTTGTGCGTTAGCTCATGTGGGTGGTGTGGCGCAATAGTGTGCGCTGTGTGGCATGGCATGGCATGGCGGATGGTTGAAGCGCAGCGTGTCATGTGAATGAAGGCCGTGACTGATTGGCCTTTGGTAGCGGGCTGAGCTTGGAGAGTGCTGTGACTAGGTTTCTGCCGTACTGCAGCTAAGTAGCGCCTGCTGCACTGCCTTGCCGTAGGGTAGATTCCCACATGAAATCGGACTGCCAATGCGGATATGTATCCTCTTTTGCCCCCATCCCTCCTCTGGCCTTTACCCCCCTCCACTCTCTCCCTAACCTACTCCACTCCCCTCCCACCTCTCCCTATCCATCACTTGCGCAGCTTTGAAGAGCTGGGTGCTCTGTTGGGCATTGCACCTCACACGGTGGGTGTGAGGGAAGTAGGGGTGTGGGGGGGATTGTGTGCTGCTGGGTGGCTTGCTGTGGGTGATGTCAAGGCACCACACGTCATGCACCATACACCATGCATTCTACACCATGCATCTTGCACCATGCATCTTGCACCATGCATCTTGCACCATGCATCATACAACTGACGAACGCTGCACTGTGCTCCATGCATGTGAGTTTTCATCTCCGCGCTGCAGTGTCACAGAGCAACATGCTCTGCAGTGTCACAGAGCAACATGGTCTGCCTACACCGTTGAGTTTCTCTGCACTACACTTGGTGCTCCCCTTTCTGCGCTCAAATCCCGTCATGCCTGCAACCATCCACTCCAGTCATAAGCTATCCAATCATTCCCACCCCTGTACACTCAACACACCGTCTTCCACCCTCCTCCTCCTATATCCCGACCCACCTGTGGTGTGGTGTGTGGCAGGCGGAGAAGGTGGCGGCGCGCATGATATCGGAGGACAGGATGAAGGGCAGCATCGACCAGGTGAGGCACAAACGCAGAGGTGAGGCAGCATCGTGCGGGTAGTTTTTCAGAGTGCATGCAAGGTTACGAATGGTGCTAAAGGTTGCTGTGAGACACTTAAGCCTAGGGGAGCCTTTCAAGTGAGCACACTCGTTGACGAAAAGTGTCACTCAATCATCTACAGTATTACTCAGCCTTGCACTTGCTACTCTTCCATCCCTCTCCCTTCCTCTCCCCCCCTCTCCCGCCCCAACTCTTTGCCTCCCTCTCTCCCTCCCGTCCTGAAGTGCTCGCCATAAGGTGGCAGCAGCAATTTGCAAAGATTTCCGCCCTTCACTCCCCGCTCTCCCTTCCACCCCTCTCTCTATTCTCTCCCGGCCATCCCTCACCCGTCGCTCCCTGGTGCCCCTCTCAACCCGCGCCCACGCCAGGTGGAGGCGGTGATTCACTTCGACAAGGACACGGACGACCTGCAGCAGTGGGACCAGCAGGTACACACAATCATATCTGCATCAGATTAGCTCTCATTGCTTCACGGCTGCCCTGTGTGCAATGTCTCACTCCCGCCCTGTGTGCAATGTCTCATGCTGCAGATCGCTAGTCTGTGCCATGCGCTCAATGACATTCTTGATGGAGTGGTCAACAAGGGCGCCATGGCTGTCACAGTTTGAATCAATGCTCTCAGAGCGTGTTCCTACACCTCGTATCAGACACACCTCGTATCAGACACACCTCGTATCAGCTTCGCGTGGTTAAATACGTTTCAGTGCGGTTGGATGTGTTTTAGCGGTTCGACGCGAATCTGATACTAAGAGGTTTCCTGAAAAGAGGCTGTAGGAACACGCTCTCATTATGATCACCAGCAGCTCTCATCTATCAGGCATTTCCGTCAGTAAATGAACACATTTGCGAGATGTTCACACGTGATCCATCCATGCTTATTACAAGCTCCGTTTTGTCAAAATGTTATACTGCTTATATTGTGTAGGTTATAGTGGGGTAGCCCATAAGGGGTACAACCCAATTAGGGTTAGTACGGTACTTGTACCAACTTTCTGTTCGATGCATTCATTCTCGTTCAGTATTTTGACATCGTTTCAGAGTAGGTCCTGTTCCATGACCGTTTTTTTAGGGCCCACCGCATAGTTCCCTGCTCGTAGCGCTGCTCCACTAGTCGCGCTGCCCTGCCCTGTCAAATTATATGCCTATGTCATAATAGAATGTAGGCTTTAGTGGGGTAGCTAATGTAGGGTATAGTTTTTGTTACTTGTACCCAACTTTCTCGATAGTGCACCAACTTTTTCCCTTTACTCTCGACAGGCCCTGCCCGTCGCGCCGCCCTGCAGGCAGAGCGCCAGGGCCTCAGATTCGTTTTGGCTTAGGCTGAATCATCAGCCTTTGGAGTGTGTTGAAGGCTGATCAATCAGTGTTGCCTTGAAAAAAAAAACCGGAAGTTCAGTGTGTCCTTAAAGAAAAAAGCTAATCAACCAGCCTCACTACAGAAAAAAGGCTGAACGTTTCATACGGGCCAACACACGCTAGCGACAACAATGCGTGCGACGAGCCGGAAAGATGCCATTTCCCTGTGCGTTGGCTTGGTGGGGAATCTGGCAAATTTGGCGCAAATTCGGCGAGAATGACGAATCTGCACTACTGGGATTTCAGCCCACACCCCCGTTACAACGCTGATCAGTCAGTGTACACCCTTGAAAAAATGCTGAAATATCAGCCTATACAAAGAAAAATAAGCTGAAAAATCAGCACGTGCACTAAAACAAAAGGCTGACAAATCAGCCCCACTAAATCCCCAGCACTGAAAACGTAACCTCTTTACCCCTAATCAGCCTTTTTTTGCTGACTTCTGAGGCCCTGCAGAGCGCTGCCCTGCCCTGCCCGTCGTGCCGCCCTGCCAGTCGCGCGCCGCCTTGCCCTGCCTGTCGCGCCGCCAAGCTGGCCGCGCGCTGCCCTGCCCTGCCCGTCGCGCCGCCCTGCTGGTAGCGCGCCGCCCTCCCCTGCCTGTCGCGTCGCCCTGCTGGCCGCCGCATCGCCCTGCCCTGCCCGCGCGCCGCCCTGCTAGCCGCCGCGCCGCCCTGCTCTGCCTGCGCGTCGCCCTGCCCTGCCCGCGCACCGCACTGCTGGCCGCAGCGCCGCCCTGCCCTGCCCGCGCGTCGCTCTGCTGGCCGCCGCACCGCCCTGCCCTGCCCGCGCGCCGCTCTGCTGGCCGCTGCCCTGCCCTGCCATTCTACCGAGCGATTCTAGAGACAGCGTTTCGTTGTTTGACCATACGTCTGGAGCCTCTCTCGCCCCTCCCACCACAGCTGGCAGCGCGACTCGCTCACAATGGCTTACCCGTGACGCTACTGCTCGCTTAGCTGTTCGCAACCACAAGACTGCTAAAGCCCTGTACGACACAGTCGCCCGTTACTCTTCCCCCGCCACTGCTGCTCTCGGCCGCCTTATACTGCCCTACCTTTTTCCCGAGCTGTCAGCCTTTGCCACAATCGAGGACCTCATTACCCACCTTCGCACTAGCGACACTCGCTACCGCGCTGCCCTCCCAGCCGAGTTCCTAGACAAGAACCCGCCCCCGATGTACATCACTCTCTACTTCATAGTCACCCGCCTCCCTGACTCTCTTTGTGCAGTCAGGGACAACTTTCTCGCACTTGACCCCACAGACCTCACTGTCGACCTGCTCAAGAAGCACCTCCTTGCAGCTGAGACTACCATGGTCGCTGTAGGTGCTGCTCGTGGCACTTCTCGCACACCCTTCTTTGAGGGGTGTTCCCCCTCCCCCCTTGCCCCCTCCTACGCCCCTGCTGCTGCTGTTGACATCCTTGGTACAGAGGACGTCGGGGCTGCTTCTGCTCTTAGTGGGAAGCGCCGCAGCGGCAAGGGCAAGGGTGGCAAGAGTGGTGGCGGTGGCAGCGGGGGTGGTGGTGGTGGAGGCGGTGGAGGCGGTGGAGGTGGCAGAGGTGGCGGTGGGAGTGGTGGCAGGAGTGAGGGCTTCGCTGGCGGCGGTGGTGCCAGTGGTGGGAGTGGTGGTGGCGGTGGTGGCGGCAGTGGGAGTGGTGGAGGCGGCAGTGGTGGAGGTCGGGGTGGAGCTGCTCAGAGGGGAGGTTCTGGCGGTGGCCAGAGGCAGCAGCAGCAGCAGCGTTGGAGCGAGACCCCTACGCCCTAGCAGCTTCGTGAGTGGTTTGCTCAGCGTGGGGCGCCTGGGGGTAGTGTTCGCTGCCCGTATGTCATTCGCACAGGTGACCACGCTGGTCAGACATGCGGGAAGTTTCACACACAGCACCGCTACTTCTCCCTCCTTGACGACACTTGGCGCGCAGAGTTTGGCGACGAGGCTGAGCGCCCCCGCTGGGCAGAGCTGCTTAGGTCTGGTGTTGATATCTTTGCTCTTGACTATGATGCTATCCTTGCTGCCATGTATGCCTTGACTGTTAGTGCTGAGGGTGACTGTTACCTGTGTGTGCCGCCCGACCCAGGTATAGAGGCTGCTGCTCTAGGTGCTAGTGAGTCTGCTCTCCCTGGTACTGCGCCTTCTGAGGCCTTGCACACCTTCACACTTGACTCAGGTGCTTCCCACTGTTTCTTCCACGACAGTATCACACTCACTCCACTCCCTGCACCTGTTCCGCTCAGAATGGCTGACCCCTCAAAGGGCCCAGTTCTTGCACGTTCCTCCACTGTTCTCCCGTGTACGGTGGTTCCGTCAGGCACACTCTCAGGTCTTCACCTCCCCTCGTTCTCTACGAACTTGGTGAGTACCGCTGCCCTCCAGGATGCGATGGTCACTACCACCACTCCTGGGGGTCAGCGTGTGTCGATTTGCACGTGTACACGGACGGGTCGTCACCTGGCCACGATCACCCATCGGCCTGGGTCGAGTCTGTACACACTGACTACTGAGCCTCCTCAGGTACCTGCGTCTGGTCAGGTGTCCGCGTCAGGTCCGGTAGCAGCCCCCTGCTCGTGTTGCCTCCTTTCGCACCAGACTCTCCTTTGGCACCACCGCCTTGGTCACCCCTCCCTGCCATGCCTTCGTGGCATGCACTCCCGCCTCCTTGTCTCTGGTCTTCCCAGGTCTCTGCCTCCCCTCCCGCCCTCCCCTGCCCCGCCGTGCCTTCCTTGCATTGAGGGGCGGCAGCACACCGCTCCTCACTCCTCCTCGTTTCCCCCGACGACTGCTCCCCTGCAGACTCTCCACATGGACGTGTGGGGCCCAGCCCGCGTCAGTGGACAGGACCGCGAGCGCTACTTCCTGCTGGTTGTTGTCGACTACACGCGTTACACCACGGTCTTCCTCTTGCGCAGCAAGGGTGAGGTCCATGATGTCTTGATCCCTTGGATCCGCGCAGTCCGTCTCCAGCTCCGTGAGCAGTTTCGTGAGGACCTTCCTGTACTGCGTCTGCACTCTGACAGAGGTGGTGAGTTCTCCTCCGACCTCTTGCAGGACTTTTATCGTGGGGAGGGCCTCCTTCGGTCGTTCACGCTTCCGGCCTCCCCGCTGCAAAATGGGATTGCTGAGCGCCACATTGGCTTAGTCATGGAGGTGGCTCGTACCTCCATGATCCATGCGACTGCTCCCCATTTTCTGTGGCTGTTTGCGGTCCGGTACGCTGCGCATCAGCTCAACCTCTGGCCCCGTGTCTCCTTGCCGGAGACCTCGCCTACAATGCGTTGGACGGGGAAGGTTGGCGATGCGTCGGTGTTCCGGGTCTGGGGCTCTCGTGTCTTTGTCCGCGATACTTCCGCGAACAAGCTCTCCTCCCGCGCCATTCCCTGTGTCTTCCTTGGCTTTCCCCCTGACGCGCCTGGCTGGCAGTTTTACAACCCCACCTCGTGTCGTCTCCTGCCCTCTGAGGACGTCACGTTTAACGAGTCGGTTCCCTTTTATCGTCTCTTCCCCTACCGCACTGCCCCTCTCCCCCCCCGCCGCTCTTCCTCGCTCCAGGTCCCCCTCCGGTAGACCCCCTCCCCCCTCAGGGTCCTGCTCCCTCAGGTGTGTCTCAGGTAGACCCACTTCCCCTGGCTGAGCCTATCGAGGTCACTGTAGACTCAGGTGCTGCTAGGGGTGCTGCGTCTGGGGGTGCTGAGCCTTCGAGTGCGGAGCCTGGGGGTGCTGAGTGTGCGAGTGCGGAGCCTGGGGGTGCTGAGCCTGAGGGTGCGGAGCCTGGGGGTACTGAGTCTGAGGGTGCGGAGTCTAGGGGTGCTGAGCCGGAGGGTGCAAAGCCTGGGGGCGCTGAGCGTGAGGGTGCGGAGCCTAGGGGTGCTCAGTTTGAGGGTGCGGAGTCTGGGGGTGCTGAGTTTGAGGGTGCGGAGTCTGCGGGTGCTGAGCCCAGGGGTACTGCGTCTGCCGGAGATCCTGCGGGTGCCTCGCCACGACTGTCTCACCGGCGGGAGCCTCTCTCACCGCAGCAGCTGAGCGAGTGGTTTGCTCAGCGCACACGCCTTAGGAGTGGCACTGCAGGAGCTGGAGGCCCTATTGATGGAGGCAGTGGAGCTGGAGGTGCTGGAGCTACTAGTCCTGGAGGTGCTGGAGTCACTGCTGGAGCTAGAGGCACTGGCGCTGGAGGCGCTGGAGCTGGCGGAGTTGGAGCTGGAGACCCTAGAGCTAGAGGCCCTACCGTTGGAGGCACTGGAGCTGGAGGTGCTGCAGCTACTAGTCCTGGAGATGCTCGAGTTACTGCTCGAGCTGGAGGTTCAGGAGGTGCTGGAGCTGCTGGTCCTGGAGGTGCTCGTACTAGAGGTACTGGAGCTGCTGGAGCTGGTGGTGTTGGAGGCACTGGAGCTGGAGACCCGGGAGCTGGAGGCACTAGAGCTGGAGACCCTGGAGCTGGAGGCACAGGCGCTGGAGGCGCTGGAGCTGGAGGAGCTGGAGATGGAGACCCTAGAGCTGGAGCCACTAGAGCTGGAGGCACTCGAGCTGGAGGCTCTGGAGCTGGAGGCGCTGGCGCTGGAAGCGCTGGAGCTAGAGGCAGTGGAGCTGTAGACCTTGGAGCTTGAAGCGCTCGAGCTGGAGACCATGGAGCTGGAGGGCTTGGCGCTGGGGGTGCTGGAGCTAGCGGTACTGGTGCTGGAGGCACTGTGCAGCGGCGACCGTTTTTTCGTTCCGCTGCCACCGTCGTCTCTGCCGCCACCTGACTCGGTCATTCGCCAGGTTCTTAGTCTCCTGTCTTCTACTGGCCTTACTCCTCCTTTACTGTGTCCACCGCCTCACCAGTCGCAGCCACAGTTACAGCCAGACTCCCCACTGCCTGCTCCTTCTCCTTAGGCTGAGTAGACAGACTCTCTTACAGAGCGACGTGAGCCTGAGTCTCGTCCTGCCCTGCCTGTTCGCACTTGTGTCGTGATCCTCGTCCGCGTCCTCCTTCTGTCCCCGGCACTCACATTATGGCACTTCGTCCTTCCTCTATTCCACTGCGAGTTCCCCTGCCATCTCCTCCTGCGTCCTCCCTTGCAGACGGTCCGGACCCTGAGTCTGACTTGGTTCGTGCTGCCGATCCTACTGTCCCACATCTTCTAGCCACTGTTGTCAGTGATTCTTCGTTTGAGTCCGCTGCTGCGTCTGCCCTAGTTGCTGAGCTTGTTGACTTTGCTGCCGCCTGTCGTCTCGACTACGTTGCTAGTCTTGTTGCTGAGTCAGAGTCTGACTGTCCTTCGTCCATCAGGGGTGAGTGTGCTCTTGGCACGGACGTCCTTGAGGACAGGCAGGAGGACTTTGAGTGTCTTGCAGCTGCTGTACCTCATCTCGTGGCCATGCTGCTTGCCCTTGAGGGGGACCTGGATGCACCAGACATCCTGACCCCGCGCTCTTACGCAGAGGCGATTACGGGTCCCTACTCCTCTCAGTGGCAGACAGCCATGGACACAGAGATGGCATCTTGGAAGTCCAAAGGCACCTACGTCGACGCAGTTCCCCCTCCTGGGGCGAACATAGTCGATGGCATGTGGATTTTCAGGGTGAAGCGGCCGCCGGGTTCTCCGCCTGTCTTCAAGGCTCGTTACGTTGCACGAGGCTTCAGTCAGAAAGAGGGAGTTGACTTCTTCCAGACCTTCTCCCCTACCTTGAAGATGACCAATCTTCGGGTGCTGCTGCACGTCGCCGCTCAGCGTGACTACGAGCTGCACTCTCTTGACTTCAGCACAGCTTTCTTACACGGCAGCCTGCACGAGGAGATCTGGCTGCGCCGCCCACCTGGCTTCACTGGGTCATTTCCTGCTGGTACCCAGTGGAGCCTCCGGCGGCCAGTCTACGGTCTCCGCCAGGCGCCTCGCAAGTGGCACGACACACTGAGGACGACACTTGCGGCTCTTGGGTTTGCTCGTTTGACTGCTGACCCATCGCTGTTTCTACGCACCGACACTTCGCTGCCGCCGTTGTACATCCTCGTGTATATTGACGACTTGGTATTTGCCTCTGCTAACACTGAGACACTGGCCCTTGTGAAGTCGGAGCTGCAGAAGTGACACACCTGCACTGACCTGGGTGAGCTGCACAGCTATCTTGGGACAGAGCACGGCGCACCATCACCCTGACTCAGTCACACATGGTGCACCAGGTCCTTCAGCGATTCGGCTTCCGGTACTCCTCGCCACAGTCCACTCCTCTGCCTACTGGTCACTCGCTCTCAGCTCCACCTTCGGATGAGTCCGTAGAGCCGAGTGGCCCGTATCCAGAGCTTGTGGGCTGCCTCATGTACCTGATGACCTGCACTCGTCCTGACCTTGCCTACCCTCTTAGCATCATGGCACGCTACGTTGCGCCTGGGAGACACCGACCAGAACACTGGGAGGCCGCTAAGAGGGTGTTGCGCTTCTTGTGCAGTACGTCGGGCATGGGGCTCGTGCTTGGAGGACGGGGTCCAGTTGTCCTTACTGGTCACGCAGACGCTTCTTGGGTTGACGACTTGGCTACGCAACGGTCGTCACAGGGTTACACTTTCAGCCTTGGCTCCGGCTCTGTTTCTTGGCGGTCTACCCGCTCGTCTTCTGTTCTCAGTTCGAGTTGTGAGGCTGAGATCTACGCAGGGGCCATTGCTGCATAGGAGTTACGCTAGCTCACATACCTGCTGATCGACTTGGGAGAGCGGCCTTGTTCTCCTCCAGTTTTGTACGTAGACAACAAGGCCATGATTGCCTTGTGTCATGAGCACAGACTGGAGCACAGGACAAAGCACATCGCTCTGCATTACTTCCTTGCTCGAGAGTTGCAGCTGCATGGTCAAATTCATCTTGCTTACGTGGCCACTCGGGCCAACACTGCTGATATATTCACCAAGGCACTTCAGCCTGGTGATCATCAGCGTTTCTCTACCTGTTTTAGGCCTTGTGCCTGCTTTGCCTCACTTGCTCACTGCGTGACTTTGATTGTACTGTGATCTATATATATACATTCATGCTTACATTTGCTAGGTTATGATCATTGTACTGTTTGTTTTCTTTTATATAACTCTGCATGTGAACTGGCCTTGTGGCCATTTTCCTCTGCTCAGAATGTGTGGTGACTTCGTTATCCACCCTGAGCTTGCTTTGCTTTTCTTGACTGGTCTTGTGACCACTTGTTCTCCCCCACTTTGCCTATGGGGGTGTGTCAAAATGTTATACTGCTTATATTGTGTAGGCTGTAGTGGGGTAGACCATAAGGGGTACAACCCAATTAGGGACAGTACTTGTACCAACTTCCTGTTCAATGCATTCATTCTCGTTCAGTATTCTGACACGTTCACTCGTGCGCTTTACCGTACATCCATTTGTCATGGGGGTTTCTGTACGTATGTTTGAAAAGCCTCTAAAGCTTATGTTTTATGTTGTTATAAGTGAAGGATTGTGGTGGATAGGATAAGTCTGTCAATTCTGAGAGAAGACAATGAAGTCTTTGTAATGACATTGTTAATAAATTGAAAGAGAACAAGATGATTAAAGGATAGTGGTACAGAAGTATAAATTGCAATCCTAGCTAGCCATGTACTCTGAGGGGTACATTCCCTTATTAACTGAATTGCATTGCTAAAGTAACCACGGCTGTTGCTATTCTTGACAGTTACCGTGTTCATCGCGTAACTTCCAAGTGTGGTTACTGGGCAGTCAAGGGTCACCTGTTGACTGTCTTTGACTGTTGACCTTCTGGTGACCCTCGACCTTCCTCATGCTCTATATGAGCTATTGCGATACTGACACACGCACGTAGCTTCGTTATGGAGTGACGCGCGAGTGGAGAGCCTTCGGGAATGTTACGGTAACCTTTAGGTTATTCCAACACTCCCCTTCATTCCTGAAGGTGAGCCACGTGGGATTTCTTCGAGATCCCGCAGAGGTCGGTGCTGTGCTGAAACTTCTGACATGGCTGCTTCTTGGTCAAGAAGTGTGCTGCCATGTCACCAGTTGGGCAGTATGTGAGTTTGACCTTCCCTTTGTCGATTTCATCTTTGACGAAGAAGTAACGGAATACGATGTGTTTCGTGCGGTTCACGAAGCCGGGCTTGTTCGCGATTTTAATCGCGCTCTGGTTGTCGCAAAGTAACGCGAAGTGCCCGTTCATCGTCACTTTGCTTCTTGCAGGAGCTCCATCAGGTACAGAACTTCACGAACTGCTGTGCTGGCGGCGATGAACTCAGCTTTGGCTGAGAAAAGGGCGATGAGTTCTTGCTTCTGAGATTTCCAAGAGATGAGCCCAGCAGGTTGGAGTTGAAAAATGAATCCTGTGCGAGAGCGTCTGTTGTCACTGTCTCCTGCGCGGTCTGCGTCTACGTAGCTATGGAGCTGCAGGGTAGCAATTAGGTTAGCTTTGTAGGTGAGGCCGACGTCAGGAGTAGAGACAAAGTATTGAAATGCTCGGCGTAGATCCAGTAGATTCTCCCCTTCAGGTCGCTTCAGATACTGTGCGAGTTGGCTTGCGACGTAGGAGAGATCGAGCCAGCACGTGACAGCGGCAAACAAGAGACACCCCAGCTGCTGCTGATAGAGCCGTTGATCGGTAATGGAGAGTGGTGTGGTATCTGGTTCGTGATCAAGAGGAGGAGTGCGGTAGGGGGTGGTGAGATTGATCGGCGCGACAGCGAATTTCTTCACGAGTGTTTCCGCATACTTGGCGGCGGAAAGGTGAATGGAGGTGGTGGACTCAGTGATGTTGAGGCCCAGGAATTGCGTGACGGTTTGGTTGACTGTCACTTCTAGCTTCTCTTTGATATCTGCCTCAAACTGGTCCAACAGCTCCATGTTGTCACCGGTGTAGAGTAGATCATCGATGTAGGCGACGAGAAGGATGAACTTGCCACGCGATTCCTTCCGGTACATCCCAAGGTCATGCGGTAGTTGTTTGAATCCGATCCGTGAGGATGGTGTGCAGGTACTGCTGCCACAGTCAGGGCGCCTGTTTAATCCCATAGAGGGATTTTCGAAGGCAGACGGCGCCGTCGCTCTCCTCGAAGGCATGCGGCTACTCAACGAAGATGATGGCGTCGACAGGAGCGTACGGAAATGCACTGCCGACGTCGATTTGACGGAGTGGCCGCTGTTTGACGGCTGCAATGCAGATAAGGATGCGTACCGAGGTGTGTCGTCCGACAGGCACATAGGTGAGGTCGAAGTCCACCGAGAGTTTGCTCGAACCCGCGCACCACCCATCTCGCTTTGTATTTGTCAATGGAGCCAACCGCGAGTGTTTTGATGCGGAAAACCCATTTTCCACTGAGATTTTTTCTCCTATTTGCCGATGATCGTGGAACTAGTTTCCACGTTCTGCAGCTCTTCAATGCTGCGACTTCTGTGGCCATGGATGCCTTCCATTTCTCACTGTCGGGGCCAGACAAGGCCTGGCGAACGGTGGTGGTTTCCTTGGGGGAGGTGTGGCGAACAGCTACGGCGAGCCCAAGGATGCGGAGACCAGTTTCGTTGGTCTTTTGGTAGTGAAGGCGGTCGTAGTCGTGGAAGCTGGTTACTTCGACGACGTCGTCGTCACTGTCGTTGCCGAGGCAGAGGGTGTCTTGCGAGGTGTTCGGTGGTGGTAACTTAGCATCCGGAGATCGGCGCGCTTCATTGTTGTAATTGTGGGCTTCGCGAAGTGTATCGGCAGGATCGAATTGATGAACAGGTATGAATGTTGGAGTCTGGAGTGGGCTTGTAAGGGGGATATTCGGATATGGATCCGTTGGTGTGTTGTCTGCTGCGTCAGCGTCCTCCGCCAGGTCTGCTTCATTGTGTGACGTGGCGAAGCTGTGATGTCCCTCAAAAATCCTTTTCGGTGCTTTGTCAGCTTCACGGTGCTCCTTGAACAGTGGCAGAGTCAGCTTCTCGTAGAAGATTCAGTCACGTGATTTTGTGACTTCATGTGTCGCGTAGTCCAGCATGATCCACGCCTTGTATTCCTTTTCGATCCCAAGGTGAATGCCCCAGTGTGCCCGGTCAGCAAATTTTCCGGTCCTTGCCGTGTGTGGCCTGTACTGTACCATGCAGCCGAACACCCAAAGCAGACGCGTGTCTGCCTTTCTGCCAGTCCAAGCCCTGTAGGGAGAGTTGTTGTCTCGAGGCTTCGGGACGACAGCAAGTTGTGCAGCCGGATAGCGTGGTTCATCGCAAATGGCCAGTACTTGGTTGGGACGGCTGACGAGGCTCTCATCAGGGCCCTCATCCTGGTGGCGAGGCTCCTGTTTGTCCGTTCTGCTACTCCTTGCTGCTCGTGAGCGTAGGGCAAGGACACCAGGTGCTCAATCCCCTTCTGCTTGAAGAGTTATTTGAACTCAGTTGAGAAGAACTCCAAACCCCCGTCTGTCGTGTAGTACTCGCCGTCGAGCCCTTCTTGACTGAGAATCATGAAGTCACTATAGACTTTATCAAGCAGCTTGTAACATTCATAGCCAAGAGGTAAGTCGGGAAATGGCTTGTGGGCAAGTGATGCAGTCGGGCACACGGTGCTTGGTGGATCAACTGATTCTGCTGTGAGAGATCCTCCTCGAGGAAGAAGTAGTGCGTCGTCGTCGAAAACACTGGCCCTAAGGGAGTTCTTGAGCGTGGTGTGTGAGAGGTGCCCGAGTCGCTGATGCCATGTTTCTGGTCCCGCAAGATATCCGATAGTCTTCTGATAATATTTGTGCCTTTCTGCTTCGTCGTTCTACTTCTTTTCAGGTCCCTTATCGGTGGTGGCATCGGCGTCTCCTGCGAAGGCTCAAACGGAGAGGTGCTCCAAGACCTCTTTTGGGAATTTGGCGATGTCATCCGTGTCGCCGGAATGTACTGCGTCGCCGGTGATGAGCGGTTGCGGGAAGGACGCTGCTTCGGGCCATTCACATACGGGAAGTCCTTCCATCGGAACGCGATGGTAAAGGTACTCGCCGCCGGTGACCGAGATCAGCTGAGGTCCTTTTTCTGGTGGCGGCGCTTCCTCAGTAGGTTCAGGTAGTTCCGCTGCCTTAGTGAAGAACTCGTAGGTCACTTCTTCTTCTAACTCCTCTTGCACATGTTTTGGTGTGTCAGGAGTGTATTGGTCCGGAAGAGGAGGTCCGCCCCAGCTGGTGCCGCGCGTTGCCCAGTAGGGTTCGAGCTCGGCAACGGGTTTAGGTGGAAGACCAGGAGCTTCTGGGTAACCCCATTCGTTGGGAGTGTAGGCGGTTCCCCAGCCTTCTCCGGGTGTATTCGGGGGTGATTCAATAATTCCCCACGGCTCGATTGTGGGACCAGGAGTTCCCCAGCCGGTTCCCGCTTCCAGAGTTGTTGCTCTTCCCCCTGTGTCAGCTTCTGCAGTTGCTGACTTTCCGTTGTTTTCGTCTTCCTCCATTGTTGCAGGTCCAGTGTCCCCTTGATTGGAGGTTGAGGCGGTTGGGACGGCACGCTGGCGGAGAAGTCCATCCGAGGCAGGACGCTCGAGGTGTTAGAGACTAAGGACGGAGTCTATGAAGATTAGGTGCCTAAATTTCTCAAAATCGTTGGTCCCTATTTCTGGACAGAATAGTTGCGCTCACAAGAAACGCCGTCGACGAAAAGTGCACAGTCAAAACTTCACTAAACTCATATATGTTGTAGCCCTACTCCGTGGCTACAATTCCCAAGTTAAAACGTATCAAGAGGTGAAGTAAATCTCGACTTATCAATTTCGGCGCACAGGGGGGTATGCTGCCATAAGAACTTAACTCAATCACAAAGTTCACACAAGTTCACACAAGAGAATTAGAGTAGCACTAAACCAGGTGGAAGGGATAAGGAGGACGAGAGGGAAGGTCCCAAGAGAGTCCCCAACCAAGGAAACCCCATGCCATACAATTCCCTTCCCCATAGGCAACCCAACTTTGACCTTTGTCACTATCCCAACCTCCACAATCCACCTCAACCCAACTTGGCCACACTTGCCAACCTGGTTTGGTTTCTCCCAACCATTTGGCAGCAACTACAGTAGAAAAGACGAATTTCCCAACCCCCAAAAGTCTGTACCCCATATTGAGTCAACCCCACAACTTCCCATAGTCACCACAACCAAATATCAAAAGCATACGAACTCCAACGTTCGTAACTTTCTAGTTCGTGCTCCGATTGAAGCGATACTTGGTTCCTCGGAAAGCTCTTGAGCAGAGGAGTCACTTCAGATATCTGCTCAAGCCAAATAACATTCACACACACACTCAGAAAAACCAAACCGCACAAAACACAAATTCTTGCACACACTCACAACACGCATGCAACGCACGAACATATGATGGGAGGCAGACAGACGTGAATGCGAATGGTAGCATCACTCAACAAACTCCCCCTCTGGCTGCCAACCATCATCCCACATGCCATAGCTCAAGCATGCATCCTCAATGCACACTCATCCCAGCAAGCTTCATGCCCTTCCAATGCTCAGATTCAGCCAGGCGCTTGGTGAGAATGTCAGCCGCCTGCTGATGGGTCTTCACAATCTCCAGCCGCACCTCCTTGTCCAGGAGCCTCCTCACCCAGTGCCACTTAGGCCTGATGTGTTTGGTCAGCCCATGAAGACAAGCATTCTTCGCTAGCTTCACCGCCGACTCATTATCACAGAAAATCACAGTCGGCTCCCTCTGACCAACTCCAATCTCCTCCAACAAACGCCTCAGCCACACCACCTCCTTTGCCCCATGATGCAGGGCCATGTACTCTGTCTCACACGAGGACTGCCCCACCTCATTCTGCTTCTTACTGCGCCAGCTCACTGCACCACCTCCGAACAGGCACACATAGCCTCCAATGCTGGTGCCATCCGCTTTCACCGAGTTGAAGCTAGCGTCAGTGTAGCAGGTCAGGAGCATCTCCCCCTTGCTCAAATCAGCTGCACTCCTCTGCAGCCTCTGCCTCACAGCACTGTACTCCAAACCCACTGATGCCGTTGCACTCACATAGCGGACCAACCTCTTGGCCGCTTCCAGCTGCTCATGACTGGGGCGTGAAACCACACTGGCAAGCCTGGATGTTGCAAAGGCAATGTCAGGCCGTGTGTGGTTAGCCGCATAGTTGAGTGCCCCAACCATGGAATGAAAAAGTTTCCTGTCACTCTCACCCACCACCTCCTCATCAGCACAGGGCTCCACAGTGAACCCCGAAGGCAGTGGGGTGGCTGGCTTTCCTCCATCTTGCAGCCCATACTTCTCAGCCAGCCCCTCACAATACTTTCTCTGGTGCAACCTCAACACTCCCTTGTCAGGGTCCCTCTCCACATGCATCCCTAAATAGTACTTCACATCTCCCATCTTGGAGCACTTAAACTGCATCTCCAGCATCTCCTCCACATGCTCAATCATTGCAGACGACTCAGAGAAGAGCAGGATGTCATCCACATACACCAGGAGCATGAGAAACTGCTCCTTCTCCTGCAGCAGGAACAAGCTGTGATCACACTCACTCTTCTTGAAACCCCCAGCCAGCAGAGTCCCCTCTAACTTGTGGTACCATGCACGAGGAGCCTGCTTCAGGCCATAGATGGCCTTCTTCAGCCTGCACACCCTGCCGCTCCCATCATCCAAACCCTCAGGCTGTAACATGTACAGCTCCTCCAGAATGATCCCATTGAGGAAGGCGGTGGTGATGTCCATCTGCTTCACCCGCCATCCACGGTTTGCTGCCATTGCCAATGACACCCGAAGTGTTGTGCCTTTCCCCACAGGAGCATAGAGCTCGTTGAAGTCCTTTCCTTTTGTCTGCTGAAACCCCTTAGCCACAAGCCTTGACTTGTAGCGGGTCAGCGCCCCATCAGGTCCGTACTTGTGCCTGAAAATCAGCTTGGAAGAAATGGCCTTCTTCCCAGGTGGCAGCTCACACAGCTCCCACGTCTCATTCTCTAGCAGAGAATCATACTCCTCCTTCACACTCTGCTTCCACTTTTCAGCATCGGGCCCGCTCAATGCCTCAGCTAGCGTCTTGGGCTCAGGGACGGCTGCCCAGTAGCAGTGTGCTATCTCATCCTCATCACACTGCTCAGCCACACTCCCAGCCCTTACCACCTTTGGCTTGCCACGGCTTGCATAGGTCAGCCTGTTAGGAGGGCGCACATCCCTCCTAGGACGGTCAGCCGTACGTCCGGCACCTTGTGGAGCACCTTGCTCCTCCTGCTGCTGCGGCTGCTGCTGCTGTTGCTGCTGCTGCTGCTCCTCCACCTCATTTTCTCCCCCATCCTCTGTCACCCCAGAGATCTCATTCTCAGAGACAGAAACCTCCACTTGCCTTGAAGGCCGCTGCACCTCATCGGCCTCGACAATTAGCGGTGTCGTTGGAAGCTTCTGCTGCTGCTGCTGCTTCCACTCCTTGTAGTACAAGGAGTCAAGGAACTTCACATCCCTTGACACAGTCAGCTGCTGGCTGGTCAAGTCCCAAATCAGCCAGCCCTTGTGATCCTTAGCAAGCCCCAAGTGCACACCCCATCTCCCAGAAGCTTCCAGTTTTCCCCTCTTCTCCTTAGGCACATGAAACACCACCATGCACCCAAAGGCTCTCAGCATGTTCACAGCTGGTGCAATCCCATACCACTTGGTGTAGGGGACCCACTGCTTGTCCCCCACAGTCGCCAGCACCCTGTTCTTCACAACAACGACCTGCCGCAGTGCTGTCACCCAAAACGGATCCGGCAGCCCTGCACGCCCAAGGAGAGTGCGAGCACCTTCCTGCAGGGTCCGGTTGAACCGCTCAGCCACGCCATTCTGCTGAGGGTTGTAAGGCACTGTGAGCTGATGCTGGATCCCCTTCCGCTTCAGCTCCTTCTCAAAATCAGCGCCGATGAACTCTCCTCCGTTGTCAGTGCGGATCACCTTCACCTTGTGTCCGCTTTCCCTTTGTGCTCTCGGCATCCACTCCTTAAGAACAGCCGCTGCCACCTCCCCCTTAGTCTTGAGAGGGTACACCCACACCGCACGCGTGTGGTCGTCCACAATCGTCAAGAAGTAGCGGCTGCCCGAGAGAGAAAGGGCCCTCGTGGGGCCCACCACATCCATGTGCACTAGTGAAAGTGGTGCCTTGGCTGGTCCTGTGCTGCTTCTGAAGGGAAACTTCGTGAATTTGGTCTCAGGGCAGGTAGGGCAGCTCCCAATCTCCTTTGCTCCCCCCTTCACCTCCAGCCCCTTCAAGCACCCATCCTTTACCAACTTCTGCAGCATAGGAATGTTCACATGGCACAGCCTCTCATGCCACGTCTCCCAATCAGCCTCACCACTCCCAGATGAAGCCTTTGCCCATGCAGCTGTCGCATCCACACCAGCAAGCACCTCACCATGTGGCTGTTGTGGCTGCTGCACCTTCTTGACTGCATCCAGGGCCCCAGCAGTTGGTGCAGTCTCCTCTCCTCTCGCAGTTGCTTTAGCCGCTGCCGCTGCCTTTGCCGTTGCTGGTGGTTTCCCCTTCCAAGGGATGATGGGCAGCTGCCACAAGTCCTTGATGCAGCTGCTCTTCTCCTCCAAGTTCCACAGCAGCAACTTCCCAAGCTTTGCACGGCAGCTGGTTGGGCCGAAGGTAACTTCAGCCTTGCTCTTCTGCAGCCGGCGCACAGAAAGAAGGTTAGCGGACAAACCTTCAACCAACAGCACATTCCCAAGCCCCACAAGCTCTCCATTGGCTCCCATCACCTTGGCATTCCCAACACCAATCACAGGGAGCAAAGCACCTGAAGCGGCAGCCACAAACTTGATCTTCCCAGGAGGTTTTACCTCATCAAGCAAATCTGCCCGTGGGGTCATATGACTCGTGCAACCTGAATCGATCACCCAGTGAGTGAGGGGGTGCATCACAACCTTCCCAACTGAACCCACATCACCCCCACTCCCTTGCACATCCTCAACCATGAGGAACATCCCAGGGTCGGCTTTACCTTGTGCACCATCACCTTGTGCACCTGAACCTTGCACAGCGCCACCGCGTGCACGTTCACCACTTGGCGGCTTCATGCCTGGAGGGGCCCATCCCTCAGGCCGGCTGAAACACTTGAACCACGGGTGTCCAGCCTTCTTGCAGTACCAGCACGCACCCTCCATTCGGGTGCTCCCCCTGCCACCAGAGCTCCCATGCCCCTCATTGTAGTCACCTCGGCCTCTCCCTCTGCCAAAGCCTCTCCCACGGCCTCGGCCTCTCCCTCCCCCTCTTCCTCTGCTGCCTCCTGCAGCTCCATACCCCTCAGCAGTTTTGTTGGCAGCACCACCTCCCGTGTGGCGTCTGCGGAAGTCCTCCTGCAGAATCTGCTGCCGTAGCCACTCAGGCGTCCATTTGTCCTGCTGAACGTTGAGGGTGGGGATGAGGTTGTCCCACGAGTTGTCGAGCACCGAGATGATCTTGGTGCACTGTTGCATCTGCGACACTTCGCTGCCCGCCGCTGCCATCCTCGCATAGGTGTCCTTGATCTTGTCAAGGACCGGTTTCACATCATCTCCCGGTTTCATGGAGAGGGCAGCCAACTCCTTCTCCAACACAATCACCATCGGCAGCGTGTTGGGCTGAATCACGTCGCGTAGTAGCTTCCATGCCTTCGGTCCGGAATCATCCAACTCCACCAAATCCTTGATGTGCTGGAACATGTCGTTGTTGACCGATTGGAGGATGAGGTCGTACAGCACCGCGCTCTTCTCAATCCACCGATCGCGGGCATCTCCTTCCCCCGGCATCTTCTCCTCTCCCATTGCAATTTTCAGCAGCTTGTAGCGCTTGAAGGCGCTCCGCATCCGCCCGCTCCATTCCTCATAGTTGGAGCCATCCAAAGCTTCAATCTTGGATGGTGGCGGCTCACTCCTCTTCTCAGCTGCATCTCCACTCCCTTGATTCATCTCCTCTGCTCCCAATCAGAGGTTTCAGCTCCCCCTTTTGCTGGTCACAATGTAGATCCACACAATCTTCACAAGTGTCAGCGCCAACGAAATTTCGGCAGAGTTTCCCCTTAGCGGAAGTCACATCCAACCTCCAGAACTCCACTTAGGCACGCCCACAGGCCATGGTGGGTCTAGGAGGGTCTTCACACTTCAGTAGACTCCCCACAAGGTCCTTAATCAGCTCTGATACCACTTGTTAGAGACTAAGGACGGAGTCTATGAAGATTAGGTGCCTAAATTTCTCAAAATCGTTGGTCCCTATTTCTGGACAGAATAGTTGCGCTCACAAGAAACGCCGTCGACGAAAAGTGCACAGTCAAAACTTCACTAAACTCATATATGTTGTAGCCCTACTCCGTGGCTACAATTCCCAAGTTAAAACGTATCAAGAGGTGAAGTAAATCTCGACTTATCAATTTCGGCGCACAGGGGGGTATGCTGCCATAAGAACTTAACTCAATCACAAAGTTCACACAAGTTCACACAAGAGAATTAGAGTAGCACTAAACCAGGTGGAAGGGATAAGGAGGACGAGAGGGAAGGTCCCAAGAGAGTCCCCAACCAAGGAAACCCCATGCCATACAATTCCCTTCCCCATAGGCAACCCAACTTTGACCTTTGTCACTATCCCAACCTCCACAATCCACCTCAACCCAACTTGGCCACACTTGCCAACCTGGTTTGGTTTCTCCCAACCATTTGGCAGCAACTACAGTAGAAAAGACGAATTTCCCAACCCCCAAAAGTCTGTACCCCATATTGAGTCAACCCCACAACTTCCCATAGTCACCACAACCAAATATCAAAAGCATACGAACTCCAACGTTCGTAACTTTCTAGTTCGTGCTCCGATTGAAGCGATACTTGGTTCCTCGGAAAGCTCTTGAGCAGAGGAGTCACTTCAGATATCTGCTCAAGCCAAATAACATTCACACACACACTCAGAAAAACCAAACCGCACAAAACACAAATTCTTGCACACACTCACAACACGCATGCAACGCACGAACATATGATGGGAGGCAGACAGACGTGAATGCGAATGGTAGCATCACTCAACACGAGGTCCATCTCGTCAGGGTGCATCCAAGTCGGTGCTTCAGTGGGAGTTGTCTTCATAAGTAAAGTCCGTTTGGAGTCGCCTGTCGTCCCTTCCACTGTGAAATTTAAGACAAAGACTCCATCGTCGTCGACAGCCTTGCCGATGTAAGTGTTTTTGTAGAACAATTCAAAGGTTTTGTCTTCGAAGTTGCTCCGAATGTCGACTCCGCACCGCATGAGCTGCGCCAAAGAGAGAAGATTGTATTGCAGATCAGGAATGACCAGCACATCTCCGATATGGATGGTGAAGTGAGTGTCTTCGTCCTCAAGGTAAATTTCTCCGATTTCGTAAGCCTTGAGACGATTGTTGTTGGCGACGGCAATTTCGCACGGTCGCCGCATACGTCTTGAGTCGCTAATGAACTTTGGTAATCCCACCATGTGTTGCCCGCAGCAGCTGTCGAGATACTAGGTGTTGTAATTTTTGCGATTCCATCGCGCGATCCCAGCTATCTTCGGACTAATGATGTGGTAGAAGTCCCCGGTGTATGGCAAAATATCGATGTATCGCCTTGCGGAGATGCTGGGGGGAGACTCCGGGGTTGGTGGAGGCAACTCAAAATCAGGTGGGTTGTTGCTTGGGCGATCAATCCAGCTGTGAATGGTGGGATTGTTGTCTGGACTGGGCGTAATGGGGTTAATAGGCGCGATAGGTGGAAATTCCGTGATGTCGTAGTATTAAATGCCTCTGTGATGGCGCGCCATGCAGCTCATGACTGACCCCTTTCCCTTGTCCTTGATGGTAATGCGCGCAAGAGTTTGTAAGGTGCTTGCGATGGAAGGCGTTGACACGGTTGGTGTCACAGCAGGAGAAGCCGAGGTGACTGAATGCTGCTGACTAGAGGAGTTGTTGCGCCTTTCGTCAGCGGCCTTACGCTTGTAGCACCGATCGGTAGTGTGCGTGGGCACCTTGCAGTATTTGCAGAATGTTCCCTTCTTGCCGTGCTGCTCCCCTTCAGTCGCTCCATCGTAGAAAACTAACTTCTCCCGCTTGCTGTTTTCTCATTGTACAGATCAATCTCCTTCTGCTCGAAGAGAAGCGTGGCGCACAGAGCGGACTCGGAGATGGTTGCTCGAGCGCGAAGCAATGATTGGCACTGTCGCCAATCGGGTCCAAGGCCGGAAAGAACCATGGAGACGAACATGTCGTCAGGAACGGTTCCGCCACACTTTTTAATGTGGACGCGCAGATTGCGACACCAATTGATATACGGTCACGCTTTCCCCCCTTGTTGCATTTAACCTCATTGTAACGGGATCTGTTGCCATGTATGAGGTGCGCAGGTGCTCCCAAGAAGCGTACGCGGGTGCCCACTCTGACTTGTAGGAGCGAATGCCAAGCTTTTCGGAAGGGGATAGGTTTCGGAGAAGAATGGTGTGCGCGAGAAGAGACTCATGGTAGTACTGGTTCTTCTCTTGGATGGTGCCTTCCGTCGGAAACGGTAAGCTTCCAATGTAGTACATCCAGATTTGTGCAGTTGTCGCGAGGAGCTCGAACTCGAAGCTCCATGTGTAGAAGTCCTTGCCGTCGAAGGGAACTGATGTCTTCAGCTTTGAGGTAAGAACGAACTTTGTTTGCATTGTCGCAATTGTTTCTGGCTGTGTGCGATGTTGACTGTCTTGTGCAGGAGCTGAAGCTTGACGGTTGTCAAAGGTAAATGACCTCTCGGAGTTGATGCGGCAGTCTTCTCCAGGGAGAGGGAGTCCAGCAACTTCACGTGCATAGCTTGAGCCATCGATGCTCATAGCTTGATGGCTCTCAAGAGCGTTGATGCTAGCGACCAGCTGCTCAACAAGAGCGGCGCTGACGGAGGTCACCGCTGATGGTGCAGTAGGCGTTGCTGGTGGTGGGCCCGGAGAATCTGCAGTGGCTTTTCCTTTGGAAGCCATAGAGATGCAGAGTTTGTAATAGTTTAACGAGTAGTTTATAAAGAGTTTGTTCTAGAAAGAACAAGAGCTTAACAGGCCTTACAATCCACTCTAGCTCTCATACCATATTGTTATAAGTGAGGATCGTAGTGGATAGGATAAGTCTTACAAGTTTGAGAGAAGACAATGAAGTCTTTGTAATGACCTTGTTAATAAGTTGAAAGAGAACAATATGATTAAAGGATAGTGGTACAGAAGTATAAATAGCAATCCTAGCTAGCCATGTACTCTGAGGGGTACATTCCCTTATTAACTGAATTGCATTGCTACAGTAACCACGGCTATTGCTATTCTTGACAGTTACCGTGTTGCATCGCGTAACTTCCAAGTGCGGTTACTGGGCAGTCAAGGGTCACGACCGTTGACTGTCTTCGACTGTTGACCTTTCGGGTGACCCTCGACCTTCCGCATGCTCTATATGAGCTATTGCGATACTGACACAAGCGCGTAGCTTCTTTATGGAGTGAAGGGCGAGTGGAGAGCGTTCGGGAATGTTACAGTAACCTTTAGGTTATTCCAACATTTTACACTAAACCCTAGTCTTACATTACAACCAACAACCACAGAATAAACCCACAACTATGACCCCTCTTAAACCATGGGTGACATTCCTCATGGCAATACCAACACTTGCCGCCACACCGCTTGCCTCCCTTGTTGCTACGCTTCCCTCCCGAATACTGCTCCCCTCCAAAGCCTTCCTTGGCCTTGCCTTTCTTGCTGCCACGTCCTTTGAACCCTTTCATGCCGTAGGCAGAGCCTCCACCTTCACCGGCAGCGGCAGTCAGCTCCTTCCTCCGAAACTCCTCTTGAAGGACTTGAGCACGGATCCACTAAAGGGACCATGAGTCCTTCATGCCGTTGAGGTTGACCACCAAGGGACCCCACGACTCCGGAAGCAGGGAGAGAGCCTTGTAGCACTTGATCTTTTCAGGGTAGTCCACACCAGCAGCTGAGAGCTTCACATAGAGGTCCCGGAGTTGATCGAACGCTCCTTGCACGGCATCACCCTCGTGGATCTTCACCGCATGGAGTTGTCGCTCGAGCACCACCACCATCGCTTCGCTGCTGGGGGCATGGACATCCTTCAATATTTTCCATGCCTTGGGACCACACTGGATATCCTTGAAAAGATGCTTGACGTGGTGAAGCTGGTTGGATGAGAGGCATTGAGAGAGAAGGAAGAATCCATCCTTGGATCGGCGATCCCATTCCTTGGTCGCTCCTTCGCTCGCAGGCCTCTTCAATTCTCCATCCATCACTTCAAGCAGCCCATAATGGTTAAATAGGAGCTCCATCCTGAAGCTCCATGATGCCCAATCCTCCCCAAAGAACTTCTCTAGGTTGAATGCCTTCACATCATCCTTGGCTGGTGTTGAAACGGATGCTATTGGTGCAGATCCGCCTACAACGCCTCTTCCTGCTTCCCCAGCGCCTCTCACGCCACCACTGCCACTAGGACCAGCTGGAGCAGAACCTTCAGCCTCCATATTGACTCAGGAACAGAGAAGAACCGCTCTGATACCACTTGTTTTAGTCTAGAGTCCACTTAGGGGTCATAGATGCCCTTGAAACCACCTAAGCAGAATCTGATGACTTCGAACCGCCTCTGTTCAAAACACCGTCACGAACAGCTCTGATAACAAACGAGGCTGAAACTTGGACAGACGTTAGCTTCAGGTGTCTGCTTTCCAACGGTATATGGCTTGCTTTCATCAGAGGTGTATGCGCTACGGAGTGAACAAAAACGTAAGCTCAGCTGAAAAACGAGTAGCTTCATTGATGCAAGGAAGAGGTTGAGTACAACATTGCCTAGGGGACTCTTAAGGGGTTGGGACCATCCTGGGAACTCAGAGAAGGTTGAGTCCTAGGGGAGAAAGGCTAGAGAAGGATGGGAAACGTCCTAGCTAGGTCAGCAAAGCCAGCCACACTTGGATGTTCAGAGCTGTACTCAAGGCTACCAATAGTGAGTCAAGCCAACCATGAGTCAGCTTGTCTTCCCACTTGCACCCTCTTGCAAGCTGCTACCAAGAAGACCACACTTCTCAAAAGGAGGGTGGTAGAGTCCCACTTGACCACCTGTACTTCTTGTCTCATTCTCTGTCCCTGCACCATTGGCATGATAACAATGAAAGAGTGGCACGGGAAATGCTGCCAACAGCGCACCATGACTACGGAACAAAAACTTTCGACAGCTGTCACGTGCTGCTCCGATGCTGGGTTGTCCTGAAACTCAGTGACCACCTGCACAACATGGCAAAGGACTGCCATACCGATTTTCAGACCAATCAGAGCTTGGTAGATGAGTCAGCAGCCGAAATGGTGAACTCGGTTGTTACCAAAAAAGAGTAACACACACTTCCGGGATGCCAGAAGTCTTGAAACTAAAAATGTTGTCATGCCTTGTAAACTACTTCCAAAACTCTGAAAATTTGAGGGTTTGAAGAACACATGTTGAAGTTCCACCCCACAAAATTGCAGTATCTGAGCAGGCTTGTAGGCTGAATGGGAGTGCGATAACCGTGCCACTATAGTACTTTGGCACGTGGCAAGATGCTGCTGTGCTAGCCTAACTGTGGGAAGATGCTGCTGTGCTAGCCTGACACGTTGCAAGATGCTGCTGTGCCAGCCTCACACGTGGCAAGAGGCTGCTGTGCCAGCCTGACACATGGCAAGAGGCTGCTGTGCTAGCCTAACACGTGGCAAGATGCTGCTGTGCTAGCCTAACTGTGGGAAGATGCTGCTGTGCTAGCCTGACACGTGGTAAGATGCTGCTGTGCCAGCCTCACACGTGGCATGATGCTTCTGTGCTGCTGTGCTAGCCTCACAGGTGAAAAGAGGCTGCTGTTCCAGCCTCACACGTGGCAAGATGCTGCTGTGCTAGCCTCACACGTGAAAAGAGGCTGCTGTGCTAGCCTCACACGTGACAAGAGGCTGCTGTGCTAGACTCACAAGTGGCAAGAGGCTGCTGTGCCAGCCTCACACGTGGAAAGAAGCTGCTGCGCTAGCCTCACACGTGGCAAGAGGCTGCTGTGCCAGCCTCACACGTGGCAAGAGGCTGCTTCCAGCATCACACGTGGCAAGAGGCTGCTGTGCTAGCATCACACGTGGCAAGATGCTGCTGTGCTGCTGTGCTAGCCTGGAACGTGAAAAGAGGCTGCTGTGCTAGCCTCAACGTGCCAAGAGGCTGCTGTGCTAGCCTCACACGTGGAAATATGCTGCTGTGCTAGCCTCCCACGTGGCAAAAGGCTGCTGTGCTAGCCTCACACGTGGCAAGATGCTGCTGTGCCAGCCTCACACGTGGCAAGATGCTGCTGTGCCAGCCTCACACGTGGCAAGATGCTGCTGTGCTATCCTCACACGTGGCAAGATGCTGCTGTGCCAGCCTCACACGTGGCAAGAGGCTGCTGTGCCAGCCTCACACGTGCCAAGAGGCTGCTGTGCTAGCCTCACACGTGGCAAGATGCTGCTGTACTAGCCTCACACGAGGCAAGATGCTGCTGTGCTAGCCTCACCGTGCCAAGAGGCTGCTGTGCTAGCCTCACACGTGGCAAGAGGCTGCTGTGCTAGCCTCACACGTGGCAAGATGCTGCTGTGCCAGCCTCACACGTGGCAAGAGGCTGCTGTGCTAGCCTCACACCTGGCAAGATGCTGCTGTGCTAGCCTAACTGTGGTAAGATGCTGCTGTGCTAGCCTGACACGTGGCAAGATGCTGCTGTGCCAGCCTCACACGTGGCAAGAGGCTGCTGTGCCAGCCGCACACGTGGCAAGATGCTGCTGTGCTAGCCTCACACGTGGCAAGATGCTGCTGTGCTAGCCTCACACGTGAAAAGAGGCTGCTGTGCCAGCCTCACACGTGGCAAGATGCTGCTGTGCTAGCCTCACACGTGGAAAGATGCTACTGTGCTGCTGTGCTAGCCTCACACGTGAAAAGAGGCTGCTGTGCCAGCCGCACACGTGGCAAGATGCTGCTGTGCTAGCCTCACACATGGCAATATGCTGCTGTTCTAGCCACACACGTGGCAAGGTGCTGCTGTGCTAGCCTCACACATGGCACTATGCTGCTGTGCTAGCCTCACACGTGGCAATATGCTGCTGTGCTAGCCTCCCACGTGGCAAGAGGCTGCTGTGCTAGCCTCACACGTGGCAAGATGCTGCTGTTCCAGCCTCACACGTGGCAAGGTGCTGCTGTACTAGAGTCACACGTGGCAAGAGGCTGCTGTGATAGCCTCACACGTGGCAATATGCTGCTGTGCTAGCCTCACACGCACCAAGAGGCTGCTGTGCTAGCCTCACACGTGGCAAGATGCTGCTGTACTAGCCTCACACGTGGCAAGATGCTGCTGTGCCAGCCTCACACGTGGCAAGAGACTGCTGTGCTAGCCTCACACGTGGCAATATGCTGCTGTGCTAGCCTCACTCGTGGCAAGAGGCTGCTGTGCTAGCCTTACAGGTGGCAAGATGCTGCTGTTCCAGCCTCACACGTGGCAAGATGCTGCTGTGCCAGCCTCACACGTGGCAAGAGGCTGCTGTGCTAGCCTCACACGTGGTAATATGCTGCTGTGCTAGCCTCACACGTGCCAAGAGGCTGCTGTGCTAGCCTCACACGTGGCAAGATGCTGCTTTACTAGCCTCACACGAGGCAAGATGCTGCTGTGCTAGCCTCACCGTGCCAAGAGGCTGCTGTGCTAGCCTCACAGGTTGCAAGAGGCTGCTGTGCTAGCCTCACACATGGCAAGATGCTGCTGTGTTAGCCTCACACGTGGCAAGAGGCTGCTGTGCTAGCCTCACACGTGGCAAGATGCTGCTGTGCTAGCCTCACACGTGGCAAGATGCTGCTGTGCCAGCCTCACACGTGGCAAGAGGCTGCTGTGCCAGCCTCACACGTGGCAAGAGGCTGCTGTGCTAGCCTAACACCTGGCAAGATGCTTCTGTGCTAGCCTCACACGTGGCAAGATGCTGCTGTGCTAGCCTCACACGTGAAAAGAGGCTGCTGTGCTAGCCTCACACGTGACAAGAGGCTGCTGTGCTAGACTCACAAGTGGCAAGAGGCTGCTGTGCCAGCCTCACACGTGGAAAGAAGCTGCTGCGCTAGCCTCACACGTGGCAAGAGGCTGCTGTGCCAGCCTCACACGTGGCAAGAGGCTGCTTCCAGCATCACACGTGGCAAGAGGCTGCTGTGCTAGCATCACACGTGGCAAGATGCTGCTGTGCTGCTGTGCTAGCCTCGAACGTGAAAAGAGGCTGCTGTGCTAGCCTCAACGTGCCAAGAGGCTGCTGTGCTAGCCTCACACGTGGAAATATGCTGCTGTGCTAGCCTCCCACGTGGCAAAAGGCTGCTGTGCTAGCCTCACACGTGGCAAGATGCTGCTGTGCCAGCCTCACACGTGGCAAGATGCTGCTGTGCCAGCCTCACACGTGGCAAGATGCTGCTGTGCTATCCTCACACGTGGCAAGATGCTGCTGTGCCAGCCTCACACGTGGCAAGAGGCTGCTGTGCCAGCCTCACACGTGCCAAGAGGCTGCTGTGCTAGCCTCACACGTGGCAAGATGCTGCTGTACTAGCCTCACACGAGGCAAGATGCTGCTGTGCTAGCCTCACCGTGCCAAGAGGCTGCTGTGCTAGCCTCACACGTGGCAAGAGGCTGCTGTGCTAGCCTCACACGTGGCAAGATGCTGCTGTGCCAGCCTCACACGTGGCAAGAGGCTGCTGTGCTAGCCTCACACCTGGCAAGATGCTGCTGTGCTAGCCTAACTGTGGTAAGATGCTGCTGTGCTAGCCTGACACGTGGCAAGATGCTGCTGTGCCAGCCTCACACGTGGCAAGAGGCTGCTGTGCCAGCCGCACACGTGGCAAGATGCTGCTGTGCTAGCCTCACACGTGGCAAGATGCTGCTGTGCTAGCCTCACACGTGAAAAGAGGCTGCTGTGCCAGCCTCACACGTGGCAAGATGCTGCTGTGCTAGCCTCACACGTGGAAAGATGCTACTGTGCTGCTGTGCTAGCCTCACACGTGAAAAGAGGCTGCTGTGCCAGCCGCACACGTGGCAAGATGCTGCTGTGCTAGCCTCACACATGGCAATATGCTGCTGTTCTAGCCACACACGTGGCAAGGTGCTGCTGTGCTAGCCTCACACATGGCACTATGCTGCTGTGCTAGCCTCACACGTGGCAATATGCTGCTGTGCTAGCCTCCCACGTGGCAAGAGGCTGCTGTGCTAGCCTCACACGTGGCAAGATGCTGCTGTTCCAGCCTCACACGTGGCAAGGTGCTGCTGTACTAGAGTCACACGTGGCAAGAGGCTGCTGTGATAGCCTCACACGTGGCAATATGCTGCTGTGCTAGCCTCACACGCACCAAGAGGCTGCTGTGCTAGCCTCACACGTGGCAAGATGCTGCTGTACTAGCCTCACTCGTGGCAAGATGCTGCTGTGCCAGCCTCACACGTGGCAAGAGACTGCTGTGCTAGCCTCACACGTGGCAATATGCTGCTGTGCTAGCCTCACTCGTGGCAAGAGGCTGCTGTGCTAGCCTTACAGGTGGCAAGATGCTGCTGTTCCAGCCTCACACGTGGCAAGATGCTGCTGTGCCAGCCTCACACGTGGCAAGAGGCTGCTGTGCTAGCCTCACACGTGGTAATATGCTGCTGTGCTAGCCTCACACGTGCCAAGAGGCTGCTGTGCTAGCCTCACACGTGGCAAGATGCTGCTTTACTAGCCTCACACGAGGCAAGATGCTGCTGTGCTAGCCTCACCGTGCCAAGAGGCTGCTGTGCTAGCCTCACAGGTTGCAAGAGGCTGCTGTGCTAGCCTCACACATGGCAAGATGCTGCTGTGTTAGCCTCACACGTGGCAAGAGGCTGCTGTGCTAGCCTCACACGTGGCAAGATGCTGCTGTGCTAGCCTCACACGTGGCAAGATGCTGCTGTGCCAGCCTCACACGTGGCAAGAGGCTGCTGTGCCAGCCTCACACGTGGCAAGAGGCTGCTGTGCTAGCCTAACACCTGGCAAGATGCTTCTGTGCTAGCCTCACACGTGGCAAGATGCTGCTGTGACAGCCCTCACACGTGGCAAGAGGCTGCTGTGATAGCCTCACACGTGGCAATATGCTGCTGTGCTAGCCTCACACGTGCCAAGAGGCTGCTGTGCTAGCCTCACACGTGGCAAGATGCTGCTGTACTAGCCTCACACGTGGCAAGATGCTGCTGTGCTAGCCTCACCGTGCCAAGACGCTGCTGTGCTAGCCTCACACGTGGCAAGAGGCTGCTGTGCTAGCGTCACACGTGGCAAGATGCTGCTGTGCCAGCCTCACACGTGGCAAGAGGCTTCTGTGCTTGCCTCACACGTGGCAAGATGCTGCTGTGCTAGCCTCACACGTGGCAAGATGCTGCTGTGCTAGCCTCACAAGTGGGAAGAGGCTGCTGTGCCAGCCTCACACGTGGCAAGAGGCTGCTCTGCTAGCCTCACACGTGGTAATATGCTGCTGTGCTAGCCTCCCCGTGTAAAGAGGCTGCTGTGCTAGCCTCACACATGGCAAGATGCTGCTGTGCTAGCCTCACACATGGCAAGATGCTGCTGTGCTAGACTCACACGTGGCAAGAGGCTGCTGTGCTAGCCTCACACGTGGCAAGATGCTGCTGTGCCAGCCTCACACGTGCCAAGAGGCTACTGTGCTAGCTTCACACGTGTCAAGATGCTGCTGTGCTAGCCTCACACGTGGCAAGATGCTGCTGTGCCAGCCTCACACGTGCCAAGATGCTGCTGTGCTAGCCTCACCGTGCCAAGAGGCTGCTGTGCTAGCCTCACACATGGCCATATTGTGCTGTGCTAGCCTCCCACGTGGCAAGAGGCTGCTGTGCTAGCCTCACACGTGGCAAGATGCTGCTTTACTAGCCTCACACGAGGCAAGATGCTGCTGTGCTAGCCTCACCGTGCCAAGAGGCTGCTGTGCTAGCCTCACAGGTTGCAAGAGGCTGCTGTGCTAGCCTCACACATGGCAAGATGCTGCTGTGTTAGCCTCACACGTGGCAAGAGGCTGCTGTGCTAGCCTCACACGTGGCAAGATGCTGCTGTGCTAGCCTCACACGTGGCAAGATGCTGCTGTGCCAGCCTCACACGTGGCAAGAGGCTGCTGTGCCAGCCTCACACGTGGCAAGAGGCTGCTGTGCTAGCCTAACACCTGGCAAGATGCTTCTGTGCTAGCCTCACACGTGGCAAGATGCTGCTGTGACAGCCTCACACGTGGCAAGAGGCTGCTGTGATAGCCTCACACGTGGCAATATGCTGCTGTGCTAGCCTCACACGTGCCAAGAGGCTGCTGTGCTAGCCTCACACGTGGCAAGATGCTGCTGTACTAGCCTCACACGTGGCAAGATGCTGCTGTGCTAGCCTCACCGTGCCAAGACGCTGCTGTGCTAGCCTCACACGTGGCAAGAGGCTGCTGTGCTAGCGTCACACGTGGCAAGATGCTGCTGTGCCAGCCTCACACGTGGCAAGAGGCTTCTGTGCTTGCCTCACACGTGGCAAGATGCTGCTGTGCTAGCCTCACACGTGGCAAGATGCTGCTGTGCTAGCCTCACAAGTGGGAAGAGGCTGCTGTGCCAGCCTCACACGTGGCAAGAGGCTGCTCTGCTAGCCTCACACGTGGTAATATGCTGCTGTGCTAGCCTCCCCGTGTAAAGAGGCTGCTGTGCTAGCCTCACACATGGCAAGATGCTGCTGTGCTAGCCTCACACATGGCAAGATGCTGCTGTGCTAGACTCACACGTGGCAAGAGGCTGCTGTGCTAGCCTCACACGTGGCAAGATGCTGCTGTGCCAGCCTCACACGTGCCAAGAGGCTACTGTGCTAGCTTCACACGTGTCAAGATGCTGCTGTGCTAGCCTCACACGTGGCAAGATGCTGCTGTGCCAGCCTCACACGTGCCAAGATGCTGCTGTGCTAGCCTCACCGTGCCAAGAGGCTGCTGTGCTAGCCTCACACATGGCCATATTCTGCTGTGCTAGCCTCCCACGTGGCAAGAGGCTGCTGTGCTAGCCTCACACGTGGCAAGATGCTGCTGTTACAGCCTCACGTGGCATGTAGCTGCTGTGCTAGCCTCACACGTGGCAAGATGCTGCTGTGCCAGCCTCACACGTGGCAAGAGGCTGCTGTGCCAGCCTCACACGTGCTAAGAGGTTGCTGTGCTAGCCTCACACGTGGCAAGATGCTGCTGTACTAGCCTCACACGAGGCAAGATGCTGCTTTGCTAGCCTCACCGTGCCAAGAGGCTGCTGTGCTAGCTTCACACGTGGCAAGAGGCTGCTGTGCTAGCCTCACACGTGGCAAGATGCTGCTGTGCTAGCCTCACACGTGGCAAGAGGCTGCTGTGCTAGCCTCACACTTGGCAAGATGCTGCTGTGCCAGCCTCACACGTGGCAAGAGGCTGCTGTGCTAGCCTCACACCTTGCAAGATGCTTCTGTGCTAGCCTGACACGTGGCAAGATGCTGCTGTGCCAGCCTCACACGTGGCAAGAGGCTGCTGTGCTAGCCTCACACGTACCAAGAGGCTGCTGTGCTAGCCTCACACGTGGCAAGATGCTGCTGTGCCAGCCTCACACGTGGCAAGAGGCTGCTGTGCCAGCCTCACACGTGCCAAGAGGCTGCTGTGCCAGCCTCACACGTGGCAAGAGGCTGCTGTGCTAGCCTTACACCTGGCAAGATGCTGCTGTGCTAGCCTCACACGTGGCAAGATGCTGCTGTGCCAGCCTGACACGTGGCAAGAGGCTGCTGTGATAGCCTCACACGTGGCAATATGCTGCTGTGCTAGCCTCACAGGTGCCAAGAGGCTGCTGTGCCAGCCTCACACGTGGCAAGATGCTGCTGTTCCAGCCTCACACGTGCCAAGAGGCTGCTGTGCTAGCCTCACACGTGGCAAGATGCTGCTGTGCTAGCCTCACACGTGGCAAGTTGCTGCTGTGCCAGCCTCACACGTGCAAAGATGCTGCTGTGCTAGCCTCACGGTGCCAAGAGGCTGCTGTGCTAGCCTCATACGTGGCAAGAGGCTGCTGTGCCAGCCTCACACATGGCAAGATGCTGCTGTGCCAGCCTCACACGTGGCAAGAGGCTGCTGTGCCAGCCTCACACGTGGCAAGAGGCTGCTGTGCCAGCCTCACACGTGGCAAGAGGCTGCTGTGCCAGCCTCACACGTGCCAAGAGGCTGCTGTAATAGCCTCACACGTGGCAAGATGCTGCTGTACTAGCCTCACACGAGGCAAGATGCTGCTGTGCTAGCCTCACCGTGCCAAGAGGCTGCTGTGCTAGCCTCACACGTGGCAAGAGGCTGCTGTGCTAGCCTCACACGTGGCAAGATGCTGCTGTGCTAGCCTCACACGTGGCAAGAGGCTGCTGTGCTAGCCTCACACGTGGCAAGATGCTGCTGTGCCGGCCTCACACGTGGCAAGAGGCTGCTGTGCTAGCCTCACACCTGGCAAGATGCTTCTGTGCTAGCCTAACTGTGGGAACATGCTGCTGTGCTAGCCTGACACGTGGCAAGATGCTGCTGTGCCAGCCTCACACGTGGCAATAGGCTGCTGTGCTAGCCTCACACGTGGCAAGATGCTGCTGTGCTAGCCTCACACGTGGCAAGATGCTGCTGTGCCAGCCTCACACGTGGCAAGAGGCTGCTGTGCTAGCCTCACACCTGGCAAGATGCTGCTGTGCTAGCCTCACACGTGGCAAGATGCTGCTGTGCCAGCCTGACACGTGGCAAGAGGCTGCTGTGATAGCCTCACACGTGGCAATATGCTGCTGTGCTAGCCTCACACGTGCCAAGAGGCTGCTGTGCCAGCCTCACACGTGGCAAGATGCTGCTGTTCCAGCCTCACACGTGCCAAGAGGCTGCTGTGCTAGCCTCACACGTGGCAAGATGCTGCTGTGCTAGCCTAACTATGGTAAGATGCCGCTGTGCTAGCCTGACACGTGGCAAGATGCTGCTGTGCCAGCCTCACACGTGGCAAGAGGCTGCTGTGCCTGCCGCACACGTGGCAAGATGCTGCTGTGCTAGCCTCACACGTGGCAAGATGCTGCTGTGCTGCTGTGCTAGCCTCACACGTGAAAAGAGGCTGCTATGCCAGCCTCACACGTGGCAAGATGCTGCTGTGCTAGCCTCACACGTGGAAAGATGCTACTGTGCTGCTGTGCTAGCCTCACACGTGAAAAGAGGCTGCTGTGCCAGCCGCACACGTGGCAAGATGCTGCTGTGCTAGCCTCACACATGGCAATATGCTGCTGTTCTAGCCACACACGTGGCAAGGTGCTGCTGTGCTAGCCTCACACATGGCACTATGCTGCTGTGCTAGCCTCACACGTGGCAATATGCTGCTGTGCTAGCCCCCCACGTGGCAAGAGGCTGCTGTGCTAGCCTCACACGTGGCAAGATGCTGCTGTTCCAGCCTCACACGTGGCAAGGTGCTGCTGTACTAGAGTCACACGTGGCAAGAGGCTGCTGTGATAGCCTCACACGTGGGAATATGCTGCTGTGCTAGCCTCACACGTGCCAAGAGGCTGCTGTGCTAGCCTCACACGTGGCAAGATGCTGCTGTACTAGCCTCACACGTGGCAAGATGCTGCTGTGCCAGCCTCACACGTGGCAAGAGACTGCTGTGCTAGCCTCACACGTGGCAATATGCTGCTGTGCTAGCCTCACTCGTGGCAAGAGGCTGCTGTGCTAGCCTCACAGGTGGCAAGATGCTGCTGTTCCAGCCTCACACGTGGCAAGATGCTGCTGTGCCAGCCTCACACGTGGCAAGAGGCTGCTGTGCTAGCCTCACACGTGGTAATATGCTGCTGTGCTAGCCTCACACGTGCCAAGAGGCTGCTGTGCTAGCCTCACACGTGGCAAGATGCTGCTTTACTAGCCTCACACGAGGCAAGATGCTGCTGTGCTAGCCTCACCGTGCCAAGAGGCTGCTGTGCTAGCCTCACAGGTTGCAAGAGGCTGCTGTGCTAGCCTCACACGTGGCAAGATGCTGCTGTGTTAGCCTCACACATGGCAAGAGGCTGCTGTGCTAGCCTCACACGTGGCAAGATGCTGCTGTGCTAGCCTCACACGTGGCAAGATGCTGCTGTGCCAGCCTCACACGTGGCAAGAGGCTGCTGTGCCAGCCTCACACGTGGCAAGAGGCTGCTGTGCTAGCCTCACACCTGGCAAGATGCTTCTGTGCTAGCCTCACACGTGGCAAGATGCTGCTGCGACAGCCTCACACGTGGCAAGAGGCTGCTGTGATAGCCTCACACGTGGCAATATGCTGCTGTGCTAGCCTCACACGTGCCAAGAGGCTGCTGTGCTAGCCTCACACGTGGCAAGATGCTGCTGTACTAGCCTCACACGTGGCAAGATGCTGCTGTGCTAGCCTCACCGTGCCAAGAGGCTGCTGTGCTAGCCTCACACGTGGCAAGAGGCTGCTGTGCTAGCGTCACACGTGGCAAGATGCTGCTGTGCCAGCCTCACACGTGGCAAGAGGCTTCTGTGCTTGCCTCACACGTGGCAAGATGCTGCTGTGCTAGCCTCACACGTGGCAAGATGCTGCTGTGCTAGCCTCACAAGTGGCAAGAGGCTGCTGTGCCAGCCTCACACGTGGCAAGAGGCTGCTGTGCTAGCCTCACACGTGGTAATATGTGTTATAGTCACAATAGGCTTGAATGTGCCTAAAACGAAAGATAGAGAGCACAGACGGATTTCTGCACAGCGGCTTCAAACGTTGATAGCGTTCTGCTCACAGCTGCAAATGACTTGATTCAAATTGGATCTGGAGCATCTTCACGTCGTCTACAATTAGCAATTTAGATTGCACGATTTGATGAAGAATTGACGACACAGCGTCGGTTTGAACGAACGGTACTATAGCAGCCACTATAGTCTTAGAACACAAGATAGGAAGAGTTACGAGTTGGGAATGACTCCCAGCTCCTACAAACCCCAAGAGCCGAGGTACAGTGATGTGGAACAGTGCCACACTGTCCCCAACCACGAAGGGTCTCGAAACTACCCTTCACTAGGGCCTACACCAAGTGAAATGTTACACTACACAAAGTAATGTAACTATCTTCAATATCTTGAGGTGTACCCTTTTTGGCAGGCTTGACACCAAGGCTCGGGCTCTTCATCACAAACTCATCCTTGAGTTCTTGATGGGTCTGCTGCACACACCTGCGACACGCCGAACGTTCGACACAGGACAAAATAGAAACCGCGCACGACAAAATAGAAACCGCGCGCGAGACACAAACGACCGCGTAACACGCGTCTAGCGATAACTCGCTATTGACTCGACACACACACTCGACATCATGACTCAACATTCACACACAATTATAAGCATGAAATATATATTATCCCATGCCCTCATACCATTCCATACACACACACATTCACGCACACGGACAACAAGCCGAGTGCAAACCGTAGGGTTGCACCAACAATATGCTGCTGTGCTAGCCTCCCCGTACAAAGAGGCTGCTGTGCTAGCCTCACACATGGCAAGATGCTGCTGTGCTAGCCTCACACATGGCAAGATGCTGCTGTGCTAGCCTCACACATGGCAAGATGCTGCTGTGCTAGACTCATACGTGGCAAGAGGCTGCTGTGCTAGCCTCACACGTGGCAAGATGCTGCTGTGCCAGCCTCACACGTGCCAAGAGGCTACTGTGCTAGCTTCACACGTGTCAAGATGCTGCTGTGCTAGCCTCACACGTGGCAAGATGCTGCTGTGCCAGCCTCACACGTGCCAAGATGCTGCTGTGCTAGCCTCACCGTGCCAAGAGGCTGCTGTGGTAGCCTCACACATGGCAATATTCTGCTGTGCTAGCCTCCCACGTGGCAAGAGGCTGCTGTGCTAGCCTCACACGTGGCAAGATGCTGCTGTTCCAGCCTCACACGTGGAAAGATGCTGCTGTGCCAGCCTCACACGTGGCAAGATGCTGCTGTGCTAGCCTCACACGTGGCAAGATGCTGCTGTGCCAGCCTCACACGTGGCAAGAGACTGCTGTGCCAGCCTCACACGTGCCAAGAGGTTGCTGTGCTAGCCTCACACGTGGCAAGATGCTGCTGTAATAGCCTCACACGAGGCAAGATGCTGCTTTGCTAGCCTCACCGTGCCAAGAGGCTGCTGTGCTAGCTTCACACGTGGCAAGAGGCTGCTGTGCTAGCCTCACACGTGGCAAGATGCTGCTGTGCTAGCCTCACACGTGGCAAGAGGCTGCTGTGCTAGCCTCACACTTGGCAAGATGCTGCTGTGCCAGCCTCACACGTGGCAAGAGGCTGCTGTGCTAGCCTCACACCTGGCAAGATGCTTCTGTGCTAGCCTGACACGTGGCAAGATGCTGCTGTGCCAGCCTCATACGTGGCAAGAGGCTGCTGTGCTAGCCTCACACGTACCAAGAGGCTGCTGTGCTAGCCTCACACGTGGCAAGATGCTGCTGTGCCAGCCTCACACGTGGCAAGAGGCTGCTGTGCCAGCCTCACACGTGCCAAGAGGCTGCTGTGGCAGCCTCACACGTGGCAAGAGGCTGCTGTGCTAGCCTTACACCTGGCAAGATGCTGCTGTGCTAGCCTCACACGTGGCAAGATGCTGCTGTGCCAGCCTGACACGTGGCAAGAGGCTGCTGTGATAGCCTCACACATGGCAATATGCTGCTGTGCTAGCCTCACACGTGCCAAGAGGCTGCTGTGCCAGCCTCACACGTGGCAAGATGCTGCTGTGCCAGCCTCACACGTGCCAAGAGGCTGCTGTGCTAGCCTCACACGTGGCAAGATGCTGCTGTGCTAGCCTCACACGTGGCAAGATGCTGCTGTGCCAGCCTCACACTTGCCAAGATGCTGCTGTGCTAGCCTCACCGTGCCAAGAGGCTGCTGTGCTAGCCTCACACGTGGCAATATTCTGCTGTGCTAGCCTCCCACGTGGAAAGAGGATGCTTTGCTAGCCTCACACGTGGCAAGATGCTGCTGTGCCAGCCTCACACGTGGAAAGATGCTGCTGTGCCAGCCACACACGTGGCAAGATGCTGCTGTGCTAGCCTCACACGTGGCAAGATGCTGCTGTGCCAGCCTCACACGTGGCAAGAGGCTGCTGTGCCAGCCTCACACGTGCCAAGAGGCTGCTGTGCTAGCCTCACACGTGGCAAGATGCTGCTGTACTAGCCTCACACGAGGCAAGATGCTGCTGTCCTAGCCTCACACGTGAAAAGAGGCTGCTGTGCTAGCCTCACACGTGGCAAGAGGCTTCTGTGCCAGCCTCACACGTGGTAAGATGCTGCTGTACCAGCATCACACCTGGCAAGAGGCTGCTGTGCCAGCCTCACATGTGGCAAGATGCTGCTGTGCCAGCCTCACACGTGGCAAGAGGCTACTGTGCTAGCCTCACACGTGGCAAGGTGCTGCTCAGCCAGCATTACACGTGGCAAGATGATGCTGTGCTAGCCTCACACGTGACAAGAGGCTGCTGTGCTTGCCTCACCATGGCAAGATGCTGCTGTGCTTGCCTCACACGTGGCAAGATGCTACTGTACCAGCCTCACACGTGGCAAGAGGCTGCTGTGCCAGCCTCACACGTGGCAAGAGGCTGCTGTGCCAGCCTCATACGTGGCAAGATGCTGCTGTGCCAGCCCACACGTGGCAAGATGCTGCAATGCATCCTCACACGTGGCAAAAATCTGCATGGCCAGCCTCACACGTGGCAATAGGCTGCTGTGCCAGCCTCACACGTGGCAAGATGCTGCTGTGCCAGCCTCACACGTGGCAAGAGGCTGCTGTGCCAGCCTCACACGTGGCAAGAGGCTGCTGTGCCAGCCTCACACGTGGCAAGAGGCTGCTGTGCCAGCCTCACACGTGCCAAGAGGCTGCTGTACTAGCCTCACACGTGGCAAGATGCTGCTGTACTAGCCTCACACGAGGCAAGATGCTGCTGTGCTAGCCTCACCGTGCCAAGAGGCTGCTGTGCTAGCCTCACACGTGGCAAGAGGCTGCTGTGCTAGCCTCACACGTGGCAAGATGCTGCTGTGCTAGCCTCACACGTGGCAAGAGGCTGCTGTGCTAGCCTCACACGTGGCCAGATGCTGCTGTGCCAGCCTCACACGTGGCAAGAGGCTGCTGTGCTAGCCTCACACCTGGCAAGATGCTGCTGTGCTAGCCTACTGTGGGAAGATGCTGCTGTGCTAGCCTCACACGTGGCAAGATGCTGCTGTGCCAGCCTCACACGTGGCAATAGGCTGCTGTGCTAGCCTCACACGTACCAAGAGGCTGCTGTGCTAGCCTCACACGTGGCAAGATGCTGCTGTGCTAGCCTCACACGTGGCAAGATGCTGCTGTGCCAGCCTCACACGTGGCAAGAGGCTGCTGTGCTAGCCTCACACGTGGCAAGATGCTGCTGTGCTAGCCTCACACGTGGCAAGATGCTGCTGTGCCAGCCTCACACGTGGCAAGAGGCTGCTGTGATAGCCTCACACGTGGCAAGATGCTGCTGTGCTAGCCTCACACGTGCCAAGAGGCTGCTGTGCCAGCCTCACACGTGGCAAGATGCTGCTGTGCCAGCCTCACACGTGCCAAGAGGCTGCTGTGCTAGCCTCACACGTGGCAAGATGCTGCTGTGCTGCTGTGCTAGCCTCACACGTGAAAAGAGGCTGCTGTGCCAGCCTCACACGTGGCAAGATGCTGCTGTGCTAGCCTCACACATGGCAAGATGCTGCTGTGCTAGCCACACACGTGGCAAGGTGCTGCTGTGCTAGCCTCACACGTGGCACTATGCTGCTGTGCTAGCCTCACACGTGGCAAGATGCTGCTGTGCTAGCCTCACACGTGGCAAGAGGCTGCTGTGCTAGCCTCACACGTGGCAAGATGCTGCTGTGCCAGCCTCACACGTGGCAAGAGGCTGCTGTGCTAGCCTCACACATGGCAAGATGCTGCTGTGCTAGCCTCACACGTGGCAAGATGCTGCTGTGCTAGCCTCACACGTGGCAAGATGCTGCTGTGCCAGCCTCACACGTGGCAAGATGCTGCTGTGCTAGCCTCACACGTGGCAATATGCTGCTGTGCTAGCCTCACACGTGGCAAGAGGCTGCTGTGCTAGCCTCACACGTGGCAAGATGCTGCTGTGCTAGCCTCACACGTGGCAAGATGCTGCTGTGCCAGCCTCACACGTGGCAAGAGACTGCTGTGCTAGCCTCACACGTGGCAATATGCTGCTGTGCTAGCCTCACACGTGGCAAGAGGCTGCTGTGCTAGCCTCACACGTGGCAAGATGCTGCTGTGCCAGCCTCACACGTGGCAAGATGCTGCTGTGCCAGCCTCACACGTGGCAAGAGGCTGCTGTGCTAGCCTCACACGTGGCAAGATGCTGCTGTGCTAGCCTCACACGTGCCAAGAGGCTGCTGTGCTAGCCTCACACGTGGCAAGATGCTGCTGTGCTAGCCTCACACGTGGCAAGATGCTGCTGTGCTAGCCTCACCGTGCCAAGAGGCTGCTGTGCTAGCCTCACACGTGGCAAGAGGCTGCTGTGCTAGCCTCACACGTGGCAAGATGCTGCTGTGCTAGCCTCACACGTGGCAAGAGGCTGCTGTGCTAGCCTCACACGTGGCAAGATGCTGCTGTGCTAGCCTCACACGTGGCAAGATGCTGCTGTGCCAGCCTCACACGTGGCAAGAGGCTGCTGTGCCAGCCTCACACGTGGCAAGAGGCTGCTGTGCTAGCCTCACACGTGGCAAGATGCTGCTGTGCCAGCCTCACACGTGGCAAGAGGCTGCTGTGATAGCCTCACACGTGGCAATATGCTGCTGTGCTAGCCTCACACGTGCCAAGAGGCTGCTGTGCTAGCCTCACACGTGGCAAGATGCTGCTGTGCTAGCCTCACACGTGGCAAGATGCTGCTGTGCTAGCCTCACACGTGCCAAGAGGCTGCTGTGCTAGCCTCACACGTGGCAAGAGGCTGCTGTGCTAGCCTCACACGTGGCAAGATGCTGCTGTGCCAGCCTCACACGTGGCAAGAGGCTGCTGTGCTTGCCTCACACGTGGCAAGATGCTGCTGTGCTAGCCTCACACGTGGCAAGATGCTGCTGTGCGAGCCTCACACGTGGCAAGAGCTGCTGTGCCAGCCTCACACGTGGCAAGAGGCTGCTGTGCTAGCCTCACACGTGGTAATATGCTGCTGTGCTAGCCTCCCCGTGCCAAGAGGCTGCTGTGCTAGCCTCACACATGGCAAGATGCTGCTGTGCTAGCCTCACACGTGGCAAGATGCTGCTGTGCTAGCCTCACACGTGGCAAGAGGCTGCTGTGCTAGCCTCACACGTGGCAAGATGCTGCTGTGCCAGCCTCACACGTGGCAAGATGCTGCTGTGCCAGCCTCACACGTGGCAAGATGCTGCTGTGCCAGCCTCACACGTGGCAAGAGGCTGCTGTGCTAGCCTCACACGTGGCAAGATGCTGCTGTGCTAGCCTCACACGTGGCAAGATGCTGCTGTGCTAGCCTCACACGTGGCAAGAGGCTGCTGTGCTAGCCTCACACGTGGCAAGATGCTGCTGTGCTAGCCTCACACGTGGCAAGAGGCTGCTGTGCTAGCCTCACACGTGGCAAGATGCTGCTGTGCCAGCCTCACACGTGGCAAGATGCTGCTGTGCTAGCCTCACACGTGGCAAGAGGCTGCTGTGCTAGCCTCACACGTGGCAAGATGCTGCTGTGCTAGCCTCACAGTGCCAAGAGGCTGCTGTGCCAGCCTCACACGTGGCAAGAGGCTGCTGTGCTAGCCTCACACGTGGCAAGATGCTGCTGTGCTAGCCTCACACGTGGCAAGATGCTGCTGTGCTAGCCTCACCGTGCCAAGAGGCTGCTGTGCTAGCCTCACACGTGGCAAGAGGCTGCTGTGCTAGCCTCACACGTGGCAAGATGCTGCTGTGCTAGCCTCACACGTGGCAAGAGGCTGCTGTGCTAGCCTCACACGTGGCAAGATGCTGCTGTGCCAGCCTCACACGTGGCAAGAGGCTGCTGTGCTAGCCTCACACGTGGCAAGATGCTGCTGTGCTAGCCTCACACGTGGCAAGATGCTGCTGTGCTAGCCTCACACGTGGCAAGATGCTGCTGTGCCAGCCTCACACGTGGCAAGAGGCTGCTGTGCTAGCCTCACACGTACCAAGAGGCTGCTGTGCTAGCCTCACACGTGGCAAGATGCTGCTGTACTAGCCTCACACGTGGCAAGATGCTGCTGTGCCAGCCTCACACGTGGCAAGAGGCTGCTGTGCCAGCCTCACACGTGGCAAGAGGCTGCTGTGCTAGCCTCACACCTGGCAAGATGCTGCTGTGCTAGCCTCACACGTGGCAAGATGCTGCTGTGCCAGCCTCACACGTGGCAAGAGGCTGCTGTGATAGCCTCACACGTGGCAATATGCTGCTGTGCTAGCCTCACACGTGCCAAGAGGCTGCTGTGCCAGCCTCACACGTGGCAAGATGCTGCTGTGCCAGCCTCACACGTGCCAAGAGGCTGCTGTGCTAGCCTCACACGTGGCAAGATGCTGCTGTGCTAGCCTCACACGTGGCAAGATGCTGCTGTGCCAGCCTCACACGTGCCAAGATGCTGCTGTGCTAGCCTCACCGTGCCAAGAGGCTGCTGTGCTAGCCTCACACGTGGCAAGATGCTGCTGTGCTAGCCTCCCACGTGGCAAGAGGCTGCTGTGCTAGCCTCACACGTGGCAAGATGCTGCTGTGCCAGCCTCACACGTGGAAAGATGCTGCTGTGCCAGCCTCACACGTGGCAAGAGGCTGCTGTGCTAGCCTCACACGTGGCAAGATGCTGCTGTGCTAGCCTCACACGTGCCAAGAGGCTGCTGTGCTAGCCTCACACGTGGCAAGATGCTGCTGTGCTAGCCTCACACGTGGCAAGATGCTGCTGTGCTAGCCTCACCGTGCAAGAGGCTGCTGTGCTAGCCTCACACGTGGCAAGAGGCTGCTGTGCTAGCCTCACACGTGGCAAGATGCTGCTGTGCCAGCCTCACACGTGGCAAGAGGCTGCTGTGCTAGCCTCACACGTGGCAAGATGCTGCTGTGCTAGCCTCACACGTGGCAAGATGCTGCTGTGCCAGCCTCACACGTGGCAAAAGGCTGCTGTGCCAGCCTCACACGTGGCAAGAGGCTGCTGTGCTAGCCTCACACGTGGCAATATGCTGCTGTGCTAGCCTCACCGTGCCAAGAGGCTGCTGTGCTAGCCTCACACGTGGCAAGATGCTGCTGTGCTAGCCTCACACGTGGCAAGATGCTGCTGTGCCAGCCTCACACGTGGCAAGATGCTGCTGTGCCAGCCTCACACGTGGCAAGAGGCTGCTGTGCTAGCCTCACACGTGGCAAGATGCTGCTGTGCTAGCCTCACACGTGGCAAGATGCTGCTGTGCCAGCCTCACACGTGCCAAGATGCTGCTGTGCTAGCCTCACACGTGCCAAGAGGCTGCTGTGCTAGCCTCACACGTGGCAAGATGCTGCTGTGCTAGCCTCCCACGTGGCAAGAGGCTGCTGTGCTAGCCTCACACGTGGCAAGATGCTGCTGTGCCAGCCTCACACGTGGAAAGATGCTGCTGTGCCAGCCTCACACGTGGCAAGATGCTGCTGTGCTAGCCTCACACGTGGCAAGATGCTGCTGTGCCAGCCTCACACGTGGCAAGAGGCTGCTGTGCCAGCCTCACACGTGCCAAGAGGCTGCTGTGCTAGCCTCACACGTGGCAAGATGCTGCTGTGCTAGCCTCACACGTGGCAAGATGCTGCTGTGCTAGCCTCACCGTGCCAAGAGGCTGCTGTGCTAGCCTCACACGTGGCAAGAGGCTGCTGTGCTAGCCTCACACGTGGCAAGAGCTGCTGTGCTAGCCTCACACGTGGCAAGAGGCTGCTGTGCTAGCCTCACACGTGGCAAGATGCTGCTGTGCCAGCCTCACACGTGGCAAGAGGCTGCTGTGCTAGCCTCACACGTGGCAAGATGCTGCTGTGCTAGCCTCACACGTGGCAAGATGCTGCTGTGCCAGCCTCACACGTGGCAAGAGGCTGCTGTGCCAGCCTCACACGTGGCAAGAGGCTGCTGTGCTAGCCTCACACGTGGCAATATGCTGCTGTGCTAGCCTCACCGTGCCAAGAGGCTGCTGTGCTAGCCTCACACGTGGCAAGATGCTGCTGTGCTAGCCTCACACGTGGCAAGATGCTGCTGTGCTAGCCTCACACGTGGCAAGAGGCTGCTGTGCTAGCCTCACACGTGGCAAGATGCTGCTGTGCCAGCCTCACACGTGGCAAGATGCTGCTGTGCCAGCCTCACACGTGGCAAGATGCTGCTGTGCCAGCCTCACACGTGGCAATGTGCTGCTGTGCTAGCCTCACACGTGGCAAGAGGCTGCTGTGCTAGCCTCACACGTGGCAAGATGCTGCTGTGCCAGCCTCACACGTGGCAAGATGCTGCTGTGCCAGCCTCACACGTGGCAAGATGCTGCTGTGCTAGCCTCACACGTGGCAAGATGCTGCTGTGCCAGCCTCACACGTGGCAAGAGGCTGCTGTGCCAGCCTCACACGTGCCAAGAGGCTGCTGTGCTAGCCTCACACGTGGCAAGATGCTGCTGTGCTAGCCTCACACGTGGCAAGATGCTGCTGTGCTAGCCTCACCGTGCCAAGAGGCTGCTGTGCTAGCCTCACACGTGGCAAGAGGCTGCTGTGCTAGCCTCACACGTGGCAAGAGGCTGCTGTGCTAGCCTCACACGTGGCAAGAGGCTGCTGTGCTAGCCTCACACGTGGCAAGATGCTGCTGTGCTAGCCTCACACGTGCCAAGAGGCTGCTGTGCTAGCCTCACACGTGGCAAGATGCTGCTGTGCTAGCCTCACACGTGGCAAGATGCTGCTGTGCTAGCCTCACACGTGGCAAGAGGCTGCTGTGCTAGCCTCACACGTGGCAAGATGCTGCTGTGCTAGCCTCACACGTGCCAAGAGGCTGCTGTGCTAGCCTCACACGTGGCAAGATGCTGCTGTGCCAGCCTCACACGTGGCAAGAGGCTGCTGTGCCAGCCTCACACGTGGCAAGAGGCTGCTGTGCTAGCCTCACACGTGGCAAGATGCTGCTGTGCTAGCCTCACACGTGGCAAGATGCTGCTGTGCTAGCCTCACACGTGAAAGAGGCTGCTGTGCTAGCCTCACACGTGGCAAGAGGCTGCTGTGCTAGCCTCACACGTGGCAAGATGCTGCTGTGCCAGCCTCACACCTGGCAAGATGCTGCTGTGCCAGCCTCACACGTGGCAAGATGCTGCTGTGCCAGCCTCACACGTGGCAAGAGGCTGCTGTGCTAGCCTCACACGTGGCAAGATGCTGCTGTGCCAGCCTCACACGTGGCAAGATGCTGCTGTGCTAGCCTCACACGTGGCAAGATGCTGCTGTGCTAGCCTCACACGTGGCAAGATGCTGCTGTGCTAGCCTCACACGTGGCAAGATGCTGCTGTGCTAGCCTCACACGTGGCAAGAGGCTGCTGTGCCAGCCTCACACGTGGCAAGAGGCTGCTGTGCCAGCCTCACACGTGGCAAGATGCTGCTGTGCCAGCCTCACACGTGGCAAGATGCTGCTGTGCCAGCCTCACACGTGGCAAGATCTGCTGTGCCAGCCTCACACGTGGCAAGAGGCTGCTGTGCCAGCCTCACACGTGGCAAGATGCTGCTGTGCCAGCCTCACACGTGGCAAGAGGCTGCTGTGCCAGCCTCACACGTGGCAAGAGGCTGCTGTGCCAGCCTCACACGTGGCAAGAGGCTGCTGTGCCAGCCTCACACGTGCCAAGAGGCTGCTGTGCTAGCCTCACACGTGGCAAGATGCTGCTGTGCTAGCCTCACACGTGGCAAGATGCTGCTGTGCTAGCCTCACCGTGCCAAGAGGCTGCTGTGCTAGCCTCACACGTGGCAAGAGGCTGCTGTGCTAGCCTCACACGTGGCAAGATGCTGCTGTGCTAGCCTCACACGTGGCAAGAGGCTGCTGTGCTAGCCTCACACGTGGCAAGATGCTGCTGTGCCAGCCTCACACGTGGCAAGAGGCTGCTGTGCTAGCCTCACACGTGGCAAGATGCTGCTGTGCTAGCCTCACGTGGCAAGATGCTGCTGTGCTAGCCTCACACGTGGCAAGATGCTGCTGTGCCAGCCTCACACGTGGCAAGGCTGCTGTGCTAGCCTCACACGTGCCAAGAGGCTGCTGTGCTAGCCTCACACGTGGCAAGATGCTGCTGTGCTAGCCTCACACGTGGCAAGATGCTGCTGTGCCAGCCTCACACGTGGCAAGAGGCTGCTGTGCTAGCCTCACACGTGGCAAGATGCTGCTGTGCTAGCCTCACACGTGGCAAGATGCTGCTGTGCCAGCCTCACACGTGGCAAGAGGCTGCTGTGCTAGCCTCACACGTGGCAAGATGCTGCTGTGCTAGCCTCACACGTGCCAAGAGGCTGCTGTGCCAGCCTCACACGTGGCAAGATGCTGCTGTGCCAGCCTCACACGTGCCAAGAGGCTGCTGTGCTAGCCTCACACGTGGCAAGATGCTGCTGTGCTAGCCTCACACGTGGCAAGATGCTGCTGTGCCAGCCTCACACGTGCAAAGATGCTGCTGTGCTAGCCTCACACGTGCAAGAGGCTGCTGTGCTAGCCTCACACGTGGCAAGATGCTGCTGTGCTAGCCTCACACGTGGCAAGATGCTGCTGTGCTGCTGTGCTAGCCTCACACGTGGCAAGAGGCTGCTGTGCCAGCCTCACACGTGGCAAGATGCTGCTGTGCTAGCCTCACACGTGGCAAGATGCTGCTGTGCTAGCCTCACACGTGGCAAGGTGCTGCTGTGCCAAGAGGCTGCTGTGCTAGCCTCACACGTGGCAAGATGCTGCTGTGCTAGCCTCACACGTGGCAAGAGGCTGCTGTGCTAGCCTCACACGTGGCAAGATGCTGCTGTGCCAGCCTCACACGTGGCAAGAGGCTGCTGTGCTAGCCTCACACGTGGCAAGATGCTGCTGTGCTAGCCTCACACGTGGCAAGATGCTGCTGTGCCAGCCTCACACGTGGCAAGAGGCTGCTGTGCCAGCCTCACACGTGGCAAGAGGCTGCTGTGCTAGCCTCACACGTGGCAAGATGCTGCTGTGCTAGCCTCACACGTGGCAAGATGCTGCTGTGCCAGCCTCACACGTGGCAAGAGGCTGCTGTGCTAGCCTCACACGTGGCAAGATGCTGCTGTGCTAGCCTCACACGTGCCAAGAGCTGCTGTGCTAGCCTCACACGTGGCAAGATGCTGCTGTGCTAGCCTCACACGTGGCAAGATGCTGCTGTGCTAGCCTCACACGTGGCAAGAGGCTGCTGTGCTAGCCTCACACGTGGCAAGAGGCTGCTGTGCTAGCCTCACACGTGGCAAGATGCTGCTGTGCCAGCCTCACACGTGGCAAGATGCTGCTGTGCTAGCCTCACACGTGGCAAGATGCTGCTGTGCCAGCCTCACACGTGGCAAGAGGCTGCTGTGCCAGCCTCACACGTGGCAAGAGGCTGCTGTGCTAGCCTCACACGTGGCAAGATGCTGCTGTGCTAGCCTCACACGTGCCAAGAGGCTGCTGTGCTAGCCTCACACGTGGCAAGATGCTGCTGTGCTAGCCTCACACGTGGCAAGAGGCTGCTGTGCTAGCCTCACACGTGGCAAGAGGCTGCTGTGCTAGCCTCACACGTGGCAAGATGCTGCTGTGCCAGCCTCACACGTGGCAAGAGGCTGCTGTGCTAGCCTCACACGTGGCAAGATGCTGCTGTGCTAGCCTCACACGTGGCAAGATGCTGCTGTGCTAGCCTCACACGTGGCAAGATGCTGCTGTGCCAGCCTCACACGTGGCAAGAGGCTGCTGTGCCAGCCTCACACGTGGCAAGATGCTGCTGTGCTAGCCTCACACGTGGCAAGATGCTGCTGTGCTAGCCTCACACGTGGCAAGAGGCTGCTGTGCCAGCCTCACACGTGGCAAGATGCTGCTGTGCTAGCCTCACACGTGGCAAGATGCTGCTGTGCTGCTGTGCTAGCCTCACACGTGAAAAGAGGCTGCTGTGCCAGCCTCACACGTGGCAAGATGCTGCTGTGCTAGCCTCACACGTGGCAAGATGCTGCTGTGCTAGCCTCACACGTGGCAAGATGCTGCTGTGCTAGCCTCACACGTGGCAAGATGCTGCTGTGCTAGCCTCACACGTGGCAAGATGCTGCTGTGCTAGCCTCACACGTGGCAAGAGGCTGCTGTGCTAGCCTCACACGTGGCAAGATGCTGCTGTGCCAGCCTCACACGTGGCAAGAGGCTGCTGTGCTAGCCTCACACGTGGCAAGATGCTGCTGTGCTAGCCTCACACGTGCCAAGAGGCTGCTGTGCTAGCCTCACACGTGGCAAGATGCTGCTGTGCTAGCCTCACACGTGGCAAGATGCTGCTGTGCCAGCCTCACACGTGGCAAGAGACTGCTGTGCTAGCCTCACACGTGGCAATATGCTGCTGTGCTAGCCTCACTCGTGGCAAGAGGCTGCTGTGCTAGCCTCACACGTGGCAAGATGCTGCTGTTCCAGCCTCACACGTGGCAAGATGCTGCTGTGCCAGCCTCACACGTGGCAAGAGGCTGCTGTGCTAGCCTCACACGTGGCAATATGCTGCTGTGCTAGCCTCACACGTGCCAAGAGGCTGCTGTGCTAGCCTCACACGTGGCAAGATGCTGCTGTGCTAGCCTCACACGTGGCAAGATGCTGCTGTGCTAGCCTCACCGTGCCAAGAGGCTGCTGTGCTAGCCTCACACGTGGCAAGAGGCTGCTGTGCTAGCCTCACACGTGGCAAGATGCTGCTGTGCTAGCCTCACACGTGGCAAGAGGCTGCTGTGCTAGCCTCACACGTGGCAAGATGCTGCTGTGCTAGCCTCACACGTGGCAAGATGCTGCTGTGCCAGCCTCACACGTGGCAAGAGGCTGCTGTGCTAGCCTCACACGTGGCAAGAGGCTGCTGTGCTAGCCTCACACGTGGCAAGATGCTGCTGTGCCAGCCTCACACGTGGCAAGAGGCTGCTGTGATAGCCTCACACGTGGCAAGATGCTGCTGTGCTAGCCTCACACGTGCCAAGAGGCTGCTGTGCTAGCCTCACACGTGGCAAGATGCTGCTGTACTAGCCTCACACGTGGCAAGATGCTGCTGTGCTAGCCTCACCGTGGCAAGAGGCTGCTGTGCTAGCCTCACACGTGGCAAGAGGCTGCTGTGCTAGCCTCACACGTGGCAAGATGCTGCTGTGCCAGCCTCACACGTGGCAAGAGGCTGCTGTGCTAGCCTCACACGTGGCAAGATGCTGCTGTGCTAGCCTCACACGTGGCAAGATGCTGCTGTGCTAGCCTCACACGTGGCAAGAGGCTGCTGTGCCAGCCTCACACGTGGCAAGAGGCTGCTGTGCTAGCCTCACACGTGGCAAGATGCTGCTGTGCTAGCCTCACACGTGCCAAGAGGCTGCTGTGCTAGCCTCACACGTGGCAAGATGCTGCTGTGCTAGCCTCACACGTGGCAAGATGCTGCTGTGCTAGCCTCACACGTGGCAAGAGGCTGCTGTGCTAGCCTCACACGTGGCAAGATGCTGCTGTGCCAGCCTCACACGTGGCAAGATGCTGCTGTGCCAGCCTCACACGTGGCAAGATGCTGCTGTGCCAGCCTCACACGTGCAAGAGGCTGCTGTGCTAGCCTCACACGTGGCAAGATGCTGCTGTGCTAGCCTCACACGTGGCAAGATGCTGCTGTGCTAGCCTCACCGTGGCAAGAGGCTGCTGTGCTAGCCTCACACGTGGCAAGATGCTGCTGTGCTAGCCTCACACGTGGCAAGAGGCTGCTGTGCTAGCCTCACACGTGGCAAGATGCTGCTGTGCCAGCCTCACACGTGGCAAGATGCTGCTGTGCCAGCCTCACACGTGGCAAGAGGCTGCTGTGCTAGCCTCACACGTGGCAAGATGCTGCTGTGCTAGCCTCACACGTGGCAAGAGGCTGCTGTGCCAGCCTCACACGTGCCAAGAGGCTGCTGTGCTAGCCTCACACGTGGCAAGATGCTGCTGTGCTAGCCTCACACGTGGCAAGATGCTGCTGTGCTAGCCTCACCGTGCCAAGAGGCTGCTGTGCTAGCCTCACACGTGGCAAGAGGCTGCTGTGCTAGCCTCACACGTGGCAAGATGCTGCTGTGCTAGCCTCACACGTGGCAAGAGGCTGCTGTGCTAGCCTCACACGTGGCAAGATGCTGCTGTGCCAGCCTCACACGTGGCAAGAGGCTGCTGTGCTAGCCTCACACGTGGCAAGATGCTGCTGTGCTAGCCTCAACGTGGCAAGATGCTGCTGTGCTAGCCTCACACGTGGCAAGATGCTGCTGTGCCAGCCTCACACGTGGCAAGAGGCTGCTGTGCTAGCCTCACACGTGGCAAGAGGCTGCTGTGCTAGCCTCACACGTGGCAAGATGCTGCTGTGCTAGCCTCACACGTGGCAAGATGCTGCTGTGCCAGCCTCACACGTGGCAAGAGGCTGCTGTGCCAGCCTCACACGTGGCAAGAGGCTGCTGTGCTAGCCTCACACGTGGCAAGATGCTGCTGTGCTAGCCTCACACGTGGCAAGATGCTGCTGTGCCAGCCTCACACGTGGCAAGAGGCTGCTGTGCTAGCCTCACACGTGGCAAGATGCTGCTGTGCTAGCCTCACACGTGCCAAGAGGCTGCTGTGCTAGCCTCACACGTGGCAAGATGCTGCTGTGCCAGCCTCACACGTGCCAAGAGGCTGCTGTGCTAGCCTCACACGTGGCAAGATGCTGCTGTGCTAGCCTCACACGTGGCAAGATGCTGCTGTGCCAGCCTCACACGTGGCAAGATGCTGCTGTGCTAGCCTCACACGTGGCAAGAGGCTGCTGTGCTAGCCTCACACGTGGCAAGATGCTGCTGTGCTAGCCTCACACGTGGCAAGAGGCTGCTGTGCTAGCCTCACACGTGGCAAGATGCTGCTGTGCCAGCCTCACACGTGGCAAGATGCTGCTGTGCTAGCCTCACACGTGGCAAGAGGCTGCTGTGCTAGCCTCACACGTGGCAAGATGCTGCTGTGCTAGCCTCACACGTGGCAAGAGGCTGCTGTGCTAGCCTCACACGTGGCAAGATGCTGCTGTGCTAGCCTCACACGTGGCAAGATGCTGCTGTGCTAGCCTCACACGTGGCAAGAGGCTGCTGTGCTAGCCTCACACGTGGCAAGAGGCTGCTGTGCTAGCCTCACACGTGGCAAGATGCTGCTGTGCCAGCCTCACACGTGGCAAGAGGCTGCTGTGCTAGCCTCACACGTGGCAAGATGCTGCTGTGCTAGCCTCACACGTGGCAAGATGCTGCTGTGCCAGCCTCACACGTGGCAAGAGGCTGCTGTGCCAGCCTCACACGTGGCAAGAGGCTGCTGTGCTAGCCTCACACGTGGCAAGATGCTGCTGTGCTAGCCTCACACGTGCCAAGAGGCTGCTGTGCTAGCCTCACACGTGGCAAGATGCTGCTGTGCTAGCCTCACACGTGGCAAGATGCTGCTGTGCTAGCCTCACACGTGGCAAGAGGCTGCTGTGCTAGCCTCACACGTGGCAAGATGCTGCTGTGCCAGCCTCACACGTGGCAAGATGCTGCTGTGCTAGCCTCACACGTGCAAGAGGCTGCTGTGCCAGCCTCACACGTGGCAAGATGCTGCTGTGCTAGCCTCACACGTGGCAAGAGGCTGCTGTGCTAGCCTCACACGTGGCAAGATGCTGCTGTGCTAGCCTCACACGTGGCAAGATGCTGCTGTGCCAGCCTCACACGTGGCAAGATGCTGCTGTGCTAGCCTCACACGTGGCAAGAGGCTGCTGTGCTAGCCTCACACGTGGCAAGATGCTGCTGTGCCAGCCTCACACGTGGCAAGATGCTGCTGTGCTAGCCTCACACGTGGCAAGAGGCTGCTGTGCTAGCCTCACACGTGGCAAGATGCTGCTGTGCCAGCCTCACACGTGGCAAGAGGCTGCTGTGCTAGCCTCACACGTGGCAAGAGGCTGCTGTGCTAGCCTCACACGTGGCAAGATGCTGCTGTGCTAGCCTCACACGTGGCAAGATGCTGCTGTGCTAGCCTCACACGTGGCAAGAGGCTGCTGTGCCAGCCTCACACGTGGCAAGATGCTGCTGTGCCAGCCTCACACGTGGCAAGAGGCTGCTGTGCTAGCCTCACACGTGGCAAGATGCTGCTGTGCTAGCCTCACACGTGGCAAGATGCTGCTGTGCCAGCCTCACACGTGGCAAGATGCTGCTGTGCTAGCCTCACACGTGCCAAGAGGCTGCTGTGCTAGCCTCACACGTGGCAAGATGCTGCTGTGCTAGCCTCACACGTGGCAAGAGGCTGCTGTGCTAGCCTCACACGTGGCAAGATGCTGCTGTGCCAGCCTCACACGTGGCAAGATGCTGCTGTGCCAGCCTCACACGTGGCAAGAGGCTGCTGTGCTAGCCTCACACGTGGCAAGATGCTGCTGTGCTAGCCTCACACGTGGCAAGAGGCTGCTGTGCTAGCCTCACACGTGGCAAGATGCTGCTGTGCTAGCCTCACACGTGGCAAGATGCTGCTGTGCTAGCCTCACCGTGCCAAGAGGCTGCTGTGCTAGCCTCACACGTGGCAAGAGGCTGCTGTGCTAGCCTCACACGTGGCAAGATGCTGCTGTGCCAGCCTCACACGTGGCAAGAGGCTGCTGTGCTAGCCTCACACGTGGCAAGATGCTGCTGTGCTAGCCTCACACGTGGCAAGATGCTGCTGTGCCAGCCTCACACGTGGCAAGAGGCTGCTGTGCCAGCCTCACACGTGGCAAGAGGCTGCTGTGCTAGCCTCACACGTGGCAAGATGCTGCTGTGCTAGCCTCACACGTGCCAAGAGGCTGCTGTGCTAGCCTCACACGTGGCAAGATGCTGCTGTGCTAGCCTCACACGTGGCAAGATGCTGCTGTGCTAGCCTCACACGTGGCAAGAGGCTGCTGTGCTAGCCTCACACGTGGCAAGATGCTGCTGTGCCAGCCTCACACGTGGCAAGATGCTGCTGTGCCAGCCTCACACGTGGCAAGATGCTGCTGTGCCAGCCTCACACGTGGCAAGAGGCTGCTGTGCTAGCCTCACACGTGGCAAGATGCTGCTGTGCTAGCCTCACACGTGGCAAGATGCTGCTGTGCCAGCCTCACACGTGGCAAGATGCTGCTGTGCTAGCCTCACACGTGCCAAGAGGCTGCTGTGCTAGCCTCACACGTGGCAAGATGCTGCTGTGCTAGCCTCACACGTGGCAAGAGGCTGCTGTGCTAGCCTCACACGTGGCAAGATGCTGCTGTGCCAGCCTCACACGTGGCAAGATGCTGCTGTGCTAGCCTCACACGTGGCAAGATGCTGCTGTGCTAGCCTCACACGTGGCAAGATGCTGCTGTGCCAGCCTCACACGTGGCAAGAGGCTGCTGTGCCAGCCTCACACGTGCCAAGAGGCTGCTGTGCTAGCCTCACACGTGGCAAGATGCTGCTGTGCTAGCCTCACACGTGGCAAGATGCTGCTGTGCTAGCCTCACACGTGGCAAGAGGCTGCTGTGCTAGCCTCACACGTGGCAAGAGGCTGCTGTGCTAGCCTCACACGTGGCAAGAGGCTGCTGTGCTAGCCTCACACGTGGCAAGAGGCTGCTGTGCTAGCCTCACACGTGGCAAGATGCTGCTGTGCCAGCCTCACACGTGGCAAGAGGCTGCTGTGCTAGCCTCACACGTGGCAAGATGCTGCTGTGCTAGCCTCACACGTGGCAAGATGCTGCTGTGCCAGCCTCACACGTGGCAAGAGGCTGCTGTGCCAGCCTCACACGTGGCAAGAGGCTGCTGTGCTAGCCTCACACGTGGCAAGATGCTGCTGTGCTAGCCTCACACGTGGCAAGAGGCTGCTGTGCTAGCCTCACACGTGGCAAGATGCTGCTGTGCTAGCCTCACACGTGGCAAGATGCTGCTGTGCTAGCCTCACACGTGGCAAGAGGCTGCTGTGCTAGCCTCACACGTGGCAAGATGCTGCTGTGCCAGCCTCACACGTGGCAAGATGCTGCTGTGCCAGCCTCACACGTGGCAAGATGCTGCTGTGCCAGCCTCACACGTGGCAAGTGCTGCTGTGCTAGCCTCACACGTGGCAAGAGGCTGCTGTGCTAGCCTCACACGTGGCAAGATGCTGCTGTGCCAGCCTCACACGTGGCAAGATGCTGCTGTGCCAGCCTCACACGTGGCAAGATGCTGCTGTGCTAGCCTCACACGTGGCAAGATGCTGCTGTGCTAGCCTCACACGTGGCAAGAGGCTGCTGTGCCAGCCTCACACGTGGCAAGAGGCTGCTGTGCTAGCCTCACACGTGGCAAGATGCTGCTGTGCTAGCCTCACACGTGGCAAGATGCTGCTGTGCTAGCCTCACCGTGGCCAAGAGGCTGCTGTGCTAGCCTCACACGTGGCAAGAGCTGCTGTGCTAGCCTCACACGTGGCAAGAGGCTGCTGTGCTAGCCTCACACGTGGCAAGAGGCTGCTGTGCTAGCCTCACACGTGGCAAGATGCTGCTGTGCCAGCCTCACACGTGGCAAGAGGCTGCTGTGCTAGCCTCACACGTGGCAAGATGCTGCTGTGCTAGCCTCACACGTGGCAAGATGCTGCTGTGCCAGCCTCACACGTGGCAAGAGGCTGCTGTGCCAGCCTCACACGTGGCAAGAGGCTGCTGTGCTAGCCTCACACGTGGCAAGATGCTGCTGTGCTAGCCTCACACGTGCCAAGAGGCTGCTGTGCTAGCCTCACACGTGGCAAGATGCTGCTGTGCTAGCCTCACACGTGGCAAGATGCTGCTGTGCTAGCCTCACACGTGGCAAGAGGCTGCTGTGCTAGCCTCACACGTGGCAAGATGCTGCTGTGCCAGCCTCACACGTGGCAAGATGCTGCTGTGCCAGCCTCACACGTGGCAAGATGCTGCTGTGCCAGCCTCACACGTGGCAAGAGGCTGCTGTGCTAGCCTCACACGTGGCAAGATGCTGCTGTGCTAGCCTCACACGTGGCAAGATGCTGCTGTGCCAGCCTCACACGTGCCAAGATGCTGCTGTGCTAGCCTCACACGTGCCAAGAGGCTGCTGTGCTAGCCTCACACGTGGCAAGATGCTGCTGTGCTAGCCTCACACGTGGCAAGAGGCTGCTGTGCTAGCCTCACACGTGGCAAGATGCTGCTGTGCCAGCCTCACACGTGGCAAGATGCTGCTGTGCCAGCCTCACACGTGGCAAGATGCTGCTGTGCTAGCCTCACACGTGGCAAGATGCTGCTGTGCCAGCCTCACACGTGGCAAGAGGCTGCTGTGCCAGCCTCACACGTGCCAAGAGGCTGCTGTGCTAGCCTCACACGTGGCAAGATGCTGCTGTGCTAGCCTCACACGTGGCAAGATGCTGCTGTGCTAGCCTCACACGTGCAAGAGGCTGCTGTGCTAGCCTCACACGTGGCAAGAGGCTGCTGTGCTAGCCTCACACGTGGCAAGATGCTGCTGTGCTAGCCTCACACGTGGCAAGATGCTGCTGTGCCAGCCTCACACGTGGCAAGAGGCTGCTGTGCTAGCCTCACACGTGGCAAGATGCTGCTGTGCTAGCCTCACACGTGGCAAGATGCTGCTGTGCTAGCCTCACACGTGGCAAGATGCTGCTGTGCCAGCCTCACACGTGGCAAGAGGCTGCTGTGCTAGCCTCACACGTGGCAAGAGGCTGCTGTGCTAGCCTCACACGTGGCAAGATGCTGCTGTGCTAGCCTCACACGTGGCAAGATGCTGCTGTGCCAGCCTCACACGTGGCAAGAGGCTGCTGTGCCAGCCTCACACGTGGCAAGAGGCTGCTGTGCTAGCCTCACACGTGGCAAGATGCTGCTGTGCTAGCCTCACACGTGGCAAGATGCTGCTGTGCCAGCCTCACACGTGGCAAGAGGCTGCTGTGCTAGCCTCACACGTGGCAAGATGCTGCTGTGCTAGCCTCACACGTGGCAAGATGCTGCTGTGCTAGCCTCACACGTGGCAAGATGCTGCTGTGCCAGCCTCACACGTGGCAAGAGGCTGCTGTGCCAGCCTCACACGTGGCAAGAGGCTGCTGTGCTAGCCTCACACGTGGCAAGATGCTGCTGTGCTAGCCTCACACGTGGCAAGATGCTGCTGTGCCAGCCTCACACGTGGCAAGAGGCTGCTGTGCTAGCCTCACACGTGGCAAGATGCTGCTGTGCTAGCCTCACACGTGGCAAGAGGCTGCTGTGCCAGCCTCACACGTGGCAAGATGCTGCTGTGCCAGCCTCACACGTGGCAAGAGGCTGCTGTGCTAGCCTCACACGTGGCAAGATGCTGCTGTGCTAGCCTCACACGTGGCAAGATGCTGCTGTGCCAGCCTCACACGTGGCAAGATGCTGCTGTGCTAGCCTCACACGTGCCAAGAGGCTGCTGTGCTAGCCTCACACGTGGCAAGATGCTGCTGTGCTAGCCTCACACGTGGCAAGATGCTGCTGTGCTGCTGTGAGCCTCACACGTGGCAAGAGGCTGCTGTGCCAGCCTCACACGTGGCAAGATGCTGCTGTGCTAGCCTCACACGTGGCAAGATGCTGCTGTGCTAGCCTCACACGTGGCAAGGTGCTGCTGTGCCAAGAGGCTGCTGTGCTAGCCTCACACGTGGCAAGATGCTGCTGTGCTAGCCTCACACGTGGCAAGAGGCTGCTGTGCTAGCCTCACACGTGGCAAGATGCTGCTGTGCTAGCCTCACACGTGGCAAGATGCTGCTGTGCTAGCCTCACACGTGGCAAGAGGCTGCTGTGCTAGCCTCACACGTGGCAAGATGCTGCTGTGCTGTGCTAGCCTCACACGTGGCAAGAGGCTGCTGTGCTAGCCTCACACGTGGCAAGATGCTGCTGTGCCAGCCTCACACGTGGCAAGAGCTGCTGTGCTAGCCTCACACGTGGCAAGATGCTGCTGTGCTAGCCTCACACGTGGCAAGAGGCTGCTGTGCTAGCCTCACACGTGGCAAGATGCTGCTGTGCCAGCCTCACACGTGGCAAGATGCTGCTGTGCCAGCCTCACACGTGGCAAGAGGCTGCTGTGCTAGCCTCACACGTGGCAAGTGCTGCTGTGCTAGCCTCACACGTGGCAAGAGGCTGCTGTGCTAGCCTCACACGTGGCAAGATGCTGCTGTGCTAGCCTCACACGTGGCAAGATGCTGCTGTGCTAGCCTCACACGTGCCAAGAGGCTGCTGTGCTAGCCTCACACGTGGCAAGAGGCTGCTGTGCTAGCCTCACACGTGGCAAGATGCTGCTGTGCTAGCCTCACACGTGGCAAGAGGCTGCTGTGCTAGCCTCACACGTGGCAAGATGCTGCTGTGCTAGCCTCACACGTGGCAAGATGCTGCTGTGCCAGCCTCACACGTGGCAAGAGGCTGCTGTGCCAGCCTCACACGTGGCAAGAGGCTGCTGTGCTAGCCTCACACGTGGCAAGATGCTGCTGTGCTAGCCTCACACGTGGCAAGATGCTGCTGTGCCAGCCTCACACGTGGCAAGAGGCTGCTGTGCTAGCCTCACACGTGGCAAGATGCTGCTGTGCTAGCCTCACACGTGCCAAGAGGCTGCTGTGCTAGCCTCACACGTGGCAAGATGCTGCTGTGCTAGCCTCACACGTGGCAAGATGCTGCTGTGCTAGCCTCACACGTGGCAAGAGGCTGCTGTGCTAGCCTCACACGTGGCAAGAGGCTGCTGTGCTAGCCTCACACGTGGCAAGATGCTGCTGTGCCAGCCTCACACGTGGCAAGATGCTGCTGTGCTAGCCTCACACGTGGCAAGATGCTGCTGTGCTAGCCTCACACGTGGCAAGATGCTGCTGTGCCAGCCTCACACGTGGCAAGAGGCTGCTGTGCTAGCCTCACACGTGGCAAGATGCTGCTGTGCTAGCCTCACACGTGGCAAGAGGCTGCTGTGCTAGCCTCACACGTGGCAAGATGCTGCTGTGCTAGCCTCACACGTGGCAAGATGCTGCTGTGCTAGCCTCACACGTGGCAAGAGGCTGCTGTGCTAGCCTCACACGTGGCAAGAGGCTGCTGTGCTAGCCTCACACGTGGCAAGATGCTGCTGTGCTAGCCTCACACGTGGCAAGAGGCTGCTGTGCTAGCCTCACACGTGGCAAGATGCTGCTGTGCCAGCCTCACACGTGGCAAGATGCTGCTGTGCTAGCCTCACACGTGGCAAGAGGCTGCTGTGCTAGCCTCACACGTGGCAAGATGCTGCTGTGCTAGCCTCACACGTGGCAAGAGGCTGCTGTGCTAGCCTCACACGTGGCAAGATGCTGCTGTGCTAGCCTCACACGTGGCAAGATGCTGCTGTGCCAGCCTCACACGTGGCAAGAGCTGCTGTGCTAGCCTCACACGTGGCAAGATGCTGCTGTGCTAGCCTCACACGTGGCAAGAGGCTGCTGTGCTAGCCTCACACGTGGCAAGATGCTGCTGTGCCAGCCTCACACGTGGCAAGATGCTGCTGTGCCAGCCTCACACGTGGCAAGAGGCTGCTGTGCTAGCCTCACACGTGGCAAGATGCTGCTGTGCTAGCCTCACACGTGGCAAGATGCTGCTGTGCCAGCCTCACACGTGGCAAGATGCTGCTGTGCTAGCCTCACACGTGGCAAGATGCTGCTGTGCTAGCCTCACACGTGCAAGAGGCTGCTGTGCTAGCCTCACACGTGGCAAGAGGCTGCTGTGCTAGCCTCACACGTGGCAAGATGCTGCTGTGCTAGCCTCACACGTGGCAAGAGGCTGCTGTGCTAGCCTCACACGTGGCAAGATGCTGCTGTGCTAGCCTCACACGTGGCAAGATGCTGCTGTGCCAGCCTCACACGTGGCAAGAGGCTGCTGTGCTAGCCTCACACGTGGCAAGATGCTGCTGTGCTAGCCTCACACGTGGCAAGATGCTGCTGTGCCAGCCTCACACGTGGCAAGAGGCTGCTGTGCTAGCCTCACACGTGGCAAGATGCTGCTGTGCTAGCCTCACACGTGCCAAGAGGCTGCTGTGCTAGCCTCACACGTGGCAAGATGCTGCTGTGCTAGCCTCACACGTGGCAAGATGCTGCTGTGCTAGCCTCACACGTGGCAAGAGGCTGCTGTGCTAGCCTCACACGTGGCAAGAGGCTGCTGTGCTAGCCTCACACGTGGCAAGATGCTGCTGTGCCAGCCTCACACGTGGCAAGAGGCTGCTGTGCTAGCCTCACACGTGGCAAGATGCTGCTGTGCTAGCCTCACACGTGGCAAGATGCTGCTGTGCCAGCCTCACACGTGGCAAGAGGCTGCTGTGCCAGCCTCACACGTGGCAAGATGCTGCTGTGCTAGCCTCACACGTGGCAAGATGCTGCTGTGCTAGCCTCACACGTGGCAAGATGCTGCTGTGCCAGCCTCACACGTGGCAAGAGGCTGCTGTGCTAGCCTCACACGTGGCAAGAGGCTGCTGTGCTAGCCTCACACGTGGCAAGATGCTGCTGTGCTAGCCTCACACGTGGCAAGATGCTGCTGTGCCAGCCTCACACGTGGCAAGAGGCTGCTGTGCTAGCCTCACACGTGGCAAGATGCTGCTGTGCCAGCCTCACACGTGGCAAGAGGCTGCTGTGCCAGCCTCACACGTGGCAAGATGCTGCTGTGCCAGCCTCACACGTGGCAAGAGGCTGCTGTGCTAGCCTCACACGTGGCAAGATGCTGCTGTGCTAGCCTCACACGTGGCAAGATGCTGCTGTGCCAGCCTCACACGTGGCAAGATGCTGCTGTGCTAGCCTCACACGTGGCAAGAGGCTGCTGTGCTAGCCTCACACGTGGCAAGATGCTGCTGTGCTAGCCTCACACGTGGCAAGATGCTGCTGTGCTGCTGTGAGCCTCACACGTGGCAAGAGGCTGCTGTGCCAGCCTCACACGTGGCAAGATGCTGCTGTGCTAGCCTCACACGTGGCAAGATGCTGCTGTGCTAGCCTCACACGTGGCAAGGTGCTGCTGTGCCAAGAGGCTGCTGTGCTAGCCTCACACGTGGCAAGATGCTGCTGTGCTAGCCTCACACGTGGCAAGAGGCTGCTGTGCTAGCCTCACACGTGGCAAGATGCTGCTGTGCTAGCCTCACACGTGGCAAGATGCTGCTGTGCTAGCCTCACACGTGGCAAGAGGCTGCTGTGCTAGCCTCACACGTGGCAAGATGCTGCTGTGCTGCTGTGCTAGCCTCACACGTGGCAAGAGGCTGCTGTGCTAGCCTCACACGTGGCAAGATGCTGCTGTGCCAGCCTCACACGTGGCAAGAGCTGCTGTGCTAGCCTCACACGTGGCAAGATGCTGCTGTGCTAGCCTCACACGTGGCAAGAGGCTGCTGTGCTAGCCTCACACGTGGCAAGATGCTGCTGTGCCAGCCTCACACGTGGCAAGATGCTGCTGTGCCAGCCTCACACGTGGCAAGAGGCTGCTGTGCTAGCCTCACACGTGGCAAGATGCTGCTGTGCTAGCCTCACACGTGGCAAGAGGCTGCTGTGCTAGCCTCACACGTGGCAAGATGCTGCTGTGCTAGCCTCACACGTGGCAAGATGCTGCTGTGCTAGCCTCACACGTGGCAAGAGGCTGCTGTGCTAGCCTCACACGTGGCAAGAGGCTGCTGTGCTAGCCTCACACGTGGCAAGATGCTGCTGTGCTAGCCTCACACGTGGCAAGAGGCTGCTGTGCTAGCCTCACACGTGGCAAGATGCTGCTGTGCTAGCCTCACACGTGGCAAGATGCTGCTGTGCCAGCCTCACACGTGGCAAGAGGCTGCTGTGCCAGCCTCACACGTGGCAAGAGGCTGCTGTGCTAGCCTCACACGTGGCAAGATGCTGCTGTGCTAGCCTCACACGTGGCAAGATGCTGCTGTGCCAGCCTCACACGTGGCAAGAGGCTGCTGTGCTAGCCTCACACGTGGCAAGATGCTGCTGTGCTAGCCTCACACGTGGCAAGAGGCTGCTGTGCTAGCCTCACACGTGGCAAGATGCTGCTGTGCTAGCCTCACACGTGGCAAGATGCTGCTGTGCTAGCCTCACACGTGGCAAGAGGCTGCTGTGCTAGCCTCACACGTGGCAAGAGGCTGCTGTGCTAGCCTCACACGTGGCAAGATGCTGCTGTGCCAGCCTCACACGTGGCAAGATGCTGCTGTGCTAGCCTCACACGTGGCAAGATGCTGCTGTGCTAGCCTCACACGTGGCAAGATGCTGCTGTGCCAGCCTCACACGTGGCAAGAGGCTGCTGTGCTAGCCTCACACGTGGCAAGATGCTGCTGTGCTAGCCTCACACGTGCCAAGAGGCTGCTGTGCTAGCCTCACACGTGGCAAGATGCTGCTGTGCTAGCCTCACACGTGGCAAGATGCTGCTGTGCTAGCCTCACACGTGGCAAGAGGCTGCTGTGCTAGCCTCACACGTGGCAAGAGGCTGCTGTGCTAGCCTCACACGTGGCAAGATGCTGCTGTGCCAGCCTCACACGTGGCAAGAGGCTGCTGTGCTAGCCTCACACGTGGCAAGATGCTGCTGTGCTAGCCTCACACGTGGCAAGATGCTGCTGTGCCAGCCTCACACGTGGCAAGAGGCTGCTGTGCCAGCCTCACACGTGGCAAGAGGCTGCTGTGCTAGCCTCACACGTGGCAAGATGCTGCTGTGCTAGCCTCACACGTGCCAAGAGGCTGCTGTGCTAGCCTCACACGTGGCAAGATGCTGCTGTGCTAGCCTCACACGTGGCAAGAGGCTGCTGTGCTAGCCTCACACGTGGCAAGATGCTGCTGTGCTAGCCTCACACGTGGCAAGATGCTGCTGTGCCAGCCTCACACGTGGCAAGATGCTGCTGTGCCAGCCTCACACGTGGCAAGAGGCTGCTGTGCTAGCCTCACACGTGGCAAGATGCTGCTGTGCTAGCCTCACACGTGGCAAGATGCTGCTGTGCCAGCCTCACACGTGGCAAGATGCTGCTGTGCTAGCCTCACACGTGGCAAGAGGCTGCTGTGCTAGCCTCACACGTGGCAAGAGGCTGCTGTGCTAGCCTCACACGTGGCAAGATGCTGCTGTGCCAGCCTCACACGTGGCAAGAGGCTGCTGTGCTAGCCTCACACGTGGCAAGATGCTGCTGTGCTAGCCTCACACGTGGCAAGATGCTGCTGTGCTAGCCTCACACGTGGCAAGATGCTGCTGTGCCAGCCTCACACGTGGCAAGAGGCTGCTGTGCTAGCCTCACACGTGGCAAGATGCTGCTGTGCTAGCCTCACACGTGGCAAGATGCTGCTGTGCTAGCCTCACACGTGGCAAGATGCTGCTGCTGTGCTAGCCTCACACGTGGCAAGAGGCTGCTGTGCCAGCCTCACACGTGGCAAGATGCTGCTGTGCTAGCCTCACACGTGGCAAGATGCTGCTGTGCTGCTGTGCTAGCCTCACACGTGGCAAGAGGCTGCTGTGCCAGCCTCACACGTGGCAAGATGCTGCTGTGCTAGCCTCACACGTGGCAAGATGCTGCTGTGCTAGCCTCACACGTGGCAAGATGCTGCTGTGCTAGCCTCACACGTGGCAAGATGCTGCTGTGCTAGCCTCACACGTGGCAAGATGCTGCTGTGCTAGCCTCACACGTGGCAAGAGGCTGCTGTGCTAGCCTCACACGTGGCAAGATGCTGCTGTGCCAGCCTCACACGTGGCAAGATGCTGCTGTGCTAGCCTCACACGTGGCAAGAGGCTGCTGTGCTAGCCTCACACGTGGCAAGATGCTGCTGTGCTAGCCTCACACGTGCCAAGAGGCTGCTGTGCTAGCCTCACACGTGGCAAGATGCTGCTGTGCTAGCCTCACACGTGGCAAGATGCTGCTGTGCCAGCCTCACACGTGGCAAGAGCTGCTGTGCTAGCCTCACACGTGGCAAGATGCTGCTGTGCTAGCCTCACACGTGGCAAGAGGCTGCTGTGCTAGCCTCACACGTGGCAAGATGCTGCTGTGCCAGCCTCACACGTGGCAAGATGCTGCTGTGCCAGCCTCACACGTGGCAAGAGGCTGCTGTGCTAGCCTCACACGTGGCAAGATGCTGCTGTGCTAGCCTCACACGTGGCAAGAGGCTGCTGTGCTAGCCTCACACGTGGCAAGATGCTGCTGTGCTAGCCTCACACGTGGCAAGATGCTGCTGTGCTAGCCTCACACGTGGCAAGAGGCTGCTGTGCTAGCCTCACACGTGGCAAGAGGCTGCTGTGCTAGCCTCACACGTGGCAAGATGCTGCTGTGCTAGCCTCACACGTGGCAAGAGGCTGCTGTGCTAGCCTCACACGTGGCAAGATGCTGCTGTGCTAGCCTCACACGTGGCAAGATGCTGCTGTGCCAGCCTCACACGTGGCAAGAGGCTGCTGTGCTAGCCTCACACGTGGCAAGATGCTGCTGTGCTAGCCTCACACGTGGCAAGATGCTGCTGTGCCAGCCTCACACGTGGCAAGAGGCTGCTGTGCTAGCCTCACACGTGGCAAGATGCTGCTGTGCTAGCCTCACACGTGCCAAGAGGCTGCTGTGCTAGCCTCACACGTGGCAAGATGCTGCTGTGCTAGCCTCACACGTGGCAAGATGCTGCTGTGCTAGCCTCACACGTGCCAAGAGGCTGCTGTGCTAGCCTCACACGTGGCAAGAGGCTGCTGTGCTAGCCTCACACGTGGCAAGATGCTGCTGTGCCAGCCTCACACGTGGCAAGAGGCTGCTGTGCTAGCCTCACACGTGGCAAGATGCTGCTGTGCTAGCCTCACACGTGGCAAGATGCTGCTGTGCCAGCCTCACACGTGGCAAGAGGCTGCTGTGCCAGCCTCACACGTGGCAAGAGGCTGCTGTGCTAGCCTCACACGTGGCAAGATGCTGCTGTGCTAGCCTCACCGTGCCAAGAGGCTGCTGTGCTAGCCTCACACGTGGCAAGATGCTGCTGTGCTAGCCTCACACGTGGCAAGATGCTGCTGTGCTAGCCTCACACGTGGCAAGAGGCTGCTGTGCTAGCCTCACACGTGGCAAGATGCTGCTGTGCCAGCCTCACACGTGGCAAGATGCTGCTGTGCTAGCCTCACACGTGGCAAGATGCTGCTGTGCCAGCCTCACACGTGGCAAGAGGCTGCTGTGCTAGCCTCACACGTGGCAAGATGCTGCTGTGCTAGCCTCACACGTGGCAAGATGCTGCTGTGCCAGCCTCACACGTGGCAAGATGCTGCTGTGCTAGCCTCACCGTGGCAAGAGGCTGCTGTGCTAGCCTCACACGTGGCAAGATGCTGCTGTGCTAGCCTCACACGTGGCAAGAGGCTGCTGTGCTAGCCTCACACGTGGCAAGATGCTGCTGTGCCAGCCTCACACGTGGCAAGATGCTGCTGTGCCAGCCTCACACGTGGCAAGAGGCTGCTGTGCTAGCCTCACACGTGGCAAGATGCTGCTGTGCTAGCCTCACACGTGGCAAGAGGCTGCTGTGCCAGCCTCACACGTGCCAAGAGGCTGCTGTGCTAGCCTCACACGTGGCAAGATGCTGCTGTGCTAGCCTCACACGTGGCAAGATGCTGCTGTGCTAGCCTCACACGTGCCAAGAGGCTGCTGTGCTAGCCTCACACGTGGCAAGAGGCTGCTGTGCTAGCCTCACACGTGGCAAGATGCTGCTGTGCTAGCCTCACACGTGGCAAGAGGCTGCTGTGCTAGCCTCACACGTGGCAAGATGCTGCTGTGCCAGCCTCACACGTGGCAAGAGGCTGCTGTGCTAGCCTCACACGTGGCAAGAGGCTGCTGTGCTAGCCTCACACGTGGCAAGATGCTGCTGTGCTAGCCTCACACGTGGCAAGATGCTGCTGTGCCAGCCTCACACGTGGCAAGAGGCTGCTGTGCCAGCCTCACACGTGGCAAGAGGCTGCTGTGCTAGCCTCACACGTGGCAAGATGCTGCTGTGCTAGCCTCACACGTGGCAAGATGCTGCTGTGCCAGCCTCACACGTGGCAAGAGGCTGCTGTGCTAGCCTCACACGTGGCAAGATGCTGCTGTGCTAGCCTCACACGTGGCAAGAGGCTGCTGTGCCAGCCTCACACGTGGCAAGATGCTGCTGTGCTAGCCTCACACGTGGCAAGATGCTGCTGTGCCAGCCTCACACGTGCCAAGATGCTGCTGTGCTAGCCTCACACGTGGCAAGAGGCTGCTGTGCTAGCCTCACACGTGGCAAGATGCTGCTGTGCTAGCCTCACACGTGGCAAGAGGCTGCTGTGCTAGCCTCACACGTGGCAAGATGCTGCTGTGCCAGCCTCACACGTGGCAAGATGCTGCTGTGCCAGCCTCACACGTGGCAAGAGGCTGCTGTGCTAGCCTCACACGTGGCAAGATGCTGCTGTGCTAGCCTCACACGTGGCAAGAGGCTGCTGTGCTAGCCTCACACGTGGCAAGATGCTGCTGTGCTAGCCTCACACGTGGCAAGATGCTGCTGTGCTAGCCTCACACGTGGCAAGATGCTGCTGTGCTAGCCTCACACGTGGCAAGAGGCTGCTGTGCTAGCCTCACACGTGGCAAGATGCTGCTGTGCTAGCCTCACACGTGGCAAGAGGCTGCTGTGCTAGCCTCACACGTGGCAAGATGCTGCTGTGCCAGCCTCACACGTGGCAAGATGCTGCTGTGCCAGCCTCACACGTGGCAAGAGGCTGCTGTGCTAGCCTCACACGTGGCAAGATGCTGCTGTGCTAGCCTCACACGTGGCAAGAGGCTGCTGTGCTAGCCTCACACGTGGCAAGAGGCTGCTGTGCTAGCCTCACACGTGGCAAGATGCTGCTGTGCCAGCCTCACACGTGGCAAGAGGCTGCTGTGCTAGCCTCACACGTGGCAAGATGCTGCTGTGCTAGCCTCACATGGCAAGATGCTGCTGTGCTAGCCTCACACGTGGCAAGATGCTGCTGTGCTAGCCTCACACGTGGCAAGAGGCTGCTGTGCCAGCCTCACACGTGGCAAGATGCTGCTGTGCTAGCCTCACACGTGGCAAGATGCTGCTGTGCTGCTGTGCTAGCCTCACACGTGGCAAGAGGCTGCTGTGCCAGCCTCACACGTGGCAAGATGCTGCTGTGCTAGCCTCACACGTGGCAAGATGCTGCTGTGCTGCTGTGCTAGCCTCACACGTGGCAAGAGGCTGCTGTGCCAGCCTCACACGTGGCAAGATGCTGCTGTGCTAGCCTCACACGTGGCAAGATGCTGCTGTGCTAGCCTCACACGTGGCAAGATGCTGCTGTGCTAGCCTCACACGTGGCAAGATGCTGCTGTGCTAGCCTCACACGTGGCAAGATGCTGCTGTGCTAGCCTCACACGTGGCAAGAGGCTGCTGTGCTAGCCTCACACGTGGCAAGATGCTGCTGTGCCAGCCTCACACGTGGCAAGATGCTGCTGTGCTAGCCTCACACGTGGCAAGAGGCTGCTGTGCTAGCCTCACACGTGGCAAGATGCTGCTGTGCTAGCCTCACACGTGGCAAGAGGCTGCTGTGCTAGCCTCACACGTGGCAAGATGCTGCTGTGCTAGCCTCACACGTGGCAAGATGCTGCTGTGCCAGCCTCACACGTGGCAAGAGGCTGCTGTGCTAGCCTCACACGTGGCAAGAGGCTGCTGTGCTAGCCTCACACGTGGCAAGATGCTGCTGTGCTAGCCTCACACGTGGCAAGAGGCTGCTGTGCTAGCCTCACACGTGGCAAGATGCTGCTGTGCTAGCCTCACACGTGGCAAGATGCTGCTGTGCCAGCCTCACACGTGGCAAGAGGCTGCTGTGCTAGCCTCACACGTGGCAAGATGCTGCTGTGCTAGCCTCACACGTGGCAAGAGGCTGCTGTGCTAGCCTCACACGTGGCAAGATGCTGCTGTGCTAGCCTCACACGTGGCAAGATGCTGCTGTGCTAGCCTCACACGTGCCAAGAGGCTGCTGTGCTAGCCTCACACGTGGCAAGAGGCTGCTGTGCTAGCCTCACACGTGGCAAGATGCTGCTGTGCTAGCCTCACACGTGGCAAGAGGCTGCTGTGCTAGCCTCACACGTGGCAAGATGCTGCTGTGCTAGCCTCACACGTGGCAAGATGCTGCTGTGCCAGCCTCACACGTGGCAAGAGGCTGCTGTGCCAGCCTCACACGTGGCAAGAGGCTGCTGTGCTAGCCTCACACGTGGCAAGATGCTGCTGTGCTAGCCTCACACGTGGCAAGATGCTGCTGTGCCAGCCTCACACGTGGCAAGAGGCTGCTGTGCTAGCCTCACACGTGGCAAGATGCTGCTGTGCTAGCCTCACACGTGCCAAGAGGCTGCTGTGCTAGCCTCACACGTGGCAAGATGCTGCTGTGCTAGCCTCACACGTGGCAAGATGCTGCTGTGCTAGCCTCACACGTGCCAAGAGGCTGCTGTGCTAGCCTCACACGTGGCAAGAGGCTGCTGTGCTAGCCTCACACGTGGCAAGATGCTGCTGTGCCAGCCTCACACGTGGCAAGAGGCTGCTGTGCTAGCCTCACACGTGGCAAGATGCTGCTGTGCTAGCCTCACACGTGGCAAGAGGCTGCTGTGCCAGCCTCACACGTGGCAAGAGGCTGCTGTGCTAGCCTCACACGTGGCAAGATGCTGCTGTGCTAGCCTCACACGTGCAAGAGGCTGCTGTGCTAGCCTCACACGTGGCAAGATGCTGCTGTGCTAGCCTCACACGTGGCAAGATGCTGCTGTGCTAGCCTCACACGTGGCAAGAGGCTGCTGTGCTAGCCTCACACGTGGCAAGATGCTGCTGTGCCAGCCTCACACGTGGCAAGATGCTGCTGTGCCAGCCTCACACGTGGCAAGAGGCTGCTGTGCTAGCCTCACACGTGGCAAGATGCTGCTGTGCTAGCCTCACACGTGGCAAGATGCTGCTGTGCCAGCCTCACACGTGGCAAGATGCTGCTGTGCTAGCCTCACACGTGGCAAGAGGCTGCTGTGCTAGCCTCACACGTGGCAAGATGCTGCTGTGCTAGCCTCACACGTGGCAAGAGGCTGCTGTGCTAGCCTCACACGTGGCAAGATGCTGCTGTGCCAGCCTCACACGTGGCAAGATGCTGCTGTGCCAGCCTCACACGTGGCAAGAGGCTGCTGTGCCAGCCTCACACGTGGCAAGAGGCTGCTGTGCTAGCCTCACACGTGGCAAGATGCTGCTGTGCTAGCCTCACACGTGGCAAGATGCTGCTGTGCTAGCCTCACACGTGCCAAGAGGCTGCTGTGCTAGCCTCACACGTGGCAAGAGGCTGCTGTGCTAGCCTCACACGTGGCAAGATGCTGCTGTGCTAGCCTCACACGTGGCAAGAGGCTGCTGTGCTAGCCTCACACGTGGCAAGATGCTGCTGTGCCAGCCTCACACGTGGCAAGAGGCTGCTGTGCTAGCCTCACACGTGGCAAGATGCTGCTGTGCTAGCCTCACACGTGGCAAGATGCTGCTGTGCTAGCCTCACACGTGGCAAGATGCTGCTGTGCCAGCCTCACACGTGGCAAGAGGCTGCTGTGCTAGCCTCACACGTGGCAAGAGGCTGCTGTGCTAGCCTCACACGTGGCAAGATGCTGCTGTGCTAGCCTCACACGTGGCAAGATGCTGCTGTGCCAGCCTCACACGTGGCAAGATGCTGCTGTGCCAGCCTCACACGTGGCAAGATGCTGCTGTGCTAGCCTCACACGTGGCAAGAGGCTGCTGTGCTAGCCTCACACGTGGCAAGATGCTGCTGTGCTAGCCTCACACGTGGCAAGATGCTGCTGTGCCAGCCTCACACGTGGCAAGATGCTGCTGTGCTAGCCTCACACGTGGCAAGAGGCTGCTGTGCTAGCCTCACACGTGGCAAGATGCTGCTGTGCTAGCCTCACACGTGGCAAGAGGCTGCTGTGCTAGCCTCACACGTGGCAAGATGCTGCTGTGCCAGCCTCACACGTGGCAAGATGCTGCTGTGCCAGCCTCACACGTGGCAAGAGGCTGCTGTGCTAGCCTCACACGTGGCAAGATGCTGCTGTGCTAGCCTCACACGTGCCAAGAGGCTGCTGTGCTAGCCTCACACGTGGCAAGATGCTGCTGTGCTAGCCTCACACGTGGCAAGATGCTGCTGTGCTAGCCTCACACGTGCCAAGAGGCTGCTGTGCTAGCCTCACACGTGGCAAGATGCTGCTGTGCTAGCCTCACACGTGGCAAGATGCTGCTGTGCCAGCCTCACACGTGGCAAGAGGCTGCTGTGCTAGCCTCACACGTGGCAAGATGCTGCTGTGCTAGCCTCACACGTGGCAAGATGCTGCTGTGCCAGCCTCACACGTGGCAAGAGGCTGCTGTGCCAGCCTCACACGTGGCAAGAGGCTGCTGTGCTAGCCTCACACGTGGCAAGATGCTGCTGTGCTAGCCTCACACGTGCCAAGAGGCTGCTGTGCTAGCCTCACACGTGGCAAGATGCTGCTGTGCTAGCCTCACACGTGGCAAGATGCTGCTGTGCTAGCCTCACACGTGGCAAGAGGCTGCTGTGCTAGCCTCACACGTGGCAAGATGCTGCTGTGCCAGCCTCACACGTGGCAAGATGCTGCTGTGCCAGCCTCACACGTGGCAAGATGCTGCTGTGCCAGCCTCACACGTGCCAAGAGGCTGCTGTGCTAGCCTCACACGTGGCAAGATGCTGCTGTGCTAGCCTCACACGTGGCAAGATGCTGCTGTGCCAGCCTCACACGTGGCAAGATGCTGCTGTGCTAGCCTCACACGTGCCAAGAGGCTGCTGTGCTAGCCTCACACGTGGCAAGATGCTGCTGTGCTAGCCTCACACGTGGCAAGAGGCTGCTGTGCTAGCCTCACACGTGGCAAGATGCTGCTGTGCCAGCCTCACACGTGGCAAGAGGCTGCTGTGCTAGCCTCACACGTGGCAAGATGCTGCTGTGCTAGCCTCACACGTGGCAAGAGGCTGCTGTGCCAGCCTCACACGTGGCAAGATGCTGCTGTGCCAGCCTCACACGTGCCAAGAGGCTGCTGTGCTAGCCTCACACGTGGCAAGATGCTGCTGTGCTAGCCTCACACGTGGCAAGATGCTGCTGTGCCAGCCTCACACGTGGCAAGATGCTGCTGTGCTAGCCTCACACGTGGCAAGAGGCTGCTGTGCTAGCCTCACACGTGGCAAGATGCTGCTGTGCTAGCCTCACACGTGGCAAGAGGCTGCTGTGCTAGCCTCACACGTGGCAAGATGCTGCTGTGCCAGCCTCACACGTGGCAAGAGGCTGCTGTGCTAGCCTCACACGTGGCAAGATGCTGCTGTGCTAGCCTCACACGTGGCAAGATGCTGCTGTGCTAGCCTCACACGTGGCAAGATGCTGCTGTGCCAGCCTCACACGTGGCAAGAGGCTGCTGTGCTAGCCTCACACGTGGCAAGATGCTGCTGTGCCAGCCTCACACGTGGCAAGATGCTGCTGTGCCAGCCTCACACGTGGCAAGATGCTGCTGTGCTAGCCTCACACGTGGCAAGATGCTGCTGTGCTAGCCTCACACGTGGCAAGATGCTGCTGTGCTAGCCTCACACGTGGCAAGAGGCTGCTGTGCTAGCCTCACACGTGGCAAGATGCTGCTGTGCTAGCCTCACACGTGGCAAGAGGCTGCTGTGCTAGCCTCACACGTGGCAAGATGCTGCTGTGCCAGCCTCACACGTGGCAAGATGCTGCTGTGCTAGCCTCACACGTGGCAAGATGCTGCTGTGCTAGCCTCACACGTGGCAAGAGGCTGCTGTGCTAGCCTCACACGTGGCAAGATGCTGCTGTGCCAGCCTCACACGTGCCAAGAGGCTGCTGTGCTAGCCTCACACGTGGCAAGATGCTGCTGTGCTAGCCTCACACGTGGCAAGATGCTGCTGTGCTAGCCTCACACGTGGCAAGATGCTGCTGTGCTAGCCTCACACGTGGCAAGAGGCTGCTGTGCTAGCCTCACACGTGGCAAGATGCTGCTGTGCTAGCCTCACACGTGGCAAGAGGCTGCTGTGCTAGCCTCACACGTGGCAAGATGCTGCTGTGCCAGCCTCACACGTGGCAAGAGGCTGCTGTGCTAGCCTCACACGTGGCAAGATGCTGCTGTGCTAGCCTCACACGGGCAAGATGCTGCTGTGCTAGCCTCACACGTGGCAAGATGCTGCTGTGCCAGCCTCACACGTGGCAAGAGGCTGCTGTGCCAGCCTCACACGTGGCAAGATGCTGCTGTGCCAGCCTCACACGTGCCAAGAGGCTGCTGTGCTAGCCTCACACGTGGCAAGATGCTGCTGTGCTAGCCTCACACGTGGCAAGATGCTGCTGTGCCAGCCTCACACGTGGCAAGATGCTGCTGTGCTAGCCTCACACGTGCCAAGAGGCTGCTGTGCTAGCCTCACACGTGGCAAGATGCTGCTGTGCTAGCCTCACACGTGGCAAGAGGCTGCTGTGCTAGCCTCACACGTGGCAAGATGCTGCTGCTGCTGTGCTAGCCTCACACGTGGCAAGAGGCTGCTGTGCCAGCCTCACACGTGGCAAGATGCTGCTGTGCTAGCCTCACACGTGGCAAGATGCTGCTGTGCTGCTGTGCTAGCCTCACACGTGGCAAGAGGCTGCTGTGCCAGCCTCACACGTGGCAAGATGCTGCTGTGCTAGCCTCACACGTGGCAAGATGCTGCTGTGCTAGCCTCACACGTGGCAAGATGCTGCTGTGCTAGCCTCACACGTGGCAAGATGCTGCTGTGCTAGCCTCACACGTGGCAAGATGCTGCTGTGCTAGCCTCACACGTGGCAAGAGGCTGCTGTGCTAGCCTCACACGTGGCAAGATGCTGCTGTGCCAGCCTCACACGTGGCAAGATGCTGCTGTGCTAGCCTCACACGTGGCAAGAGGCTGCTGTGCTAGCCTCACACGTGGCAAGATGCTGCTGTGCTGCTGTGCTAGCCTCACACGTGGCAAGAGGCTGCTGTGCTAGCCTCACACGTGGCAAGATGCTGCTGTGCTAGCCTCACACGTGGCAAGATGCTGCTGTGCCAGCCTCACACGTGGCAAGAGCTGCTGTGCTAGCCTCACACGTGGCAAGATGCTGCTGTGCTAGCCTCACACGTGGCAAGAGGCTGCTGTGCTAGCCTCACACGTGGCAAGATGCTGCTGTGCCAGCCTCACACGTGGCAAGATGCTGCTGTGCCAGCCTCACACGTGGCAAGAGGCTGCTGTGCTAGCCTCACACGTGGCAAGTGCTGCTGTGCTAGCCTCACACGTGCAAGAGGCTGCTGTGCTAGCCTCACACGTGGCAAGATGCTGCTGTGCTAGCCTCACACGTGGCAAGATGCTGCTGTGCTAGCCTCACACGTGGCAAGAGGCTGCTGTGCTAGCCTCACACGTGGCAAGAGGCTGCTGTGCTAGCCTCACACGTGGCAAGATGCTGCTGTGCTAGCCTCACACGTGGCAAGAGGCTGCTGTGCTAGCCTCACACGTGGCAAGAGGCTGCTGTGCTAGCCTCACACGTGGCAAGATGCTGCTGTGCTAGCCTCACACGTGGCAAGAGGCTGCTGTGCTAGCCTCACACGTGGCAAGATGCTGCTGTGCTAGCCTCACACGTGGCAAGAGGCTGCTGTGCTAGCCTCACACGTGGCAAGAGGCTGCTGTGCTAGCCTCACACGTGGCAAGATGCTGCTGTGCCAGCCTCACACGTGGCAAGAGGCTGCTGTGCTAGCCTCACACGTGGCAAGATGCTGCTGTGCTAGCCTCACACGTGGCAAGATGCTGCTGTGCCAGCCTCACACGTGGCAAGTGGCTGCTGTGCCAGCCTCACACGTGGCAAGAGGCTGCTGTGCTAGCCTCACACGTGGCAAGATGCTGCTGTGCTAGCCTCACACGTGGCAAGAGGCTGCTGTGCTAGCCTCACACGTGGCAAGATGCTGCTGTGCTAGCCTCACACGTGGCAAGATGCTGCTGTGCTAGCCTCACACGTGCAAGAGGCTGCTGTGCTAGCCTCACACGTGGCAAGATGCTGCTGTGCTAGCCTCACACGTGGCAAGATGCTGCTGTGCCAGCCTCACACGTGCCAAGAGGCTGCTGTGCTAGCCTCACACGTGGCAAGATGCTGCTGTGCTAGCCTCACACGTGGCAAGATGCTGCTGTGCCAGCCTCACACGTGGCAAGATGCTGCTGTGCTAGCCTCACACGTGGCAAGAGGCTGCTGTGCTAGCCTCACACGTGGCAAGATGCTGCTGTGCTAGCCTCACACGTGGCAAGAGGCTGCTGTGCTAGCCTCACACGTGGCAAGATGCTGCTGTGCCAGCCTCACACGTGGCAAGAGGCTGCTGTGCTAGCCTCACACGTGGCAAGATGCTGCTGTGCTAGCCTCACACGTGGCAAGAGGCTGCTGTGCTAGCCTCACACGTGGCAAGATGCTGCTGTGCCAGCCTCACACGTGGCAAGAGGCTGCTGTGCTAGCCTCACACGTGGCAAGATGCTGCTGTGCTAGCCTCACACGTGGCAAGATGCTGCTGTGCCAGCCTCACACGTGGCAAGATGCTGCTGTGCCAGCCTCACACGTGGCAAGAGGCTGCTGTGCTAGCCTCACACGTGGCAAGATGCTGCTGTGCTAGCCTCACACGTGGCAAGATGCTGCTGTGCCAGCCTCACACGTGGCAAGATGCTGCTGTGCTAGCCTCACACGTGGCAAGAGGCTGCTGTGCTAGCCTCACACGTGGCAAGATGCTGCTGTGCTAGCCTCACACGTGGCAAGAGGCTGCTGTGCTAGCCTCACACGTGGCAAGATGCTGCTGTGCCAGCCTCACACGTGGCAAGAGGCTGCTGTGCTAGCCTCACACGTGGCAAGATGCTGCTGTGCTAGCCTCACACGTGCCAAGAGGCTGCTGTGCCAGCCTCACACGTGGCAAGATGCTGCTGTGCCAGCCTCACACGTGGCAAGAGGCTGCTGTGCTAGCCTCACACGTGGCAAGATGCTGCTGTGCTAGCCTCACACGTGGCAAGATGCTGCTGTGCCAGCCTCACACGTGCCAAGATGCTGCTGTGCTAGCCTCACACGTGGCAAGAGGCTGCTGTGCTAGCCTCACACGTGGCAAGATGCTGCTGTGCTAGCCTCACACGTGGCAAGAGGCTGCTGTGCTAGCCTCACACGTGGCAAGATGCTGCTGTGCCAGCCTCACACGTGGCAAGAGGCTGCTGTGCTAGCCTCACACGTGGCAAGATGCTGCTGTGCTAGCCTCACACGTGGCAAGATGCTGCTGTGCTAGCCTCACACGTGGCAAGATGCTGCTGTGCCAGCCTCACACGTGGCGTGCAAGAGGCTGCTGTGCTAGCCTCACACGTGGCAAGATGCTGCTGTGCCAGCCTCACACGTGGCAAGAGGCTGCTGTGCTAGCCTCACACGTGGCAAGATGCTGCTGTGCTAGCCTCACACGTGGCAAGATGCTGCTGTGCCAGCCTCACACGTGCAAGATGCTGCTGTGCTAGCCTCACACGTGGCAAGAGGCTGCTGTGCTAGCCTCACACGTGGCAAGATGCTGCTGTGCTAGCCTCACACGTGGCAAGAGGCTGCTGTGCTAGCCTCACACGTGGCAAGATGCTGCTGCTGCTGTGCTAGCCTCACACGTGGCAAGAGGCTGCTGTGCCAGCCTCACACGTGGCAAGATGCTGCTGTGCTAGCCTCACACGTGGCAAGATGCTGCTGTGCTGCTGTGCTAGCCTCACACGTGGCAAGAGGCTGCTGTGCCAGCCTCACACGTGGCAAGATGCTGCTGTGCTAGCCTCACACGTGGCAAGATGCTGCTGTGCTAGCCTCACACGTGGCAAGTGCTGCTGTGCTAGCCTCACACGTGGCAAGATGCTGCTGTGCTAGCCTCACACGTGGCAAGATGCTGCTGTGCTAGCCTCACACGTGGCAAGAGGCTGCTGTGCTAGCCTCACACGTGGCAAGATGCTGCTGTGCCAGCCTCACACGTGGCAAGATGCTGCTGTGCTAGCCTCACACGTGGCAAGAGGCTGCTGTGCTAGCCTCACACGTGGCAAGATGCTGCTGTGCTGCTGTGCTAGCCTCACACGTGGCAAGAGGCTGCTGTGCTAGCCTCACACGTGGCAAGATGCTGCTGTGCTAGCCTCACACGTGGCAAGATGCTGCTGTGCCAGCCTCACACGTGGCAAGAGGCTGCTGTGCTAGCCTCACACGTGGCAAGATGCTGCTGTGCTAGCCTCACACGTGGCAAGAGGCTGCTGTGCTAGCCTCACACGTGGCAAGATGCTGCTGTGCCAGCCTCACACGTGGCAAGATGCTGCTGTGCCAGCCTCACACGTGGCAAGAGGCTGCTGTGCTAGCCTCACACGTGGCAAGTGCTGCTGTGCTAGCCTCACACGTGGCAAGAGGCTGCTGTGCTAGCCTCACACGTGGCAAGATGCTGCTGTGCTAGCCTCACACGTGGCAAGATGCTGCTGTGCTAGCCTCACACGTGCCAAGAGGCTGCTGTGCTAGCCTCACACGTGGCAAGAGGCTGCTGTGCTAGCCTCACACGTGGCAAGATGCTGCTGTGCTAGCCTCACACGTGGCAAGAGGCTGCTGTGCTAGCCTCACACGTGGCAAGAGGCTGCTGTGCTAGCCTCACACGTGGCAAGATGCTGCTGTGCTAGCCTCACACGTGCCAAGAGGCTGCTGTGCTAGCCTCACACGTGGCAAGATGCTGCTGTGCTAGCCTCACACGTGGCAAGAGGCTGCTGTGCTAGCCTCACACGTGGCAAGAGGCTGCTGTGCTAGCCTCACACGTGGCAAGATGCTGCTGTGCCAGCCTCACACGTGGCAAGAGGCTGCTGTGCTAGCCTCACACGTGGCAAGATGCTGCTGTGCTAGCCTCACACGTGGCAAGATGCTGCTGTGCCAGCCTCACACGTGGCAAGTGGCTGCTGTGCCAGCCTCACACGTGGCAAGAGGCTGCTGTGCTAGCCTCACACGTGGCAAGATGCTGCTGTGCTAGCCTCACACGTGGCAAGAGGCTGCTGTGCTAGCCTCACACGTGGCAAGATGCTGCTGTGCTAGCCTCACACGTGGCAAGATGCTGCTGTGCTAGCCTCACACGTGCAAGAGGCTGCTGTGCTAGCCTCACACGTGGCAAGATGCTGCTGTGCTAGCCTCACACGTGGCAAGAGGCTGCTGTGCTAGCCTCACACGTGGCAAGATGCTGCTGTGCTAGCCTCACACGTGGCAAGAGGCTGCTGTGCTAGCCTCACACGTGGCAAGAGGCTGCTGTGCTAGCCTCACACGTGGCAAGATGCTGCTGTGCCAGCCTCACACGTGGCAAGAGGCTGCTGTGCTAGCCTCACACGTGGCAAGATGCTGCTGTGCTAGCCTCACACGTGGCAAGATGCTGCTGTGCCAGCCTCACACGTGGCAAGTGGCTGCTGTGCCAGCCTCACACGTGGCAAGAGGCTGCTGTGCTAGCCTCACACGTGGCAAGTGCTGCTGTGCTAGCCTCACACGTGCCAAGAGGCTGCTGTGCTAGCCTCACACGTGGCAAGATGCTGCTGTGCTAGCCTCACACGTGGCAAGATGCTGCTGTGCTAGCCTCACACGTGGCAAGAGGCTGCTGTGCTAGCCTCACACGTGGCAAGATGCTGCTGTGCTAGCCTCACACGTGGCAAGAGGCTGCTGTGCTAGCCTCACACGTGGCAAGATGCTGCTGTGCCAGCCTCACACGTGGCAAGAGGCTGCTGTGCTAGCCTCACACGTGGCAAGATGCTGCTGTGCTAGCCTCACACGTGGCAAGATGCTGCTGTGCTAGCCTCACACGTGGCAAGATGCTGCTGTGCTAGCCTCACACGTGCAAGAGGCTGCTGTGCTAGCCTCACACGTGGCAAGATGCTGCTGTGCTAGCCTCACACGTGGCAAGAGGCTGCTGTGCTAGCCTCACACGTGGCAAGAGGCTGCTGTGCTAGCCTCACACGTGGCAAGATGCTGCTGTGCTAGCCTCACACGTGCAAGAGGCTGCTGTGCTAGCCTCACACGTGGCAAGAGGCTGCTGTGCTAGCCTCACACGTGGCAAGATGCTGCTGTGCCAGCCTCACACGTGGCAAGAGGCTGCTGTGCTAGCCTCACACGTGGCAAGATGCTGCTGTGCTAGCCTCACACGTGGCAAGATGCTGCTGTGCCAGCCTCACACGTGGCAAGATGGCTGCTGTGCCAGCCTCACACGTGGCAAGAGGCTGCTGTGCTAGCCTCACACGTGGCAAGATGCTGCTGTGCTAGCCTCACACGTGCCAAGAGGCTGCTGTGCTAGCCTCACACGTGGCAAGATGCTGCTGTGCTAGCCTCACACGTGGCAAGATGCTGCTGTGCTAGCCTCACACGTGGCAAGAGGCTGCTGTGCTAGCCTCACACGTGGCAAGATGCTGCTGTGCTAGCCTCACACGTGGCAAGAGGCTGCTGTGCTAGCCTCACACGTGGCAAGATGCTGCTGTGCCAGCCTCACACGTGGCAAGAGGCTGCTGTGCTAGCCTCACACGTGGCAAGATGCTGCTGTGCTAGCCTCACACGTGGCAAGATGCTGCTGTGCTAGCCTCACACGTGGCAAGATGCTGCTGTGCTAGCCTCACACGTGGCAAGAGGCTGCTGTGCTAGCCTCACACGTGGCAAGAGGCTGCTGTGCCAGCCTCACACGTGGCAAGAGGCTGCTGTGCTAGCCTCACACGTGGCAAGAGGCTGCTGTGCTAGCCTCACACGTGGCAAGATGCTGCTGTGCTAGCCTCACACGTGGCAAGATGCTGCTGTGCTAGCCTCACACGTGGCAAGAGGCTGCTGTGCTAGCCTCACACGTGGCAAGAGGCTGCTGTGCTAGCCTCACACGTGGCAAGATGCTGCTGTGCCAGCCTCACACGTGGCAAGATGCTGCTGTGCCAGCCTCACACGTGGCAAGATGCTGCTGTGCTAGCCTCACACGTGGCAAGATGCTGCTGTGCCAGCCTCACACGTGGCAAGATGCTGCTGTGCCAGCCTCACACGTGGCAAGAGGCTGCTGTGCTAGCCTCACACGTGGCAAGATGCTGCTGTGCTAGCCTCACACGTGCCAAGAGGCTGCTGTGCTAGCCTCACACGTGGCAAGATGCTGCTGTGCTAGCCTCACACGTGGCAAGATGCTGCTGTGCTAGCCTCACACGTGCCAAGAGGCTGCTGTGCTAGCCTCACACGTGGCAAGATGCTGCTGTGCTAGCCTCACACGTGGCAAGATGCTGCTGTGCCAGCCTCACACGTGGCAAGAGGCTGCTGTGCTAGCCTCACACGTGGCAAGATGCTGCTGTGCTAGCCTCACACGTGGCAAGATGCTGCTGTGCCAGCCTCACACGTGGCAAGAGGCTGCTGTGCCAGCCTCACACGTGGCAAGAGGCTGCTGTGCTAGCCTCACACGTGGCAAGATGCTGCTGTGCTAGCCTCACCGTGCCAAGAGGCTGCTGTGCTAGCCTCACACGTGGCAAGATGCTGCTGTGCTAGCCTCACACGTGGCAAGATGCTGCTGTGCTAGCCTCACACGTGGCAAGAGGCTGCTGTGCTAGCCTCACACGTGGCAAGATGCTGCTGTGCTAGCCTCACACGTGGCAAGATGCTGCTGTGCCAGCCTCACACGTGGCAAGATGCTGCTGTGCCAGCCTCACACGTGGCAAGAGGCTGCTGTGCTAGCCTCACACGTGGCAAGATGCTGCTGTGCTAGCCTCACACGTGGCAAGATGCTGCTGTGCCAGCCTCACACGTGGCAAGATGCTGCTGTGCTAGCCTCACACGTGGCAAGAGGCTGCTGTGCTAGCCTCACACGTGGCAAGATGCTGCTGTGCTAGCCTCACACGTGGCAAGAGGCTGCTGTGCTAGCCTCACACGTGGCAAGATGCTGCTGTGCCAGCCTCACACGTGGCAAGAGGCTGCTGTGCTAGCCTCACACGTGGCAAGATGCTGCTGTGCTAGCCTCACACGTGGCAAGAGGCTGCTGTGCCAGCCTCACACGTGGCAAGATGCTGCTGTGCCAGCCTCACACGTGCCAAGAGGCTGCTGTGCTAGCCTCACACGTGGCAAGATGCTGCTGTGCTAGCCTCACACGTGGCAAGATGCTGCTGTGCCAGCCTCACACGTGCCAAGATGCTGCTGTGCTAGCCTCACACGTGCCAAGAGGCTGCTGTGCTAGCCTCACACGTGGCAAGATGCTGCTGTGCTAGCCTCCCACGTGGCAAGAGGCTGCTGTGCTAGCCTCACACGTGGCAAGATGCTGCTGTGCCAGCCTCACACGTGGCAAGAGGCTGCTGTGCTAGCCTCACACGTGGCAAGATGCTGCTGTGCTAGCCTCACACGTGGCAAGATGCTGCTGTGCTAGCCTCACACGTGGCAAGATGCTGCTGTGCCAGCCTCACACGTGGCAAGAGGCTGCTGTGCCAGCCTCACACGTGGCAAGATGCTGCTGTGCCAGCCTCACACGTGCCAAGAGGCTGCTGTGCTAGCCTCACACGTGGCAAGATGCTGCTGTGCTAGCCTCACACGTGGCAAGATGCTGCTGTGCCAGCCTCACACGTGGCAAGATGCTGCTGTGCTAGCCTCACACGTGGCAAGAGGCTGCTGTGCTAGCCTCACACGTGGCAAGATGCTGCTGTGCTAGCCTCACACGTGGCAAGAGGCTGCTGTGCTAGCCTCACACGTGGCAAGATGCTGCTGCTGCTGTGCTAGCCTCACACGTGAAAAGAGGCTGCTGTGCCAGCCTCACACGTGGCAAGATGCTGCTGTGCTAGCCTCACACGTGGCAAGATGCTGCTGTGCTGCTGTGCTAGCCTCACACGTGAAAGAGGCTGCTGTGCCAGCCTCACACGTGGCAAGATGCTGCTGTGCTAGCCTCACACGTGGCAAGATGCTGCTGTGCTAGCCTCACACGTGGCAAGATGCTGCTGTGCTAGCCTCACACGTGGCAAGATGCTGCTGTGCTAGCCTCACACGTGGCAAGATGCTGCTGTGCTAGCCTCACACGTGGCAAGAGGCTGCTGTGCTAGCCTCACACGTGGCAAGATGCTGCTGTGCCAGCCTCACACGTGGCAAGATGCTGCTGTGCTAGCCTCACACGTGGCAAGAGGCTGCTGTGCTAGCCTCACACGTGGCAAGATGCTGCTGTGCTGCTGTGCTAGCCTCACACGTGGCAAGAGGCTGCTGTGCTAGCCTCACACGTGGCAAGATGCTGCTGTGCTAGCCTCACACGTGGCAAGATGCTGCTGTGCCAGCCTCACACGTGGCAAGAGGCTGCTGTGCTAGCCTCACACGTGGCAAGATGCTGCTGTGCTAGCCTCACACGTGGCAAGAGGCTGCTGTGCTAGCCTCACACGTGGCAAGATGCTGCTGTGCCAGCCTCACACGTGGCAAGATGCTGCTGTGCCAGCCTCACACGTGGCAAGAGGCTGCTGTGCTAGCCTCACACGTGGCAAGTGCTGCTGTGCTAGCCTCACACGTGCCAAGAGGCTGCTGTGCTAGCCTCACACGTGGCAAGATGCTGCTGTGCTAGCCTCACACGTGGCAAGATGCTGCTGTGCTAGCCTCACACGTGGCAAGAGGCTGCTGTGCTAGCCTCACACGTGGCAAGAGGCTGCTGTGCTAGCCTCACACGTGGCAAGATGCTGCTGTGCTAGCCTCACACGTGGCAAGAGGCTGCTGTGCTAGCCTCACACGTGGCAAGAGGCTGCTGTGCTAGCCTCACACGTGGCAAGATGCTGCTGTGCTAGCCTCACACGTGCCAAGAGGCTGCTGTGCTAGCCTCACACGTGGCAAGATGCTGCTGTGCTAGCCTCACACGTGGCAAGAGGCTGCTGTGCTAGCCTCACACGTGGCAAGAGGCTGCTGTGCTAGCCTCACACGTGGCAAGATGCTGCTGTGCCAGCCTCACACGTGGCAAGAGGCTGCTGTGCTAGCCTCACACGTGGCAAGATGCTGCTGTGCTAGCCTCACACGTGGCAAGATGCTGCTGTGCCAGCCTCACACGTGGCAAGAGGCTGCTGTGCCAGCCTCACACGTGGCAAGAGGCTGCTGTGCTAGCCTCACACGTGGCAAGATGCTGCTGTGCTAGCCTCACACGTGGCAAGAGGCTGCTGTGCTAGCCTCACACGTGGCAAGATGCTGCTGTGCTAGCCTCACACGTGGCAAGATGCTGCTGTGCTAGCCTCACACGTGCAAGAGGCTGCTGTGCTAGCCTCACACGTGGCAAGATGCTGCTGTGCTAGCCTCACACGTGGCAAGAGGCTGCTGTGCTAGCCTCACACGTGCCAAGAGGCTGCTGTGCTAGCCTCACACGTGGCAAGATGCTGCTGTGCTAGCCTCACACGTGGCAAGATGCTGCTGTGCTAGCCTCACCGTGGCAAGAGGCTGCTGTGCTAGCCTCACACGTGGCAAGATGCTGCTGTGCCAGCCTCACACGTGGCAAGAGGCTGCTGTGCTAGCCTCACACGTGGCAAGATGCTGCTGTGCTAGCCTCACACGTGGCAAGATGCTGCTGTGCCAGCCTCACACGTGGCAAGTGGCTGCTGTGCCAGCCTCACACGTGGCAAGAGGCTGCTGTGCTAGCCTCACACGTGGCAAGATGCTGCTGTGCTAGCCTCACACGTGGCAAGAGGCTGCTGTGCTAGCCTCACACGTGGCAAGATGCTGCTGTGCTAGCCTCACACGTGGCAAGATGCTGCTGTGCTAGCCTCACACGTGGCAAGAGGCTGCTGTGCTAGCCTCACACGTGGCAAGATGCTGCTGTGCTAGCCTCACACGTGGCAAGAGGCTGCTGTGCTAGCCTCACACGTGGCAAGATGCTGCTGTGCCAGCCTCACACGTGGCAAGAGGCTGCTGTGCTAGCCTCACACGTGGCAAGATGCTGCTGTGCTAGCCTCACACGTGGCAAGATGCTGCTGTGCTAGCCTCACACGTGGCAAGATGCTGCTGTGCTAGCCTCACACGTGGCAAGAGGCTGCTGTGCTAGCCTCACACGTGGCAAGAGGCTGCTGTGCCAGCCTCACACGTGGCAAGATGCTGCTGTGCCAGCCTCACACGTGGCAAGAGGCTGCTGTGCTAGCCTCACACGTGGCAAGATGCTGCTGTGCTAGCCTCACACGTGGCAAGATGCTGCTGTGCTAGCCTCACACGTGGCAAGAGGCTGCTGTGCTAGCCTCACACGTGGCAAGAGGCTGCTGTGCCAGCCTCACACGTGGCAAGATGCTGCTGTGCCAGCCTCACACGTGGCAAGATGCTGCTGTGCCAGCCTCACACGTGGCAAGATGCTGCTGTGCTAGCCTCACACGTGGCAAGATGCTGCTGTGCCAGCCTCACACGTGGCAAGAGGCTGCTGTGCCAGCCTCACACGTGGCAAGAGGCTGCTGTGCTAGCCTCACACGTGGCAAGATGCTGCTGTGCTAGCCTCACACGTGGCAAGATGCTGCTGTGCTAGCCTCACACGTGGCAAGATGCTGCTGTGCCAGCCTCACACGTGGCAAGATGCTGCTGTGCCAGCCTCACACGTGGCAAGAGGCTGCTGTGCTAGCCTCACACGTGGCAAGATGCTGCTGTGCTAGCCTCACACGTGCCAAGAGGCTGCTGTGCTAGCCTCACACGTGGCAAGATGCTGCTGTGCTAGCCTCACACGTGGCAAGATGCTGCTGTGCTAGCCTCACACGTGCAAGAGGCTGCTGTGCTAGCCTCACACGTGGCAAGATGCTGCTGTGCTAGCCTCACACGTGGCAAGATGCTGCTGTGCCAGCCTCACACGTGGCAAGAGGCTGCTGTGCTAGCCTCACACGTGGCAAGATGCTGCTGTGCTAGCCTCACACGTGGCAAGATGCTGCTGTGCCAGCCTCACACGTGGCAAGAGGCTGCTGTGCCAGCCTCACACGTGGCAAGAGGCTGCTGTGCTAGCCTCACACGTGGCAAGATGCTGCTGTGCTAGCCTCACCGTGCCAAGAGGCTGCTGTGCTAGCCTCACACGTGGCAAGATGCTGCTGTGCTAGCCTCACACGTGGCAAGATGCTGCTGTGCTAGCCTCACACGTGGCAAGAGGCTGCTGTGCTAGCCTCACACGTGGCAAGATGCTGCTGTGCTAGCCTCACACGTGGCAAGATGCTGCTGTGCCAGCCTCACACGTGGCAAGATGCTGCTGTGCCAGCCTCACACGTGCCAAGAGGCTGCTGTGCTAGCCTCACACGTGGCAAGATGCTGCTGTGCTAGCCTCACACGTGGCAAGATGCTGCTGTGCCAGCCTCACACGTGGCAAGATGCTGCTGTGCTAGCCTCACACGTGCCAAGAGGCTGCTGTGCTAGCCTCACACGTGGCAAGATGCTGCTGTGCTAGCCTCACACGTGGCAAGAGGCTGCTGTGCTAGCCTCACACGTGGCAAGATGCTGCTGTGCCAGCCTCACACGTGGCAAGAGGCTGCTGTGCTAGCCTCACACGTGGCAAGATGCTGCTGTGCTAGCCTCACACGTGGCAAGAGGCTGCTGTGCCAGCCTCACACGTGGCAAGATGCTGCTGTGCCAGCCTCACACGTGGCAAGAGGCTGCTGTGCTAGCCTCACACGTGGCAAGATGCTGCTGTGCTAGCCTCACACGTGGCAAGATGCTGCTGTGCCAGCCTCACACGTGCCAAGATGCTGCTGTGCTAGCCTCACACGTGGCAAGAGGCTGCTGTGCTAGCCTCACACGTGGCAAGATGCTGCTGTGCTAGCCTCACACGTGGCAAGAGGCTGCTGTGCTAGCCTCACACGTGGCAAGATGCTGCTGTGCCAGCCTCACACGTGGCAAGAGGCTGCTGTGCTAGCCTCACACGTGGCAAGATGCTGCTGTGCTAGCCTCACACGTGGCAAGATGCTGCTGTGCTAGCCTCACACGTGGCAAGATGCTGCTGTGCCAGCCTCACACGTGGCAAGAGGCTGCTGTGCAGCCTCACACGTGGCAAGATGCTGCTGTGCTAGCCTCACACGTGCCAAGAGGCTGCTGTGCTAGCCTCACACGTGGCAAGATGCTGCTGTGCTAGCCTCACACGTGGCAAGATGCTGCTGTGCCAGCCTCACACGTGCAAGATGCTGCTGTGCTAGCCTCACCGTGCCAAGAGGCTGCTGTGCTAGCCTCACACGTGGCAAGATTCTGCTGTGCTAGCCTCACACGTGGCAAGAGGCTGCTGTGCTAGCCTCACACGTGGCAAGATGCTGCTGCTGCTGTGCTAGCCTCACACGTGAAAAGAGGCTGCTGTGCCAGCCTCACACGTGGCAAGATGCTGCTGTGCTAGCCTCACACGTGGCAAGATGCTGCTGTGCTGCTGTGCTAGCCTCACACGTGAAAAGAGGCTGCTGTGCCAGCCTCACACGTGGCAAGATGCTGCTGTGCTAGCCTCACACGTGGCAATATGCTGCTGTTCTAGCCTCACACGTGGCAAGGTGCTGCTGTGCTAGCCTCACACGTGGCAAGATGCTGCTGTGCTAGCCTCACACGTGGCAAGATGCTGCTGTGCTAGCCTCACACGTGGCAAGAGGCTGCTGTGCTAGCCTCACACGTGGCAAGATGCTGCTGTGCCAGCCTCACACGTGGCAAGGTGCTGCTGTGCTAGCCTCACACGTGGCAAGAGGCTGCTGTGCTAGCCTCACACGTGGCAAGATGCTGCTGTGCTGCTGTGCTAGCCTCACACGTGGCAAAGAGGCTGCTGTGCTAGCCTCACACGTGGCAAGATGCTGCTGTGCTAGCCTCACACGTGGCAAGATGCTGCTGTGCCAGCCTCACACGTGGCAAGAGGCTGCTGTGCTAGCCTCACACGTGGCAAGATGCTGCTGTGCTAGCCTCACACGTGGCAAGAGGCTGCTGTGCTAGCCTCACACGTGGCAAGATGCTGCTGTGCCAGCCTCACACGTGGCAAGATGCTGCTGTGCCAGCCTCACACGTGGCAAGAGGCTGCTGTGCTAGCCTCACACGTGGCAAGTGCTGCTGTGCTAGCCTCACACGTGCCAAGAGGCTGCTGTGCTAGCCTCACACGTGGCAAGATGCTGCTGTGCTAGCCTCACACGTGGCAAGATGCTGCTGTGCTAGCCTCACCGTGGCAAGAGGCTGCTGTGCTAGCCTCACACGTGGCAAGAGGCTGCTGTGCTAGCCTCACACGTGGCAAGATGCTGCTGTGCTAGCCTCACACGTGGCAAGAGCTGCTGTGCTAGCCTCACACGTGGCAAGAGGCTGCTGTGCTAGCCTCACACGTGGCAAGATGCTGCTGTGCTAGCCTCACACGTGGCAAGAGGCTGCTGTGCTAGCCTCACACGTGGCAAGATGCTGCTGTGCTAGCCTCACACGTGGCAAGAGGCTGCTGTGCTAGCCTCACACGTGGCAAGAGGCTGCTGTGCTAGCCTCACACGTGGCAAGATGCTGCTGTGCTAGCCTCACACGTGGCAAGAGGCTGCTGTGCTAGCCTCACACGTGGCAAGATGCTGCTGTGCTAGCCTCACACGTGGCAAGATGCTGCTGTGCCAGCCTCACACGTGGCAAGATGGCTGCTGTGCCAGCCTCACACGTGGCAAGAGGCTGCTGTGCTAGCCTCACACGTGGCAAGATGCTGCTGTGCTAGCCTCACACGTGGCAAGAGGCTGCTGTGCTAGCCTCACACGTGGCAAGATGCTGCTGTGCTAGCCTCACACGTGGCAAGATGCTGCTGTGCTAGCCTCACACGTGCAAGAGGCTGCTGTGCTAGCCTCACACGTGGCAAGATGCTGCTGTGCTAGCCTCACACGTGGCAAGATGCTGCTGTGCTAGCCTCACACGTGCCAAGAGGCTGCTGTGCTAGCCTCACACGTGGCAAGATGCTGCTGTGCTAGCCTCACACGTGGCAAGATGCTGCTGTGCTAGCCTCACACGTGGCAAGAGGCTGCTGTGCTAGCCTCACACGTGGCAAGATGCTGCTGTGCCAGCCTCACACGTGGCAAGAGGCTGCTGTGCTAGCCTCACACGTGGCAAGATGCTGCTGTGCTAGCCTCACACGTGGCAAGATGCTGCTGTGCCAGCCTCACACGTGGCAAGTGGCTGCTGTGCCAGCCTCACACGTGGCAAGAGGCTGCTGTGCTAGCCTCACACGTGGCAAGATGCTGCTGTGCTAGCCTCACACGTGGCAAGAGGCTGCTGTGCTAGCCTCACACGTGGCAAGATGCTGCTGTGCTAGCCTCACACGTGGCAAGATGCTGCTGTGCTAGCCTCACACGTGGCAAGAGGCTGCTGTGCTAGCCTCACACGTGGCAAGATGCTGCTGTGCTAGCCTCACACGTGGCAAGAGGCTGCTGTGCTAGCCTCACACGTGGCAAGATGCTGCTGTGCCAGCCTCACACGTGGCAAGAGGCTGCTGTGCTAGCCTCACACGTGGCAAGATGCTGCTGTGCTAGCCTCACACGTGGCAAGATGCTGCTGTGCTAGCCTCACACGTGGCAAGATGCTGCTGTGCTAGCCTCACACGTGGCAAGAGGCTGCTGTGCTAGCCTCACACGTGGCAAGAGGCTGCTGTGCCAGCCTCACACGTGGCAAGAGGCTGCTGTGCTAGCCTCACACGTGGCAAGAGGCTGCTGTGCTAGCCTCACACGTGGCAAGATGCTGCTGTGCTAGCCTCACACGTGGCAAGATGCTGCTGTGCTAGCCTCACACGTGGCAAGAGGCTGCTGTGCTAGCCTCACACGTGGCAAGAGGCTGCTGTGCCAGCCTCACACGTGGCAAGATGCTGCTGTGCCAGCCTCACACGTGGCAAGATGCTGCTGTGCCAGCCTCACACGTGGCAAGATGCTGCTGTGCTAGCCTCACACGTGGCAAGATGCTGCTGTGCCAGCCTCACACGTGGCAAGAGGCTGCTGTGCCAGCCTCACACGTGGCAAGAGCTGCTGTGCTAGCCTCACACCTGGCAAGATGCTGCTGTGCTAGCCTCACACGTGGCAAGATGCTGCTGTGCCAGCCTCACACGTGGCAAGAGGCTGCTGTGATAGCCTCACACGTGGAAAGATGCTGCTGTGCTAGCCTCACACGTGGCAAGATGCTGCTGTGCCAGCCTCACACGTGGCAAGATGCTGCTGTGCCAGCCTCACACGTGCCAAGAGGCTGCTGTGCTAGCCTCACACGTGGCAAGATGCTGCTGTGCTAGCCTCACACGTGGCAAGATGCTGCTGTGCCAGCCTCACACGTGGCAAGATGCTGCTGTGCTAGCCTCACCGTGCAAGAGGCTGCTGTGCTAGCCTCACACGTGGCAAGATGCTGCTGTGCTAGCCTCACACGTGGCAAGAGGCTGCTGTGCTAGCCTCACACGTGGCAAGATGCTGCTGTGCCAGCCTCACACGTGGCAAGATGCTGCTGTGCCAGCCTCACACGTGGCAAGATGCTGCTGTGCTAGCCTCACACGTGGCAAGATGCTGCTGTGCCAGCCTCACACGTGGCAAGAGGCTGCTGTGCCAGCCTCACACGTGGCAAGAGGCTGCTGTGCTAGCCTCACACATGGCAAGATGCTGCTGTGCTAGCCTCACACGAGGCAAGATGCTGCTGTGCTAGCCTCAAGAGGCTGCTGTGCTAGCCTCACACGTGGCAAGAGGCTGCTGTGCCAGCCTCACACGTGGCAAGATGCTGCTGTGCCAGCCTCACACGTGGCAAGAGGCTGCTGTGCCAGCCTCACACGTGGCAAGATGCTGCTGTGCCAGCCTCACACGTGGCAAGAGGCTGCTGTGCTAGCCTCACACGTGGCAAGAGGCTGCTGTGCTAGCCTCACCGTGGCAAGATGCTGCTGTGCTAGCCTCACACGTGGCAAGATGCTGCTGTGCCAGCCTCACACGTGGCAAGAGGCTGCTGTGCTAGCCTCACACGTGGCAAGAGGCTGCTGTGCCAGCCTCACACGTGGCAAGATGCTGCTGTGCCAGCCTCACACGTGGCAAGATGCTGCTGTGCCAGCCTCACACGTGGCAAGATGCTGCTGTGCCAGCCTCACACGTGGCAAGAATCTGCTGTGCAGCCTCACACGTGGCAAGAGGCTGCTGTGCCAGCCTCACACGTGGCAAGATGCTGCTGTGCCAGCCTCACACGTGGCAAGAGGCTGCTGTGCTAGCCTCACACGTGGCAAGAGGCTGCTGCCAGCCTCACCCGTGGCAAGAGGCTGCTGTGCCAGCCTCACACGTGCCAAGAGGCTGCTGTACTAGCCTCACACGTGGCAAGATGCTGCTGTGCTAGCCTCACACGAGGCAAGATGCTGCTGTGCTAGCCTCACCGTGCCAAGAGGCTGCTGTGCTAGCCTCACACGTGGCAAGATGCTGCTGTGCTAGCCTCACACGTGGCAAGATGCTGCTGTGCTAGCCTCACACGTGGCAAGAGGCTGCTGTGCTAGCCTCACACGTGGCAAGATGCTGCTGTGCCAGCCTCACACGTGGCAAGAGGCTGCTGTGCTAGCCTCACACGTGGCAAGATGCTGCTGTGCCAGCCTCACACGTGGCAAGAGGCTGCTGTGATAGCCTCACACGTGGCAATATGCTGCTGTGCTAGCCTCACACGTGGCCAAGAGGCTGCTGTGCCAGCCTCACACGTGGCAAGATGCTGCTGTGCCAGCCTCACACGTGGCAAGATGCTGCTGTGCTAGCCTCACACGTGGCAAGTGTTATAGTCACAATAGGCTTGATGTGCCTAAAACAAAGATAAGAGCACAGACGGAGTTCTGCACAGCGGCTTCAAATGGTCGTTGATAGCGTTCTGCTCACAGCTGCAAATGACTTGATTCAAATTGATCTGGAGCGTCTTCACGTCTTCTACAATCATCAATTTAGATTGCACCTTTGAAAAGAATGACGACACAGCGTCGGTTTGAACGAACGGTGACTATGGCAGGCCATATAGTCTTAGGAAACACAAGATAGGAAGAGTTACGAGTTAGGGAATGACTCCCAGCTCCTACAAACCCCAAGAGCGAGGTACAGTGATGTGGAACAGTGCCACACTGTCCCCAAACCACGAAGGGTCTCGAAAACTACCCTTCACTAGGGCCTACACCAAGTGAAATGTTACACTACACAAAGTAATGTAACTATCTTCAATATCTTGAGGTGTACCCCTTTTGGCGAAGCTTCGAATCACTTGAGGCTTGACACCAAGGCTCGGGCTCTTTCATCACAAACTCTCCTTGAGTTCTTGAATGGGTCTGCTGCACACACCTGCGGACACGCTGACCGACGTTCGACACAGGACAAAAAATAGACACGCGCACGACAAAATAGAAACCGCGCGCGAGACACAAACGATCCCGCGTAAACACGCGTTCTAGCGATAACTCGCTATTGACTCGAACACAACACACTCGAACATCATGACTCAACATTCACACACAATATAAGCATGAAATATATATGATCCCATGCCCTCATACCATTCCATACCACACACACATTCACGCACACGGACAACAAGCCGAGTGCAAACCCGTAGGGTTGCACCAACAAACTCCCCCTCGGATTGTTGGCCTTAGGATATGTTGCTCTCTCAGTTCAGAGCATCCCACGCCAGCTTGCAACACTTCCAATGCTGCTGCTCCACCAGCCTCTTGGTCATCATGTCAGCCGGCTGCCCCGTGGTCTTCCACGTAGCGCAAACTCAACTTCACCCGCGGTTACCATGCTCCTCGTCCAATGCCACTTCACCCCTCATGTGCTTCGTGAGTCCATGCAACACAGGGTTCTTAGCAAGAGCAATGGCACCCTGGCTGTCACAGTACAGTGGGGTAGGTCCTTGCTGCTCCTCCCCCAATTCAGCCAACAAACGCGCTGCCACACAATCTCCCGTACGGCACGGAAAGAGTGCCATGTACTCGGACTCCACCGAGCTCAAAGCTTGGTCAACCTGCTTCTTGCTCTCCCAAGCAGTTGGGCCTCCACCAACACAGCATATGAAGCCTCCCACACTTGTCATGTCCTCTGGTTCTGATGCATATGAAGCATCCGAGTAGGCGGTGAGGAACAAACGGCCCGGGTTCAACACCATCCGCGCCCTTTTGGCGCCTTTGTGCCGCCGCCGAGTGATTGCAGCCCAACGGTCGGTGTTTGGCCAAGATACTTGGCCACCATCATTCCAGCTGCTACCTGCTCCTCATTACTGGCATTGCACAACCCTAGCCAGCTGCCCGGTAGCAAACGCGACGTCAGCCGGTCGGGTGTTTACCGCCGCATACATGAGGCTGCCCACCAACGGAGTGAAATCGGCGCCTCTCCTCCTTCACCAACGCTCTCCTCCTCTGGTCCCTTCACACACTTGAAACCCAGAGGGAACAGGGTGTAGCCACATGGCCTTCACTCTGGCCCAAAGTTGGCAGCCAATGCCTCCAGGTACTTTCGTTGATGCACCCGCATGCACCGCTTCTCCACATCTCGTTTCGATGTGGAGCCCAAGGTAGAAGCTCACGTCACCAAGGGCCTTGCACTTGAACTTGTCTTGAAGCTTCAGCATCACCTCCTTCACAAGGTCAGAAGAGGGTGAGAAAATGAGGATGTCATCCACATAAACCACCATGAAACTCCTCTGCTCCCCCTCGCCAAGCATGAACAAGGAGTGATCGGCCGTTGAGGGAGTGAAGCCGATCCCCTCCAAACACTTCGCGCAGCTTCATGTACCATTGCCTAGGGGCCTGCTTCAGCCCATAGAGGGCCTTCTTCAGCTTCCACACTCTGCCACTACCATCATCAAACCCTTCTGGCTGCGCCATAAAAAATCTCCTCCTCAAGGATGCCGTTAAGGAATGCCGTTACGATGTCCATTTGCTTTTACTACCCATCCTTTGATGGCGGCTCCCGCGAATAGGGTTCGCAGCGTCGTCGGCTTCACCACAGGGGCAAACAGCTCCTTGAAGTCCACCTTCTCCTTCTGCTGGGTACCCCTTGGCTACAAGCCTAGACTTGTAGCGCTCGATCTTGCCGTCGGCATCCGACTTGATTTTGAAGAGCCACTTGGACGTTATCGCCGTACGCCCCTCCGGTAGCTCCACCAATTCAAACGTGTCATTCTCCTCGATGCTCTTCAGCTCACTCTCCATGGCCTTCTTCCACTCCTCAGCATCACTACTCTCCAAAGCCTCCTTGAGAGTTGCTGGTTCTTCCCGGCATCTCCACCGGAGAGAAGAACGCGAAGGCACACTCTCGTAGTCACTCTCCTCGTCGTCTCCGACCATCATTGCCGCTCCGGCCAGGGCTGTTCTTGCCCTGCTTTCCCGGCGCATCATAGGTCAGCCTATTAGGGGGTTGAAACTCTCCCTCTTCCCCCTTCCTTCCTCCTCAGCTGCAGGACTTGAAGGCCTTGGCGTTGCTGCGGTGTGGCTCGAATCCGTGGAGCACTCGTAGTACGGGAAGGGAGTGACGGTGCAACACGCTCGCTCACTTGCTGCACCTCCTCCTCTTCTTCCTCTGCATCATTGGCCTCCTCTCCCCCATTCACAAGGGAGGATTGCCTTGTGGTTGTGCTGCCCGCTGCTCAGCTCCAAAGGCAGCTCCACATGCTCCAAACCGGAACTCTTCACCTCCCCAAACCGCACGCCTATCTTCGCCTCATTCTCCGCCTTCCAATCCTTGTACATGAAGTTCTCCATGAACTTGCAGTCCCTGCTCACCAAGAACTTCTTGGTGAATGGGTCCCAAAGAAGCCATCCCTTGCTGTTTTGAGCCATGCCCAAGTGCACGGCCCACACCCGCCTTGGCACCAAGCTTGTTGTGCCGAAGATGCTTAGGCACGAGCGCCATGCACATGCACCCGAACACCCGAAGCATATCCACCTTGGCTTCCTTCCTAGCCACTCCACATAGGGCACCCATTTGTCTGCTCCCACATGAGTCAAGGCTCTGTTCTTGGCCACACACGCGCTCCGCACCGCATCAGGCCAGAAATAGTCGGGTAGCCCGGCTTCAATGAGCAAACCCGCGTGCCGCCTCCGTGATTGTGCGGTTCGCTCGGCTCGGCGATGCCGTTCATTGCAGGGGAGTATGGCATGGTGAGGGAGTGCCGAATACCATTCTTCTTCAGCCACAACCCAAACTCCTTGCTCAGGAACTCTCCCCCTCGATCGGTGCGGATTGACTCGACTAGACGGTCTTGTTGCCGCTCCACCATCGGGAACCAATCCGTCTTCAACGTTTCAGCACGTCGCTCTTCTTGGCCAGCACGTCAACCCCAAGTCATGCGGGTGTAGACGTCGACAATGGTGAGAAAATACTCAGCTCCAGCAGCTCCAAGCTTCAGGGGGCCCACCACGTCCATCACCACCTCATCAAGTCGAGTGCCTTTGCCGTTGCCTCCGAAACTAGGGAACGGAAAATCCGGTGTGAACTTGGCTTGAATGCACGTCGGGCAGCCAAGCACCTCATCGGCTCCCCCTTCACACGTATGCCAGCAACCATCTCATTCTTCACTAGCTGCTGCAAGATGGGCAGGGCCACATGCCCCATGCGCCGATGCAAGGTGAGCCAATCACACTCCCCCGTAGCCGAAGTTGGATTGGAGAATGCCACGCTCGCAATAGCGCCCCACATACTCTCTCCGTAGTCCTCCTCCGCTGCTGCCTCCTCTGGGTTCTCCTCACCCTTTTGCTGCTCCTGTTGCTGCACCACTCTCCTTAGGTTCACTGACTTGCTGGTCCCTCCAGGTTTGCTCTTCTTGAGCTCATTCTCCTTAGCGCGACCGTAGTCGCGCCATCGTCGCTACCACCGACCGCTCCATCCTTGTGCTTGATGCTTGCTGCCACTTGCCCTCCTTAGGCATGGGACCACTGGGATCTGCCACATCTCGTTGTAGACATCCCTGTCCTCATGAAGGTCCCAAAGAATTCGACTCGCCAAGCCTTGCGGTGTAGGTCTTGGCTCCCTTCGAGTTCGTGTCCATGCCGGCCTTGCCCACCGCCGCACGAAATCAGGTTTGGTGCAAGGCTGGGCACCCAAAGCACTTCTGAGGCCCACCATCTTCCCATCAGCACCCTTGAACATGCCTTGCCCCATGCCTTCACCTCTGCTCGCTGCCTCTAAAGCCGATGTGACATGCTTCACCGGTGACGGCTCGAGTTCGGTGAGCAAGTCCGGGCGAGGTGTCATGCTATAGGTAGCCGCCACTATCAATCACCCAATAGTCCAGGGGTGTAGGGTCACCTTCCCCACAGCTGCTGGCTCCTCAAAGCCTTCATCCTTCTCTGGCCAGCCGGTACTTGCGTCGACACGAAAGTAGAATAGACCCGGGTATCGATCGTCGCTCGGGTCCTTGTCGTTGTCTCCGCTCTTCATGTTTGCAGCTCGCGCCACCGCGACCGCCACGGCCTCCACGCCTCGTCCTCTCCCTCCTCCTGTCCTCTACCTCTTGCCTGAGCAAGGGGTCCAACCATCAGGGAGTTTGTAGCAGTCGCGCCACATGTGGCCGCTCTTGTGGCAATAGTGGAACACTCGCCGCTCGAATCGGCCGCCGACCGCGTCCGGTAGGCGCTTGCTCGTCGCCTGCCGTAACCGCCACTCCTGCGGCCTCCGCCGAAGTGCTGCCACCAAACCCTTCCTCCCCCTCGTCCTCGTGCCTCTTCCTCGACCATATCCACGGCCAGATGGCTCGCTGCCCCAGCGCATCCGCACTCGCCAACTCACGGCGGCGGAAATCCTCTTGAAGGATAAGCTCGCTTCACGGTCTTCAAGCGAGAGGGCGGTGCAAGTCGCGATTAAGGTTGATGATGAGCGAGGACCATGACTCTGGGAGTAAGGACCAGCAACTTGGTCTTCTTTTGGAGCTCACTGTAGTTCAAATCGCTCCCTCAAGCCGCGTCAACAAGTCGAAGAATTTCTGCACCCCTTCTTCAACCGCTTCGTCTCCTTCAATTCTGTAGTGCCCGCCATTTGCCGTTCCAACACACCACCGCTACCGCCGCTGTTTGCAGGAGCATGTACACCCTTGAGAGGCAGCCCCATGCCTTTGGTCCTTTCTCTGGTTCACGCTGGAATGGCTTGATGTGAACGGATCTGACTGCTCCCCACGCTTGCCCAAGTAAGAGATTAGCCTTGTGGCGCTCTTCCGCACCCACGGGCTCTTCTCCGGGTCGTTCTCGGGGCGCTTCTCCGTTCCTTCCATCACCTCCAGCAGGTCATAGTGGTCAAAGATGTTCTCCATCTTGAAGGACCATTCAGCAAGTTGTCACCGTTGAACTTGTCAACGCCAAACACCCTAGGCTCATTCCCTAGGGTGGGCCAAGACTTGGTTGCATGGGCGCCATGGCTGAATCACGGGGTTGGCCTTGAGCTTGAGCTTCTCCACCTGCCACCAGCACCTCTGCCACCCCTTTCCTCAGGTCCAGGACATTGTCCGAAACTGCTCCAAGGGGCCTCTGATACCACTTGTTATAGTCACAATAGGCTTGAATGTGCCTAAAACGAAAGATAGAGAGCACAGACGGATTTCTGCACAGCGGCTTCAAACGTTGATAGCGTTCTGCTCACACTGCAAATGACTTGATTCAAATTGGATCTGGAGCGTCTTCACGTCTTCTACAATTATCAATTTAGATTGCACGATTTGATAAAGATTGACGACACAGCGTCGGTTGAACGAATTGTACTATGGCAGCCACTATCTCTTAGAACACAGAGATAGGAGAGTTACGAGTTGGGAATGACTCCCAGCTCCTACAAAAACCAAGAGCCGAGGTACAGTGATGTGGACAGTGCCACACTGTCCCCCCACACACTCCCAAACCACACGTGTCCGAACTACCCTTCACTAGGGCCTACCCAAGTGAACTGTTACACTCACAAAGTAATGTAACTATCTTCAATATCTTGAGGTGTACCCTTTTGGCGAGCTTCGAAATCACTTGAGGCTTGACACCAAGGCTCGGGCTCTTCATCACAAACTCTCCTTGAGTTCTTGATGGGTCTGCTGCACCACCTGCGACACGCGGCCGAACGTTCGACACAGGACAAAATAGAAACCGCGCACACAAAATAGAAACGCGCGCGAGACACAAACGACCGCGTAACACGCGTCTAGCGATAACTCGCTATTGACTCGACACACACACTCGACATCATGACTCACATTCACACACAATTATAAGCATGAAATATGCTATTATCCCATGCCCTCATACCATTCCATACACACACACATTCACGCACAATACGGACAACAAGCCGAGTGCAAACCGTAGGGTTGCCACCAGCAGCAAGATGCTGCTGTGCCAGCCTCACACGTGGCAAGGGCTGCTGTGCCAGCCTCACACGTGGCAAGGGCTGCTGTGCTAGCCTCACACCTGAAAGATGCTGCTGTGCTAGCCTCACACGTGGCAAGATGCTGATGTGCCAGCCTTGACACGTGGCCAAGAGGCTGCTGTGATAGCCCACACGTGGCAATATGCAGCTGTGCTAGCCTCACACGTGCCAAGAGGCTGCTGTGCCAGCCTCACACGTGGCAAGATGCTGCTGTGCCAGCCTCACACGTGCCAAGAGGCTGCTGTGCTAGCCTCACACGTGGTAAGATGCTGCTGTGCTAGCCTCACATGTGGCAAGATGCTGTGTGTGCCAGCCTCACACGTGCCAAGATGCTGCTGTGCTAGCCTCACCGTGCCAATAGGCTGCTGTGCTAGCCTCACACGTGGCAAGATTCTGATGTGCTAGCCTCCCACGTGGCAAGAGGCTGCTGTGCTAGCCTCACACGTGGCAATGCTGCTGTGCTGATGTGCTAGCCTCACACGTGAAAAGAGGCTGCTGTGCCGCCCACACGTGGCAAGATGCTGCTGTGCTAGCCTCACACGTGGAAAGATGCTGCTGTGCTGCTGTGCTAGCCTCACACGTGAAAAGATGGTGCTGTGCCAGCAGCACACGTGGCAAGATGCTGCAGTGCTAGCCTCACACATTGCACTATGCTGCTGTGCTAGCCTCACACGTGAAAATGCTGCTGTGCTAGCCTCCCACGTGGCAAGATGGCTGCTGTTCTAGCCTCACACGTGGCAAGATGCTGCTGTTCCAGCCTCACACGTGGCAAGGTGCTGCTGTAGCTAGAGTCACACGTGGCAAGAGGCTGCTGTGATAGCCTCACACGTGGCAAGATGCTGCTGTGCTGCTGTGCTAGCCTCACACGTGAAAAGAGGCTGCTGTGCTAGCCTCACACGTGGCAAGATGCTGCTGTACTAGCCTCACACGTGGCAAGATGCTGCTGTGCCAGCCTCACACGTGGCAAGAGACTGCTGTGCTAGCCTCACACGTGGCAATGCTGCTGTGCTAGCCTCACATCGTGGCAAGAGGCTGCTGTGCTAGCCTCACAGGTGGCAAGATGCTGCTGTGCTAGCCTCACACGTGGCAAGAGACTGCTGTGCTAGCCTCACACGTGGCAATATGCTGCTGTGCTAGCCTCACACGTGGCAAGAGGCTGCTGTGCTAGCCTCACAGGTGGCAAGATGCTGCTGTTCCAGCCTCACACCCTGCCAAGAGGCTGTTGTGCTAGCCTCACACGTGGCAATATTCTGCTGTGCTAGCCTCCCACGTGGCAAGAGGCTGCTGTGCTAGCCTCACAAACGTGGCAAGATGCTGCTGTGCCAGCCTCACACGTGGAAGATGCTGCTGTGCCGCCCTCACACGTGCAAGAGCTGCTGTGCAGCCTCACACGTGGCAAGAGGTTGCTGTGCTAGCCTCACACCTGGCAAGATGCTTCTGTACTAGCCTCACCGTGGCAAGATGCTGCTGTGCCAGCCTCACACGTGGCAAGAGGCTGCTGTGCTAGCCTCACACGTGGCAAATTTGCTGCTGTGCTAGCCTCACACGTGCCAAGATGCTGCTGTGCTAGCCTCACACGTGGCAAGATGCTGCTGTCTAGCCTCACACGTGGCAGATGCTGCTGTGCTAGCCTCACCGTGCCAAGAGGCTGCTGTGCTAGCCTCACACGTGGCAAGAGCTGCTGTGCTAGCCTCACACGTGGCAAGATGCTGCTGTGCCAGCTCACACGTGGCAAGAGGCTTCTGTGCTTGCCTCACACGTGGCAAGATGCTGCTGTGCTAGCCTCACACGTGGCAAGATGCTGCTGTGCCAGCCTCACAAGTGGCAAGAGGCTGCTGTGCCAGCCTCACACGTGGCAAGAGGCTGCTGTGCTAGCCTCACACGTGGTAATATGCTGCTGTGCTAGCCTCCCACGTGCCAAGAGGCTGATGTGCTAGCCTCACACATGGCAAGATGCTGCTGTGCAGCCTCCACACGTTGCAAGAGGCTGCTGTGCTAGCCTCCCACGTGGCAAGATGCTGCTGTGCCAGCCCTCACACGTGGCAAGATGCTGCTGTGCTAGCCTCACACGTGGCAAGATGCTGCTGTGCCAGCCTCACACGTGCCAAGAGGCTGCTGTGCCAGCCTCACACGTGCAAGATGCTGCTGTGCTAGCCTCACCGTGCCAAGAGGCTGCT